>CM033719.1:48603734-49230043 GCA_019671005.1 Hibiscus mutabilis
CCGATTCACTCTTATACTGAATAAAATTACTTATTGGAAAATTTACACTTTAGTCCCCAAACTTTTCAAAGTTTATACTTTAACTCAAAACTTTCAAAATTTACATTTTGGTCACTAGCCAAAATTTTGGGATATTACATCTCGCGTTTAGCTTCACTAACCCGTAGATCGTCCATAAAAGTATTACGTTGTAGCTCCATTGCCTACAGACCACACGAAAGTGTATTGACTTGACCTTCACTTGCCTCAAAACTCTTTTTCCGGTATTTAGCTTCATGTTTTAGCCCTTTAATTCTTTCCTTTGACTATTCTAGAGTTACACCCAAACCGGGATTCTTGAGCACCGAACAAAGCTCTTGATAGTTGGACTACAAGTTTCTCAGCTCCTCATACAAATCATCTCTCTTATTTTAATTTGCTTATTTGAGTTTCATATTCGAACTGATGTCCTTCTTTATGAGCATTGTCACCTTGAGCTTCATATCTGTCCATTGAATAAGGCTAGTTTTCTGTTCCAAATTTCCACTTTCCAAACTCCAAGAGAGCTTGAACTAGGCGTTTGAAGGCGAGATAATTCTCAATAGAATGTCCTTGGATTCTATCGTGAAATTCACAGTGTGCATTGGTATCATACCATTTTGGATACGGAGGTTGCAAAGGTGCAAGGAAAAGTGGGGGACACCAATCGGGCCTTTAAGAATTGAGGATACAATTCCTTATATGAAATAGGGATTGGATCAAAATGATGTTTGTGATCTCCTATATTCTGATAATCGGCTGATGGAACGCTAGAATTTGAACTTTGCCTTGGACCTTTACTTGATTCTGAAAGGCTTACACTTTCTTTCATTTTTGTATCTCCAGGTGTTTTATTAATTGTCAGGCTTTTAGGAAATTTGGGTCTTCCATCTTCAAAACTCAACATGCCTTCTTTGACAAGATTTTCAATCTTGTTCTTCAAAGCCTCTCAATTCTCAGTAGTATGATCTAAACTTCCTCGATGGTAATCACATGTTGTACTAATACCATAACCCTTAGGTGAAAAAGGCACTATAGACTTAAACGGGGCCTGGGCCACGAGCTTTTCCTCCATCATTGGAAGTAACTCTGCATATGTCATCGGAATTGGATTAAAAGATCCTTCATCCTTCTTTTTTTCTTGTATTTCTCCCTGGCATGTCATCACTTTCTTAGAATTTGGGTCAATTATACCTCCAGTTGGTTTATTGATGCGAGTTGTAACAGTGCACCAACTCGACTATTTATTCATGTACTATTTTTTGTTTACTTCTCCCTTCATCTCATTATGCCCCTTTTCCTTGGTCATAGCTGTCATCATCTCAACCATTTGTCTTTTCAGCTTTGCATCTCATTCTTGCCAGCATCAACACTAACAAAACATGATGTGTGACACTTGGATGAACTGCCCTTCATTCTTTCTGTTGTTTGTCCAGAATATTGCTTCATACTTGCACTCTCTTCTATCGGCCTACGAATCTCCTTATCCATCATGATCATCTTCTAATGACAACCAACTTTGAATCAATACATGTGAGGTAAAGGAATACAAAACAAAACAAAAGAAATGAGTCAATATCGTAAAATAATCTTGAAGGCAAAATTTAAATACATACAGCAAAACAAGTTATATTGAACCAAAAGAATAACCAGAGAAACGTATTTAAATTTACAGCACCTGACCTAGGTTACTGTCTGGCTCAAGCAGGGTAAGCTTTAAATTACAACATGTAATGTTTTTATTACTTTTTTAAAAAATGCAACATTTTAAACAAAAGGGCAATATAATATTTAAATGTTGTAATGCATGAGGTATTGATTTCAAGAACTAGTCATTAGAACAATACCCATCTAACTAAAGGGTCGAATACAGAGAAAAGGCAATATATCACTAGCTCTAGCTCTTTTGGTTGATCACTTTGTTCAGCTTCTGAGTCATCATCTGTACTGGCTTGGTGTCAATATTAGAGTGTTGTTGCAGGTTCATAACTTCATCAAATAAAATCTACACATGCTAAGCGACCCCCCGCACTTAGCTCTTAAAGCTAATCATTTCACAACTCTGTTTCTGGATAGCTTGGATTACTGCCCCAGCTTCATTTTCGGTGTTTTATCCTTTATTGCAGCACTTCTTCGAAACTGTCGAGCTGATCTTTCAATTGTTGTATTGTGTTTCCTGATTCTGCCACTTTTCTCAGTTCATCATTTTTATTAAAAATTAGCATTTGTGAAACTTGGATATCGCCTCTGAATTCAAAGCTTTCTATTCTTCCTTGGGTTTAGAAACAGTCCTTGAATGCTCTTTCAATTTATTCGTCTTGAATGCCCCTTCAATTTATCTGTTGTCTATCCTTTTTCTGATTACTATCGCCTTTCCAGCTACTACATCCATTTATCTCTATAACTGCCACTGTCTTGAACCATTGTTAAATCTTGTATAAACCTTATTCTTTTGACCACTGGAGTAGTGTAGCAAAGCCTCGTATTTTTCTATCGTTGGAGTCATATGTATCCTCCCGACAAGCAAACAATTATACCGGCTTTATAAACGGGTCACAACTCCTGATCTACTTGACTGTCTAGCAGCAATATTATAACCCACAAATCTTACTGGAAATGACTATTCATATTCCCCATCCTATGGTTCTCAAATTAAACTGGTTATGGCAAACCTTCATTACGCTCAGAAATTTTCGGTACAACCTTGCATTAATGACACCTGGCCTCCATGCATATTGTCTTCGTTCTGGTATTGAGTCCCCTCGAATTCAGTCTACAGTGACATATTGTCCTCCACTTGTCTATCAGACCCTTCAGCTCTTATGGTCACTGCCTACTCGACTAATTCTCGAACTGATACCTCTCAGGAATGCCATGTAATGCAACATTTATCGAATAAAACACACCCACACAAAACAAAAAAAATTGTGTCAATATAGCGAATTAAAATTGTAAGCAAAAATATTTGTTACAGGAAAAACAATTTATATTGCATAAAATTAACCCGAGAACAGTTTATTTTGCACACAAAAATAACCAGAGACATGAATTTAAATCAGCGACATCCTATCCTAGGTCCTTGTCTAGCTCTAACGGGGTGGGTTTCTATTATAGCATGTGGGTTTCGATCTAGACTCTGGGTACCCGAACTGTCGTTACTGGACTAGTAAGACATTGATTCGAGAGTATACGACCCCTTATAGCGGAGGTGTAACCTCACGGTGTATAAGGTTGGTATACCAGAATGAGGTCAAAACTTCGATCACAGAGCTGAATAACTCACGTAAGATCATGCCTCACTCCCACTTAAAGGTGAAAAGCCCGGTAGATGGCTAATGCATGAATGACAGTTTATATCACACAAGAAAAAGCTATCTGCATTTTTCCAGAAAATTCATCAATAATTATAGAAAAAAATTAAATTCAAATTACTGTCCTAAAATTCCAAAATGCCACGTAAAATTAATTAGGCCTGACTCTCGGTTTTTTAAAATTTCCCCAATGGAGTCGCCAAGTTGTCGCGACCATTTTTGGAAAATAGCCTGACGATCGATCTTTTAGAAAATTAGGGTTTTCTGGCTATTTTTATTTAAATCTTGAAAATTTAGGGATTTTCATATTAAATTGGATTTTCCATTATTTATCCTAAAAAAACATTTTGGAGTCGCCACCGATCACTTCGAGGTAGACTGGACACCAAAAAACAAACCAGATATTTTGTCTAAAAATTGGGTTCGGGAGTCAGTTACGTGTAGGGAAAGGTTAGCACCCCTACGAACGCCCGTCATCGGTACCTTTAATTTTATGTGACATTTTGGCATTTTGAATAATTATTTGAATTTAATTTATTCCATAATTATTAACTGAATTTAAATTCCGAATGCATATATCCTTTTATAAGGAAACTCATTTGGTTCAAATATGAGATTAAAGGCACCCGATTAGGTGGCACCCCTATTGATATTTAAAAATGAATTTCCAACATAAAAGGTTTTTTTATGAATGTCCATTTATTGTCTTGTTAATTTTAAGTATTAATCCTAAAAAGGCTCTAATTAATTAATCATTTAAATCTATGAATATTAATTAATTTAATGGCTTTTATGAGAAAATGTCAATTACGTGAACACCGTCCATATATTTAAAGCCATTAAATTAATCATATTCCTAATTAATTAATCTTTCTAATTAATTAAAGTTCTAATCCTAATTAAGGCTCTAACAGTTAATTAAGTCAATATTATAAGTGAAAATGTATATTAAATGTTTACCATTAAAACCAATGTTGAGATAACACCACATTGTAAACAATGGAACACCATTCAAATTTGAGTCCCAAAGATTCAATTTAATATACATTTAATTATCTACAATGTATTCTAATTGATTGTTTAGTGTCAATTAAAGAACTAAATTAACATTCATTTATAGATGTAAACATGTATCAAATATATTTATTAAAATCCATGTTGAGATAACACTTCATTGTAAACAATGGAACATCATCGAAATTTGAATTTTAAAAATATATATTTAATATATGTTTGATTACTACAATGATCTACCCTATTTAATTATTGAATCTTAATTAGAGAACCTACAATAAAGGCTCTAATATTTAATTAAATTAAGTGTACTTAATTGTCCTACAAAATATATTATACGCTAGATTATGACATGTATCAAACATATAATTTAATTGCATTTAAATAAATAGAACAATTAAAAAAACTAAATTAAAAGAAATTGAACATTAAAACTGATTTTATTAATATGGGACTAAATTGAAACAATTACAAAACCCAAGGGTGACCAAAATGAAAGAATTATAAATTTGTGATTCAATTAAGAGAGACGGGGAACCTAATTGAAAGAATTACAAAACCTAGGGGACAAATTAGGGGGAAATAGGGACTAAATTGAAATGATGCAAAACTTTGGGAAAAACCAAAAGGGATCCGAAAGTGGGGCGCGAAGCCTCTTATCCGACCCGAATACATTACACGGATCTCACTGACCCGGTGCCTAAAACAGCACCGTTTAGCAAAAGCTATAAATCCCCTTTTTTCAGCTTTAATCCTCATTTGTCTATTTCGCACTCTCTCTCTTATCCCTCTCTCCCTCTAAATCCTCTGATCACTAACACCTAAAAACCCAAATAGCCCACCCAAATGGATTGAAAACCTATGAATTCAGATGAATATTCATCTGTGTTCATCCAAAATGGATGAACACCAAACCTTCCGACCACCAAACCGCCCTCAACTCCGCCCTTGAATTCTCAACCGCCTCTCTCCAACCATGCTCAGCCGTTCGTCGGCCACCACTCCTGGACTCCGGCCATCGCCTCACTTCGGTCGGCCGCCGTGAGGCAATTTTCGACCGTCGTAAGGCGATTTTTGACCATCGTCAACCACCATACCAAAACCCTAATCTACCTAAAATTCGATCATAAACCCTAAAAACTCACTCATTTCATCAAAAACACCCAATCTTCCCCGTTCTAAACCTAAATCTACCCAACATGAGCTCTCTTCAACTCCGGCCAAACCTTAAAAACACTTTGGCCACCATGAAACTTTCTCCGATACTCTTTTTATATTTCAATTTCATTTTTATTTTCTTTTTATATGTAAACTAACACTATTTATTTCTATTTTTACAGGAAAGTAAATCGGAAGGGAAATATACCTTTTCAACGGTGGCCACGATGGTTCTGAACTTCCCGGCGACTGTTCACACTCCAGGCGGTTCAGCTACCCCGAGGTGAGCTTCTCTCTCCTCTATTAGTTTATTATTTATTATTATTATTATTATTTATTATAGTAATTATTAATGACTGTAATTAATTCTGACTTTTTTCTCTCTCCCTAGCTATTATTATTATTAATGGTATTTTATTAATTGCTAATCATTATTGATAGTTAATGATATGACATTCCTCTCTCTTCCCTATTTATAAGGTTAACTGAAGATGATGTCACTCGTCCCAGCTGGATCCAGATGATAGGGCAAGAAAAACCACAATTCGTGGCAAATTATTTTAGCCAATTTGTACTTGCCACGTGGCAAAGTTTGGGTGGGAAAGTTGTTTTTTCGGGTTATCTATGTTTGTTTAGCTGATATGTATAGATTTTGGGAGAGAGACAAATTGTAAATCGGGAGCTTGGGCTTTAATTGGGCTTTGGAATTTTTGAATGTAATTGGACACTGTAAATGGACTGTATGAACTATTATTTACTTATTTATTTATTATTAAGCCCGGTCAAAATTCGGGTATTACAGTACTGCTAGGAAAATTTAGGCTATGGGTTTCAGTATGGTATAAGGTGTACCGGTACAATTCTACGCCACTGGAATGTTGCTTTTTGAGTTGAAACTTGCGTACCGAAACACCTATAAGCCGTATTGGTATAGGTATTAATCATTTTTAAATGAAACCTATGTTCCAGCTAGGCGTATCGGTAAGGTACATGGTGTACCAAAATAGGGCTAAGCAAAATCGAACACCATATCGATACGGTTACCCAAGTATCGATACGGTTGACCATTAATTTTGTTAATGTTATGGGAGTGAAGTTCTGTTTTCTTACGTTTTGGTCCCTGAATATTGTGGATGCAATTGAATAAGTTCGGATGATCATTTTGAACTAATTTTTGACGTGTAAGCATGAAACCTGTCTAATTAAAGGTTGGTAGTGTAAAAATGAGTTAAGACCCTACAGTTTTCTGAATTTGCATTTTGGTCTCTAAATCGTATATTTGACCAATTGGATATCAATTCGACACCGATTAAGTTGGGTTTTCACCAGAAATCGATATGCACATGTAGGATAATAATAATGTATCTTGACAAGATAAAAGAAAAAGTGGTCGTGTTCCGAGTTTAATCTTCTCGATTTACTTCGGTAAACCTAATGTAGCTCGCTCGGTTCGATCTTGCGACTAGGCCGGGTCGAGAGGGTTACACTTTCCATTCTCCAATGTGCAACTCTACGCCTCGTGCCACTCCTACAATTGGAACACCTTTGGAATTGACAGTCTCGATTACCTCAGTTGACTCCTCAACCTTCAAACCAAGCTTATCGACATCACTAGAACGGTGATCATCCTTGTCTCCCTCACCATTCCCCTTGAACTCTTTTGGCTTTGGGATGTCCTTCCTTGGCTTGGATACAATTGTCTCTGCTCTATTCTTCAAGGCAACCTTGTACAGAAAGAGGTTTGCCTTCATCTCCTCCATCTCCAACATCAAAGCCTTTACCTCGGCTTCAAGCGCATCACTTCTCTCATTCACACTATCGATAACCTGATCGAGTCTGTCAACTCTTTTTTCCAGCATAGCCACAGCATCCCGCAAACTCGTTCTCTTGGTTTGCCCAACAAGAGATCTGCACCCTTAGCCGCAACGTCTCCTTCTTCACGTGCCATCTCGATTAGTGCCTTGCTCGAACACTCGCTCTGATACCACTTGTCACGGGGCTAAACGACTAAGTCAGCCTTAAAACTCTCTTCGGAAGATCAAATTCTTCCTAGGCACTAAGAACGCTGGATCGTTCTAGAAAAAGCAAACAAATGAGAAGACAACTCAAGAACAAAGGAAGAACGCTCAAGATCACAAAAGAAGATTTAGAGTAAATGCCTTTTATTACTCAGAGAATAGATGATACAAAAGAGGTGGGAGAGGACCTCTATTTATAGCTGAGTCCCCTTACATTCGATAGTCCCTAATGATTTACATCAATGGCTATGATCGAAGCCCACCAACCACAATGGTATAAACTGGGAATATTCCCATGCTATCTATGGCAACAAATCCTATGTTTACATGGAAAGTTTACATAGGTCAAAGTGGTTGACTTCTAGAATCCCCCATAGATCGGGCTAAGTCTGGTGGTCTCTTTAGGCCCAAAATCTCTGTTAGAATCTCTTGGGCACCCATGTGTGCATGTGACTCAGACCTGAACCGGAGGCCCGCGACATATAACTAATGGCTCGTGTGGTGACGAGGAGTGTATAATTAATTAGGGTATCTCTTTTATCTTTTTCCCTTTATATTGAAAACCAGAAATAGTAGGTCTCACATATGAATGTAGAAATTTAGCATCAAGGAATTCACGTTGAAAAGCTTAGAGAACCTATGAACGGGTTGGAAACGACGGCATTTTAAGTTTTTTTGTTGTTTTAAATATTACTTAAATAAAATTTTTATTGATGAACTCAATGAGTGGTATAAGTGGAAAAGATAATGATGTTCATTCTAGGAGATTCGGATTCGAACATCTTTATTTGTAAGGTGTATGTCTTATCAAAAGATTAAAAAATATGAGCAAATATTACTTTGTAATAACATCAAGACTATTAAAAAAGCATTTGTTCTTTTCAACGTTTAGATTTAAATACTTAATATTTGAAATAAAATAATTTTAAGGGTAAACTACATCAGTAGTCACCGAACTATGGTTTCTTTCCTATTTTGGTCACCGAACTATTTTTTTGGCAAAAACATCACTAACGTTATTTTTCTTTCCTATTTCGGTCACCGTTAAATTATTTTTATGGTAATTGGAAGCCCATTCATATGGTTTATGTTTTAATATTTTCCCTCATTTATATAATCAAACCGAAAAAGAAAAGAATATTAGACAAAGACTTTGCTGAGCACCCAACTTCCTCTTTGAATAATTAAAGCATGAAATGCAATGGAATGGTATAATGGTCATATCGAGTTTCGGCGATGCGAATGCTATTAAAAAACCAGTATAAAAAGAATCCATTGGCTTTGATTTCCGCTTTAAAACTCTCTCTAAAACTTCATTTCACCTCAGCCGACTTTCCGATTTTGTTAGTAAAAAAACCATAAAATAGCAATAGATCCAGCGTAATATACAAAATTATGGTAGAAAGAAAGGTAAAAAGGATTCCCCGGCCCCAAGGTTTGCGTGGATATCCCCTCCCTCCTTGGCCGTGAATGTAACGCAGCATCTGCCACCAGCACCTTTTAACTTTGACTCCATTTGTTTGCCGAAAGAGGAAAATAAAACAATGCTGTGGTTTCTTAATCAGCACCCACTAGGAGAAAAACATGCAGCACTGTGAAATGTAATCCCAATCCCAAAGGGATTTGATTTGTTTTTTTATCAGACTCACTCAAGAGTTGTGTTGGATCAAACAGTCTGCAGCAGTCTTTATGTATCGGTTCTTACTTCTTAGTTCTTACACCTTTCAAAGTGATATTCAAGAACAAAAGGTCTCACTGATCAAGTTCAGAACCAAATTGCATATGAGATAGTAATGCATATGAAATGCCCCAAACAACTACCACCAGACAAGAAAATAAACTTGAAACTGTTAAATGTATCACTTCGAGAAATGGTCTTAAATGTATGTATGTATGTATGTTTATTGTACAGTACATAACAGAATGTCAAAGAATTCTGAACCCAACAAAAAATGGCGCTTCTATTTTTGACCTACTCCTTGTACCTTAGTTATTTACTATATTTGGCGTCTTGGGTCTCCCACTTGCTTCACTATCTGGCAACTTTTCAGGTGAAATGGGGCGTGCACGCACGGGAAAGTAAACACCATGGTTTTCTACCGGCCATTTGTCAGAAGCTCGTTTAATTTCCCCTAGCTTCTACATGAACCAAACGGGTGATGAGATTAAAAGAAAAAAAAAATCAAGTAATCGCACATTGGCCGCCTAAGTGGCAGCTCTCGCCTCTCGGGCATCATCAAGCTCTCTTGAACTGCAATATGATGTTTCTAGCTGTACCATTGTGTCACGTCTTGTTGGATTAAAATTCGTAATAGTGGGCACATATGTATAATGTATATTGCTATTTTAAAGTATGACACAAAATTAAGTGACCAATTATGTTAACCGTGTCATGGGTATTAAAATGTCATGGAAATAAAAGTGTAGATACCATAAGATGTATTTATAATTCGATGAGGGGCAGAGTTATAAATATTTAATAGTTGATTATTAAATCAACTATATAAAGAGGTAGTGGTCCCCAAGAAATAGGTTAACTTGTTTTTCTCTCCTTCCCCGTCAGAGAGTTCTACATCAAGAGAAAACCTATCTTCTTGGAAGATCACAACCACCTTTTAGGCGATCTTCATCAAAAGATTCAAGGTTTTCATCTATCAATTAATTCAGGTACGCTTCCGCTTTCAATTTATTGTTCTTGATGATTTGACATGATAGATCTTGGGTATTAGATATCATATTTAATTTATGATTTGATTCCTACAAGTGGCATTAGAGACTTGTCATGTTGAATCATTGAGAACCTAACGATATTCTCTATTTTGAATTGATTTATCCTTATGAATACAATTTTCAGTTTTTATGATAATTACAGTCGATTCAATGATTAATCGATTAAAACCCTTTGTGTGTTTACAATTTCGAATATTTCTTGCGGCATTCATCTCAAGAATTTTGCAGCTTTACGACTTTGTGCATACCAATTAATAACCCTTGTTGGGTTTATAATTTCAATTGATTCGTCATGTTAGGGTTTTATATTGTTTGTTTTAAATTTTCGAAGGTAATTAATTTAAGAGTTTGGTATCACCCTATGGTTATTAATGATTCAATTGTCATTTTATTTTTCTATTAGAAAATATTAACCTATTAGGGTTGATAGTTTCAGCTACTTGAGATTAACGTCATAAGTGTTATTTTGATTAATACGCTGAATTCAACTAACGATAATATCATGTTGCAGCAATTTGAGAATATTAGAATTATGTGGTTGAAGTCTTGGTTTAGCTTGAAACTCTTTGGTTCAAATTCTCTTTTATTTATGCGATAAACAGTTATGTTTTATGCTATTGGATTTTAGTTTTTAAAAGCCAATCATTATTCATACTTTAATAGATGATTGCTAGGGATGTTACTATAAAGTACTTTGTTTTTTTTTCTAAACTGTGGACATGTATGTTCTACTATCACGTACAGTAAAATATGGTCTTGACATAGTTTAGAAAATAGTATTATGTGTTATGGTTACGGATTGATGTTGAAGATTTTGATTTAAATTTAGAATAAAATTCAGTGATGGATTACGCTTAATATATCTAAGAATGGTATTGATATATATATTTTGGATTATATGGTTTTGGTTTTGGTTCGGAAATCATGTCATTAATCTTATGAAATTCATATTCTATTCGGTTTGATCAAGAATTTTATTTCTTTTGATCGTTAGGTTATTGTGCATATTAAAGTTTCATGCGATCAATATATGAATTATTCATTTTTATGATACTTCTGTTTTTTTTTTTTACTTTTAGTTAAAGATTGAATGTTTTGAATTCGACTTTGATTTTGGTAAATGCATGTTTAAGGTTTAAGACAATTTTTTTGAGAAACAGTCAAAGATTTCAGTTCTTTGAATTCTGATAGCCCCATTTAGACAACCTTATTTTGGGTTATTTCGGAAACTTAAGTGTTATCAGAAATTTCAGTTTTGACTGGTACAAATATTAAGTTTGAATATCGGTATAGTTATATTATATATTTTGAGATAATTTGATTGAAGCATTAAGTCACCAAAGTGACCTCTATTGTGGAAATTATTTTATTTTAAAATATAGAAGGTTTTGTGCATGTAATTCAGTTTATGTTAGTATTAATCGGCCCAAAGGAAGGTTAATAATTAGCATTGTTACATGTGCAACCGTGGTAATAAATATGTGATAATTATTAAGTTTTATATGTGAGCAATAAATCGGCCCAAAGGAAGATTTCTGGTTGACATATTCTTATTATCAATGTTTGATTACTCTACAAAGATATCACTTGCAAGTTAATGTTTTATCCAAAGATGAAATATTAATGGAGTATCCTATATCTTGATATGAGGTTTACCTTTATTCAAATTTATTATTATTTTGGTTATCTTTTAATTTAATTGAAAGATAAAATTAAGAAAAAACATTTTGAAACAATTAAATTCATATTTTGGCTTCGGATGTCTAATATTTTAATGGATTAATTGAAACATAATGTCACCAAAGTGGCCGCTTTTGTGTAGATTAGTTTATTTAAAATATTAAGATAATTATGGGTTTTTGTAATTCATGCGTTTATTAATTGGCCCAAAGGAAAGTTAATATTTGGCAGAATTACAACGACAACTGTGGCGATAAATGTGTGACAATTATAAAGTATTTTATGTGAGCAATACATTAGTTCAAAGATTAATCTATTGTTTGACATAGTTTATTGTCAATGTTTGAATGCTACAACAAGAGTATCGCTTACAGTTAATATTACTGTCCAAAGACTTGATATTAATGTTGTGCTTGGTATCTTGAGGGGAACTAGCCATTATTTTGAATTTATTTGTTTACTTATGAATATTTATGTGAGCTTGTTTTTATTTTATTTATTTATTTTTGTTCTATATTTAGGTAATTTATCTTTGCTGTCACAATATCTGTTAAATACATTCTACACTCATGTTTAGTAAAACTAGTTTCAAGGAATAGAAAAGACACTTACATATAGTATTTGGTTGTATGAACACAGACTTTGCACTAAGGGAAGAATAACTTGCACCTCTCACATGTAAGCACCCATAAAAAGGATTTTGAGAGGAGAAATTGTTCAAATTGTACGAGTCTAATGATCATAAAGAACAACATTCTATAAGTCTTTAGGAGCACAAATCTAAAGAGATTACTTATCTAAGGTTTTCCTTGACGAAATTAAGAAATGTTTTACCCAAAACATTAAGGTTAAGATGACGTCACTTATGCCTTCTTTGATGTCTATGAAGTATAAGGGTCAAGGAAATGTGAGGAAGTACATTATGAAAATGTTTAATATTGCTTCAAAATTTAAGGCACATAAGATCGAACTTTCTAACAATTGTTTGTTCTTATGCTTTTAGTACCTCTTCCTATATAGTATAATCAATTCAAAAATAGTTATAGCTGTCAAAAGGAGAAATAGGCTCTAGCTGAGCTTATTTCTCATTGTGTTAAAGAGGAAGAAAAGTTGAAGCATTATAAGGGTAAAAGTACTCATTTGGTTAGTGCTCATTTAGTTAGTGTCTCTAAGAGTAAGGGCAATAAAAGAAAATATTAAAAAAAAAAGGTTGCTAAGGGTCCAACTCAAAAGAAACAACGATAAGTTACAAAGGGTTGATTCTTTTGTAATAAGTTAGGACACATGTGAAGAAATTAAACTTCAAAACCAAGCAACTACTTGATTATTTTGAGTGATCCATGTGTTGTAAGTTTTATGATCCCACAATTAGGAATTATTTAAGGAGAGATCTATAATTTTTTTTAGGATGTTGAGTTTGGAGGGAGAAATAAGGTTAGATACATTGATTTTGAGGAGGAATTGGATTATAATTTAATTCCTACTATCACTTTTGACGATGTTTAGGTTTTCAAACCTATCATTAATCAAGAAGTGAATCAAGTACCTCAGCAAAACAATGTTGAACAAATCTCATTCAAGATAAGGTAATTGTTTTCAGAAGAACAAACTCAACAACCTCAAAAACAAGTGTCATTAAAAATATCCAAGAGAGGAAGGAGAAATGCTATTCTGGATTATTACTTTGTATTTCTTCAAGAAAATAAGGATAATAATGGAATGATAGAAAATGATTCAATCATTTTTATCAGATCATAAAAGTTATAACTCTCAAAAGTGCATTGATGTAATTCAAGAAGAGTATAATTTTATGAAAGACAATAAAGTTTAGGAACTTGTCTCATTACATGAAGGTGCAAACCAATTGGTCGTAAATGGATATTTAAAACCAAGAGGGATGCAAATGATAATGCGGACAAGTATAAGGCATGTCTTGTATTTAAAGGATATACTCTAAAAGAAGACATTGATTTTGTGGAGACTTTCTCTCAAGTTTCATAGAAATACTCTTTCAAGATAATCATGACGCTTGTTTCTTATTTTAATCTTGAGCTACATAAGATGGATGTTAGGCTTGTGTTTTTCAATGACGACATTGAAGAAATGAATTATATGGTACAATCATAGATTTGTGTCTAATGATACAAAATCAATGATATGTAAATTAAATAAATTCATCTATGAGCTTAAGTAGGACTATCATTAATGAAATTATAAATTTCATATTGATTATTTCATTCGGCTTTGAGATAAATTTGGTTGACAATTGTATATACTACAAGTTCAGTGGGAGTAAACCAAGTGATACTCAAATTGCTAAAGAAGACAAATTTAGTCTTACTCAATGCCCTAAAAGTAACCTTGAAATTTAGAAAATACAAAAGATTACATATGCATAAGCTATTGAGATTCTAATTTATGCTCAAGTATGTATGCGTTTGGATATTGCGTACATTGTTGGAATATTAGACAGATATTTAAGCAATCAAATTATGGATCATTGAATAGCATCCAATAGGGTTATGAAATATCTTTAGAGAACAAAAATTACATGCTCACATATCAGAGTTCTGGTAAGTTAGAGATCATCAAGTTTACAGACTTCGATTCTATTAGAATATTGATGCAAAAGAATTTTGTCACATGGGCTGCTAATTATAGATTGAATAGAAAGATCACTTCGGTTATTTTGTGACAATAAATATGCATTCATTTATTCTATAAACAATAGGAACACTTTAAATTTGAAGCACATAAATATTAAGTTCCTAGTTGTTAAAGAAAATTCAGAGTGGTTGTGTGTCTATAGAGCATGCTGGTACAAACTCCATAATTGTGCGCTTATTAAGAAATTGACACCCTAGGTTTTTCATGAGCACACTACTCATGTGAGTGTAATGTTATTTAAGGATATTCAGTTTTAGTGGGAGTTTGTAATTTTGAAAAATGCCCATTCGTTTTAGACACAATTTCGGTTACTTCAGTTTAAGGAAATTTCAAGATTATTTTCTGCAGAAATAAAGTTCTTTTGGTTTATGCACACTCTGAATTCAATAAAGTTTGATCTCGCTAAGGTTTAGGAGGACCAGTTAGAAATAGACATATTTGGTTCACATTTCATGTAATTTTCCATGCTACGCGTCCATGATTGATCTATGTCATTTGACTATATTTGTATACGTGACCATTGATGGGTCTTGTCATGATTGATACGACAAAGGCTGCTTTGATCCTATATGGATATAGTTGATGGACGAGATTGTTACAGAATACCTATTATATAATAGCAAATTTTTTAGCTCATAAGGTTATACATTTGTCAGGAAACATATGTTGCCTAAGTGGGAGATTGTTGGATTAAAATTCGTAATAGTGGGCACATATGTATAATGTATATTGCTATTTTAAAGTATGACACAAAATTAAGTGACCAATTATGTTAGGCATGTCATGGGTATTAAAATGTCATGGAAATAAAAGTGTAGATACCATAAGATGTATTTATAATTCGATGAGGGGCAGAGTTATAAATACTTAATAGTTGATTATTAAATCAACTATATAAAGAGGCAGTGGTCCCCAAGAAATAAGTTAACTTATTTTTCTCTCATTCCCCGTCAGAGAGTTTTACATCAAGAGAAAACCTATCTTCTTGGAAGATCACAACCACCTTTTAGGCGATCTTCATCAAAAGATTCAAGGTTTTCATCTATCAATTAATTCAGGTACGCTTCCGCATTCAATTTATTGTTCTTGATGATTTGACATGATAGATCTTGGGTATTATATATCATATTTAATTTATGATTTGATTCCTACACGTCTAAGAAGAGGTGTAGACATTAATCTCACATCGAAAAGAGAAATAAAAGTTTTGAGATATAAATACGGTGGTGCTGCACATCCTATTAGACATGTCTTTTGAAAAGAGATAAAAATATTAATCCCACATCAGAAAGGGAAATGAAGGTATTGGGGATGCCACTTAATTTTTTTTAAATTATAGGTTTAAATTAAAATTTTCAAAAGTTTTAAGGTATTTAATAAGAACTTTTAAAAATTATGAAAAAATATTTAATTAAAAATATTCAAAATATTAAAATTTAATATAATTTTTTAAAACAATTTAATGAACAAATTAAAATTTTTTAAAAATTTTAGCGGCTAAATTCTATTTTTTAAAAAATTTAGGACCTTAGTCCATTAAAGCCTCCGCCACCGATCATGCGCCACTTGTCATAATTTTATCAAAGCAGCGAGAAGTCTGCAACCATTCAAGATTACCCTACTAAAGTGATGATAATACAGGGAACTTAGGAAAAGATTAGTATTTTATTTAATAGTTTAGAGTTGGTATTACAATGAATTAAGGTAATGGAAGATGGGCTCCCACCATAAACAAGACTAGCCCTACATCAAATAGCTTTAGCAGTAGCACACAGTAAATTTTTTAATGTTTCTCTCCAGGTATATATTTAAGGATAATTATTTGATACATTGGCGGTGAAACTTTTAGTTTTCACAAGTACTTCAATTTTAGGGTTTAAAGACTCAATTTATGGTGTAGAGTTTAGGGGTTTAGGTTTAGTAGTTTAAAATTTAGTGATTGTAAATATAATCTAGGGTTTGAGGTTAGAATTTAATGTTTATAAGTTAAAACCTAAATCCTAACCTATCACACTAAAACCTTAACCCTAACCTCTAAACCTTAATCCTAATTCATGAACTCCAACCATTACCCTAAATTCTAAATCCCTACATTTAAACCCCTAAACTCTACACTCTAAACTGAATTCCTAAATCTTAAAACTAAAAGGCTTGTGAAAACTTAAAGTTTACACAGCCAACGTATTGAATATAAATCCTATATTTATATGCTCTCTAGTGCACTTCCCGAAGCCCAGCTAAAAGGAACTTGTTAGCTTCTCTGAATCTCTCCCTTAGCCATGCCTCTCAATTGCATAGCACCAAAACCTGAACATAGTAGCAGCAATGGTCGAGTGGAAGGTCTGTCAGAGACGTCCAAATCCCATAAAACGGCTGCCTTGTATCCTATAACTTTGAAGGTCTCTTTCTACATCAGCTTATGATAAATTAATTAATCTTTTTTTCTCATATTGATTTATTTACATTTCTGTGATTGTTTACACAGTTTGAGGAGGTAGTCTACAAGGTCAAGTTGGAGTAGAAAGGATCATGCTGGGGTTCGTGGATCACCCGAGAAAAGACCATACTCAATGGTATAGCTGGAGTAGTTTATCCTGGAGAAATACTAGCAATGTTAGGTCCATCCGGAAGTGGTAAAACAACCCTTCTTGCCGCCCTCGGCGGCCTCCTCGCCGGTAAACTATCCGGGAAGATAACTTACAATGGGCAGCCTTTTTCTGGTGCCTTAAAATGAAGAACAGGTTTCGTGGCTCAGGATGATGTTTTATACCCCCATCTCACGGTGACAGAGACCCTTTTATTCACAGAACTGCTGAGGCTACCCAACAGCTTGAGCCGAGACGAGAAAGCCCAACATGTGGAGCGAGTCATTGTGGAGCTGGGATTAACTAGGTGCCGAAACAGCATAATTGGGGGGGCACTCTTTAGAGGAATATCAGGCGGGAAGAAGAAGAGGGTTAGCATTGGCCAGGAAATGATAATCAACCCGAGCTTACTTTTGCTAGATGAGCCAACCTCGGGTTTGGACTCGACCACGGCTCAACGGATCCTGACCACAATCAAAGGCCTTGCAAGTGGGGTCCGAACCGTTGTCACCAACATTCACCAGCCTTCGAGTCTACTGTATCACATGTTCGACAAGGTGGTCTTGCTCTCAGAGGGCTGCCCTATCTACTACGGTTCAGCATCAGCAGCCTTGGATTATTTTTCCTCCTTTGGATTCTACATCTTTGACTATCAACCCAGCTGATCTCTTGCTTGATCTTGCAAACGGTAAAGTTTTAGTTTTACTATATACTCACTCTGTCCCACTCAATATGTCTCTTTTGTGTTTTGAAATTATCTCACTTAACATATCTCATTGAAAAAATCAACAGTTTTTATAAGGCACATTTCCCTTTATACCTTTTTTAGTTTCCCAACAAAACAAAATTCAACTTTTCAAGATATTATTGTCGTTTCAATTATTTTACATCATATTTCTTACACATTCTTACACAAACTTTTTCTTCCTAAAACTGTGGACAAAATAAATGGGACGGAGGGTGTATTTACTTCATTTCATAGTATATAGAGACTGATGGAGGAGTGGGGAAGGACTACGAACATGATCGTTGGTTGGCCTACCAAAAATATTTGGTGCTTCCACCTCTATATCCCTTAGTGGACAACCCCACCCTTTCGACTTCCCTGTACGACACTCACTTTGCTTTACCATCAGATGATAGATTCTGTGGTCATTTTCATATGCAGGAATCAAACCTTGTTTTATGCCCTCGGTGGAGCAAGTTGAGAACACGGAAGAAGAAGAGAAATCGGTGATGGATGTTCTTGTTTCTGCTTATGAGAAAAACATCTCAGAATCAGAAGCTCGAACAAGAAATGATTATGCAATATGATGTGATGCAAATGCATGCAAAATGAGATGCTAATGCGATGCAAAAAATAAGAACATGTTAGCACAAATAGAATAATCAACAATGATAATGTATCGCGAAAATTAAAAATGTATAGAGCCTTCAGTTAACATGCTTCATTCGAATAAAAGCAATCCTACCCCATCATGCTTTCTACCTGCACATTTTAAACAAAAAATGGATCCTATCTGAACATGCTTTTCTACCCGCATAAAATATATCGACAAGATGCCTAGTATATGTTTTATAGCGATAAAATAAATAATATTACAATTAAAGAGTAAATTTGAAAGAAATTAAAGAAACCCCTAACTCTTTCTACCATGCACCTATCGGGTGACTTTCTAAACGAGCAGAGGTCTGATATAGTTCTAGACAATATAGGCTGCTATGGTTCACTACATGTGGTTTAGGTTCTACAGTAACGGTACCCGAACTGTCGCTAGGACATCGATTCGGGTGGATACATTTCCCTAAGTCTGCATGGAGATGAAGATCTCATGAAGTCAAAGGTACAGATGTATCCCGAAAGTGATCCACTATCCTGCACAGAGGGGATACCTCATGAAGGCATAGCTTCTCACTCCCACTTAAAAGGGACGGAGCTCGGGTGCAGAGCTCATGATATGCAAAAAATCAGGGAAAAATAAAAAAAAAACCTTTTTGTAAAAAAACTTAACTTGAAAAGGGATCACAAAATAAATTAAACCGAATTTATAGTTTTCACTCATTAAGACAAAAAGTAATCGACCGGTGGCTCGACTTACAAAAACAGGTAGTCCCCAACAGAGTCGCCAAGCTGTAACAACGGTCCCGCCCAACGGTAGTGATTGACGCATTCTTATGAAAATATTTAGGATAGAACGAAGTCACCACCAATCTTTTTAATTAAGGTGAGATTGGATCACCTAAAAACCCGGTTATTTTAATAAAACTTGTTTCTGTCATTTTATTAAAACGACGAGTTTTGATCAGCGAAATCATAAAAAACAGGTTCGGGAGTCAATTACGTGTGGGGAAGGGTGAGCACCCCCACAAAACCCAAAATCGGTACCTGGTCGATTATTTTGTAATACCTCAAAATTTTGGATAGTGACCAAAATGTAAAAATTGAAAAGTTTGGTGACCAAAATGTAAAATTTGAAAAGTTTGGTGCCAAAGTGTAAATTTTGAAAAGTCTAGGGACTAAGTTGTAATTTTCAAAAGTATGTAATTTAGTCCCATAAATGAATAGTTCACCCCCAAGTGTAGCATTTTCGTGATACTCTGATTTTTGATACGGAGTTTGTATTAAGAGCTATAAAGCTTTAAAGTTCGGGAAAATTTTGGATAATCGGATTTAATCGAATAAATGAGAAATCTTTTATGAGATATTTTAGGAGATATTTTTATTAAAATAAGGCAAGGGTAAAAGGGCCATTTTCATGCCTTATTTTAATGGAAATTAATAAGGACCATTGGATTAAAGATTTCTTTTCTATGTTTAATCTTAGCCATTGGATGAAAAATGGTAAGATGGTAATTTTTGAAGAAGGCAAGGGCAAAGTTGGTAATCACTAACTCATTGGAGTGTTTTGGGCCCTTGGTTTGGTAGGTAGACATGTGGCTTAATATGGAGTTTTGGATTACAAGGGTAAAAAGGTCATTAGACTTTAAAATGAATTTTAGATTCATTTTTAATATATTAAGTACAAGTGGCTAAATTGGAAAGAAAATAAATTTCAAGATTTCTCCCCCATTTTCAGCCAAGTTTCGAACACCCTAAAGGTAAGAAGAAAAAAATTTTCTTCTTGATTTTTCAAGCTTATTTAGTTGGAATTTTGATGAAGGCATGAAACATGAAATTAATCTACGTGAAATTCTCTATCTTTTGGTACCATTTGTTCATGCTTTCCTTGCTTACAACCTTGGTTTTGTGATTTTTATGGATGAAGGGGATGTTGATTTAGGACGAATTAAGGTTAGCTTTTGATGAATATGATGTTGTGGAATCATATTAAAGCTTGTATGATGATTGAAACTACATGGAAATAGCTAAACCCTAAATTGTTCAAGGTTAGGGTTTTAATATAAAAGTTGAGTTTGGATTGAATTTGATTTGGGAATGATTGTGAAAGCTTAGAAATAATGTTTAAGTGTTAATTGGACTAGTTTGGAAACTTGGAAAATCACAGGGATGATTTCGGCAAGTTGAAAGAATTAGGGAAAATTATGGAAAAATTTCCATAAATTTGGAAATGTTGAAATTATGATTTTACAAACTTTAAAATGTCATTTGGGCCATTTTGGAAGTTTGTAAAACCATAAGGACCAATTCAAAAATTTTGAAAAGATTAGGGACCAACTCGACAGTTTGGAAAAATTTAAGGACTAAAGTGAAAAATTATTTTCATGGAAGTATTATGCTAGAATAAATGTTAGAATGAGTTATAAATCATTCTTTGAGTAAATGTTTGAAGAAATATAAAGTATTGAGGATGAAATGACTTATGCCATGAAACTAATATTTGGAAAATATTAGGGTGTTTATAGGAAAATTATTCCTATATTATTTATGTGTTAGTAAGATACTAACAAATAATTTGGAATGTACTTATGGTATTTTTAATACACTTGTAGACTGTGAAAAAAATCAAGATCGAATTAGCAATCGAGGAAAGGAACGAGACCAAAGTTGAACTTAGTGAGGCTAGATTTGATATTGACAAAGTATAAAGTGTCAAGGTGAGTGCATTTTTAATGCGTGGATAATATTACGATTATATTTTGGAAGACTTGTGATGAGTCTACCTTATTAATAATTGCTTGATAGTTATATGTTTATATCATGAACTTATATTTGACATATTGAGAATTGTCAAAGGTAGAACTATGATGCATTTGATCACTAGATATATCAGGTATGTATGTTTATGTTATATTTAGGGTATGAACTGCCCAATATTTAATTATATTGCCATGGATGAATCGAATGTGAAATTGGAAAGTATGCCCAAATAAGCAATTGAGGTATAGAGTATAGTTGGCATGCCATAGAGTCCAGCGTTTTAGCACTTCGGTGGAGTTTATTAACACTTAGGTGTTGTTCTTTAGCACTTATGCGTGGTCTCTTAGCACTTCGATGTGTTTTATCAGCACTTCGGTGCAGTTTTGACTCGTGTACTCAAGTCCTCAAACTATGCTGGGCAATAATTTACTTGATAATAAATGGTAAATAATTTAGAGAGTAGGTGAACTCTCAGATAATGGCAAGGATATTAATAGGATTTATGAATCCAGAATATATTATGTTAATATTTGATTAACATAAGGAAAATAAATGAATAGTGGTCAAGCTGCATGCTTAGGTTATTATTGTTATAATCGTGTGATGGTTTTTCACGCGTAGGTAGAAATTTCGGGCATGAGTAAGGAGTATCGGCATCATCGTCCAGTGGGATAATAGTCATATCAGAAATATACATCTTTGATGTATTTTGTTTATCTCTAGTTGGCATGTATAAAATATTAGTAGCTCTCTTTAACTAATCTAGATATGGTTTGTAATATTAATATCTAGATAAGTGGTTACTTTATAAGGTGGATTGTATTAGTTAAAAGAAATTATTAGTAATGGAGATCGGGCAAAGTTATAAAATTGATTTTTAGAGTAATCAAGATCATTTTTAATTTAGGCAGTTTTTAGGCAGTTTATTTAATTAAAATGTGTAGTTTTAAACTGCCAAGTTGCTGCCTGAAAACGAAAGTTATTTGATGGGCTTAAAATTAGAAATTAGATTTAATCGATAAAGTGAAATTTTTGAAAATTGTCATTTTTGACTAAATCGAGTAGCCTAAAATGCGGTTAATCCTTCTGTGACACTCTATACTAGTATTGGATAATAAATACTGGTAAAAGTGTTACATATTTGATGTCTTAATGATGGAAATTAAGAATTCAAATTTAATTTAAAATTTGTGATCCCTTATCATATTTAAAAGAATATTTCTATCTATGAAAGGAATTTACACCTCTACACCAGGGCATAATTTCCGTTAGATTCCCGAATGAAAGGAACATGTTTTGAAAATTATAATTTAGAATTTAAAAAATGGTATTTTGCAATAGAGATTAACAGAAGGCGGCACCCCTTACGTTCGAGGTACGTTTTTCACGATAATCCCTAATAAAAGAGGATCATTTTTAATTTAAAATTTGATTAAAACAAATGTACAAGATATATATATATATAATAATATGTAAATATAATAATAATTAAAAAATGACCAAACTGCAAAAAAGAAAAGTTGAAAGTTGAAAAGATGACGAAATTTAAAGAAGAATAAAAGGGGACGTACTGCGGAGGCAATTAATTTAGGGTGGAGGTCCTTATTTTGCAATTTTCCATTTTTAGATTTGAATTACATACCGGATTAAAAAGGAAAAAAATTAAGGGTCAAATTAAAGGAAAACGGGGATGAAATTGAAAGAAAAATAAAAAAGGGAGATTACGGAGTGAAATAATTTGTGGCGGGGGGATTTATGATGCAATTTTCCCTTCTTTTCACATCAGTATATAAGTTAAAATATAAAAAAAGCATTCATCCATTATTTCAAACAAAAAAAGATAAAAGGAGAGCATCTCAAACTCTCTGATCGGCCCGATCGCTGGTATGCTAGCCATCAGACGTTCACCGTTCGCCACCTTAGCTGCCGCCGTGAACCGCCGCTCATCGGCAACAGCCGTCACGGTAGTTGAAGTACATGCAAATGGTTTCAAACGCTCGATTTTTCTCGCTAAATTCGGATCTGAGGTGGTGTTTTTAATCTTATCCTAATTATCTAGATCTAACCAAAAACTGAAATGTTTTTACCCCTTTTTCGTTTTTAAAATATGTTTTTGGTTGTTTTTCCTTTCTGATCTTTTTTATGGTTATTTTTTATTCGAATGCCTCTCATTTATTTTACCCTCCAAAAATCTCCCTTCTTCGATTGCATGTTGGGTTTTAAATACTCGACTTTTATTACATTTTTCAGATAAAAAACATATTTAACTCTTGCTTTTTCAGGCAGTGGCACAGAGGACTCAGGGCGGTGGAGCAAGCACGGACGGTGGGATGGACGTGGCACCGGCGCGCTTGGCCAATAATATCACGCGTGGTGGCCACACGTGGGGTGATTGGGGTTAAGGGTGGTGGCTGGCAGACATAAGGATAAGGGTATTAGGTTATCTTTTAGGGTTAAGGGTAGTTTAGGTATTTTGGGTGTTTTGTAATGGATTTAATTAAATGGGTATTTCTATTGGGTATTCAGATTGGGTTTAGGTTATTTTAGGTAATGGGCCTAGTTTGTGGGTTTTTGTAATGGGTTTGGTTGGATTTTTAGGTTGTATTTAATTGGGCTCAAGCCCGGACATAAAATGGGTATTACAACTGGAATCCTAAGTTTTGAGAAAATATGAAGAGGATCGGTACAGGTCAAAGACGTACCATCATGGGCATGGTTAACATACCGTATTGGTACGTGACTCAGTGTATCGGTACACCAAGCCGTTATATCCGTTAACCCATATCAGTACGGCCTTACCAGTATCAGTACGTTATGCTATATTTGTGCTATTTGATGATGCTGAAGTTTGGAAATCGTGCAATTCGATCCCTGTTTGATATGAATGTATTTAATCGAGTTTGAGTGATTATTTTGGAACGAAATTTGACTCGTGTGCATGTAATTTGATTAATTAGAGGATGGTAACCTTAATCATGAAGATTGTATGAAGTTTATAAAATTTGCGTTTAGTTCCTTAAAGTGACTTGTTTGGAAATTGACCTTTGAATTGTAATATGTTGGAAATGAATCGCCACCGCTGAAATATATCCATATAAGACCTTAATAACATGCATCTAGACAATATAAAAAGGAAAAATAGGTTTGGTTTAGGGTTTTAGATCGTGTTTAGTTCGGTTGACCTAATATAGTCCTTTTAGTTCGATTTTGGTTAGGTCGAGCTAAAGGGATTACATTTGGAGGTATTAGAGCTAGGTTTGTGAAAATTGGGATGTTGTTGGTGTTTGTAACATGATGTTTGCTATGCACGGTGATTATTTACATGTACGGTGTTTGAATTATGACATGTTTGGGTACCTTGGGGACACATTACCATATTACTATGTTTATGAATTGATTTTGGTTTGAACTGGAAGGCTTGGATCCTTGCTTGAAGCTGGCCTGATTGTTTTGTTTTTTCTGTAATTATCATGCCTTAGATACGTTTTAGACTATACCACCAAGGAGATAATTGCAATCTAGCAGAAATGTTGCTGCCAAAGGGCAGGGAGTTGAGGGGGAGATTATACACCCTGCGAAGTTGCTGCCTCCCCACCTAATCCTCCTAAGGGAGTGGAACAAGTACCCCCTGCACCACTTGGTCCTGTGTTTGGGGACATGATGCCTTTGGTTCAGGCGATGACATGAGCATTCTAGATCGCGATGGCTGGAGCTCACGTACCTACTTTGGCACCTGCTGCTAATCCAAGTTTGCCATTGGAGCGTTTGCGTAACCTTGTAGGGGTTGAGTATAAAGGGTTAGCACCCAAGGCATATGAGGAGTGGATAGCCAGTAAAGAGCGTATCTTGGTTCAGTTGGGTTGTAACGATGACTGTTGGGGGTGTATTATTTCCCTGTTGCAAGGGGATGCGTATAATGGTGGACCACTGTAATCACGGGCATAGAACCTGGTGAAGTGACGTAAGAATTCTTCCAAGCTGCCTTTAGGAAGAAATATCTAGGTGTTAGATATTTGGACGACAAGAAACGTGAGTTTATTGCCTTAGTTCAAGGCAGTATGACCATGTCCGAGTATGAGGTGCAGTTCATACGGCTGAGTCAGTACGCAACTAAGTTGGTGCCAGATGAGATGCACTGCTATGATCGTTTTCTGTATGGTTTGGTGTAGGATGTTAAGACGTACATGTTGGCCACTGTGTATACTGAGTTTGATGTTTTGGCATCTCGGGCAAAGGATATAGAGCAGAGTCTAGGTTTGTCTCGTCGTTCTAAAGGCTCTAGCTCGGGGAAGAGAGCTACGAAGTATAGGTTTGGGGGTGGCTAGGCTAAGAGGCACCGTGATTGAAGGTTCTGACCAGATGCAAGACGCAGTAGAGAAGGCTCTGGATGAGGTTATTAAGGATAGGGTGCTTAGGTCCTAGCAACACATAATAGTTGTTTGGGTTGTGGTTCTAGAGAACATTTGAGGCTAGATTGCCCGTGTTTGGCTAGAGATGGGCAGGCTCCTGCAGTTGAGGCTGTGAACTATTGTTGGAGTTGTGGGTCGACAGGTCACATCAGACGAGATTGTCTTTTGCTTGCTAGAGGTAGCAGGCACCTGCACATGATACTGCACCACCTAGAGGCCATGGGCACGGCCAAGGCATCTTTCAGAGGAGGAAGAAAGGACAGATGACTGTGGCACACACAGTGGCGGTTCGACCGGAGGATGGTGGACCAGCGAGGATCTATGCTCATCGCGAGGGGAGAAATGACACAAACATGATAGCAGGTACATTTACCTTGCAATCTATGTCATTGTTATCGTTGATAGATTCTGGTTCTACACATTCCTATGTATTGCATGAGCATGCGCATTTGCTTAGTGTACTGGTAGAAATGCTTAATGTTGGTATGCAAGTGATGAGTTTTTTTTGGAGAAACGGTCGTTACAAGAAAGTTGTATCGAAGATGCCCTCTGATGGTTCAAGGTCATGTGTTTGCGGCTGACCCGATGGAGTTGTCATTGTATGGTTTTGACGTGATCTTGGGTATGGATTGGTTGTTCGAGCATCGAGCTGTGGTTAATTTTGAGACCAAGCGGGTTTCTTTGAGGCTTGCTGACGATTATGATGTTGTAACTGTGGGCGAAAATGTAAAGTTCTTGTCTAATATGATTTTGGCCATGGAAGCATAAAAGTTGCTTGAATACGGATGTCAAGCACATCTAGCTTATGTGATGTATCTGAATGTGGAAAAAGTGCGGACGAAGGATATCCGTACAATTTGTGACTTTCTGAGTGTGTTTTCGAAAAAGTTACTAGTTTGCCGTTAGACAGGGAGGTGGAGTTTGCATCGATACATATGCTAATTCAGCTCCGGTGTCGATTGCACCATATCGCATAGCACTAAAAGAGTTGAAAGAATTGAAAACGCAACTTCAGAAGTTACTAGATTGGGGTTTTATCCGGCCTAGTGTGTCACCGTGGGGAGCACCGGTGTTGTTTGTGGGAAATAAGGATGGCACATTGAGGATGTGTATAGATTATTGGCAACTGAATTTGTTGACAATTAAGAACAAGTATCTCTTACCGCGTATTGATGATTTGTTCGATCAATTCCAATGAGCTACAGTGTTTTTAAGACCGATTTGAGATTTGGATATTATCAGTTGAAGGGGAAGCAAAATGATGTGTTGAAGACTACTTTTCGTACGAGGTATGGTCATTATGAGTTCTTGGTAATGCCGTTTGGGCTGATGAATGCGCCTGCAACATTCATGGATAGGATGAACCGTGTATTCCATGAATTTTGGACCAATTAGTAGTAGTGTTAATCAATTATATCATTGTGTACTCTCGTAGCGAGGAAGATCATGGTCGACACTTGAGGATTGTGTTGCAGACCTTGATGGATAATCAGCTTTATGCTAAGTTGAGGAAATGCGAGTTTTGGATTAGGGAAGTAGTTTTCCTTGGGCATGTGGTTTCAGTTGAGGGTATCTGGCTAGATCCTAAGAAGGTTGAAGCAGTTGTGAATTGGAAGCAGCTGAAGTCAGTGACAAAAATCTGTATTTTTTGGGCTTGGCAAGTTATTACCATCATTTCGTGGATGGGTTTTCGAGAATTACTGCTCTGTTGACCAAGTTGTTGCAAAAGGATGTGCGGTTCGAATGGTCAGAAGCTAGACAATAGGTGTTTGAGAAGTTGAAAGAAGCTCTGACGCAATCTCCAATCTTGATTCAACTTGAGTCAGGGAAGGAGTTTGTGGTGTATAATAACGCATCCTACATCAGGTTAGGGTGTGTGTTGATGCAGGATGGGAAAGTCGTGGCTTACACATCGAGGCAGTTAAAAGTGCATGAACGCAACTACCCTACGTATGATCTGGAGCTCGCGGCGGTAGTGTTTGCATTAAAAATTTAGAGACATTACCTTTATGATGAAAAATGTGTTGTATACACTGACCATAAGAGTTTGAAGTATTTGATGACACAAAAAGAGTTGAATCTTCGTCAGCATAGGTGGTTAGAGTTGTTGAAGAATTACGATCTGACCATTGAGTACCATCCGGGTAAAACCAATGTTTTGGCTGATGCTTTGAGTAGAAAGGCCGTCGTGGAGTTGAGAGCAATGTTTGCGAGGTTGAGTGTGACCCGTGATAAAGGATTGTTAGCAGAATTGCAAGTGAAACCTTCGTTGGTAGAGTTGGTTAAGGAAAAATAGTCGTGTGATGAGGCATTGGTATCTCATGTTAAGGACATCATGGATGGAAATCCTACAGAGTATCACTTTAACAGTGATGGGATTTTTTGCTTCAAATATCGACTTATGGTGCCTAGTGACGAGGAGTTGAGACGGATGATTTTGACTAAGGCACATGCTAGTTCTTTTGTTATGCATCCTGGTTGTACCAAAATGTATCATGGGTTGAGGAAAGAGTATTATTGGGTGGGTTTGAAAAAGGACGTGGCTAATTTTGTTGTTAGATATATGGTGTGTCAGCGAGTGAAAGCTGAGCATCAGTTTCTTTCCGAGTTGTTGCAACCGTTGAAAATACCATAGTGGAAGTGGGAAAGGATCACCATTGTAACCTCCTAAATTCAACCTAATTTCTTAGTTGAATCTTGGAAGTCAAGTAAGTAAACTTGTCCCTCAAGAAAGTTATTAGGTTTACAAATCAAATTACAAAATATTCAAAAGAGATAGAAACTACCAAAATTATATCAACTTAAACAAAACGAAGTCGTTTGGCAAAAATCCAAAAGTTTGTATAAAATCCAAAAGAAATTAAATTATGCATCTCAAACCAAAAAGTCCAAAAGTAATATAAATGTCCAAAGTCTCAAATACAAAATTATCCAAAAAAATAATAATAATGTATAAATTCAAATGTCTGAGTAACCATACTAAAAAATAACGAAGTCTGAATATACGAGATCCTCCGAGTACTGTACGCCTAAGCCTGAGTATTTGAAAGTGAAACTAAGATGGAGTAAGCTATGAGGCTCAGTGTGTCTCTAAAGTGTAGAAGAAAACACAAAACAGAAATCCGAACAACAAGCATAGTTCAACAAACATTCCAGTATACATATGCATACAAGAGTAAAAAAAATGTAATGTCATGCACCCATCTCTATACACCATCCGAAGAGTGAGGTTCCCCAGAACCACTCTAACTACATCATCACCATCCGAAGTGGAAACTCGACCCGAGGGTGGAGCCACTAATCCGAAGCAGAATTCAGCCCAAAGGGTGAATCCACTAAACATCCTCGTACAATTTCCCAACCCAATGATATATGTCCGATATTAATTTAGCCCGATTATGATATTTGATGCGTGACGTGTCATCATACAAAACATAACATATTTCATAGATCATTCAATCAGTCATATATGCATACATACACGCATAATGTGAAGCATGAAAATAATATAGCACAAAAAGAGACACACCTTAGACAGCTAGCAACTCAACGTCAAGAGTGACGTCTCCCACGCTTAGCTCTAGTATTAGGTCGGAAAGAGCCAACCCTTACAGGGATAACAAAACATAAATATCTACCACTACTACTATGCCACTCTAATATAACCACTAAAGAACTCATACTCACGTGCAGAACTCGCAGGCTGCGAAAAAGGTCGAACAGGTGGAGAAGGAGGAAGGTTTTCAGTCTCCGAATCAACGCCACCTGAATACATTAATATTCGAATCAAATTTTGGTATACATAATCCTCAAAATACAAAATACGATTAATTGCAAAAGGTAAAATGGTCAACAGTTCATTCGGTCAAAGACACTATCGGGCTGGTCAAACAAGTTAGATCCGGTCATCGGGACATAGACCAAACTTGGTTTGGTCAATTGATTCTGACGATTCGATTCATATTAAAGGTCTAAACCAAACGCTGGTTCAATTCAATCGGTTCACCGATTCAGGTTCACAAAAATAATTCAGTCCGTTTCACATATCACTGCCAAAATCATTCACAAAATCATGGCACAAGGGCCCCACCCAAACAATTTTTCACTGCCAATTCTTATAAGCAATCACGTGGGTTCTTTTTTTCATGTTACTACAATCCCCTGGTGACTTCACAAAGAAATAGAACAACCGCGGCAAAAGAACAGCGACAATGGTGACGCAGAACACAACAGTAAAGGCACAACAACACGACCAACAATCAGTGCTCATCAAAACAAAACAAAATTCACCCACCAAAGTCTGGAACGAAAACACAAAAGACGAGGGCTTACTAACGCTCGAATCGATCAGAACAATTTTTTTTGAGTCGTTTACACACAGTCAGTGAACCACAAGAACAAACTAAAACCAAGGGTGAACTTACGAGATAAGGAGAAGCTTAATGATGGCTGTCGAGAGTTGTACGAACGGCAACGAGAATGCAAACAGGGCTCATCGGAAAATCAATCGAGGAAGATGGGATTTAATTTTTTTTCCAGAAATTGGGTGATGGAAACGTGATACACGAAAAATGGGAGAAAGAAAATGGCTTAAACAGTGGCTGCGCCTGAGATGTAAAATTCTGCCTAAGACTCATCAATATTAAGGTTATAAAACCTAATATTTTGGGTAAATTGCAAGGCAAAACCTTGTTCTTTCTAGGGTTCACGAGCTGACCAGTAAGTTTTACCATTTATTCAAAATGGTCATAGAAATCATATTAGGTTCATCCAAATTCACAAATTTGAATTAGGGTTTAACATTAAATATTCCCAAATATTAGGGTTACGAATTAAGGATTTTTCTACAATTAGGGTTATTAAAATCAGGGGAAAATTGGGGTGTGACAACCATGGATTTTGTATCGGGATTGCCTTTGACACTGACTAAAAAGGATTCCATTTGGGTAATTGTTGATCAGTTTACGAAGTGTGCACATTTTGTGTACGTGCATACAACGTACTCGTTGGATAATTAGGCAGATTTGTATGTTGCTGAAATTGTGAGGTTGCACGGAGTGCTTAAATTGTTTATTTCGGATATAGATCCGCGGTTTATAGCGAGGTTTTGGAAATGTTTGCACCGAGCTTTGGGTACTCGCTTGAGTTTTAGTACATCGTATCATCCTTAGACGGATGGCCATTCTGAACGTGTGATTCAAATCTTGAAGGATATGTTGAGATGTTGTATCATCGAGTTCCAAGGAACTTGGGAAGGGCAATTGCCTTTGGTAGAGTTTGCATACAATAACAGTTATCAAGCAAGTAAAAAGATGGCACCGTATGAAGCCTTGTAGGGTAGGAGGTGTCGTACGCCCTTGTGTTGGCTAAGGCTGGGGAAAAGTATGTTTCCATGCATGATGTGTTGAAAGACACAGATGAGCAAGTATGTTTCCATGTTGTGGAGGTATCTTTCGGATCCGTTGCATGTTATGCCAGTTGAGGATGTTGAGTTGAGATCGGATTTGTCTTATTATGAGGAACCAGTGGAGATCATTGACTCCAGTAGTAAAGTTCTTCGTGGCAAGACGATTGAACTTGTTAAGGTGTTGTGGCGACATCGCGGTGTTGAGGAGGCCACATGGGAGAGTAAATCAGACATGGTTGCTCGGTTTTCGCATCTATTTTCGTCAGGTAAAATTTGAGGATGAAACTTCATAAGGGGGAGAGTTGTAACACTCCAGTTTTGGGCCTAGGAGTTTTCCTAGTGATTTAGATGATCCGGTGAATCGGGATTGGAGATTTCAGTTAGATTTAGGATTAAAATCAGAATAAATAATTTTGATGCAAGAAAAATAGGGGAAAATATCTAAAAACATTATTTAATATACGGATATTTTTGGTAAAGTCAATTTTGGAAAATGGAATTTGGAAATTAGACATTTTGGCTAGTGACCAAAATGTAAAGATTAAAAACTGTTTTTGGTGACTATTTTGAAAAAGGGTAAATTAAAAGAGTTTTAATTGGGTAATTAAAAGAGAATTAACTAAAAAGGTGGTTATTTTCTTAAAACCAAAAATTGACGTAACTTTTTCTCCTAAACTTTTCTCTCAAAGTTCTTCAGCCAAACACTCACTTTTCATCCAAAATCTGAGGTAGCACTCTTGATTTCTTAAATTCTTGTTTCTTAATTGGTTCATTAATCTTGCTTTGCAAAACCTCATTGAATTTCTTTGTTTTCAAGATCTAAAACATCCAATTAAGAGGGAAATCACCCATTAGAGGTAAGGTTCGTTCTTCTCCTCTAATGAGTGGGTTTTTTTTTATTGAAATGCCCAAGTATTTGATCATTGTTTAATGTTTTCTAATGAGTTTTGATGAGTTAATTGTGGTAGTTGATTAAAACAAGGTTTAATTGATGAGATTAAGTGATTTCCGTTTTGGATCTGTTTTGCTGGGTTCTTGATCGGTAATAATCATAATTTTGATGTTTTATAATGTTAATAAGTTGGTTTTAACATTTGAATCCCGAAGCTATATGAATCTCTAATTTTCTAGGTAGATAGTTATGTGTTTTTGAGGAGTTGTGATGGTTATTTGACTGCTGGAGATACAAGGATGTTTGAGAAGTGTTATTGGATGTTAATTGATGTTAATTGAAGTGTTGAAACGTTTGATTATGGATGGGCTAAGTTTGGAAGAGGTTTGTTGTTAATTTTGGGAGTTGTGGAGTGGTTTTGAGTAGAACATGTTGAGGTCTTGTGTTGCTGTGATGTTGATTGCATTTTGATGCAATTTACCTCTATTTTGTGTGGCTAAAAGCAGGGGAGTATGCTTCTCAAGCTTGAACGTGAGTTTCAGAAGTTTTAGAGGTGTGATTGTCACATCGGCAAGTGAGGCATTGCTAGTCGGTGAGTGGAAACGTGTTTTCAACTTTGCAAAGGTTTGAAAGTTGTGTTTGAGAGATTAGATCGAGCTTCAAATGCTGGTCTAAGCTCAAAAGTAAGTAAAGGATGAATTATCTCTCGAACTCAATTTTGGCAATAGTTTGATGCACTTGTTTTACATGTTTTGATTACTCACTGTATATGCATGTTTTGAGCATGATTTAATGCTGGAAATTGGTTTGAAATGATATTGATTCATTTGCAAGCAATGCACGTTGTTTAATGTTTATGAACATTGTTAAATGCAAATATTGTTGCTTTGGTTAAATGATTTTGATGATGCATATAAAAATAGTGAGTTGTTGATGTGAAAATGAATTATATTGGCAAGTGATGTTATAGAATGGTTTAAAAATGAAATCAGATATAGTTGGCCGGCCATAGGATTGATAGTGCACTACAAAAAGGCACATTGAATGTTGATGGGTTTATATGGTGTACCGAATACTCCATCCAAGTACCCTAATGGTTGAGGGGTTGTACGGTACCGTAGACTCCCGTTAGTAGATTAAACATCATACCGATGAGTGGTGTAGAGGGGTTTATGTGTACCGAATACTCCACCACGGGTGTCACAACAGTGGAGGGGTTTATATATACCGAATACTCCCGTGTGTGAACCTCGAGTTATCGGTAGATTGTTTGTTAAGTGTTGAGGGAACACTTGTTGAATCTGTGTATCCGATGTTACGTTTTGGTAAATGGAACTTGGTAAATGATCACTTGGAAGGCAATATAATTGTTTATGTATCATGATATGGATTATGTTGTTTAATGTGATTTAAACATGTTTTACTCTTTAAGCCTTGCATTGGTAGTATGCATGGGAAAACTTAAATTGAGGGTGGCAAAGAGGATTATGCTATGGGATCCATGATACATGTTGCATATGGTTTAATATGCCATTTTTAAATGTTAAGTGCGTGGTTTTGATAAGGCATGATAATGTGATAATGTTAAAAGAGTTTTGAAACGTTTTTTGTAAGCAAAAAGTGAAAATGGTTTAAAATGCATTGATGATGGTTGTTGCTTGAGCATCCCTCACTAGTGTGCTTACGCTCTCATTTCCATCAATGCAAAAACTAAGGTTCGAGGTAGCAAAGAGGCAAGGAAAGAAACTCTAAGACTTGAATTCAAAGTATGATTTGGACATTGAAAAATAGTAATAATGGTAATGTGTCGATTAAGGTTTTGGGAGGGTTTTGTTGAAATCCTTGTTATTGCAAGTTGTATTTGTTGTTTTGGACTTGTAATATATTTTAAATGATTGTGATTTGGTTGGTTTGATGCTTTGGTTGTGGACTAGGAAGCATGCCTCTAGATTTGGTTGCTTGAGTATGCTAGATGTGCTAGGTTGGCTTCTAGTGTTGGTATGTTGTTGCTCAAGTATGTTGATGATGTGATATGATGATTAGATAAGTGTTAAGCTTGATTTAAGTGAGCCAAAGTGTAATATGTTGGACCTAGAGGTTATTATAGGTCTCTACGTACAGGTACTGGTACCTCAGGACCGGTACGCGTTTTGGTTACTAGAATCCTGAGTTTTGAGAAAATATGAAGGGGGTTGGTACGGATCAAATACGTACAAGTACGGGCATGGTCAATATACCGTATCGGTATGTGACTCACTGTATCGGTACGCCAAGTCGTTATATTCGTTAACCCGTATCGGTATGGCCTTACCAGTATCAGTATGCTATGCTATTTTTGTGCTATTTGATGATACTGAAGTTTGGAAATCATGCAATTTGGTCCCTATTTGATATGAATGTAATTAGTAGAGTTTGAGTGATTGTTTTGGAATGGAATTTGACTCATGCGTATATAATTGGATTAATTAAAGGATGGTAACCTTAATCATGAAGATTTTCTAAAGTTTATAAAATTTGTGTTTAGGTCCTTAAAGTGACTTGTTTGAAAATTGACCTTTGAATTGTAATCTATTGGAAATGAATCGCTTTCGCTCAGATATATCCACATAAGACCTTAATAACATGCATCTAGACGAGATAAAAATGAAAAAAAGGGTTTAGTTTAGTGTTTTAGATCGGGTTTGCTTCGACAGACCTAATGTAGTCCTTTTAGTTCAGTTTTGGCTAGGCCGGGCTAAGGGGGTTACACTCTAGCTCTCAAATTCTTGTTGTTGAGAGAGGCTTGATTGTTCCTGACTGTGAATGCAAGTAATCCTTGTAATCCGAATGCTTGAATATGATGAAATGATAGAAAAATGATGATAGTTTAGGGCGCAGAAGTGTATGATGCGTGGTTTTTAGGAAAAAGATTGAAATGGATGAAAAGGAAAGGTTTTGGGTAGGTGAAGGCTCGAGTAATGAAGGAAAGGAAATGGGATGGTTCGGATATGGACGTGAAGAAAAGGATAAGGTAATAAATAGTATTCAAAGTCTTCAAAGAAAGAAACTATGCAATAAGAAGCATAATCTCCGTCCTTAAGAGAATGACTTTGAGAGTGATAGGAAGGACTTGGACCCTTTGGTTATTAAACCAATAATCCATAGTATAGATGAAAATAGGTGACGCCACAAGCAAGAAAGCTTGATAAGTCAAGATAGTTCTAAAAGAACAAGTTTGAGAGAAAACCTCACAAAGTAATTTTAATTGATATGAAAGTTGTTTGTTTACAAATGCAAAATGAACCCCTATTTATAGTATTCTAAGGGGTGTGGCTGAAATGGTGTGTGTCTATTCGGCTAAGGGAAAAAATTGGTTCACAAAGGCATAACTCTTCAAGGCTGGCCGAATAGTGATGGTGCCTCCTTCCATTCTTGATTTTCCATCCATTCTCTTTCCCTCCAAGCGGTTTTGGCACCATTTAAGTTTCCTCCAAAGTTAAGGGGCATGTCTCTTGGGAGGGAACATGTCCCTTGCGGTGTTGAGCTACCATAGTTGGTTTGATCTGAGATGAGCTATTCGAGCTAAAATGAGCTGCATTGAGCTGGTTTGAGCTGACCGAATCTTGCACCCCTTTATTGAGCTTCCACGAGCTGTTTAAAGTTGAATGGAGCTAAAAAGGAGCTTGAATGTGATTGGCCAAATTGAATGAGCTGATTAGAGCTTGAAATGAGCTGAGTGAGCCGAGGTGAGTTATTCTTTGTTGCCTTTGAGTTATCACGAGCTGCCATAGCACGTATCCTAGTTCATAGATTCATTCCTTGAACCTATAAATGAGATGAAAACAATAGGGTTACTTATGAATAAGTTAGAAATGTAATGGAAACATGCTGCATGCTTATGAAAATGATAAGATAAAGATGTGAAACATAACATATGAATAATTTAACTAAGTATAAATATGTGGATCATATGCTATGCATGAAAACCATATACATATCATAGGATGTAAATGCATGCATTATATAAAGCATAAATAAGGTAATAACAAATGCAATAAGGAAGAACTCCCTTAGAATCAGTCTTGAAGTCCTTCAATGGTGTGAACAAATCATGGAGAAAGTTGGTGTTGATTAGGATCACATCACCCCCTTTTTTGGCGATTTGTCCTCAAATTGAGAGGGTTGTAACGCCCCGATGTTGGGCCTAGCGGTTTTGTGGCTTGTTAGATGGTCCAGTGGATCAAGTTAGGGATTCAAATCAAATTCGAGAAAAAATATTTTTTTGGTAAGATAAAAATGTGAAAAATGGTTAAAAATCATATTTTAATATATGGTTAATATTGGTGAAAACAATTTTGTAAAACGGGTTTTTGAAGTGTGACATTTTGGTTAGTGACCAAAATGCAAATTTTGAAAACTAATTTCTAAAGGTAACTAAAATGAAAGGGATCAAACTCTTAGAATCCTTAAGGAGCTATTTTACCAAGTATTTGGTGGTTATTTCTCCTATCAGTTAAACCTTTTAACATGTGTTTTAAAAGCTAATTAAAAAAGGATTTGGTTATTAAAAAGTTAGTTATCATTTTCAAGAAAATTGACGTAACTTTTCTCTCAACTTATCTCTCCACCTCTCTTCTGCCAAACACTCAGGTTTTCATTAAAAATCAGAGGTGAGAGATCATTTTACTCAGATTATTGATTTGTAATTGATTCTTTAACTTTGTTTTACAAACCTCATTGAAATCATATGTTTTCTTAGCTTTCAACAAGCCAATTGAGGAAGAAATCACACAATAGGGGTAAGGTCCATGATCTCCTCTATTGAATGGTTCTTTATTGATATTCTCAAGTGTTTGATCCTTGATTTATGGTTTATAATCTGATTTTGTGTTTTATATTGAATTAATTAATTTAATTGGGTGAAATTGATGAAAAAGGGAAAGATCCGTATTGTATCTATTTTCCAGCGATAAAGATTTATTTTAATCATATTTTTGATGTATTATTATGTTGATAAGTTGTTTTTAAAAATAGAATCCCGAAACTCTTGAATCCCTAGTTGTTTAGGTTGTTAGATTTGTGTTTTTGTGAAGTTGTGGTGGCTGTTTCTTTGCTAGAAGTATTTGGATGAATCAGTCCTGTTTTTTAGTGTTAGTTGATGATTATGGAAGTGTTAAATTGTTATACTGTGGATGGGTTGTGTTTAGAAAGGATTAGGTGATGATTTCGGTTGTTGTGGTTGGGTAATTTTGAGAGGATTGTGGAAATCCATGATGAATTGTTGTTGCAGTGTTTTGAATGCATTGAGATGCATTAATCCTCTGTTTTAATGTGGTTAAAATAGGGGAGGTTGATTCGAAAGTGATCGGTGAAGCTTTGGAGGCTTCGGACGCTTGATTTCACATTGGTGAATCTAGGTTTCGCGTATCGGTGAGTGAGAATGTGGATTCCAGCTTTGGGATGTAGGTGGTTTATGGGAGTTTAAACTTAGCTTGATACGCTGGTTTAAACTCGAAAGTAAGTAAATATGGTTTTTCTCTCTCGGTCGTACTAGTGTGAAATGGGTTTTTTTTGCACTTGTTTTGATTTACATTGAGCCTACTCTTTAAACATGTTTTAAAGTATTTGAGATACTACTTTTAAGCATGAATTGCTGAATGATGCACATGGTAAGTGATTCTTGTAAGTATATGGTTTATAGTTGTGGTTTAAAGCATGGTTGTTGCTTCGGAAAATTGGTTTGGTTTGTAACACCCTTAATGTATACATTAAAGATGTTACGGAGTCATTGAAAGAAATCTTGACTTGTAAACTTTTTTACCAAAATTCAACTTGCAGTTTAACCTTTTCTCGGTTTTAAATTAAAAACTATGCCAGTTTATTGTAGTTAGTTTTGACCCTGAATTGATTTATAAAATTCATAATTGAGTAGTTGAAATAAAAATATAATCCAAGGTGAAAACTATGTACACTGCCTAAACCCTTTCTTGATTTTCAAATTTTTACGCGATCGGGGTTAAACAACATTTAACTACGTCAAAATTCATAGTTATTAATAGCAAACCATTTCTTTAAGTCCATACTTCCATGATAATGTATAAATAAGTTATAAACTTAGACTTACAAAACAATTTACCCACTTAAAATATTACATGCCCACTAGTCTATCAAATTACGTTAAAGATGTATGTACTGTACTTACAGATAGTAACTTGATCTTCCCAATTAAAAGCTCCTCCTTGCTAGTCTATTTTCGGAGAACCTACGTGTGAAATAAAACACACACTAAGTACGAACTTAATGAGGAAATGATCTTATTTATCAAAACATAAAATAAAGCAATACATGTTATACATTAACCTAGCATAGTTTTTGTCTAAGGTAGTATCGTACTAACAAGGTTTCCATAGTCAGTCAATATTCATGTGCAAGTCATATTTTTTCTAACTTAGTCTAGTTTCCAATACTCCATCATTACCAAGTAAATCATATACATGGCATAGTTAACATACATGGCATATTTCATACACATGACATAATTCACATGCATGACATGATTTATATATATATATGACATAATTCACATACACGACATACTTTATATACATAGCATAATTCATATATATGGCATGAATTATATACATGACAGAATCCATATACGTGTCATAATTCATATACGTGGCATGATTCATATACGTGACATCATTCATAAATATGAATTAATTCATATGCATAACATGATACGTGTGTAACGATATCCCTTCCTTTGCTAAAAACGAGGTTTCGATGGTGTTTGGGGTCTTTCGAGTAGCTAAAAACTGTATTTTATTTGAAAATGGAGTCGCCACCGGCCACTATGGTAGGCCAGGCACCATAAAAACCAGAGATTTTTAAAACTGTTGGGTTTGGGAGTCAGTTACGGATGGGGAAGGATTAGCACCCCCACACCACCCAAAATTGGTACTTTAATAATTACCGCTTTATTAACATTAAATTTTTCGGATTGAAATGACGATTAAATTAAAATTTGACGATAAGCGCGACTAAATTTTAAGGGCCCCATTATTCGAGAGTAAACTGATAAACCATCATCACTGCGCTTGATACTGGCCACGTTTACGCTCGAATAAAAGGGTACCACATTGACAAATAATATTCCACTATGCAATCTTAACAAACATATAAAAGAACATATTTAATTTAACATTACATTTAAAAAGAAAGACAACATGACCATAAATAAAAACATATATCAAGAATCAAAACTAAACTTAAATATGAACATAAACACGTGAATATTACAATATTAAGCAAAAATGATAAAATGCACGAATCATGAAAATCATAACATACCATAATAATAAAAAACAAACTATAGACATGAACAAGAACAAAGCATGCTCCTAAAGCTAAATTAATCATTTCTAACATACTTAAACACATTAAAACACAAATATAATATATACATGACATTCATGAAATGTAATGCTAAACTAACATAACAACATGCTAACATAAAAAACTAAAACTTGACTTCTATCATATAACATAATTTACACCCACAACTTAACATGACATTTAAAGGTGATAAATAACACCCCACTAACATATAACCTAAAAAGCAAGATGAACATAAAATCCATGCTAAAACATGCCATCTACAAATAAACTAGACAAGCACCGATCAAACATGTAAGATATGAGCTAACAAACAAAAATATAAAAGTATAATACGATCAACTAAACATATATTATAAAACATAAAAACATGAAATAAAAAACACATAGAAACACACAATGGGAAAAGCAAACATACTAAAAACATAATCACAAGAGCATGTGCATCAAAACATTAATGAACTTAATATACAAACAAAATAAAATATACTTAAACATGATATATTAACGATAATAATGAAACTGCAAGAGGACTGAAATGAGAAAAACAGAAACAAAGGGCATACATAAAACGAAAACAAAAGCCAATTTAAGGATGTAATTACAAAACAGAGAAAACCTAGGAGGACTGAACATGCAATTAACCCAAGGGGCAAGCTTGATTTGAAAAATATCAAAACACAGAAGGATTGTGGGCGTATTTTTACCATTTTAAAAAATAATTCGATCTGATTTAGGGGCTAAATTGAAAGAAAATGAAAAAATGGAGGGATTATTTATGTGAATAGACCCAGAGGCAAGCTCGGCTTGAAAGAAACCAAAATGTAGGATGGTTTATTGTGTGAATAGACCATTTTAAAAAAAATTCTATAAATTATATCCAGAAACCAAGTCTCAAACCTTTTACACATTTTTTAAACCGATTAATATCCTCCTCAAATGCTCTGAGTTTCAAACCCTAAAAACCTTGAGGCTCCAGTATTTTCCAAAAAAGGTGGTGGCTGGCCTCTCCGGCTGCCATCTGCCACCACCGTCCACCATCCTTTAAGCCCAAAATGAACTATTTTCTACTTTAGAAACCAAATCTGGCCTGGATTTTAGAAAACAAACTCCCTTTTCTATAGATCTAGGAAAAACGAAACTATTTTTTTTTCAAAAAATAAACCCTCATTCCAAAGCCACCACCGTCCGATTCACCATGCGTGGTTCAAAGGAACCCCAAGGCTTATCACCGGACGGCAGCCATGGCAAAGGTAAAAACTTGACCTTCTTCTTGTATTTTTATTTATTACTTTCGTACTTGCATGCATGAAAATGAAGGGGAGGGAGAAAAGAAAAAAAATAGATTACCCTTGAAACTCTTTGTGTTCTTTTTTTTTGTATTTCTGAAAACTGGACTGATTTCTTACATAGTTTTGCTTTAGTTTTTATACATATATATTTTCTCTAGATTTGTTTGGTAGAAACGGCATAGATTACATGTCTTTCTTGTCTGGTTTGGTACTAATAATCTATTTTTTTTGTTTCTCTGGCAATTCTGCACGATGGTTGAGCTGGTGGTACGGTAGAGTGGTGCTGGCGTGGAGAGAGTCACTCTAGGCAAATTCAACTTCGGCCATTTGGTCAGATCTGATCCAATGGCTGAGGTCATTTGGCGGCTGGACAGTCTATATTGGATCTGGGTGAAAGGGGAGGCTGTCTCTAATATCGACACGTGACAGAGGGCATCTGAAAGATCTGATGCGTGGGATGCACGCGCGCGTGGGAGGTTGAAAGGTCTAGCGTGATCCCACGCGGCCAGTTGAAGATGTGCATCCCTTCAATCGTGACCGCTGGATCAAAATTTGATCCAGCGGCTCTTGATCATCTGCGCACAGAAACATATAGGATTAGGGTTAGATATCTGATATGTATTAGGGTTTGGGCCAAACGAGTCTTGTAATAATAATATTTTTCTTTTGGGTCTCTAAACTTGGACTGGACTTCATATTTGGGTTTAATATATATATGTATTTTGGATTTTATTTTATGTTAGTCCAATAATAATAATATTAATATTAGAAATAATAATAATGATAACAATACTAATACGGTAATATATACATACGTGCACATGCACACACACATATGTGTAACATACGAACACACATGCAAATATAATATACTAAAATACATGCATATATAATCATACACAAGATTAACATAAATATCCACACACATTATACGTACAAACAATGCGCTCGTAAGAAATGTAAATACATACGTGACACACATGCACCATATTAATTATTAATACGTATACATACATAGCTTATAATATACATGCACACATCACCCACGCTTTACATACACTAATCATACATACAATATAATACGTATACATGCAATGATATATTAACTATTAAACTAATACATTAATATGACAATTACAAACCAGATAAAAATGAGTGATTACAACGTGTACATGGCATAATTCATATGCATGGTATAATTCATATACGTAACATAATTTGTATACATGGCATGATTTATATGCATAGCATATTTCATATATATGTGACATTCTTCGTATACATGCCATAATTAATGTACTTGGCATGATTCATATACTTGGCATAATTCATTTACATAACTTGATTCATTTACATGACATGATTCTTTTACCTGACATGATTCAAATACGTGATTTAACTCATAGACATGGCATGTTCCGTATTCATAGCATGGTTCGTATATATGACATATTTCATATACATGGCATGGTTCATATTCATGACATGGTTCATATACGTAACATGATTCGTATACATGACATGATTCATTTATGTGACATGATTCTTTTATCATTGCCCAAAGTATGCTATATGAGATCGAGGTACGCAAGTCATCTTGAAATGACACCGTAGTGTCTAACGTGAAAGTGAAGATGAGTACATACTCTGGGATGCTCTTTGCTCCCCATAACATGAAGCACGTCAACAGTGCACTTGGGCACAGTGGGCGTGGATCCCTAGGGAGCATGTGACACAATCATTTTTGTCACAATATCTGTTTGATAACATGAACACGAGGGTGCAGCTACTAAAGACTCTATGGCATGCCAACTATACCATGGACTCTCATACACAATACTTGGGCATTTTTTTCATCATCAACTCAACATCATAATTAATCATATAAATATACATTTTGTATTTCATGCTTCATCATAAATATTCATGGTAAACATAGATCATCATTTATGCAAACAATAATTCGTACCTGGTATTCTATCAAGCTTTCTATGTCGAGTAATGTATCATATCATGTATTATAGAGAAATGCAATGCCATTTTCAATATAATGCAAACATTTAAAGATGCACTCACCTTAGCCATTTATTATTATGCCTCACTAAGCTCTATTAATCATCTAACATAAAATTTTTTCCATAAATTTCTTTCCTTCTTTATACTGTTCACAAACATATTTTTGGTCCCTAATGACCATTTTGATCTTCAAATAATTCCTCCAAGCTTGCTAACCAACTTTAGACACAAATTGTTTCATTTTCTATTTTCTGTCAACTTGAACTACCATCAAAGATTTACTTCTACAGGGAAGAATACATACTGAATCGTAATATCCTTTATACCATAGAAACTAGATTCAATAAAGGTTCTAACAGTATAAGCCAAATAATTTAATAAAATCTACAAAAATTATGAAAATTCATCAAACTCCCGTTTACAGGGCTGTCCTGACAAAAATTGTTCTGTAATTTTTCTGACCTTCATTTGATTAAAAAATAATATCTTTTAACTCGGAACTCGAAATCAGTTTCCGTTTGTAAGAAACGAAACTAGATTTGATAAGATTTTCAACCATATAAACTAATAACCCAGATTCAATTTGTACGATTTATGGCAAATTTTCAAAGTCGAATTCCAGTATTGAATTTCGGAACAGACTGCTATTCTGTTTTCTAACCTTTCATCACTTAAAAATTCATATAATTTAATATATGAATCGAAATCAATCACCGTTTGTTTTAAATGAAACTAGACACATAACTCTTTACATTGATGTAAAATTCACCATCTACCCATTTTTGTAGAATTTATTGTGAATTTTCAAACTTACTACCAAATCCAGTTTTCCTACACAACTTCCATAAATAACTTCAAACTTTATACTAATTTCTCCTTACTTTGCTATTTGTCAATTTGGTCCCCTTACTTGATTCAAACCACTAATGTATCTCTTTCTTCATCAAATAATTCTTCAAAAATAATGCCCTCTAATTTTTCGTTCTTTCCGAAATAGTCACTAAAAATGCAAAGATAAGGATTCAAGCTTTCTAACTTTGCAAATTAGTCCTCAAATCAACATTACTACTTGAATTCTATTATTTCAACTAAAATCAAATTTTGTATTCATATACATGACTTAATTCATATACATAACATGATACGTGTACATGGCATAATTCATATACATGACATAATTCATATACATAACATAATCTGTTTTTTTATAATTTGTATACATGGCATGATTCAATGATCTAGTAAGCTTCTTGACTTTTCAAATTAGTTCAACCCAGATTAATATATTTTAACTCGGAACTCGAAATCAGTTTCTGACCTTCACTTAACTTTGTCAGTTTGTCAAAATAGTCACTAACTCGCTTTGACATCGGTTTTGCATTCTAACTTTAATTACACATCTCCAACAATAATATTAACATAAATACACTTCAAATCATAAAAAATCAGATTAGTCCTCTAACTTTCAGAATTTTCGAAATGGTCCTTATACCTTTAATTTAGGGTTTTTCTTCCAAATAACAAATTCAAGCTTACTAGATCATTTATCCAACATCACAAACCCTAAATCAAACTTGAATCCATAAACCCTAATCATCTTCATACACACTAAAATATGTAGGGTTTAAATCTCAACTCAATAACATGATTTTAACATTATTCTAGCTTGATTTCCACTTGAATTTCATCATGAAATCATAAAATTCCAAAAGCCCCAAACTTTTTCCATAAACCCTAATTTCTTCTCATGCAAAATTCTCATCAATCAAGAATGTTTTCCATAAATTATTTACACCAAAAGATAGAGCTTTAAGAGTAGAACAACTTTGTAGTTGATTAGATTACCTGAAAATCGAGTTTCAGGGCTTGAATCGAACTTGAAATTTTTTTCTCCATTTTTCTTTCGTTCTCCCCCTCATATTTCGAAATTTGAGGATGAAGAATGGTCTTCATATTTTGTTTTTCATCCAACTTGGCCACTTGTCTTGTATAAATGAATTTTAAATTCATTTAGATAGTGAAATTACTAAAATGCCATTTTAATCCAACGGTTGAGATTGATCATATCATTAATCAAGGGCCAAGATTTAATCTTCCATTTTCTTCTTCCAAAATTTTCCTTGTAACTTTTTAAATATTTCAAAAATTCTATTGGGGCAAAATGACCAATTTGCCCTCCAACTAGTTTTTATTTACTAGTTTACTTCAAAAATGCCATTCCATTACAATCCAACTAAAATAGTTCATTCCCAATCTGGTCACTATTCCTTAAATATTATTTTTATAACTTTTCCATGGCTTATGGAACAACCTCTAAAATTTTGATTCAATCCGATCTCCCGATATTCGTAAAATACTTTTACTGCGATTTTACCTTTTTCAAACTATCAGATTTATTCGAAAAATTCCATATTTCCATATTCAGGAAATAAACTCTATTATCTTATAAAATCTTCCTTTCCCAGAACATAGACTGAATTTTCCTAATTTAGTATACTATTCCGATAATTATCGAAAATCTCCATAGTATAAAATTTCTCTTAGAAATCCTTTATCGATAATCCATTCGAATATTCTTTACTTTTACTGAGTCCAAATTATCATTCAAAAACACTTTTATGGGACCTTCCCGAAGGTTACCCATCCTTTTATTTCTCTGGCCTAAGCACGCTTAACTATTTCATTCGATCCAAATTCGGTACCTTTTTCTGCATCTTAATTCTTAAAACTGATATCAAGGCATTTGTTTCGATCCGATTCACTCTTATACTGAATAAAATTACTTGTTGGGAAAATTTACACTTTAATCCTCAAACTTTTCCAAAGTTTATACTTAACCCCCTAAACTTTCAAAAATTACATTTTAGTCACTAATCAAAAATTGGGATATTACAATTCCTCCCCTTAAGAAAATTCATCATTGAATTTTCAATGCGCATCTGTTCCAAGCATTTACAGATATTACTTCCTTATTTTCTTCTTAGCGTCCCAAGTGGCTTCTTCGACCTTGTGATTTTTCCTCAAAACTTTAGTCAATAAAATTTCTTATTCCTTAATTATTTAATTCCATAAACCAATATTTCTACTAACTCCTCTTCATGTATCAAATCTAATTGCATCTCAATTTATTCAGGAGTGTTGACATGTAAATAATTTAGTCAATGTCCCCAAAACATAAGTACATATACTATAGACTTTTGCTAATTTCAGGAGATAAGACCCATTAATATACTATTGGTCCAACTCTTTCACGTTTCCTTGAGGTACAACAGTTCTGAAACTAAGTTTCCCTTTTTGACCTATAAATCATCCTTCATTTTTAAATAAACAATCATAACTTATCTTTTGCTCTGACATTTAAGGCTCTCAACAACTTAAACATTTAAACAACCAATGCTTTATTATATATAGTTGCCGAAGGTTACAACCTCTTAGGTACTTCTTGTTCTTGTACTTGAGCCCCCTACTGCACCAGTAGCTCAATCTAGGTAAAAATCGGAAAAAAATTATACTTGATTTCATTGTTACTGCTACAAGTATCTTTATTACCCTTGTAACCCGACACTCTTGTTCTTGTCTAGAAACATTTCTAGGGAAATTTCAATTAGTCGGAACAATCCTCAACTAAACACACTTCCTTTGACTTCATTAAGGAACTAATTCCTTTTAAATATTTAAACGTTTCTTCTTATAATCACTTCTACCTTGTGCATAAATAACCAACTTATCTAAATTACACTTCAGATTCTCGAGATGATACCTTCATATTGCCTTCTAGTATTTGATCACTTAGATCATTAGAAACCCTTTTTCCAGCAATCCACATTATTTTAATGCTTGTCATACTCATCATCTTATATTACTGATTTTCTTTATCAAAACCCTTCTGAAAAAATATCTTAGCTTATCCATTACACTTTAGCCCTACCTTTATAAGGCTCTGCTGTCAACTATTCAGGTAGAATTAACCTCTTAGTCGACTTCTCTGAATACTCTTCGGTTACAAGTTCAATACACTTTATAGATAATAGACTTCCAATCTTGTTTAGTATGTACTCAAATATCACTTTCATCATACTTTTATTCTAGATTCTTTGTCTTCTTGATCTATCAGGCTTCACAGTTGACATCTTATAATACTAATGTCTCCTTAACAAAATAATCCTTCTTACTCCTTCGTATCCGAGTATCTTATAATTATTGTATCATCTCTTTACTATGCAGATAACTTATTCTAAACAAGAACTAACTTCCAGGCTTATTTTACTGTATCATATCCACATTGGGTTCTTTCTTGACCTCTAAGATTCGTCAACTGATGAAATCCATTATCGTTTTACTTTCCTTATTTTGGTATCATTTCACCTCTGCATCATATGCATACAACCAGTTCATTTCAAAAAAAAATCTCAAGTTTGCGAAATAAAAGCTCCAATAAGCTTGCAAGGAACTCAATTCCTTAAAGCACTAATATACATTTCTTACATATTCTAGTCACCCATGCACTATGTCCAAGTGGGTTACTAGAATCACATTACTAAAAATATAGTTTTCCTTAAAAATCTTTCTTTGTGCTACTATCTTAATATCAATATACGAGTGAGTCGAACTCCGATCAATTAAAGTAATTATAGGCTTCCTCCATAGCCTTTGCTCTTATTATAGCATCCTAGTAAATCGACAAACTCATACCCGAGAATTACTCTCAGTCGATATCAAATCAGCTGTATACCAACTTAATCCATTAAAATCCAACTCATACTCATAGATAGTACATATACTTTGTTTCAAACTTTGAAACTAATGTAACATCTCTTTCTTAAACTGGTCACCAACATACTTGACTCTAAACACTTTTTATAATGTCCAAGTCACTTTCTCAACAGGTATAATTCTGTGGCTTCGGAACATCAAATACAAGCATGTTCCCTTAATAAGGATGCAACTTTTCTAACTTTTCAGCATCTGCACAATTTAATTCCTCTAGCGTGACTTTAACATCGTGGAGCCATAAATTGGCAGCCATCAGACCACCTTCTCCATGAAATTCAGGAGCTCCTAACTTCTTAAGCTCCTTAATAGTCGACGCCTTTACTAGTGTAGGTGCCAGATTGATACATGAATTAGGGTTTGAATTTTTTAACCATAGCTTTTTAGGGCTCGTACTAAGGTTCCATATTCTTATGCTAGAGCTCCCTACTGCATAGGTGGCTCAGCTGGGTAGGAGTTAGAGGTGGAACATTCTATATCTCTTTACTTCCACTTCAAACCTTCTCTTGATCCCCATAATTAAATATTTAATGCAGTCCATCAGTACTTAACATCATCTATTTCCACTAAAACTTATCCATGTAAATAAGGAGCATAATCAAGTTACACAGCTAGTACATCAGTAACATGACATCTTAGGGGCATGTACTTAACATCAAATCATATTTAACTCGGTTTAACCTCCAGAATCGGCTAAACCTGAAGCTTGGATACCAATAAATGTAACACCCTTAACGTATACTCGTACGCCAAATATATATTAAAGATGTTACATAGTCATTGAAAGAAATCTTGACTTGTAAATTTTTTTTACCAAAAATCATCTTGTAGTTTAACCCTTTCTCGGTTTTAAATTAAAAACTATGTCAGTCTTTTGCAGCTAGTTTTGACCCTGAATTGATTTATAAAATTCATAATTGAGTAGTTGAACTAAAAATATAATTTAGGGTGAAAACTATGTACACTTCCTAGACCCTTTCTTGACTTTCAAATTTTTACGAGATCGGGGTTAAACAACATTTAACAACGTCAAAATTCATAGTTATTAATAGCAAACCATTTCTTTAAGTCCATACATCCATGATAATGTATAAATACGTTATAAACTTAGACTTACAAAACAGTTTACCCACTTAAAATATTACATGCCCGCTAGTCTATCAAATTACGTTAAAGATGTACGTACTGTACTTACAGATAGTAACTTGATATTCCCAATTAACATCTCCTCCTTGCTAGTCTACTTTCGGAGAACCTATGTGTGAAATAAAACACACGCTAAGTACGAACTTAATGAGGCAATGATCTTATTTATCAAAACATAAAATAAAGCAATACATGTTATACATTAACCTAGCACAGTTTTTGTCTAAGGTAGTATCGTACTAACAAGGTTTCCATAGTCAGTCAATATTCATGTGTAAGTCATATTTTTTCTAACTTAGTCTAGTTTCCAATACTCCATCATTATCAAGTAAATCATATACATGGCATATTTCATACACATGGCATAATTCACATGCATGACATGATTTATATATATATGACATAATTCACATACATGACATACTTCATATACATAGAATAATTCATATATATGGCATGAATTATATACATGACAAAATCCATATACGTGTCATAATTCATAAACATGACATCATTCATATACATGACTTAATTCACATACATAACATGATACGTGTACATGGCATAATTCATATACGTAACATAATTTGTATACATGGCATGACTCATATGCATATCATATTTTATATATGTGTGACATTCTTCGTATACATGACATAATTCATGTACTTGGCATGATTCATATACTTGGGCATAATTCATATACATAACTTGATTCATTTACATGACATGATTCTTTTACTTGACATGATTCATATACGTGATTTAACTCATATAAATGGCATGTTCCGTATTCATAGCATGGTTCATATACATGAAATATTTCATATACATGACATGGTTCATATTCATGACATGGTTCATATACGTAACATGATTCGTTTACATTACATGATTCATTTACGTGACATGATTCTTTTATCATTGCCCAAAGTACGCTATATGAGATCAAGGTACGCGAGTCATCTTGAAATGACACCGTAGTGTCTAACGTGAAAGTGAAGATGAATACGTACTCGGGGACGCTCTTTGCTCCCCATAAACATGAAACACCTCGACAGTGCACTCAGGCACAATGGGCGTGGATCCCCAGGGTGCATGTGACACAATTATTTTGTCACAATATCTGTTTGGTAACATGAACATGAGGGTGCAGCTTCTAAAGACTCTATGGCATGCCAACTATACCATGGACTCTCATACACAATACTTGGGCATTTTTTTCATCATCAACGCAACATCATAATTAATCATATAAATATACATTTCGTATTTCATGCTTCATCATAAATATTCATGGTAAACATAGATCATCATTTATGCAAACAATAAGTGGGCGCGGATCCCCAGGGTGCATGTGACACAATCATTTTGTCACAATATCTGTTTGATAACATGAACATGAGGGTGCAGCTGCTAAAGACTCTATGGCATGCCAACTATACCATAGACTCTCATACACAATACTTGGGCATTTTTTTCATCATCAACTCAACATCATAATTAATCATATAAATATACATTTCGTATTTCATGCTTCATCATAAATATTCATGGTAAACATAGATCATCATTTATGCAAACAATAATTCGTACCTGGTATTCCATCAAGCTTGCCATGTCGAGCAATGTATCATATCATGTATTATAGAGAAATGCAATGCCATTTTCAATATAATGCAAACATTTAAAGATGCACTCACCTTAGCCATTTATTATTATGCCTCACTAAGCTCTATTGATCCTTTCCTTTATAGTACCTCGAGCCTTCTTTTGATTCGGATCCAACTTCATTTATCACATGAATATAAATAAACATTCGTTAGATTCACTTCTAACAATATTTCAATTAAGCTATTTAATCATTCAACATAAAAATTTTCCATAAATTTCTTTCCTTCCTTATACTGTCCACAAACTCATTTTTGGTCCCTAATGACCATTTTGATCTTCAAATAATTCCTCCAAGCTTGATAACCAACTTTAGACACAAATTTTCCCATTTTCCATTTTCTGTCAACTTGAACTACCATCAAAAATTTACTTCTACAGGGCAGAATACATACTAAATCTTAATCTCCTTTATACCGTAGAAACTAGATTCAATAAAGGTTCTAACGGTATAATCCACAAAATTTAATAAAATCTACAAAAATTATGAAAATTCATCAAACTCCAGTTTACAGGGCTGTCCTGACAGAAACTGTTCTGTAATTTTTCTGACCTTCATTCGATTAAAAAATTATATCTTTTAACTCGGAACTTGAAATCAGTTTCCGTTTGTAAGAAATGAAACTAGATTTGATAAGCTTTTCAACCATATAAACTAATAACCCATATTCAATTTGTACGATTTATGGCAAATTTTCAAAGTCAAATTCCAGTATTGAATTTCGGAACAGACTGCTATTATGTTTTTTGACCTTTCATCACTTAAAAATTCATATCATTTGATATATGAATCGAAATCAATCACCGTTTGTTTTAAACGAAACTATACAAATAAATCTTTACATCGATATAGAATTCACCATCTAACCATTTTTGTAGAATTTATGGTGAATCTTCAAACTTAGTGCCAAATCCAGTTTTCTTACACAACTTCCATAAATAACTTCAAACTTTATACTAATTTCTCCTTACTTTGCTATTTTTCAATTTGGTCCCCTTACTTGATTCAAACCACTAATGTATCTCTTTCTTCATCAAATAATTCTTCAAAAATAATTCCCTCTAATTTTTCATTCTTTTCGAAATAGTCACTAAAAATGCAAAGATAAGGATTCAAGCTTCTTAACTTTGAAAATTAGTCCTCAAATCAACATTACTACTTGAATTCTATTATTTCAACTAAAATCAGATTTAGTCCTTCTCTAAAACCTCACTTCCAAATTGGTCACTTAACTTTGACAATTTGTCAAAATGGTCACTAACTCGATTAGACATCGGTTTTGCATTCTAACTTCAATTACACATCTCCAACAATAATATTAACATAAGTACACTTCAAATCATAAAAAATCAGATTATTCCTCTAACTTTCAGAATTTCTGAAATGGTCCTTATACCTTTAATTTAGGGTTTTGCTTCCAAATAACAAATTCAAGCTTACTAGATCATTTATCCAACATCACAAACCCTAAATCAAACTTGAATCCATAAACCCTAATCATCTTCGTACAAACTAAAATATGCAGGGTTTAAATCTCAACTCAATAACATGATTTTAACATTATACTAGCTTGATTTCCACTTGAATTTCATCATGATATCATAAAATTCCAAAAGCCCCAAACTTTTTCCACAAACTCTAATTTCTTCTCATGAAAAATTCTCATCGATCAAGCATGCTTTCCACAAATTATTTACACAAAAAGATAGAGATTGAAGACTATAACAACTTTGTAGTTGATGAGATTACCTGAAAATCGAGTTTCAGGGCTTGAATCGAACTTGAAAAAATTTTCTCCATTTTCTTTTGTTCTCCCCCTCATATTTCGAAATTTAAGGATGAAGAGTGGTCTTCATCTTTTGTTTTTCATACAATTTGGCCACTTGTCTTGTATAAATGAATTTTAAATTCATTTAGATAGTGAAATTAGTAAAATACCCTTTTAATCCAACGGTTGAGATTGATCTTATCATTAATCAAGGGCCAAGATTTAATCTTCCATTTTCTTCTTCCAAAATTGTCCTTGTAACTTTTTAAATATTTCAAAAATGCCATTGGGGCAAAATGACCAATTTGCCCTCCAACTAGTTTTTATTCTCTGGTTTACTTCAAAAATGCCATTCCGTTACAATCCAACTAAAATAGTTCATTCCCAATCCGGTCAATATTCCTTAAATATTATTTTATAACTTTTCCATGGCTTATGGAACAACCTCTAAAATTTCGATTCGATTCGATCCGATCTCCTGATATTCGTAAAATACTTCTACTGCGATTTTACCATTTTCGAACTATCGGATTTATTCCAAAAATTCCATATTTCCATATTCAGGAAATAAACTCTATTTTCTCATAAAAACTTATTTTCTCAGAAGTTAGACTGAATTTTCGTAATTCAGCCTACTATTCCGATAATTATCGAAAAACTCCATAGTATAAAATTTCTCTTAAAAATCCTTTATCGATAATCCATTCGAATATTCTTTACTTTTACTGAGTCCAAATTATCGATCAAAAACACTTTTATGGGACCTTCCCGAAGGTCACCCATCCTTGTATTTCTCTGGCATGAGCACGCTTAACTATTTCATTCGATCCAAATTCGGTACCATTTTCTGCATCTTAATTCTTAAAACCAATATCAAGGTACCTATTTCGATCCGATTCACTCTTATAATGAATAAAATTACTTGTTGAGGAAATTTACACTTTAGTCCCAAAACTTTTCCAAAGTTTATACTTTAACCCCCTAAACTTTCAAAAATTACATTTTAGTCACTAATCAAAAATTGGGATATTACATGGTTAATGCTTGTTAAATGATTAATTATATTGGCAAGTGATGTGGTTTTGAAATTGTTATTGGATATAGTTGGCCGGCCATAGGATTGATAGTGCACTATAATAAGTTGCCTTGGATGTTGAGGGGTTTAGATCCGTGTACCGAAAACTCCATCTAAGTACCTTAATAATAGAGGGATTTACAGTATCGTATACTCTCGTTAGTGGATTAAGCATCTAATCGAGGTAAGGGGTTGGTGTCCCCGTGGGTTGAAAGTGTACCTGGTTCTTTAGGTACCGCGATTGTGATTGTATCGCTATTTTTCGGTTAAGATGGCTTGAAGTGTTGGGATAACACTTGTTGATCCATGTATCCGATTAATTATTTTGGTAAATGAACTTGGTTAATTATCACTTGTGAGCCAATATAATTGTTGATGTATCATTGAAAGGTTTATGTTGTATAATGTGATTTATACATGTTTACTCCTTAAGCTTTGCATATGGTTGTTATGCATGTGAAGGCTTAAATTGAGGCTAGCAATGGGACTTGTTGCTGGTTAATGATACATGTTGCATATGGTTTAGTATGTTGGTTTTAAAGATGATAAGTACATTTTTAAAGGCATGATAATGTTTTAAAAGATGTTTGAAATGAGACTTCAATGTAATGTTGAGAAATGGTTTAATGCATTGATGGTGTGTTGTTTTTGAGCATTCCTCGCTAAGCCTAGTGTGCTTACTCTCTTTTTGGACCATCGATGAAGAGAAATAAAAGCTTGGAAGGCAGCGAGAAGCAAGAGATCGGTACAAGACTTGGTAACCAAAGTATGTTTTGAATTACACTATAAGTAATAAGGGCAATGGGGGTTCCGTTGTTATTTTCGGAGGTGTTTTGTTAAACTCCCTGTTTGAGCAAGTTTGTCTAGCTGCTCTTGAGTTGTAAATGGCCTTTATGGTTTGATTTTGGTGATGGTTTGGAGTTCCATGTTTTACTTGACTGGTTTTCTAGGTTGCATGCCTATAGATTTACAATTGATGCAAGATGCCATGAATGGATGTTGAATCTGTGATGTTATGTTGTGGTCTGATCTTAAATTGTGTTGCCTGTGTGTTAGGAGCATGTTAGGATGTTTTGGTATGGTTAAAAGCATGTTAAACAAGCTAAAAGTGATATTACAGGTCCAAGCGTACCGATATGCTGGGGATTGTATCATACGGGTAGGAAAATATAGGCTCTGGGTTTTGGTACGGGATAAGGCGTACCGGTACAGTTCTTTGCCACTAGAATGTTGCTTTTCAAGTTGAAACATACTTACTGAAACACCTATATGCCGTATCGGTACGGGTAATAAACATTTGTAAATGAACCCTATTTGCTATCTAGGCGTACCAGAATGGTACATGGTGTACCGAAAACAGTGCTGAGCAAAATAGAACACCGTATCGATACGATTACCCGAGTATCGATAGAGTGACCGTTAATTCTGTTAATGGCATGTGAGTGAAGTCATGTCTTCTTACGTTTTGGTCCCTAAATATTATGGATGCATTTGAATAAATTCAGATAATCATTTTGAGCTGATTTTTGACGTGTAATCATGAAACTTGTCTAATTTATGGTTGGTAATATAAAAATGAGTTAAGACCATATAGTTTTCTAAATTCGCAAATTGGTCCCTAAATCGTATATATGATCAATTGGATGTCGATTCGACGCCCGATTGAGTTAGGTTTCCACCAGAAATCAGTATGTACATGTAGGATACTAATTTTGTATCTAGACAAGATAAAGGAAAAAAATGGTCAGGTTTTGGGCTTAATTCTTTACGATTTACTTCGGTAAACCTAATGTAGCTCGCTCGGTTCGGTCTTGCGATTAGGCCGGGTCGAGAGGGAAATTTGCTGGTATCAGAGAGAGGTTTGTGATAGTTGGGAGCTAGTTTGATTGTAGTGATGTTATTGTGAGTTGTTATTTGATGTTTGATATACACGGTGATTGTAATATGCACGGTGGTTGCTTTATGCCATGTTGGGGGGAAATTTGGGAAACCCATTACCTTATTATTATATTCTGAAATGTTATGATTTTGAAATGGAAGTCTTGGATCCTTGCTTGAAGCTGGCCCAATTGTTTTGTATTTGAATGATTATCATGCCTTAGATATATTGTCAGCACGATGGGACCGAGGAGAGAGTTGCGATCTGGTATGATTGCTGCTACCACTAGGCAGGAAATCGAGGAGAATGTTATACCTCCGGGAGGGTTACCACTACCCCCACCTAATCCACCTGAGGTAGTAGAGCAAGTACCACCCGTGCCAGCTGGGCCAGGGATGGGTGATATGGCACCATTGATTTAGGCCATGACCGGTGCTTTTTAGGCAGCAATTGCGAGTGTTCATGTGCCGACACCACCAGTAGTTGGGCAGGGTTTGTCGCTAGAGCCTCTTCGTAGTTTGGGCAGAGTTGAGTTTCGAGGTTTGTCACCTGAGGCTTTTGAGGGATGGTTGGCCAATATTGAGAGGATACTGGCCAGATGGGTTGTTCTGATGCCCATAAGCTGGGTTGTGTTGTGTCCCTATTATAGGGTTATGTGTATACATGATGGACTACCACGATATTCGGTATAGAGATCGATGATGTAACCTAGGAGTTCTTTTGTGGTGCTTTTCGAAAGAAGTACCTGAGAGTCTGATATCAGGACGATAGAAAGCGTGAGTTTATGGCTTTGGTGCAGGGCAATATGTTTGTTGCGGAGTACGAGGTGCAATTCGTGAGGTTGAGTCAGTATGCATCTAAGTTAGTTCTTGATGAGCTTACACGATGTGACCGTTTCTGCTATAGGAGGTTAAGACATACATGCTTGCTGCTGATTATACAGATTTTGATGTGTTAGTTTCGTGACTAATGATGTTGAGCAGAATCTGGGTATGGCTTCTGGGTCTCGAAATTTAGCTCTGGTAAAAGAGCGGCTGATTCTAGTTTGAGCGGTGGTTAGACCATGAGACGTAGAAGAGGTGTCATTAGGGTGCCTAGGTTAGAGCTCCGTTTAACACCTGTTGGGTTTGTGGAACCGAGATAATCTAATGCTAGATTGTCTGCGTTTTGGCCAGGGAAGGTCAGGCCCCTGCGCCTGTTGTGGCCAATGCTTGTTGGAGTTGTGGGTCTGGCAACCATTTGAGACATGATTGTCCTTTGATGGATGAAGGTGGGAAGGGTGCTACACCTGTTGTGGCCGTGGACCGTTTTAGCGTAGAGATGGTGGGCAAAGGACTATGGCTCATACCGTTGCTATCCAGCCTGAGGGAGGTGGACCGACTAGGGTGTATGCGCACCGAGAGGGTCGCAATGACACTGATGTGATTGCAAGTACATTCTCTTTACAGTCTTTGCCATTGTATTCGTTGGTTGATTCTGGTTCTATCCATTCATACATCTTGAGTGAGCATGCACAGTTGCTTGATATACCTATTGAAATTCTTAATGTGAGTGTTAGAGTAACTAGCTCTCGTGGGGAGACAGTCGTGGTTAGGAAGTTGTATTGTAGGTGTCCACTGATGGTTCAGGGACATGAGTTTACCGTGGACTTGATGGTGTTGCCATTCCATGGTTTTGATGTGATTTTGGGTATGGATTGGTTAACCCAACATAGGGTTGTGGTGGACTTTGAGACCAAACAAATATCCTTGAGGTTATCAGGTGATTTTGAGGTGGTAGTTGTTGGTGAAAGTGCTAAGTTTTGTCTACTGCTGTTTCAGCGTTGGAAGCAAGTCGAATGTTGGATTCTGGATGTCAGGCTTTCATGGCTTATGTTATGAATCATGGTTCGAAGGAGTTGAGGGTGCAAGATATTCGCACCGTATGTGAGTTTCTGAGTGTTTTTTTTGGAAGAGCTGCCGGGATTGCCACCAAACCGTGAGGTTGAGTTTGGCATCGAGGTCTTTGCAGATACGGCACCAGTGTCCATTGCTCTATATCACATGGCTCCGAAGGAGTTAAAGGAGTTGAATATGCAACTGCAGGAGTTGCTTGATCGAGGCTTTATGAGACCTAGTATTTCACCGTGGGGTGCATCGGTGTTGTTTGTAAAGAAGAATGATGGTATGTTGCGGATGTGTATAGACTATTAGCAACTAAAAAAGTTGACGGTAAAGAATAAATATCCATTACCAAGGATAGATTATATGTTTGATCAGTTCAGGGGTGCCTCGGTGTTTTCTAAGATAGATTTGACGTTTGGGTACTATCAGTTGAAAGTGAAGGATGTTGATGTGCCCAAGACAACTTTTTGTACGAGGTACGAGCATTATGAGTTTTTGGTGATGTCGTTTGGTTTAACCAATGAACTGGCTGCTTTCATGGACTTGATGAATCGTGTGTTCTATGAGTTTTTGGACCAGTTTGTGGTTGTGTTTATCGACGATATCCTTGTGTACTCTCGTTCCGAGGAGGATCATGATAGACATTTACGAATTGTGCTTCAGACGTTGTTGGCTAATCAGTTGTATAACAAATTAAGCAAATGTGAGTTTTGGCTTAGGGATGTTGTTTTCCTTGGGCATGTTGTATCAGCCAAGGGAATACGTTTTGATCCGCACAAGGTTGAGGCTATAATGAGTTGAAAGGTGCCTAAATCTGTGATAGAAGTTCAGAGTTTCCTTGGGTTGGCTGGTTATTATCGTACATTCGTGGAAGGGTTCTCTAGTTTGGCAGCTCCTTTAACCAAGTTGTTGCAGAAGAATGTTAGCTTTGAGTGGACGGATGATAGGCAGCGGGCTTTTGAAGGAATAAAGAAAGCTTTGACACAAGCTCCAGTCTTGGTTCAACCTGAATCGGAAAAGGAGTTTGATGTTTATAGTGATGTGGCATATGTTGAGCTTGGTTGTGTGTTGATGCAGGAAGGTAAGGTAGTTGTGTATGCATCTAGGCAGTTGAAGGTGCATGAGTGTAATTACCTACTCATGATCTTGAGCTTGCCGCAATTGTGTTTGCCTTGAAAATCTGGAGGCATTACCTTTATGGCGAGAAATGTGTGGTTTATACGGATCATAAAAGTCTGAAGTATTTGATGTCCCAGAAGGAGCTGAATCTTAGGCAATGGAGGTGGTTAGAGTTGCTTAAAGATTATGATTTTTCTATTGAGTATCATCCGGGAAAAGCTAACGTGGTGGTGGATGCTTTGAGTAAGAACGCTGCTGTGGAGTTAAGGGCTATGTTCGCTCGGTTGAGTGTGACATGTGACGGTGGGTTGATAGCTGAGTTGCAAGTGAAACTGTCCTTGTCACAGTTGATTAAGGAGGGACAACCACATGATGAGAGTTTGGTTTCGCATGAGAAGGATATTATGGATGGGAATCATACAGATTTTCATTTTAATGATGATGGGGTGTTATTTTTCAAAGTTCGAATTGTGGTGCCTGAAGATGATGAGTTGAGGCATGCCATTTTGACCAAAGCGCATGTTAGTCCTTTTGTTATGCATCCTGGTAGTACTAAGATGTATCGTGGTTTGAAGGAAGAGTACTATTGGGTTGGCCTGAAGAAAGATGTGGCTGATTTTGTTTCTCGATGCATGGTATGTCAGCGGGTAAAAGCTGAGCATCAGTTTCCATCCGGGTTGATGCAACTGTTGAGAATACTAGAATGGAAGTGGGAAAAAATCACTAGGGATTTCGTGTCTGGGTTGCCTTTGATGCCGACCAAAAAGGATTCTATTTGGGTGATTGTTGATTGGTTTACGAAGTGTGTGCATTTTGTGCCAGTGCATAATACGTATACCATAGATAGGTTGGTTGATCTATACATATTCGAGATTGTGCTTTTGCATGGGGTGCCTAAATCCATAGTTTCGGATAGAGATTCGCGTTTCACGGCAAGGTTTTGGGTTTGCTTGCATCGTGCTATGGGAACTCGGCTAAATTTTAGCACTTCGTATCATCCTCATACGGATGGTCAGACGGAGCGGGTGATTCAGGTTCTAGAGGATATGTTGAGATGCTGTATTATTGAGTTCCAGGGAACGTGGGAGAAGTAATTGCCTTTGGTGGAGTTTGCTTATAATAACAGTTATCAGGCTAGTATACAGATGGCACCATATGAGGCGTTGTATGGTAGGAAGTGTCGTACGCCTGTGTGTTGGGCTGAAGTTATGCTTGAAAGCATCTTTGGATCGTCAAAAATCCTATGCGGATTTGAAGCATAGGGATTGTTGCGCGTAATAAGTGCTACGCAATTGTGCAAGTATACACGTTGCAAGTTATAGTATAAAAGATATCGTCTCCACAAGGATTGGTGCCACTTCAAGAATCTAGTCTCTTGCACTGTAAAAAGTAAAAACACAAATAGAAGATTATAGGAGTTTAACTAATAACTAAACTAGAAGGCAATAAAGTAAAAGAATAAATGAGATCAAATGAGAGAGATAGGCCAAGTTATCGTGAGTTGAGGTGTGATAGCCGATTGGATTGTCTTGGTAAAAGAGTGCACGGGCAACTCAGTTGCTGTGTCAACTTGCACAACAGGGTTGCCTTGCCAACTAATCGATGGTTGCCTCGGCGACTAGTGGAGCAACTACTTGGGCGTCTGGGCAGCAACTTTCAAGGTTCGCCAGAGCGTTCTTCAATGGTTTCTTCTTATCCCTAAGTCGAAACTCTAGCTACTTGTGCATACCTTGATAATACATCCCTGCGTGAATCAAGGGTGAACAACAACCAATCTTGCGCTCCTCTTACCCGTTGAAATCCTTGACTTATTCCTAAGCCAGATTAATCTTCACCATCAATAGATTGAATAAAGATCATATTCATTCGTTTCTTGAATCTAACTCTCCCGATATTAGATAAATAGATGAAGTTACGAGATCCTCTCCCAATTCACTCGCAAACAAGAATAAGAACCAAGAATGAATAAACCTTGACTAGAAAAGTGCAAACTCTTATTACCTAAACAAAATCCAATAGTTTCTCACAGCCACAAAACACAATAACCATAGCCAAATAGATTTAGTTCATGGCTAGGTTCCAAAGAAATACAAGATAAATAATCCCTAGCATGAACCTAATTGAACAAGAAAGAAAAAAGATGTAGAATGAAGCTTGTCGAAATCTCTTTGCCCTAGATGCTTGTCGAAAATTCTCTCCTCTTGCTCTCTTTGAGTTGTCGAAATTCCCCTCTAATTTATAGGGCTAGGTCAAAGTCCTTCTTTGAGGAGGAAGTTAAGTTGGAATTAAATTATCTTTAAAGAATATAATTCTTTATTATAATTATATTCCTACTAGAACTTCTCCAATCTTCTTAGAATTTAATTATTCTTTAATTAATGGAAATCAAATTCCTTTGGGATTTGGCTTTGCTCCACGTCATCTTGGGCTTGTCTAGTCATCAATTTCGACTACCATATCACCTTGTGCTTTGTCGACAATTGCCCTGGCAACTGGCTCGGCGTCTCCTTCATGCATTGCCCTAGCAACTAGCTCGGCATCTCCTTTATGTATTGCCCTGGCAACTAGCTCTAGCCTTGCTTTGACAAGTGATCTGTACATACACACAAAACACACCAAAGTAGCATCTTTTCCCACAAAACTACCAAGTTATGTAATCAAGCTCAACGATGGAAGGAAATATGGATTAATGCATGAATGGCTAATTGTGCAACTAATATGAGCCTAAGTCTAACAATAATATGAGTAAAAAGGGTAAGAAAAATAGTACTTTTGAACACTTATCACACCCCAAACTCGAACTATTGCTTGTCCTCATGCAATGCAAACTAATAATTACCTGCCAAGACTTTAATTTTCACAAACTTTGCTTTGAATTTGATTTCAATTCTCAGAACCGGGGCACAATGTATGATTAGCTTTTCATTTTTTGGAAAACTTACAAGTTACTCGGAATCAAACTATAATGCTTGTGAGTGTGTGCGGAGTTGTGTGCAAGTTGATTTTTCGGATTCTATGCAAATAAGAGGTTTTCAAATTACTTCATTGGGTTCTTTTTAACATGTTTTAACTAGAGCCAGTTTTGGGCACCTCTAGTGTTTTGTTTTTAGTTTTATTCGACTAGAGCCGGTTTCGGGCACCTCTAGCGAAAATTTTTTTTTAGCACATACTAGAGCCAGTTTCGGATCAATTTTTTTAGCACATGCTAGAGCCAATTTCGGGCACCTCTAGCATTCATCCAATTTTTATTCTAATCCCCCAGTTTGTTAATTATCAACCTAAGTTCACTAGAATTCCTTAAATCAATCAAACCACAACTGTGTTTCATCAAATTTAGCATCATAGTAAAATTCTAAGTTTTTCCATGGTTATCCTAGAATAAAAATTCTATCAATTAAGTGCATTGGCAAAGTCATCATCGGATATTCATCAAATCTAAGCAATTCTTGTTCCAACTAAAGGCATGGCAAGCAATTTATGTATCCTAAATGTAATGTTTAAGATGAATGTAACTAAACATGGTAACTACTAACAACAATCTCCCCCAAACTCGAGTGAGGCATAGTCCTCAATGCATGCATTAAAGGAAAAATAAAAATAACGAAAAATAAAATGCATACGAGGACTTACTCCGAGAGTTCGTCATCGTAGATGATTAGTTTCCTTTTGGTCGGTGTCTTGATTCTCTTGCTTGAACGCGATGGTTGTTTTCTTGTTGCCGGTGGTGGAATCGATCCTCGTACGGGGTTGTCCTCATCGTCTTCTTCATCAGTGTCATTGACTTTTTGCTTGGAGGATTCAATTGGTACGGTCTTTGTTGGTGCAATGGATCCGAATCTGAAAAATCAGACAATGATTCCGTAGGAGTTGATTCGGGCATAGGTGCTTTACCTTTGGCTTTTGCAGTGGTTGCCGGGATGTCTTTAGCTTTGGTTGTCGTGGCATCTTCAGGGTTGGTTGTCGTGGCATCAGCTTGTGCGTGCACGATGTAGGTTGCCGCGGCATCATCTGTTGCGGTTGCCGTGGCGACTGTTTCATTGGTTGTCGGGGCAAGGATCTCGGTAGGAAAGATTGGGAACGGCACGCGACTGTCCGGGTACTTTTCTAGGATGACTTGGGTGATGGCATTGTTGTACTCCTTCATGTACCGCATGAACATTAGTTGCCGGTCTTCAATTTGCCTTAGGTGGCTCACCAATGGCTGCAAGAGTGCTTCAAAGTGTCCCGGGGTTGATGGCCGAGTTGCCCGGGCGTTAGGTGCTTGGGAATTAGGGATTGCCGGGGCGACAGGAGTTGCCGCGGCAATTGGAGGCCTTGAAGAATTTCCCGGTGCCTCTCCCATTAGCTTTCGGATTTGTGCTTGATTCCAACCGGACTTTGGTAGGGCCTTTTCATCGGTGGACTCACTTGGGACATGCTTCTCCTTGCAAAGATTAGAAATTAAGCAAGGGAAGAAAAGAGAACCCTTATCTTTTGAGCTACATACAAAAATCTCATCACAAATAATTTTTCCAATGTTAATGATGCGATTATGCAAAATAGAATGTATGAGCAAAAGACGTGGTATATCAACAGTAGTATTGTGTGTGGTGGGCATTAAAGAAGTTTTAACAAACTTATTCCATAGTTTTGCCTCGGGTTTAAGCCGAAGGCGATTTACCGTGCCCTTGTATTTACCGTCGTTCCAATGAGTTCCCGGTTGAGTGAGTTCTTGAAGCACCTTGTCGAGTTGCTTGGGCGTGATTTGATCAACGAAGGCTTGATGCTCGTCCTTCTCAATGTAAAGCCCGTAAAAGGTGTTGACATTTTCGGGACTTATGAGTATGGCCTTGTCACGAACGAAAACATAAGGATTATCCAGGTTAGGTGAGTGAGCATAGAATTCTCTTACCCATGAGATGTTACCCGGTTCCGGTTGATGGCAAAAGATTTGCCACTTTTGATGTGCAATCCTCTCGAAGATGAATGGTTCAAGGCCGAAATCTTGATGAGAGTTGGAGTATTCAAAGCCTTGTTCTTCATGAATCTTCCGGCTTTCAAACTTGGAGTGAAATCTTTCTTGAACCACCGGTGTAGCAAACTTCTTGTATCTTGGTTCTTTGGAGGAACTTGGATGAACTAAAAATTTAACATTGGATGCCATGGATGATCTTGGTTGTGAGTTTTGTAAAAACAAATAAAAGAAAAGAAACTAAAAAGTTGCAAGATAAAAAGTAGGAATAGGTTAAGGTTGATGGGTTTTATAGAAAAGATAGGTGGTAAATATGGTGGGTGGGATTAGGAGAAGACGAAAAAAGGGTTTTGGTTTAGGGAGAGGGTGACGGAAAGGGGGTTTGATTAGGGTAAATTGGAGGCTTTATATAAGCCTTAGATTCACCCCATTAGTTTCCTTGTTGAAGATGTTTTCCTTCTTAGATTAAAATTCCTTTTTATCTTGAACTCTTTTCCTACAATTCAAAGACAAATCAAATAAGGATTAAAATTAAAGATAAACTAATAAAAGAAAATAAATAAAGATGTGTAAAGGGATTCTTAAACTTAAAAAGATAAAAAAATAAATCTATCCTAAAAAAAACAAATAATCGAAAGTAATAAAAAATTATAAAAAATATAAAAAATAGAAATTAAATAATTCGACAAAATTAAAAAGAAAAATAAAATAAAATATCAAAAGGGGAGCATGCTCATGCATCTCCTAAGGTGACCACTTCTTTGTTACGTTCCACATGGGCACCATTGTAGTGCTTCAATCTTTATCCATTAACTTTGAATTCATGGATGTAAGAGATGGACTTGATTATCACAGCACCATTGGAGAATGGTTTGACGACTTCGAGTGGTCCCGACCATCTTGATTTCAGCTTTCCCAGGAAAAGTTTTAGCCGAGAATTGAATAAGAGAACTAGTTGCCCTGGCGTGAATTGCCGCGGCAATAGTTTTTTGTCATGCCATTGCTTTGTTTTCTCCTTGTAGATTCGTGCATTGTTATAGGCAAGTGCACGGAATTCTTCTATCTCATTGAGGTCCAACAAACGCTTTTGTCCGGCACTTTCCCAATCCATATTCACGGTCTTGATTGCCCAGTATGCCTTGTGTTCAATTTCCACCGGTAGATGGCATGTTTTGCCATAGACAAGTCGGAAGGGGGACATACCTAAGGGTGTTTTGAAATGCAGTCGATATGCCCAAAGTGCGTCATCTAGTCTTAATGACCAATCCTTCCTAGAGGGATTTACAACTTTCTCGAGTATACCCTTCAATTCCCGGTTGGAAATTTCTGCTTGCCCTTTGGTTTGTGGGTGATATGCCGTGGCGATCTTGTGTGATATGCCGAAGCGTTGCAACATCTTGGCAATTAGACTGTTGTCAAAATGCTTGCCTTCATCATTGATAATTACTTTTGGCATCCCAAACCGTGTAAATATGTTTTTCTGCAAGAATCGTTACACGATCTTGGAATCGTTGTTGGGAACTGCAGCTGCCTCCACCCATTTAGACACATAGTCGACGACAAGTAGAATGTAGAGGTTGCCAAATGAAGATGGGAAAGGTCCCATAAAATTGATCCCCCATACATCGAACAGTTCCACCTCGATGATGTTCTAGAGCGGCATCTCATGTCGTCTAGAGATATTGCCCGTCCTCTGGCAATGATCACATTGCTTGTAAAAGTCTTGGGAATCTTTGTACAATGTTGGGCAATACAAATCAGATTGCAAAACCTTGGCCGCGATACGAGTTCCTCCAAAATGTCCTCCATAGGGTGAAGAATGGCATTGCTGGAATACATTTTGTTGCTCTTTTTCAGGGAGACATCAGCGTATAACCTGATCTGCACATTGTTTAAACAAAAGAGGCTCATCCCAAAAGTAATTCTTAGCATCATGGCGGAACCGCTTCTTCCCTTGGTGAGTAATGCCATAAGGTAAAATACCACAAACAAGGAAATTAACTAAATCCGCGTACCAGGGTATTGCCGAGGCATGTGCTGCCGTGGTGACTGCTCCCAAAATTGCCGAGGCTTGTGCGTCAAAGGATGCTGCGGCGTTGAGAGTTGCCGAGGATTGCGCGTCCATAGTTGCCGAGGCGTCGAGGGTTGCCGAGGCATTCACATCTATGGTTTCCGAGGCAACTAAAATTTGTTCATCCGGGAATGCATCGCATATCTCTAGATTCGCGTCCTCCTCCCTATTGCGTTCTAAATGTGATAAGTGATCGGCCACTTGATTTTCTGTTCCTTTCCTGTCCTTAATTTCAATATCAAATTCTTGTAAAAGTAATATCCAACGAATCAAATGAGGTTTGGCATCCTTTTTAGCAAATAGATATTTGATTGCCGAATGGTCCGTATGAACAATTACCTTTGTACCAATCAAATAGGATCGAAACTTGTCAAATGCGAAAACTGCAGCTAGTAACTCTTTCTCCGTTGTTGTGTAATTCACTTGAGCACTATTAAGAGTTTTACTAGCGTAGTATATCACGTGGAAGGTCTTACATGTGCGTTGGCCTAGGACTGTTCCTACCGCGAAATCACTTGCATCACACATGAGCTCAAAAGGTAGCGTCCAATCTGGTGGAACGACAATGGGTGCCGAGGCAAGCTTTTTCTTTAGGGTTTCGAATGCTTGGGTGCAAGAATCATCAAAATCAAAGACTTTATCCTGTTCAAGCAAGTTGCACAAGGGTTTAGTGATTTTAGAAAAATTATGAATGAACCTCCTGTAAAAACCTGCATGTCCAAGAAAACTTCGAATTCCTTTAACCGAACTTGGTGGGGGTAATCTCTCGATCACGTCCACCTTGGCTTTGTCTACTTCAATTCCCTTGGATGAAATCTTGTGGCCGAGCACTATTCCTTCATCTACCATAAAGTGGCACTTTTCCCAATTCAGGACTAAATCAGTTTCTTCACATCTTGCCAACACCTTCTCTAAATTGTCAAGGCAGCTGTCGAAGTCATTACCAAAAACAGAAAAATCATCCATGAAGATCTCAAGGAAGTCTTCGATCATGTCTAAAAAGAGTGCCATCATGCATCTTTGGAAGGTTGCCGGGGCGTTACACAATCCGAACGGCATCCTTCGGAAAGCATAAGTACCATATGGGCATGTGAAGGTTGTCTTTTCTTGATCTTCTGGTGCTATGGCAATTTGATTGTAACCTGAATAACCATCAAGAAAACAATAAAAGGGTTTACCTGCAAGACAGTCAAGCATTTGATCAATAAAGGGTAATGGGAAGTGATCTTTCCTAGTGGCTTTGTTTAGCTTTCGATAATCCATACAAACCCTCCAACCGGTCACAGTCCTGGTTGGAATGAGTTCATTGTTTTCATTACTTACCACTGATATACCTCCCTTTTTCGGTACACATTGTACCGGACTTACCCATGTACTATCAGAGATAGGATATATAATGCCGACGTCAAGCCACTTGATGATTTCTTTCATTACAACCCCTTTCATGGCATGATTCAATCTCCTCTAGGCCTCAATTGAAGGTTTGTGATCATCTTCCAACAAAATATTGTGCATGCACACTGCCGGGCTAATTCCCTTCAAGTCGACAATTGTCCATCCTATTGCCTGTTTGTGTAGCTTCAACATTTTGATCAGCTTCTTTTCCTGCTCAGGCTGTAACTTAGAAGAAATAATTACAGGCAATGTATTATCGGTTCCTAAGTATGCATATTTTAGTTGCTCTGGCAATTGTTTCAACTCAAGAATCGGTGGTTGTTCAATAGAGGGTTTTTCGAGCTTACTTTCCTTACCTGAGTAATCCAGTGGTTCAAAGTATGTACCTGGTCGATTGACTAGCCAATTTGCCTCTTCTTGTTGTTCCTCATCGACCGGTTCTTCATACTCCTCAGGTTCCTCTTGATCGGCAATGTAGTTGCCGAGGCAACTAAATTCCTCGTCGAAGTTAAACTCTGCCGTGGCATGAAGAAGTTGGCATTCTTCTGGATCATCGGCATGCCTTAGTGTTTGGAACACATTTAGTTTAACTTGCTGGTCATTCACTCTCATTGTGAGTTCTCCCTTTTCAACATCGATCAACGTTCTCCCTGTTGCTAGGAATGGTCTCCCGAGAATGATGGGTGCATGCTCATCTGCTTCACAATCCAAAACAATAAAGTCAGCGAGAAAAATAAATTTATCAACTTTTACCAGTATGTCCTCGATTTTTCCCTCTGGATGCATATAGGATCTGTCGGCTAGCTGTAGCATAACTATTGTAGGTCTTGCCTTCCCAATTCCTAGTTTCTGGAAAACCGATTTAGGCATCAAGTTTATGCTAGCCCCAAGGTCGCATAATGCTTTCCTGACATAGTGGTTTCCAATGGAACAGGGTATTGTGAAACTTCTGGGATCCTTCAACTTGGGTGGCATACGATTGTGCAACATTGCCATGCATCCTTCTGTTGCGGCAACTGTTTCAAACTCTCCTAGCCTTATTCTCTTGGACACAATGTCTTTAAGAAACTTGGCATATTTTGGCATTTGTTCAATTGCTTCCACCAATGGCAAGTTGATGTGGACTTGCTTTAGGATACCAAGAAACTTCTTGAATTGATATTCTTGCTTTTGTCGCTTCAACCTTTGTGGGAATGGTGGTGGAAGTCGGATATCTTTGATCCTTTCATTGGTTTGGAACCTGATTGACGGCATTGCCGGGATAACTGGAGTTGCCGAGGCATTATCAACTGGGGTTGCCGAGGCATGCTTATTGCCGGTTGCCGAGGCAATTCCTGGTTTAGCATCTGAGGCTTTGCCGCTAGGTTCGTCTTGATCTTTTTGTGGAGTTTTGTTTGATGAGCGGGTTTGAGCTTCTCTAAGTTGTTGGCCACTTCTAGTGGTGATTGCCTTACATTTCTCATGGCCAGTTCCTCTTGCGACTTTAGTATCTCTAGGTAAACCTCCTTGCGGTCTAGTATTCAGATTTTGAGCAAACTGTCCGACTTGATTTTCCAATGATTTGATTGTCGCCTCTTGGTTTTGCAATCTCATCTCGGTCCTGTTAATAAAAGCATCAGTTCTTTTTATGAAGTTGTTGGCCACTCAAACACTCGTGTTTAACTCTCAAGAATTTAGGCTTTTACTTCCCCTTTTGTGCTTACAACTCTCGTTCCTTTTACCGCTTGATTCTCTCATCACAAGTTCTTGAAATAACTTACTTAAAACTTGTTCAAGCTTTAAACTTGATGGCGTTTAGGTTGCAAATAGGGTCAGGCTAATGGAAAGAAAATATAAAGGTAATAAGAAGATAAAGGAAATGAAAAGAAAGGTAGGCTAGAAGAAGAAAGATGAAAGAAAGAAAGAAAGAAAGAAAGTAAATGGAGATAGAAGAAAGTAAAAGATTCGTACCACAAAACTCACTTACAACTCGATCAAGAAACAATCAATCTTGATGTACTTCTTCGAACCTGGTTGCTTGTTTGTTTTGTTTTGCCTTCACCACCTTTGTGTTTCACTATATACTTTTCTTTTTTTTCTTTTTTTGTACTATTTTGAATTCCTTATTCTGATTTTTGCTTCTTTTTTTTGTATTATTTTTTTCAAAATGAAATCACAAAAGATAGGGGCTTACTTGATTCTTCCAAAAGCTCTGATTACCATATGATACGCTCCAACTCTCCAATTGTTGTTGTTGAGAGAAGCTTGATTGTTCCCAACCCTAAATACAAGTAAGCCTTGTAATCCGAATGCTTGAAGATGATGATAGTTCAGGGTGCAGAAGTGTATGATGCGTGGTGTTTAGGAAAATGATTGAAATGGATAAAAAGGAAAAGTTTTGTGTAGGTGAAGGATCGGGTAATGAAGGAAAGGAAATGGGATGGTTCCGATATGGAAGTGAAGGAAAGGATAAGGTAATAGTATTCAAAGTCTTCAAAGAAAGAAACTATGCTATAAGAAGCATAATCACAGTCTTTAAGAGAATGGCTTTGAGGGTGGTAGGAAGGACTTGGACCCTTTGGTTGTTAAACCAAGAACCAAAAGTATAGATGGAAATAGGAGACACCACAAGCAAGAAAGCTTGATAAGTCAAGATAGTTTTAAAAAGAACAAGTTTGAGAGAAAACCTCACAAAGTGATTTTAATTGATATGATAGTTGTGTGTTTAAAAATACAAAACGAACCCCTATTTATAGTATTCTAAGGGGTGTGGCCGAAATGGTGTGTGTCTATTCAGGTAAGGGTAAAAATTGGTTCACAAAGGTATAACTCTTCAAGGCTGGTCGAATAATGATGGTGCCTCCCTCCATTCTTGATTTGCCACCCATTCTCTTTCCCTCCAAGGCTATATTGGTACCATTTAAGTTTCCCTCCAAAGTTAAGGTGCATGTCTCTTGGGAGGGAACATGTCCCTTGGGGTGTTGAGCTATATAATTGGTTCGAGCTGAGATGAGCTAGTCGAGCTAGCCTTGAGCTAAATTGAGCTGGTTTGAGCTGACCGAATCTTGCACTCCTTCATTGAGCTTACACGAGCTGGACTTCAGCTAGGTTATCTTCTCCCTGAGTGTCCTTGAGCTATCTCGAGCTGTTAGAAGCTGAATGGAGCTAAAAGGAGCTTGAAATGAGTTGAGTGAGCTAAGGTGAGGTATTATTTGATGCCTTTGAGTTATCACGAGCTGCTATAGCATGTATCCTTTGCTCTCGAGCTACTATAGTTCGTAGATTCATTCCTTGCACCTATATATGACATGAAAACAATAGGATTAGTTATGAATACGTTAGAAATGTAATGGAAACATGCTGCATGCTTATGCAAATAATGGAAATGATAAAATAAAGATGTGAAACATAACATATGCATGATTTAACTAAGTATAGAGATGTTGATCATATGCTATGAAAACCATATACATATCATAAGATGTAAATGCATGCATTATGTAAAGCATAAATAAGGTAATAACGAATAAAATAAGGAAGAACTCCCTTAGAATCAGTCTTGAAGTCCTTCAATGGTGTGAACAAATGATGGAGAAAGTTGGTGTTGATTAGGATCACATCAATCTTCTAATGCAACACCTCTCCTATGATCACAAATAACAATAGGGACAAAGGGCAGACTTGCCGATGCCCCCTACCCATCTCAATCTCCTTTGTCACAAAATCGACAATCAAACCGTGCTAATACATTCCCAAATCCAAGCTATCAACATCGAACCAAACCCTATACACTAAAGAATCTGATCCAAAAACTCCAAGCATACACAATCGTATGCTTTTGCAAAATTAAGCCTGACTATGAAGCCATTCCCACCTTCTGATTTTCGATGCGGGGAGTCAATAACCTCTTTCGCTACCCTGTGCAAGGTAAACTTTCCTCACTCTTGTATCATGTTGCATAGGATTCTCATTATTTATTTGCAAAGTCTCATTTGATTGTGTTACGCCACCCTTTGTTCCCACGCGCTTACGCCTCCAAAAAGAATCCTTCACTCCCCTCTTCGCAATTGATACATGAATATGTGATCCATAGATCCATTCTCTTTTCATTTGCTCAATCACTCTCAGTGTGTCGTCGCTCAAACCCATCCAGACAAAACCAAATCGCGATCCATCCGCAACAAGTTTTTTTTGGAATAAAATCATCCACCACTACTCTGTGCTTGTCAAACACCTGCTATAAAACCCTTCCAATCTAACGGTCTAGATAGGTTACCGATGTACAACATCTAGACTTGCTAGCGGTGCTCCTCCCCACAACACATATTTTCCATTTTGAACTCAGATTTTTTTATTTAATTTTTCATTATTAAAAACTCAAAACTACATTTATTTTGTGTAAACAATAAGGAAGGAGGCTTGATATGAATGCTTGTGAAAAATTGATAGATGTATGGTTATTTTGATATAACACAACAAAATATGTAAAATTTGTTCAAAAATTTCTTTAAAAATATTTTCATGTCAAAAATAATGCTAAAGTATTTTGAAAATTTTCTTACACTTAAACATTCTTAAAAAGTCAAAATCTTTTGGAAAATTGAATTTTCTTGAGTGAAGTTTTGAAACTAGAACGAAAGTTTCAAAACTTCACAGCAAGTTTCGAAACTATACATGCAGTTTCGAGATTTGACAAAATAGAAAGTTTTTAAGTTTTAAAATTGTTCTAAAATTTCGAAACTTATGCAAGAGTTTTGAAAGTCTTGTCCAAGTTTTGGAACTCTTGGGTTCTAGCAGTCAAATTTTTAAGGGGGGTCTTAAATATTTTTCACAAATATTCTTTTTTTTCTAAAATTATTTTCTTAAAGGGGAGCAATCTAAAAAACAAATTTTCAAATATTTTGTTATATCAAAAAGGGGGAGATTGTTGAGATAATATTTCGATATAACAAATGAAAATTGTTTTTAAGTGTTTTTGACTTGTTCAAATATGTTTTAAACATTCCAAAATGTCAAAAAACTACATGCCCGTGTCGATACGGTTAAGCCCGTACTGATACACCCTTTGTTTTTCCCCAAACTGATTTTTCCAATATCCAAATAGCGTACTGATACGGACTTGTCCATACCGATACGAGTGGTCCCATACCGATACAATGTATCACGTACCGGTACCCAGTTAACGATCTGCAACGGTTAGTTTTGATTAAGTGCAGGTACCTATAAAGGGGTCATGCGTACCGATACCCACTACCTAAAATAGACTCCAACAGTTGGAAAATGTCCCCAACGGCTCCAAATTACCCCTAACAGCTAGTAACGACCACAAACTAATTCCAACCAATAAAAGGAAGGCTGGAACACTTGAAGATGGTTAGAGAACACATCCAAACATAATGATCAAAAGAAATTAGCCTTTAAGTCTTATTTCCTTATTTCTCTTGTATACAGTGTATAGAGAGTGCTTAATTATTTTTATCTTTTGTACTCTTGTGAGCTTAAAAATTTGTGTAAACACCCACCTTTTGAGGTATTTAGTTTACCAAGCAAACCTTGTAAAAGGGAGAGGTTCTAGTTTAGCCTAAGTAAAAACTAGAGTGGTTCTATCTTAGCCATTGAAAATATAGGGTTGTAAAGGTTTCCTCTTGAACCTAGAAAAAGGGAAGAATTCATAGTAGTGAATTGGGAAATCCTTAGTGATGTGCTAAGGTAGTGGACGTAGACTCGGATGAGTAGTCGAACCACTCTAAAATCATCATACAATTTTGTCCACCATTTTTTGATTTTAGCCAATTCATTCGGGAAGCAAAATTGGTTGGAGTGCATCAAACCTTTCATCTTGCTCAAAGAGTTTCAAAACTCTTTGAGAAGTTTCAAAATTACTGTGCAGGTGAGCATTAAATGCCCGATTTTATGACACCCTAATGGCTCAAAACCACCTCCAACGACTAGAAAAAACTAGAAATTGATTAGAGAACATAAAAGAGACCTCCAAGTGATTGAAGATCATCAAGAAAGTCGATACCAACAATCACGAAAAAATAATTCTTGTATGCTTTAAAGTCTATTTTCCAGTGTAAGAACACCTGTGAGCCTTTTTTGTTTTAATTTTTACTCAAATGTTCATTTTGGTGAGAGCTTAATTGTACAAACACAATTTCTTATGAGGTTTTCTTAGTTTGCTAAATTTGTATTTTTCTCTTTGAGAGTGTTCTTAAGATTTTCGGGGTATAAACCTTAAGGGAGTCTATAAGGTTACACATTATCCTCAAAGGTAAGCAAATCAGGTGGATTCGAGAAATCCTTAGTGTGGATAGCTAAGTTGGTAGAGTAGACTTGGTTTAGAAGTTGAACCAATCTAAGTCGTTGTGAAAAATTGTCCATATTTTTTTATTACTTCCACAATTTTTTATTAGCAAATTCACCCCTCCTATTGGCATATTTTGGTTGATATATTGATCTCAACACATACCCCCTAATGGTGGATGTAACTACTTTTAGATTTTTTATTAGTCCGACAATAAAAGGACTTAGTTTCCGTCTAATGGATGTTGTTACACCCTATTTGTATGAGCCTCTTGATAATAACATTTACATGAAACTTCTGGAAGAATTTGGATTGCTAGAAGAATTTAATTCAAGTTATCGAGAATATTATTCAATCAAATTGAACATGTCTCTTTATGGATTAAAACAATTTGGGCGCATGCTGTATAATCGTTTCAGCGAATATTTTATAGCGGAAGGCTATAAGAATGATTCAATTTCCCCGAGCATTTTTATTCAAAGGTTTAGCTCCGGATTTGTTATTATTGTTGTGTTTGGTGATGATTTGAATATCATTTGGGACTCATGAAGAGATCTCTCTGATAATGAAATCCTTGTGATTTAATCGACATACATAGAAAAATATTTAAAGAGATTTTACATGCATAACGCACATCCGTTGAGCACCTACTATGGTTGGTAGGTCGCTTAATGTAAACAAATACCCATTTCACCCTGAGAAAAGGGTGAACATAGTCTTGGTCTAAAAGAACCATATCTTAATTGATCTAGAAGCATTAGATCTTAGTTGGTCCAGAAGTACTATCTAAGTGCTACGAGACCATTACCTTTAGATCTTCAAACTGATGCCTCTTCAAATCATGTAGAAATAATTTTTATGCATGAGATAAAGTTGAAAAATGTGTTTGGCTAACATATCTAGAAGATATGTGTATTGCTTCCACAAGATAAGATGCAAGATATCTTGTGCAGATATAATGAAAAATTTACATCTCAATCGAAAAGTGGATACATCAAATGTGAAAAAACGAAACATATTTTTCCAAAGTTTCATCCCTCATGATCATTAGAAGAATAATATTCGACAAATCCTTTCAAGTAATAATTTGGAAGATCTATTCACCAGTGCATAGTCCACTTCAACATTTAAAGATTGTATTCAAAATTGAATTGTGAAGATCCAAAGATCTTATGTGATGTTTTCATGAGGGGGAGTAAATACGCGTTGTACTCTTTTTCCATTAACTAAGATTTGGTCCCAATAGGTTTTTTTGGTAACGTTTTTAATGAGGCAACATGTTATGTGTATCAAAGATGTGTGTACTCTTTTTCCTTCACTAAGAAATTTTTTCTCCATAGGGTTTTTATCTTAGTAAGGTTTTAATAAGGCACATTATCTTCATGGATGTCCAAGGGAGAGTTATGAATATTTATGGTGAATATCCATGTATTAAAGGAGACTTTAATGTACTTTATTATTAGGGTTTCTCTCTTACACCTATAAATATAGAGTTTGGAGAAAGCATTGTACACAACAATATATTGAGAATATAATACAAGTCTCTATCTTTGTTTCTCATCTTTGTCGTGTTCATGTTATTATTTACTTTATTTACAACAAAAATGTAATATTATTTTGAAAAAAAAATACCTAACTTTAACCAAACCATAAAATTTAAGGTTTCAACTTTAAAAAGGCTTCCTCTATTATCTTGGCCCACTCACGCTTTTCTCTTTTAATCATAAGCCCAATTATTTTGACAAATTAAATAGTCTAAGAAAATAGTGAAAATGTTATTTCCATCCATTTTTAGGTAATAGATAATCTATGTTTGTTTTTAATAACATGTTGGCTAAATTTATAAGAAAACCAAAATAGAGAAACATTACAAATGAAATGAAAATGTAGCAGAAAATAAAAAAAAACAAAGGAAAACTAAAAAACTAGAAAACTAAAAATCAGACCAACAAAGCATGTCCAATGAGCTGCAACGACAATGATGAGATGAAACACTAAAAAAGAAAGTAGGAAACAAAAAGCATTGTCTTTATCTAGCTACGCGCTTAAGGATCAAAATAGGAGTGGTGAAAGAAACCAAAAATCTTGCAGGTTGCTTCACAAAACAGATCAGACTACATCAATAAACGTACCACAAAATGGGATCAATCTACTAAAGATCACCAACAACAACAAATCAAAGCCGAGCATCATGAGGAAACTATCACGAATGCAAGTCTACTAGAAAGGTAGGAGAAAACGTGCCATAATGCAGAAGTGTGCCACAAGGCAGAAAAAACTCGCCACAAAGTAGATAAAAACTAGAAGAAAATCAAAACATAGAAAACAAGAACTAAATATAAAAACAAGATAAAGAAATACCGACATCAGCAATTAGCGCTAAGACTAATTGTAGCGATATCCCTTTTTTCTCCCTTCTACGGGTGTTTTTGCTAAAAATAGGGTTTTAAGGTGTTTGGGGGTCTTTCGGGTATTTAAAAATATATTGTGTAGGGTTTTAGGAAAATTGTATTTTATTTAAAAAATGGAGTCGCCATTGACCACTAAGGTAGGCCAGACACCATAAAACCAGAGATTTAAAAACTATTGGGTTTAGGAGTCGGTTACGGATGGGGAAGGATTAGCACCCCCACACCGCTCAAAGTTGGTACTTTAATAATTACCGCTTTTTTAATATTAAATTTTCTGGATTAAAGTGATGATTAAATTAAAATTTGGCTATAAGTGCGAGTATATTTTAAGGATCCCGTTATTCGAGAGTAAACTGATAAACCACCATCAGTGCGCCTGATACTGGCTTCGTTTACGCTCGAATAAAAGGACACCGCATTGACAAATTATGTTCCATTATGCAAACTTAGAGAGAATAAAAACATACATCCATATTGACATAAAAAACGCGGATATTACAACATTACAAATAAAAAAGGTATGAACATAAACAACATGACATATCACGATAATAAAAATAAAGTATAAGCCAAAACATGTGAAAAAGAGAAAAATCATACTTCAAGAACTAATTAATCACATATATACATGTTAAAATATATATATATATATATATATAATGATGCATGACATGGATAAAATATGGTGCTAAAAATAAAACAAAGCAACATGTTAGCATAAAGAAGACTAAAACTTAATACGTAAAATACGACGCAACATATATGCATAAATGAAGAACTTAATGACATTATACGTAACAAAAATATCACACTAACATATAACCTAAAAACATAAAACGGCCACAAAACTCATGTTAACACATAAACATATACCACATACAAATGAACTGCAACAAGCACGTGAGATATGAAAGAATGAATGAAAACTACAAGAGCATAAGATCACAAACTAAACATGTGTTACATAACATAAAAACATGAAATAAATAAAAAAGAAACAAAAAAAAACAAGATACAACATACCTAAAAATGTAAATAAACATGGTAAAAAAACACGTATATGAATATCATGATCAAAATGAACATGTTAAGAACATAATAAAAAGGGCAAATGACATGAATATTTAACATGAAAAGGGACTGAAATGGAATCAAAAGAAAAATAGAAAACTAAAATTAAATAAACAAAATGCACATTTAAGGTCTCAATTGAGAACTGGACAAAACATAGGAGGACTAGGAATACAATTAACCCATGCGGCAAGCTCAAACTGAAAACCTCCAAAACGTGGAGGGACTATGGCGGTGATTTTACCATTTTAAAACTGATTTCGTTTCAAATAGGGATGAAATTGAAAAGCGTTGAAAACGAAGGGGACCAGGGTTGTAAATAACCCATGCGGCGAACCAAAAACAAAAGAAATGAAAACGCGGAGGGATTAGTGCCATAATTATACCATTTTGAAAAATTTTAAAGTCTATAAAAGGACCTATCTGGCAAAAATTTCAAACTTTATTCATTTTTTAACTAATAATATTAACCCCCCATTTTCCTGGTTTTAAAACCAAATCCTCTCTAACCCAAACCCTTTGGCTTTCCAAAAATCTCTACCGGCCGCCCTGATTTCTAGAAGTCGGCGGTGGTCCGGCTACTTCGGCCACCGCCTAATACCACTAGCCAGCGACAATCCCTCCAAAACCTCCACCTTAGATTTCAAAAACTAAAAATAACCACCCCCTTTCCACCACTCTCGAACCAAAAAAAAACTTTTTAGAAACTTCCTTTTAAACAAGACTAAAGGCCGAGATCTTTGTCGGTTCACCGTACTTGGCTAAAACGATAGCTTGTCACTAGAAAAAGACCGATGTGACGGCGAAGGTAAACTTATATCCCTTTTGTTTTTTTGAATACTTGCATGCAAGAAAATAAAAAAAAGAGGAATTACCACTGAGAACTTTTGTTTTTTTTTTATTTTCTCCACTAGAAAACTGGTGACTTACAGAGATTTCTTTGGATACATATCATGTGATTTTTGGTTGGTAGAGATAATACATAAATACATATTTTTTTGGTGATCAGGTGTCTGACAAATCCATTTCTTTTTGACGTTTTTTCTAATATCCCTGGCATGGTGGTTGGAGGTCGGCATGGTGGAGGGATGCGTTCAGCTAGAAGGAAACTTGGCTGCTGGATCAGATCTGATCCAACGACTGAGATGGCTTGACGCACGGAAGGCTCAGATGTGCTTTGAGGTTGCACAAGATGGCGCCACGTGGCACGCAGTAGTCGAGGAGCCTCGTGCGTGCAATGCACGCACGCGTGGGGAGTTGAACGATCCGCGCGTGATCTCACGCAACAGCTAGATGGCCTATTTTTTCAATCGTGGCCATTGGATCGAGCCTTGATCCAACGGCTCCTGGTGGGCTGCGCATAGAGAAAGGGTTAGGGTTAGACATGTAATTAGGGTTTTTGGACATAGGTTAGGGTTTGGGCCAGTCAGGCCATGTAAAATGTATTTTGGATCTATAATAATATGGACTTGGACTGTTACTAATAATTTTTTTGGTTTTTTAATACATTATCTGCTTATAATAATTATTATAATAATAGTAATAATAATACTATAATAACATATACACGTATATAATTTATGTACATACAATCATGCATGCAAATTAACATATATATCATATAACGTTCAAACACATAGCACGCATATATTTGATCACACACCTAATTAATATAAGTATACACACATTATGTATACAAACAATTACGGCATACATAGCATGCAAACATACATACAACACACACATATAATAGTTATTATAATATTCACAACCTGGACAAAAATGAATGATGACAACTGCCCTTCTTTGCTTGTTCTTGTGATACGAGAACAAAGAAAAGACCAAAAAGTACTCATTTTTGTCCTACTTTCTTGTTATCGGCTCTAGAATCACGGGTTCTTCTAGAACTTTTTGCTCTTCCTCAGCCCTATCTTCAAGCTTTAATCTCTTTAATGCCCCAATTCATACTCGTCTCGACATTCAAAAGGAAAGCTTGACATCACGCCCGAAGGTCTTATCACCATGCCTGAAGGACTTACCGATGGCCTGGAGGACTTATCATCATGCCCGAAGGACTTACTGATGGCCCAAAAGACTTAATACCTGGATTTACGCTACTATGGCTACCGTCATCTGGCATCACGCTACTATGGCTGCCTCATCATGCCCGAAGGTCTTATTGATGGCCCGAAGGACTTATCACCATGCTCAGAAGACTTACTGGTGGCCTGAAGGTCTTATCACTTTGCTCAAATGACTTACTGATGGCTTGAAGGACTTAATATCTGGCTTTACGGTACTTTGGCTGCCGACATCTGGCCTCACGCTACTATGACTATCGCATCATGCCCGAAGGACTTATTGCTGGCCCAAATGACTTATCACCATGCTTGAAAGTCTTACTGGTGGCCTGAAGTTCTTATCATCTCGCCCGAAGGTCTTACTGATGCTCGAAGGACTTCATATCTGGCTTTATGCTACTTTGGCTACCGTCATCTGGCCTCACGCTACTATGGCTCTCGCATCATGCCCGAAGGACTTATTGATGGCCCGAAGGACATATCACCATGATCGAAAGACTTACTGGTGGCCCGAAGGTCTTATCATCATGCCTGAAGGACTTACTGATGGCCTGAAGGACTTAATTTTCGGCTTTACGCTACTATGGCTACCATCATCTGGTCTCACGCTACTATGGCTGTCGTCATCATGCCCGAAGGACTTATCACCATGCTTGAAAGACTTACTGGTGGCCCGGAGGTCTTATCATCATGCCCGAAGGACTTACTGATGGCCTAAAGGACTTAATGTCCGGCTTTACGCTACTATGGTTACCGTCATCTGGCCTTACACTACTATGGCTGCCGTCACCTTTCTTTCTACTTCTTAAAACTCTTTGATAATTCTTCAAATACCTGTCTAAAACAAACAAAAACTGACATGCCTTTATCTATATGATGCATGCAATATAATGCTTTCTTTTTCTTCTTTTTCTTCTTTCTTTCCCTTTTTTACCCTCTTTCTTCTATTTGTCCTCTTTTCTCCCACTCTCTCTTTTAAATATGTTTTAAAATCCTACGCCTTGAAAAGTTATTTTTCGAATTTCTTTATTTCCTTTTTTCTTGCAATATGTTCAGCTTTGATCTTTACTTTCATCAATCTTTGAATACTCGCTCTTGCCCTCTTGCACAAGCAACTCTCTTTCTTCTTTGGGGTCTCTACCCACTTCACAAATAAGCTCGTTCTAACTCTCTATATCATTCTTGTGTAGGGATTCTTGCCATTCTTCATGTTCTGCATTGCCCTACTCAATTATGAGCACAGTTATCTTCCAATTCTTTGACCCAACATTCGGAGTATTTGTCAGTTTCATCATCAGGGCAAGCAAAATGCTCCCATGCTCTGAACTTAATTTCTAGATTTAGTCTTCTTGCTGCTTCTTGACGGGAACCATCTCTCGATCCCTATGCTCTAACTCTTTGGAGAATCAATGTTTATCTCTTACCTTTTCCCGTACTTTGCGACCTCAATCTCGTCCCAGTTACTTTCTTCATTCCCATGAACCAACCAAGGCATCATAGTTGAAACCCACTTCCTGCTCTTGAGCTGTCTGACACATATATTCTTGTCGTCATCTTCATCTTATACATTGAGGGGTCATTTCTCTAGTTAGGTGCCCAATAATATTCGCGACCTCGTGTTTTGGATCTTATCTCTGAAGCAATACATGGAAATCTTTGTTGCTTTAAATTATCAATTTGTTTATTGGCATTCCACTGAAGAGTGTCATTTAGATTAATATACATGATCTTGAAATCAACATCTTATTATAACAAACAACAAAATAGGAGCTTTGGATATCAAGTGCAAAAGCGTTTTAGATTCAACTGTTCAACGATCACTTCAAGCATAGCTTGGATCCATTAGGATTTCGAAAGTTGCGGCAATTCAAGGCTGTGAAGTCTTCCCAGATGACTCGGTTCATCCTCATGATTATTGCGTTGCTGCAGAATACTACTCTTTCTCAATTCTCATTATTTGCTCTGCCCCTAAAAAGGGTGGAGTTGTTTGACCACTCGAGCGTAGAAATATCATTCTAAGGTCTGTGTGTTTTTAATTATACATATGCTATTGTTCATTTTTCTCTCTCTCTTTTCTTTTTTTCTTTTTTTTCTTCTTTTTTTCCTTCTTTTTTTCTTCTTTTTTCTTTTTTTTCTTTTTCATGTGTTTATCATTATTTTTGAGGAAATCAACTCGTCACAGTCCTTTGTCTTGAAGACAGCGATGGAGCAAACAATGTTACTCCAAGTTACTCGGCATAGTCACGATTTGAAAATATTACCATCACTCATGAAGCTAAGGTTTCTTGACTTGGATGGTGTATTGCAACCTTATTGCTTCAGCGGAGTGCCCCAAAATTTCCACACTCTTATCCGAATGAGCCTATTACCAGGCTTCGAACATATGAGTGCTTTTTATTTAATCCACCTAATATTGTTATTTTTCTTTTATTCTACACACATGTGTTCTGTTTTGATCATTAACTCTTTAGTTCATAGAAGATTATGCTTAGGGTTTCAATTTCAAGCAACTCTACATGGTTAACATTTGGAGCTTTTTTGTCCTTGAACATCATCGAAAGAGTAGTAGTCTTGCTTTGCTGACCAGAGTTTGTTGGGAAGGTCACACCTCATCGTTATCACAACATCCAACTAATGTCACATCTTACAATTGATATCTAGTGACCTACGATGGCGAGAAAGGATACATATCTGTGTGCTTTCAAGAACATTGTATGTTAAGCGAAATGGGTTCTTCATTGGAATGAAAATCAACAAACATGACGCATGCCCCTTCACAAAAGTTCTTTACCACATGTAGGCCACAGATAGTAAAGTTGGTCCCTTGTATTACTTCAAGAAAGTCTTCTAATGCAGAGACATCTCTGGTTTCTTTAGCACTATATGAACTTGCCCCTTGTTGCGCGTGATAAGTGCTACGCAATTGTGAAAGTATACACATCGCAAGTAATAAAGTGATATGATAAATATCGAGTATTGTCTCCACAGGGATTGGTTTGGGCCAGTTTGCCTTAGTTATCGCACTGTAAAAGTAAAAACACAATTGGTAATTGTAGGAGTTCTAACTAACGAATAAAATAAAAGAGCAAGTAAATAAAATAAAGATGTAATCAAATAAGAGGGAATAGGTCAGGTTATCGTGAGTTGAGGTGTGATAGCCGATTGGATCGTCTTGGTAAAAGAGTGCAAGGGCAACTTGCACAGGGGGTTACCTTGGCAACTAATCGACGGTTGCCAGGGCAACTGGCTAGGCAACTGTTTGGGCAGCTGGGCAGCAGCTTCAAGGTTCGGTGGAGCGTTCTTCAATGGTTTCTTCTTATCTCTAAGCCAAAACTCTAGCTATTTTTGCATGCCTTGAGAATACATCCCTGCGTGAATCAATGGTGAACAACAACCAATCTTGTGCTCCTCTTAGCCGTTGAAATCCTTAACTTATTCCTAAGCCGGATTAATCTTCACCATCTATAGATTGAATAAAGACCATACTCATTCGTTTCTTGAATCTAACTCTCCCGATATTAGATAAATAGATGAAGTTACGAGATCCTCTCCCAATTCACTCACAAACAAAAATAAAAACCAAGAATGAGTAAACCTTGAATTGAAAGTGCAAACTTTTATTACCTAAACAAAATCCAATTGTTTCTCACAACCACAAAACACAATAACCCCAACCAATCAAGTTAGTTCATGGTTGGGTTCAAATGATATACAAAGAATAATCCCCAAACCATGAATCTAATGGAAGCAAAGAAGAAGAAGAAGAAATCGATCAGCCCTCTTTGGAAAATCTCTCCCAATCGAACTCTCCCCTCTTGAACTCTCTTGTAAAAATATCTCCCTTCTTGCTCTCTTAGTTTGACGGCTTGGTCTCCTTTAAATAGGAGATGGCTAGGTCAAAATCCTTCTTGAGGAGGAAGTTAAGTTGGAATTAAATACTTTAAAATAATATAATTCTTTATTATATTTAAATTCCTTCTAGATCTTCTCCTATCTTTTTGGGATTTAATTTGTCTTTGACCTTTTCATGGAAATCAAACTCCTTTGGGATTTAACGTTGCTCCACGTCATCTTGGGCTTATCTAGTCATCAATTTCGACTACCATATCATTTTATCCCTTATCGAAAATTGCCCTGACAACTAGCTCGACATATCCTTTATGCATTACCCTGGCAACTGCGTCGGCATCTCCTTCATGCACTACCCTGGCAACTGGTTCCAGCCTTGTTTAGGCAAGTGATTCTGCACACACACCAAAGCAATATCTTTTTCCACAAAAATCACCAAGTTATGTAATCAAGCTCAACGGTGGAAAGAAACATGAATTAATGCATGAATGACTAATTATACAACTAATATGAGCCTAAGTCTAACAATAAATGAGTAAAAAGGGTAATAAAAATAGTACTTTTGAACACTTAACACACCCCCCAAACTCGAACTATTGCTTGTCCTTAAGCAATGCAAACTAACAATTACCTACCAAGACTTTAATCATCAAAGACAAGCTTCAAACTTGAATTCAAACCTCAGAACCGCGGCACAAAGTATGATCACCTTTTAATTTTTCGAATAGCACAAAAATTACCCGGAATCGAACTATAATGCTCGTGACAATGTGTGTACGTAGTTGTGTACAAGTTGATTTTCAAGATTCTACGTGAACAATAGGCTTTTATCAATTTAATTATCGGGGCATTTATTTTTATTTTCACTAGAGCCAATTTCGGGCACCTCTAGCAAAGTAAGCAATTTCTCATTTTATTTTAGTCGACTAGAGCCAATTTCGGGCACCTCTAGCAAATCTTTAATGTGCATTAACTACTAGAGCCAGTTTCTGGCACCTCTAGCAAGAAATTAACTTTTAATTTTCAATTTTAAATTTACCCAAATTTTAAGCAACCTAAGTTCACTAAGTTTCTTTCAATCAACGAGCCACAACCGTGTAAAAAAATCAGCGTCATAGTAAAATTCTAAGTTCTTTTCATGAAATCCTAAAATTAAAGGTTCTTTCAATTAAGTGCAGTGGCAAAAATTCATCATTGGATATTCGACAAGTCTTAAGCAATTAAATCCAATTAAAGGCATGGCAAGTAACATATGCAACCTATATGTGATTGCTAAAGATGAATTCAACTAAACATGAAACTAACTAGAAACCAACACCCCCCAAACTCGAGACAAGTATTGTCCTCAATGCATGTAAAAGTGAAACAAAATTTAAAAGAAACTAAATGAAATGAGTTAGTCGGAGAGGTCGTCACCTCGAGTGATAAGTTTCCTTCGTGCCGTTTGCTTGATTCATATTCCAGTCAGTGGTTGAATGCTTGTGGTTGGTACCGCGTGAATAGCATTGCTTTGATTTGATCCATGTTAGCCGTTGCAGGTTCACTTGCCTGGGCATCAGTAGTTGCCGAAGCCATTGTTGTTGCCTGGGCATCGCCAGTTTCTGTTGTCGTGGCAACTGCTGAGGTAGTTGTCGGGGCATTCTCTGTTGCGGTTTCCGTGGCAAGTAGTCGGCAGTGAATTTCCTTAGCATGGTGGTTGTGAGTCTTGTTGTGGAAAAGAAAAGAAAACAAAGAAAACCTAGAACCTAAAGATAATGAAGAAAAATAAAATAAAATATCTCCTAAAAATTCCAAATATAAATAAAGAAAAAAATAATCAAAAATAAAATAAAGTTCCAAAAAATTAAAAACAAAAATTAAGGATTCTTAGAAAGAGCTTTTTTCATGCATCTTCTAATGTTACTGCATATCTAAGAAAATTTGAGGAGGGTCGTTTCCAATACTTCTTATAGTCCATCCGCACCCTCCATCGGGTGACAATATTGCCTAAAACGAGTTTGCCAATGTGCTTGCCACTACTCCCTTTTGCGTTACCATGGTGAAGGTGTCTTTCTTTCGTGTTCCCTTGTAGTCCATGCACATCTTCCACCTTGCTACTGTTCCTGAAGGCATGAATATATTATTAGGAAAAATTATATCAACATCCAACCATTTAATTACCTCATTCTCGTCGGGCTCCATCATGGTTGGATGTAGCCTTCGTTGTCGTGGCAATTGCTGCTATAGCCAATTGTTGTGGCAATCAATTGCCAAAATTTGCTGTAAGTCAAAGGAATAACCAATTTTCTGAAAAGCTTTACGAATCCAAACACCTTTTTCTTTTGGCCTCTCAAACATCTCCATTAGTAGAGATTTTGATGGCTTCAAATCTACCAACATCGGTTCCTCAAGACATACCTGCAATGGACGAGGTGAGTTTTTAAAGAATTCAAAAGGTTCAACCATTACCTGCTCATATTCCATTGGCAAAGTATTATCATCTCGTTGATCTTGCATGTGGTCGTGCAATTACCGTGGCAACTGTAGATGAGAGCAATCTACAGATTCCTGCTTCAACATCAACATTGTAACCTTCTGGGTATTAGGTTCCTCAGAATTTGATGTAGTATTGTTGTTCTCAGCTTCACTGAGTGTTGTCGTGGCATTGCTCTGTTCAGGCTCCTCAATCATTGCCGAGGCAATTTGTTGCTCAGGCTCATCATGTGTTGGGCAGTCTTTCTCATCAACATACTCTCGACTTTGAGGTTTTAGTTGTTCCTCACACATCGGAGAGCTTTCCTTGCATTGTTCCTTGTCCTTTTGCCTTGGGACTTCAGTATCCCTAGGAATGAATTGTTGGTGCATGTTATCCATGACATATGTGGATCTCCTCAATTGATCTTCTAAATCCCCCAAGGTTGCATCCCACTGAGTTGTCCTCGTATCCATGGACTTTGATAGCTCCCGAATCTCTTCAATTGATCCGTCAAGTCCAGCCAAGGAAGCTAGCAACGTTCCCTCCAAGGAATTGGAATGCTCTTGAAAGGACTACATTGCCATGGCATATCTGTTGTTGCGACAAAATTGTTATGGTAAAAAAAATTGAGCTTTTTGACCATACTATGAAGAATTTTACTGTTGGTTCCCTCTATGGTCCTCCATGTAGTCATATGCACCGAAAATGTAAGGGCAATTTTCAAACAAATAATGTTCTCCACACATAGCATAAAGTTTTTCCACGGTATAGGCTCTTTGGGCTTTTCTCGGTTGGTATAGGTAATCATCAAAGGGTGCAAGAAACTCTTGATTGGATTGATTCATATCTTCCAACATCAACTCTTGAATAGATCGGCTTTTATTTCCCGACATGTTGAGGTCCTTTAACTTGTAGCGCACCTAATTTTTTTTTTGATAAAACAAACAAAAAGAAAAGTTAGTAAAACTAAGAAAAAAATGCAATAACAAAAACAACTAACACCAATTGCCAATCCCCGGCAACGGTGCCAAAAACTTGTTGCGCATAATAAGTGCTACGCAACTGTGAAAGTATACACGTCGCAAGTAATAAAGTGATATGATAAGTATCGAGTATCATCTCCACAAGGATTGGTTTGGGCCACTTTGCCATAGTTATCGCACTTTAAAAGTAAAAACACAACTGATAATTATAGGAGTTCTAACTAACGAATAAAATAAAAGAGCAAGTAAATAAAATAAAGATGTAATCAAATAAGAGGGAATAGGCCAGGTTATCGTGAGTTGAGGTGTGATAGCCGATTGGATCGTCTTGGTAAAAGAGTGCAAGGGCAACTCAGTTGCGGTGGCAACTTGCGCAGGGGGGTTGCCTTGGCAACTAATCGACGGTTGCTTGGGCAACTGGCTAGGCAACTGTTTGGTCGGCTGGGCAGTAGCTTCAAGGTTCGGCGGAGCGTTCTTCAATGGTTTCTTCTTATCCCTAAGTCGAAACTCTAGCTATTTGTGCATGCCTTGATAATACATCCCTGCGTGAATTAAGGGTGAACAACAACCAATCTTGCGCTCCTCTTAGCCGTTGAAATCTTTAACTTATTCCTAAGCTGGATTAATCTTCACCATCAATAGATTGAATAAAGACCATACTCATTCGTTTCTTGAATCTAACTCTCCCAATATTAGATAAATAGATGAAGTTACGAGTTCCTCTCCCAATTCACTCGCAAACAAGAATAAAAACCAAGAATGAGTAAACCTTGAATTGAAAGTGCAAACTCTTATTACCTAAACAAAATCCAATTGTTTCTCACAACCACAAAACACAATAACCCCAACCAATCAAGTTAGTTCATGGTTGGGTTCAAAAGATATACAACTCTCCCAATCGAACTTTCCCCTCTTGAACTCTCTTGTCGAAATATCTCCCTTCTTGCTCTCTTAGTTTGACGGCTGGTCTCCTTTAAATAGGAGATGGCTAGGTCAAAATCCTTCTTGAGGAGGAAGTTAAGTTGGAATTAAATACTTTAAAAGAATATAATTCTTTATTATATTTAAATTCCTTCTAGATCTTCTCCTATCTTTTTTGGATTTAACTTTGCTCCACGTCATCTTAGGCTTATCTAGTCATCAATTTTGACTACCATATCATCTTATCCCTTATCAAAAATTGCCCTGACAACTAGCTCGGCATCTCCTTCATGCATTACCCTGGCAACTGCGTCGGCATCTCCTTCATGCACTGCCCTGGCAACTGGTTCTAGCCTTGTTTAGGCAAGTGATTCTACACACACACAAAAACACACCAAAGCAATATCTTTTTCCACAAAAATCACCAAGTTATGTAATCAAGCTCAACGGTGGAAAGAAACATGAATTAATGCATGGATGACTAATTATGCAACTAATATGAGCCTAAGTCTAACAATAATATGAGTAAAAAGGGTAATAAAAATAGTACTTTTGAACACTTAACACCCCTCATCCTTGGTTCTCTACTGCTGGATCAGTTCTTGTATCAAGGTCCCATTATTGATCAGCTTCTTGATTTCCTCTAGTAAAGGTCTACACTTTCTGGTGGGAGACCCTGGTGCCCCATGTGGAATTCACATGTGCTACTCGAGTCGAAGCTATAGGCAGATGGGTCAGGTGTAATCTTCATCGATTTGGGAGCAAGATAGCGACCTTCTACCAAATGAGGCCATTTTTCTAAAATAGATACTCTGAACATTTCCAAATTTGCACTCGTCTGAGGAATTTTCCTTGATGACCCCAAAGTGTCGTTTTGTCTTCTTTTACGGCCACGAGAACCTTGGAGGTGACACTCATTTACTTTTTTGTCTTCATCTGCCTTCTCTTTAGTTCGGTCTTCAAACTTAGACCCTAATTTTCCTTCTTGGATCACGTATTCTATCATCTCTCCAATTGTCATAAAATCCTAGAATCTGTTTCTTGATTTCTCTAACATCATATCGAAGAAAGGAGAGGGAAGCGTTGCATTGAATAGGGGGTCAACTCTTCTTCTACTATAGAAGGCTAGACTTGGATTGTCGAACATCGCCACCTTGGTGCATATTCCTTGAAGCTTTTATTTGGTCTCATTTTCTCATTCTGATGAAACTGACGACATAGCGCTAAGTCGAAAGCATATCTGTACTGACTCAAAAAGGCATTAACAAGGTCACCCCATGACCGAACCGGGTTTATGCTCAAACGGTTATAACACACTACTACAGGTCATGTCAGGCTATCATGGAAGTAGTGGATCAACAACTCTTCATTCTTCATGTATCCCTCCATTTTTCTACAAAACATGGTCAAGTGAACCTTCGGGCAACTAGTTTCGTCATACTGCACAAATATGGGAATCTTGAAATCCGGAGGAATGACCAAATTAGGGACTAGGCAGAGTTCCCTCGTATTGAAAACATCTATTTTTTCTTTCTTCTTTAGCTCCTTATCGATTCTTTCTTCTAGCAGGTCAAGCCTCGACTCCTTAGTTCGTTCCATTTTCTCAACTAGTTCTGTCATCAAACCCCAAAAATTAAATGCTGAAGTGCCATGCAATGATAAAATCATTAAACAATGCAAAGGATGTGATGAAAATGCAATGCATGAATGCAATAAGGTATTGATTCCGCAAGTGATTTGTCCCCATAGAACATCTTTCATTCAGACCAAAAGCTTTCATTACATCAGGTATTAGGATTTTATAGATAGCGGTGAGCTCTAGCTCCTAATTTCTTGACCTCATTCAATAGTTTCGTCAGCTTTCCTTTGCGGCCCAACGTTGGATCCATATTCTAGCTTATCAGCGCTGCTGCGTCAGCTAAATCTGCTACCTGTTGGGCCACTTGTCGCACTTGAGTCATAACAATCTTCATGTCTTGATCCATATTCTAGTTACTTATTTGAAACTTTCATACCCGGAATGCCTGTACGCGTCAGCACGAATCTTGCTGGTATGTAAAAAAGTCTCGAGCCTTTTTATATGTTCTTTGAGTGCTGTATTTTTGTTTAAAGGGCTTGAGATTCCTCCTCCTTCTACTACAAACTTGATTTCAGGATCTCGTCCATAGCCAGGATTCTTTCCAACTCACTTTGGAGGATGTCACATTGGCTCTCAGCTTCTGTGACAATAATCTGGCTTTATTTTTACTAGTCTTACATTTCTGCTTCCAACGTTCTAAATCGTTTTTTAGCTGAATCATGCCATTAACCCATTCTTCAGAGGTGTTACCCAGACCGGCATTCTTGAATTCAAAGTGCAACTTCTGGTACTCGTCTTGTATACTCTTCGGTTTCTCACTGAGATCATACCTCTCTTGCTTGAGCTGGTTGTACTCGAATGCAAGTGCATCTTCCGAGATGCTTTTACTCTCGGCTCCTGAATTGGTCTCACTCGAGTGACCCACTTTTCTGTTACCCGAAACTTGGACTGGGCACTGACCATGTAACGCCTCGGTTTTAGGGCTTAGCAGTTTAGTGGGTTATTAACGATTTGGTGGACCAGAGTAGATATTCGAGTCAGTTTCGGGATCGTATATTTTTGGTGTTGGAAAAATTATGGAAAAATGTTTAAAAATCATTATTAATTATATATTTAATAATTGTGGAATCAATTTTGAAAAATTAGTTGTAGAAGGTGGACATTTTGGTTAGTGACCAAAATGAAAGTTTTGAAAACTGTGATTTTCTAGTGACTAAAATGAAAAGGGTCAAATACTTAGAATCTTTAAGGAGCTATTTTACCAATTTGTTTCTGAAGGTTTCTCCCTTAATTTAATTAATTTAAACATGTTCTTTAATTAATAATTAAAGTGGATTTTGTTAAAAAAATGGTTATCTTTTCTTAAACAAAAATCACGTCATTTTTCTCTCAACTTTTTCTCTCTATTCTCTCCTCAACCAAACACTCATATTTCATCAAATTTCCAGAGGTGAGGTGGTTTCTAACTTGATTTTATTGTCCCAAATTGTTTTACAAAGATTTTTTATGCAAAATCTCACATTAATCTTGTGATTTCTTAGCTTTTCACAAATCAATTGAGGGAGAAACTTCACAATAGGGGTAAGTTCCGAGATCTCCTCTATTGTATGGTTCTTTATTGAAATTCCCAAGCATTTGATCCTTGCTTTTGCATTTCTAATCTGATTTTGATGATTTTCTAATGATTTAATGAGATTTTTGGGGAAATGTGTTGATTCGCTAATTGAATCTGATTTCTAGTATGTAATGGTGATTTGACTCATATTTTGGATGTTTAAAAATGTTGATAAGTGATTTTTATCAATGGAATCCCGAAACATAAGAGTCTCTAATTGTTTAGGTTGTTAGAATTGTGTTTTTGTGGAGTTGTGGTGGCTGTTTGGTTGTTGGAGGTGTTAGGTTGTTCTGATTCTATTTTTAGATGTTATTTGATGATAAAAGTGATGTTAGATTGATAGTTTGTGGCTGGGTTGTGTTTGGAAAGGATTAGATGGTGTTTTCGGTTGTTGTGAATAGGTAATTGTGAGGTGAATGTGTGAATCCGTGAGGATCTGTTGTTGTAGTGTTTTAAATGCATGGAGATACATTAATCCTCTGTTGTAATGTGGTTAAAACAGGGGAGATGGACCCGAAAGTGATCGGGGAAGCTATGGAGGCTTCGGACGCTTGTTTTTGCATTGGCAAATCGAGGTTTCACATATCGGTAAGTGAAAACGTAGTTTAAAGCTTTTTGATATTTCTAAACAGAGTTTTGGGAGTTATGGTAGAGCTTGAAACGCTTACCTAGACTTGGAAGTAAGTATAAAGTGGATTTCTCTCTCGGTCGTGCTAGCGTTTGACGGTTTTATGCACTTATCCGATAACAATTATATTGGCAAGTGATGTGGTTTTAAAATTGTTATCGGATATAGTTGGCTGGCCATAGGATTGAGTGCACTCTAAAATAAGTCGCCTTTGATGTTGAGGGGTTTATATTGTGTACCGAATGCTCCATCCAAGTACCCTAACTGTAGAGGGGTTTAACGGTACCGAATACTCCCGTTAGTGGGGTTAAGCATCTAACCAATGAGAGGGATGGGTTTCCCTGTGGGTTGAAAGTGTACCCGGTTGTTATTGTACCGCGATTGTGATTGTATCGCTATTCCAGTTGAGATGGCTTGAAGTGTTGGGTTAACACTTGTTGAATTCGTGTATCCGATGAACTCTTTTGTTAATGGACTTGTTATTGATCACTTGAAAGCCAATATAATTGATAATGTATCATGGAAATGTTTTATGTTGTATAATGCGATTTATACATGTTTCTCCTTAAGCTTTGCGTTTGGTAGTAATGCACGAGAAGGCTTAAGTGGAGGGTTAGCAATGGGATTTGCTGTTGATTAATGATACATGTAGCATATGGTTTATTATGCTGGTTTTAATGAAATAAAGTGCATGTTTTCAAAAGGGGCATGATGATAATGTTTTAAAGGATGATGTTAAATAGATGTTTTTAAATGCATTGATGGTGGTTGTTTTGAGCATTCCTCACTAAGCCTTGTGTGCTTATGCTCTTGTTGTCCATCAATGCAAATAATTGAGGTCTTGGAAGGCAGCATGAAGCAAGGGGATCTTGGCAAGACTTGTTTCCAAAGTATGTCTTAGTTTAGACTATAATGAATAAGGGCAATGGGGTACCTATTGTGTTTTGGGAGATGTTTTGTGGAACTCCCTGTTTGAGCATATTTCTTTAGTTGCTCTTGGGTTGTAAATGGCCTTTAAAGTTTGTTTTGATGTTGGTTTACCTTTTTGACATGTTGCTTGAATGGACATTAGGAAGCATGCCTATAGATTCCCTTTTGATGTTTGATGCTTGTTGTGCTGTAAGAATGAAGTTGCTAGTTGGCTTGTGTTATGTATGGCATGTTGGTATGGTGTTATAGCATGTTGGAATGGTTTGAGAATGTATTTGAGATGAAAAACCAGCAAATTGTGGCATTATAGGTCCAAGTGTACCGATACGTGGGGGACCGTATCGGTACTGCTAGGCATTTTCTAGCCTGAGGGATCGGTACGCGTTAGGGAGTACCGGTACGCCTAGGTGATTTTTGGCCTGGCATACCGACACGGGTAATGGTGTATCGGTACACGTTCTAGCCTCTGGAATTTCACTTTTTCAATCAAAACCCGTGTACCGATACCTATGTAAGCGTACCGGTTCGTATATTAAAAATATTCAAAAGTTAGGTAAGTTCGTTATGGCGTATCGATACCTGTCGTGGTGTACCGGTACATGCATCTTATGCTTATCGGTATAGTGACACCCGTACCGATACCCGAGGCCGTTTTTGGTAATATTAGCTTGGCAGTTTTGCTTTCATTGCATTTTAGTCCCTGAAACTTGTCCATGTGATTGTATGAGCTTGAATGATCAAATTGAGATGAAATTTGAGATGAATGTTCAGAACCTGACTAATTAAATATTGGTATTTTAAAAGTGGCTTAAATCCTGCAAATTTCTTGTATTTGCAATTTGGTCCCTAAATTGCAAATGTGATCAATTGGATGTCAAAGTGATGCCCGATTGAGTAGGGTTTTACCTGTGTGTTTCATGTACACGTAGGATTAATAATTGGCATCTAGACAAGATAAAAAGGAAAAAATGGACCGGGTTTTGATGTAACTCTCTGGTTTACTTCGGCAAACCTAATGTAGCTTCCTTGGTTTGGTTTGGCGGCTAGACCGAGTTAAGGGGGTTACAGACCCTTCTTCGACTTTTCCCTTCATGCAGTGGCTGGCTCATTGTAGAATCGAGGTTGTCCGTCTTCGAAACCCAAAAGTCTCATCCTGATAAGATCTTGAACTCTGTTCTTCAGGGCTCCGCAGTTCTCAGTGTGATGACCTGAACCCCCCATGTGGTAGCTGCACCAGATACGACTATCGTAACCCTTCGGATAAGGAGGTCTCTTTGGTACAGACTTCACCGGTATGATAAGATTCCTTTCAATGAGAAACAGAAGAAGCTCGGTGTATCTCATAGGTATAGGAGAATACCTCTTCACGTCATTTGATTCTAGGGCTTCACCTAGTCTTGCCTCTGTTTCTTGGGTATCTGCCTCAGATATGCCACCTGTCTGTTTCTTGAGATTGATCACAAATGGATTCAACTTGTCATATTTAACGGTGTTGTCTATCTTAACATTCTGACCATTCTATTCTACATACTAATTATTGATCGATTCTTCTCCAAGTTCGATAGGTAGCTTACCTTTCATCATAGCATTTATCCGGTTCATCATCTCGGCCATTTGCTTCTTTAACTCTTGTACTCCACCTTGCTCGCTACTAGGACTAACACTGCTTGTCAAATCTGACCTGAAGTCTCTGAATGATCTTTCTTCTACTGTCTCCAATCTAGCCTCGGGATGGAACTCTGGAACCGAACCCCCTATCGTCAGGTCAAAGAACCCTTGGTCCATCATGAACAATCTCTATTATGGGAGAAACCACTCGGGAATCAATACCTTATGTAATGCGAATGCGATGACATATGCAAAAACAAAACAAAAAGGAAATGAGTTAGTACCAGATAAAATAAATAAATGCATAAGTAAAGGGCAAATTAAATAAGATAAATAAACAAAACAACCCTATTTACATTCCTTCTAAAAACACCTAGGTTATCCGCATGGCTCTAAAAGGGTGGGGTTTTATGTTCTCTACATGCAGTGTTGGTGCTAGGAGGTACCCGAATTGTCCTTGTTGTCCCCTACCAAGGGTAGCAAGGCCCCCGATCATCACCCATTATAGGCTCCTTTCAATCGGGTTCAATTCTGGGGGACCCATACGGAGGAACTTTGCTAGGCCCCGAAGGTACTTTGCTAGGCCCATACGGAGGAACGATATCCTCATGAAAGCACTAGCGTTTTCCCCCACTTAAAAAGGACGGGTTTATATGCCAAATTTTAAATGCGTTAAAATAAACGCGTAATTATAACCAAATTTTAATTTAATAGTCACTTTAACCTGGAACTTTCAATATTAATAAAGCGGTAATTATTTGAAAAGCTCGACTCTCATTTGTTTTTGAAAAAAAATGGATCCCTAGCGGAGTCGCCATCTGTAGCGATATCCCTTTTCCTCCCTTCTACGTGTGTTTTTGCTAAAAAACAGGGTTTTAAGGTGTTTGGGTATTTAAAAATATATTCTGCAGGGTTTTAGGAAAACTGTATTTTATTTAAAAAAAATGGAGTCTCCACCGGCCACTAAGGCAGGCCAGACACCATAAAACCAGAGATTTGAAAACTGTTGGGTTCAGGAGTGGGTTACAGATAGGGAAGGATTAGCACCCTCACACTGCCCAAAGTTGACACTTTAATAATTATCGCTTTATTAATATCAAATTTTTCGGATTAAAGTGACGATTAAATTAAATTTTGGTTATAAGTGCGAGTAAATTTTAAGGATCTCATTATTCGAGAGTAAACTGATAAACCACCATCACTGCGTCTGATACTGGCTTCGTTTACGCTCGAATAAAAGGACACCGCATTGACAAATAATGTTCCATTATGCAAACTTAGAGCGAATAAAAACATACATCCATATTGACATAAAAAACGCGAATATTACAACATTAAAAATAAAAAAGGTATGAACATAAACAACATGACATATCACGATAATAAAAACAAAGTATAAGCCAAAAATGTGAAAAAGAGAAAAAGCATACTTTAAGAACTAATTAATCACATATATACATGTTAAAATATATATATATATATAAAGAATGCACGACATGGATAAAATATGGTGCTAAAAATAAAACAAAGCAGCATGTTAGCATAAAGAAGACTAAAACTTAATACGTAAAATACGACACAACATATATGCATAAATGAAGAACATAATGACATTATACGTTGATAAGTGTTCAAAAGTACTATTTTTCTTACCCTTTTTACTCATATTATTGTTAGACTTAGGCTCATATTAGTTGCATAATTAGCTATTCATGCATTAATCCATGTTTCCTTCCATCGTTGAGCTTGATTACATAACTTGGTAGTTTTTGTGGAAAAGATGCTGCTTTGGTGTGCTTTGTGTGTGTATGTGCAGGATAACTTGCCAAAGCAATGCCGAGCTAGTTGCCAGGGCAATGCATGAAGGAGACGCCGAGCTAGTTGCCAGGGCAATGCATGAAGGAGACGCCGAGCCAGTTGCCATGGCAATTGTCGACAAAGAGAAAATGCAATAGGGATGTCGAAATTAATGACTATACAAGCCCAAGATGACGTGGAGCAAAGCCCAAACCCAAAGGAATTTGATTTCCATGCAGAGATTAAAGAAGAATTAAATTCCAAGAAGATAGGAGAAGTTCTAGTAGGAATACAATTATAATAAAGAATTATATTCTTTAAAGATAATTTAATTCCAACTCAAACTCCTCCTCAAAGAAGGACTTTGGCCTAGCCCTATAAATAACAAGGAGATTTCAACAATCCGAAGAGGGAGCATTAGGGCAAATTTCGACAAGTCCAAGGGAGAAGGCAAGGGGAATTTTCGACAAGCATCTAGGGCAAGGGATTTTCGACAAGCTTCATCTTTTCTTCCTTGTTCGATTGGGTTCATGCTAGGGATTAATTATCTTGTGTTTCTTTGGAACCTAGCCATGAACTAAATCTACTTGGCTATGGTTATTGTGTTTTGTGGTTGTGAGAAACTATTGGTTTTTGTTTAGGTAATAAGAGTTTGCACTTTTCTATTTCAAGGTTTATTCATTCTTGGTTCTTATTATTGTTTGCGAGTTAATTGGGAGAGGATCTCGTGATTTCATCCATTTATCTAATATCGGGAGAGTTAGATTCAAGAAACAAATGAATATGATCTTTATTCAATCCAATGATGGTGAAGATTAATCCGGCTTAGGAATAAGTTAAGGATTTCAACGGCTAAGAGAAGCGCAAGATTGGTTGTTGTTCACCCTTGATTCACGCAGGGATGTATTATCAAGGCGTGCACAAGTAGCTAGAGTTTCGACTTAGGGATAAGAAGAAACCATTGAAGAACGCTCCGTCGAACCTTGAAGTTGCTGCCCAGACGCCCAAGTAGTTGCCCAACTAGTTGCCCAGGCAACCATCGATTAGTTGCCAAGGCAACCCCGTTGTGCAAGTTGCCACGGCAACTGAGTTGCCGTGCACTCTTTTACCAAGACGATCCAATCGGCTATCACACCTCAACTCACGATAACCTGGCCTATCTCTCTCTTATGCAATCTCATCTTTTCATTTACTTAATTGCTTTCTAGATTAGTTATTAGTTAAAACTTCTATAATCCTTTACTTGTGTTTTTACTTTTTACGATTGCAAGAGACTAGATTCTTGAAGTGGCACCAATCCTCGTGGAGACGATATCTTTTATACTATAACTTGCGACGTGTATACTTGCACATTTGCGTAGCACTTATTACGCAAACAAGTTTTTGGCGCCGTTGTCGGGATTGGCAATAGCGACTTTGTTTTTACTTTCTTGCACTTTCTTTTATTTTTCTTGTTTAAAATTCAAAGGGCTAACAAACTTTGGTTTTGCATTGGTATATGACCAGGCGAGACCGACTTCACCGTAATATCCCTTTGATCCGAAAATCGAACGAACCTTACAAAGACTTAGACGAATGATAAGAGAAGCAATGGCAAATCAAGACGGCAATATGAATCAAGATGTTCGAGCAGGAGGATGAGTGATTCTTGCACGAAACAGAACTATTCGAGACTATCTTGAAGAAGATCTTGATGGACTTAACCCAGGAGTTGTCGCACCTGAAATTGAAGCCGACCACTTTGAGTTGAAACCGGTAATGTTTAATATGATCAACACAATAGGTCAATTTGGCGGCTCAAAGAATCAAGATGCACGACAACATCTGAAATCTTTCCTCGAGATTTGCAACTCGTTCAAGATACACGGAGTCACCCCGATGTCTTACGATTAAGATTATTCCCTATTCACCGAGGATAGGGCGAAAGCATGGTTGAATAGCATTCTTGCGGATCCATAGCATCTTGGACTGATCTTTGTTGTGATTTCCTTGCTAGATTTAATCCTACAAATTTGACTGATAAGCTTCAGAATGACATTACTTCTTTTTCGGCAGGCAGATGATGAATCCATGTACGAGGCTTGGGAGCGATATAGAGAACTTCTACACAAATGCCCTTTACACGGATTCCCGGTGTGGACTCAAGTAACAATGTTTTACAACGCCGTGAATACACCAACAAGGATGATGCTAGATGCCTCGGCAAACGGCATACTCCTAGATAAGTCGCCGGAAGAAGCAATGCAAATTTTAAACAGGCTGGCCAAGAATGATTATCAATTCCCATCTACTAGAAGAGGAGGAGTTAGACGCCAAGCCACAATACATGAACTAGGATCATCAGATTCAATTTCGGCACAATTGGTCGCTTTAACCAAGATGGTCCAGGACATGCAAAAACCAAACAACACACATGAAGTCAAGGTAATGGATTCTTTTTGTGAGTTATGTGGTGATAACCATAATTCTTCTGAATATATGCAGAATCCAGAATCCAGCTTCTATGTGGGGAATTACAATCGGAGCAACAACATGATGTCCAATACATACAATCCAGCTTGGAAGAAGCACCCGAATTTTTCATGGAGTAATCCCAACAATGCTCTAAGCCATAACAATCAGAATGCACAAGCATCGGGATTCCAGCAGAATATGCCACGGCAACAGATGCCGCAACAACAACCGACAACATCTAGTTCTTTGGAAAATTCTCTAAATGCTTTTATGATGAAAACTGAATCTTATATGGCTGAGAATAGTAATTTCATAAAAAGAACTGATGCTTTTATTAACAGGACCGAGATGAGATTGCAAAACCAAGAGGCGGCAATCAAATCATTGTAAAATCAAGTCGGACAGTTTGCTCAAAATCTGAATACTAGACCACAAGGAGGTTTACCTAGCGATACTAAAGTCGCAAGAGGAACTGGCCATGAGCAATGTAAGGCGATCACCACTAGAAGTGGCCAACAACTTAGAGAGGCTCAAACCCACTCATCAAACAAAACTCCACAAAAAGATCAAGACGAACCTAGCGGCAAAGCCTCAGATGCTGAACCAGGAATTGCCACGGCAACCGGCAATAAGCATGCCTCGGCAACCGACGATAAAGATGCCTCGGCAACTTGCGATAAGCATGCCTCGTCAACCCCAATTGATAATGCCTCGGCAACTCCAGATGTCCCGGCAATGCCGTCAATCAGGTTTCAAACCAATGAAAGGATCGAAGATATCCGACTTCCACCACCATTCCCACAAAGGTTGAAGCGACAAAAGCAAGAATACCAGTTCAAGAAGTTTCTTGATATCCTAAAGCAAGTCCACATCAACTTGCCACTGGTGGAAGCAATTGAACAAATGCCAAACTATGCCAAGTTTCTTAAAGACATTGTGTCCAAAAGAACAAGGCTATGAGAGTTTGAAATAGTTGCCGCGACGGAGGGATGCATGGCAATGTTGCACAATCGTATGCCACCCAAGTTCAAGGATCCCGGAAGTTTCACAATACCCTGTTCCATTGGAAATCACTATGTCGGGAAAGCATTATGCGACCTTGGGGCTAGCATAAACTTGATGCCTAAATTGGTTTTCCAAAAACTAGGAATCGGGAAGGCAAGACCTACAACAGTCATGTTGCAGCTAGCCGACAGATCCTATGTGCATCCAGAGGGAAAAATCGAAGACATACTGGTAAAAGTCGATAAATTTATTTTTCCCGCTGACTTTATTGTTTTGGATTGTGAAGCAGATGAGCATGCACCCATCATTCTCGGGAGACCATTCCTAGCAACAGGGAGAACCTTGATTGATGTTGAAAAGGGAGAACTCACAATGAGGGTGAATGACCAGCAAGTTAAACTAAATGTGTTCCAAACACTAAGGCATTCCGATGATCCAGAAGAATACCAACTACTTCATGCCACGGCAGAGTTTAACTTCGATGAGGAATTTAGTTGCCTCGGCAACTACATTGCCGACCAAGAGGAACATGAGGAGTATGAAGAACCGGTCGATGGGGAACAACCAGAAGAGGCAAATTGGCTAGTCAACCGACCAGGTACATACTTTGAACCACCGGACTACTCGTAAGGAAGGTAAGCTCGAAAAACCCTCTATTGAACAACCACCAATTCTTGAGTTGAAACAATTGCCAGAGCAACTAAAATATGTATACTTAGGGACCGATAATACATTGCCTGTAATTATTTCTTCTAAGTTGCAGCCTGAGCAGGAAAAGAAGCTGATCAAGATGTTGAAGCTACACAAAAAGGCAATAGGGTGGACAATTGCCGACTTGAAGGGAATTAGCCCGGCAGTATGCATGCACAAGATCTTGTTGGAAGATGATCACAAACCTTCAATTGAGGCCTAGAGGAGACTGAATCATGCCATGAAAGGGGTTGTAATGAAAGAAATCATCAAGTGGCTTGACGTCGGCATTATATACCCTATCTCCGATAGTACGTGGGTAAGTCCGGTACAATGTGTACCGAAAAAGGGAGGTATAACAGTGGTAAGTGATAAGTGTTCAAAAGTACTATTTTTATTACCCTTTTTACTCATATTATTGTTAGACTTAAGCTCGTAATAGTTGCATAATTAGTCATTCATGCATTAATTCATGTTTCTTTCCACCGTTGAGCTTGATTACATAACTTGGTGATTTTTGTGGAAAAAGATGCTGCTTTGGTGTGTTTTTGTGTGTGTATGTGCAGGATCACTTGCCAAAGCAATGTTGAGCTAGTTGCCAGGGCAATGCATGAAGGAGACGCCGAGCCAGTTGCCATGGCATTTGTCGACAAAGAAAAAATGCAATAGGGATGTCGAAATTAATGACTTTACAAGCCCAAGATGACATGGAGCAAGGCCCAAGCCCAAAGGAATTTGATTGCCATGCAGAGATTAAAGAAGAATTAAATTCCAAGAAGATAGGAGAAGTTCTAATAGGAATAAAATTATAATAAAGAATTATATTCTTTAAAGATAATTTAATTCCAACTCAAACTCCTCCTCAAAGAAGGACTTTGGCCTAGCCCTATAAATAGCAAGGAGATTTCGACAATCCATATAGAGAAAAATAGAGAAATTTCGACAAGAGAGCATTAGGGGAAATTTCGACTTCTTCTTCTTCTTTGCTTCCATTAGATTCATGGTTTGGGGATTATTCTTTGTATATCTTTTGAACCCAACCATGAACTAACTTGATCGGTTGGGGTTATTGTGTTTTGTTGTTGTGAGAAACAATTGGATTTTGTTTAGGTAATAAGAGTTTGCACTTTTCTATTCAAGGTTTACTCATTCTTGGCTTTTATTCTTGTTAGCGAGTGAATTGGGAGAGGATCTCGTAACTTCATCTATTTATCTAATATCGGGAGAGTTAGATTCAAGAAACGAATGAGTATGGTCTTTATTTAATCTATTGATGGTGAAGATTAATCCGGCTTAGGAATAAGTTAAGGATTTCAACGGCTAAGAGGAGCGCAAGATTGGTTGTTGTTCACCCTTGATTCACGCAGGGATGTATTACCAAGGCATGCACAAGTAGCTAGAGTTTTGACTTAGGGATAAGAAGAAACCATTGAAGAACGCTCTGCCGAACCTTGAAGGTTGCTGCCCAGACGCCCAAGTAGTTGCCCAACTAGTTGCCCAGGCAACCATCGATTAGTTGCCAAGGCAACCCGTTGTGTAAGTTGCCACGACAACCGAGTTGCCCGTGCACTCTTTTACCAAAACGATCCAATCGGCTATCACACCTCAACTCACGATAACCTGCCTATCTCTCTTTTTTTTTTCATCTATTCTTTTAGTTTATTGCTTTTACTTTTCTCGTTAATTAAAACCTTTATTATCAATTGTGTTTTTATTTTCACAAAGTCAAGAAACTTAAGCAAAGTGGCCCAAACCAATCCCCGTGGAGACGATACTCGATACTCATATCACTTTATTACTTGCGACGTGTATACTTGCACAATTGCGTAGCACTTATCACACGCAATGTTAGCATGAAAATAATGAACTTATCCCAACCAGACTGTGACCGGTTGGAGGTTTGTATGGACTATCGAAAGCTAAACAAAGCTACTAGGAAAGATCACTTCCCATTACCCTTTATTGATCAAATGCTTGACCGTCTTGCGGTAAACCCTTTTATTATTTTCTTGATGGTTATCCAGTTACAATCAGATTGCCATAGCACCGTAAGATCAAGAAAAGACAACCTTCACATGCCCATACGGTACTTATGCCTTCCGAAGGATGCCGTTCGGATTGTGTAACGCCCGCAACCTTCCAAAGATGCATGATGGCACTCTTTTCAGACATGGTCGAAGACTTCCTTGAGATCTTCATGGATGATTTTTCGGTTTTTGGTGATGACTTTGACGGCTGTCTCGGCAATTTAGAGAGGGTGTTGGCAAGATGCGAAGAAACAGATTTAGTCCTCAATTGGGAGAAATGCCACTTTATGGTAGATGAAGGAATAGTGCTCGCCACAAGATTTCATCCAAGGGAATTGAAGTAGACAAAGCCAAGGTGGACGTGATCGAGAGATTACCCCACCAAATTTGGTTAAAGGAATTCAAGTTTTCTGGACATGCAGTGTTTTTACAAAGAGGTTCATTCATAATTTTTCTAAAATCACTAAACCCTTGTGTAATCTGCTTGAACAGGATAAAGTCTTCGATTTTGATGATTCTTGCACTCAAGCATTCAAAACCCTAAAGAAAAAGCTTGCCTCGGCACCCATTGTCGTTCCACCAGATTGGACGCTACCTTTTGAGCTCATGTGTGATGCAAGTGATTTCGCGGTAGGAGCAGTCCTAGGCCAACGCACAGGTAAGACCTTCCATGTGATATACTATGCTAGTAAAACTCTTAATGATGCTCAAGTGAATTACACAACAACGGAGAAAGAGTTACTAGTTGTAGTTTTCGTATTTGACAAGTTCTGATCCTATTTAATTGGTACAAAGGTAATTGTTCATACGGACCATTCGGCAATCAAATACTTATTTGCTAAAAAGGATGCTAAACCTCGTTTGATTCGTTGGATATTACTTTTACAAGAATTTGATATTGAAATTAAGGACAGGAAAGGAACAGAAAATCAAGTGGCCGATCACTTATCACGTTTGGAACGCAATAGGGAGGAGGACGCGGATCTAGAGATATGCGATGCATTCCCGGATGAACAAATTCTAGTTGCCTTGGCAACCCTAGACGCCTCGGCAACCCTCGACGCCTCGGCAACCCTAGACGTCTCGGCAACCCTTGACGCCTCGGCAACCATGGATGCACACGCTTCTGCAACTCTCAACGCCGCAGCAGTCTTTGACGCACACGCCTCGGCAATCTTGGGAGCAGTCGCCACGGCGGCACATGCCTCGGCAATACCCTGGTACGCGGATTTAGTTAATTTCCTTTTTTATGGTATCTTTCCTTATGGCATTACTCACCAAGGGAAGAAGCGGTTCCGCCATGATGCTAAGCATTACTTTTGGGACGAGCCTCTTTTGTTTAAACAATGTGCAGATTAGGTTATACGCCGATGTGTCCCTGAAGAAGAGCAACAGAATGTACTCCGGCAATGCCATTCTTCACCCTATGGAGGACATTTTGGAGGAACTCGTACCGCGGCCAAAGTCTTGCAATCCGGTTTGTATTGGCCAACATTGTACAAAGATGCCCAAGACTTTTACAAGCAATGTGATCGTTGCCAGAGGACGGGCAATATCTCTAGACGACATGAGATGCCACTCCGGAACATCATCGAGGTGGAACTGTTCGATGTATGGGGGATCGACTTTATGGGACCTTTCCCATCTTCATTCGGCAACCTCTACATCTTACTTGCCGTCGACTATGTGTCTAAATGGGTAGAGGCAGCTGCAGTTCCCAACAACGATTCCAAGACCGTGCAACGTTTCCTGCAGAAAAACATATTTACACGGTTTGGGATGCCGAGAGCAATTATCAGCGACGAAGGCAAACATTTTGACAACAGACTAATTGCCAAGATGTTGCTACGCTTCGGCATATCACACAAGATCGCCACGGCATATCACCCACAAACCAACGGGCAAGAAAAAATTTCCAACCGGGAATTGAAGGGAAAACTCGAGAAAGTTGTAAATCCCTCAAGGAAGGATTGGTCATTAAGATTAGATGACGCATTTTGGGCATATCGCACTGCATTCAAAACACCCTTAGGTATGTCCCACTTCCGACTTGTCTATGGTAAAACATGTCATCTACCGGTGGAAATCGAACACAAGGCATACTGGGCAATCAAGACCGTGAATATGGATTGGGAAAGTGCCAGACAAAAGCGTTTGATGGATCTCAACGAGATAGAAGAATTCCGTGCACTCGCCTATAACAATGCACGAATCTACAGGAGAAAACAAAGCGATGGCATGACAAGAAACTATTGCGACGGCAATTCACGCCAGGGCAACTAGTTCTCCTATTCAATTCTCGGCTAAAACTTTTCCTGGGAAAGCTGAAATCAATATGGTCGGGACCATTTGAAGTCGTCAAACCATTCTCCCATGGTGCTGTGATAATCAAGTCCATCTCTGACAACCATGAATTAAAAGTTAATGGACAAAGATTGAAGCACTACAATGGTGCCCATGTGGAACGTAACAAGGAAGTGGTCAACTTAGGAGATGCATGAGCATGATCTCCTTTCAATATTTTCTTTTTCTTTTTATTTTCATTTTTATTTTTAGGAGATATTTTATTTTTCTTCATTATCTTTAGTTTTCAGGTTTTCTTTGTTTTCTTTTTCACAACAAGACTCACAACTACTATGCTAAGGAAATTCACTGCCAAGATCCTTGCCCCAACAACCAATGAAGAAGATGCCGCGGCAACCTACATCGTGCCTGCACAAGCTGATGCCACGGAAACCAACCCTGAAGATGCCACGACAACCAAAGCTAAAGACATCCCGGCAACAAGAAAACAACCATCGCGTTCAAGTATCAAGACACCGACTAGAAGGAAACTAATCATCTACGATGACGAACTCTCGGAGTAAGTCCCCGTATGCATTTTTATTTTTATTTTTCGTTATTTTTATGCATGCATTGAGGACAATGCCTCACTCGAGTTTGGGGGGGATTGTTATTAGTAGTTACCATGTTTAGTTACATTCATCTTAAGTATTACATTTAGGATACATAAATTGCTTTCCATGCCTTTAATTGGAACAAGAATTGCTTAGATTTGATGAATATTCGATGATGACTTTGCCAATGCACTTAATTGATAGAATTTTTATTCTAGGATAACCATGGAAAAACATAGAATTTTACTATGATGCTAAATTTGATGAAACACTGTTGTGGTTTGATTGATTTAAGGAATTCTAGTAAACTTAGGATGATAATTAACAAATTGGGGGATTAGAATAAAAATTGGATGAATGTTAGAGGTGCCCGAAATTGGCTCTAACATGTGCTAAAATTGATCACTAGAGGTGCCCGAAACTGGCTCTAGGATGTGTTAAAAAAAATTTAACTAGAGGTGCCCGAAACCGGCTCTAGTCGATTAAATTAACTTAAGAAAACTAAAAACAAAACACTAGAGGTGCCCAAAAACTGGCTCTAGTTAAAACATGATAAAAAGAACCCAATGAAGTAATTTGAAAACCTATTGTTTGCATAGAATCCGAAAAATTAACTTGCACACAACTCCGCACACACTCACAAGCATTATAGTTTGATTCCGAGTAACTCCTAAGTTTTCCGAAAAATAAAAAGCCAATCATACTTTGTGCCCCGGTTCAGAGAATTGAAATCAAGTTCAAAGCTAAGTTTGTGAAAATTGAAGTCTTGGCAGGTAATTATGAGTTTGCATTGCTTGAGGACAAGCAATAGTTCGAGTTTGGGGGTGTGATAAGTGTTCAAAAGTACTATTTTTCTTACCCTTTTTACTCATATTATTGTTAGACTTAGGCTCATATTAGTTGCATAATTAGTTATTCATGCATTAATCCATGTTTCCTTCCATCGTTGAGCTTGATTACATAACTTGGTAGTTTTTGTGGAAAAGATGCTGCTTTGGTGTGCTTTGTGTGTGTATGTGCAGGATCACTTGCCAAAGCAATGCCGAGCTAGTTGCCAGGGCAATGCATGAAGGAGACGCCGAGCTAGTTGCCAGGGCAATACATGAAGGAGACGCCGAGCCAGTTGCCATGGCAATTGTCGACAAAGAGAAAATACAATAGGGATGTCGAAATTAATGACTATACAAGCCCAAGATGACGTGGAGCAAAGCCCAAACCCAAAGGAATTTGATTTCCATGCAGAGATTAAAGAAGAATTAAATTCCAAGAAGATAGGATAAGTTTTAGTAGGAATACAATTATAATAAAGAATTATATTCTTTAAAGATAATTTAATTCCAACTCAAACTCCTCATCAAAGAAGGACTTTGGCCTAGCCCTATAAATAACAAGAAGATTTCGATAATCCGAAGAGGGAGCATTAGGGCAAATTTCGACAAGTCCAAGGGAGAAGGCAAGGGGAATTTTCGACAAGCATCTAGGGCAAGGGATTTTCGACAAGCTTCATCTTTTCTTCCTTGTTCGACTGGGTTCATGCTAGGGATTAATTATCTTGTGTTTCTTTGGAACCTAGCCATGAACTAAATCTACTTGGCTATGGTTATTGTGTTTTGTGGATGTGAGAAACTATTGGTTTTTGTTTAGGTAATAAGAGTTTGCACTTTTCTATTTCAAGGTTTATTCATTCTTGGTTCTTATTATTGTTTGCGAGTGAATTGGGAGAGGATCTCGTGATTTCATCCATTTATCTAATATCGGGAGAGCTAGATTCAAGAAACGAATGAATATGATCTTTATTCAATCCAATGATGGTGAAGATTAATCCGGCTTAGGAATAAGTTAATGATTTCAACGGCTAAGAGGAGCGCAAGATTGGTTGTTGTTCACCCTTGATTCACGCATGGATGTATTATCAAGGCATGCACAAGTAGCTAGAGTTTCGACTTAGGGATAAGAAGAAACCATTGAAGAACGCTCCGCCGAACCTTGAAGTTGCTGCCCAGACGCCCAAGTAGTTGCCCAACTAGTTGCCCAGGCAACCATCGATTAGTTGCCAAGGCAACCCCGTTGTGCAAGTTGTCGTGCACTCTTTTACCAAGACGATCCAATCGGCTATCACACCTCAACTCACGATAACCTGGCCTATCTCTCTCTTATTCAATCTCATCTTTTCATTTACTTAATTGCTTTCTAGATTAGTTATTAGTTAAAACTTCTATAATCCTTTACTTGTGTTTTTACTTTTTACAGTGCAAGAGACTAGATTCTTGAAGTGGCACCAATCCCTGTGGAGACGATATCTTTTATACTATAACTTGCGACGTGTATACTTGCACATTTGCGTAGCACTTATTACGCGCAACATACGTAACAAAAACATCACACTAACATATAACCTAAAAACGTAAAACGACCACAAAACTCATGTTCACACATAAACATATACCACATACAAATGAACTACAACAAGCACGTGAGATACGAAAGAATGAATGAAAACTACAAGAGCATAAGATCACAAACTAAACAAGTGTTACATAACATAAAAACGTGAAATAAATAAAAAAACAAAAAAAACAAGATACAACATACCTAAAAACGTAAATAAACATGGTAAAAAAACACATATATGAATATCATGATCAAAATAAACATGTTAAGAACATAATAAAAAGGGCAAATGACATGAATATTTAACATGAAAGGGGACAAAAATGGAATCAAAAGAAAAACAGAAAACTGAAATTAAATAAACAAAATGCACATTTAAGGACTCAATTGAGAACTGGACAAAACATAGGATGACTAGGAATACAATTAACCCATGCGGCAAGCTCAAACTAAAAACCTCCAAAACACGGAGGGACTATGGCGGTGATTTTACCATTTAAAAACTGATTTCGTTTCAAATAGGGATGAAATTGAAAAACGTTGAAAATGAAGGGGGGCCAGGGTTGTAAATAACGCATGCGGTGAGCCAAAAACAAAAGATATGAAAACGAGGAGGGATTAGTGCCATAATTATACCATTTTGAAAAATTTTAAAGTCTATAAAAGGACCTATCCGGCAAAAATTTCAAACTTTATTCATTTTTAACCTATAATGTTAACTCCCCTTTTCTGATTTTAAAACCAAATCCTCTCTAACCCAAACCCTTTGGCTTTCCAGAAATCTCTACCGGTCGCCCTGATTTCCAGAAGCCGACGGTGGTCTGGCTACTCCGGCCACCGCCTAATACCACTAGCCGACGACAATCCCTCCAAAACTTCCACCTTAGATTTCAAAAACTAAAAAGAACCACCCCTTTCCACCACTTTCGAACCAAAAAAAATTTTAGAAACTTCTTTTTAAACAAGACTAAAGGCTGAGATCTTTGCCGGTTCACTGTACTTGGCTAAAACGATGGCTTGTCACCGGAAAAAGACCGATGCGACGACGAAGGTAAACTTATATCCCTTTTGTTTTTTTTAAATACTTGCATGCAAGAAAATAAAAAGAAAAGAGGAATTCCCACTAAGAACTTTTGTTTTTTTTATTTTCTCCACTGGAAAACTGGTGACTTACAGAGATTTCTTTGGATACATATCTTGTGATTTTTGGTTGGTAGAGATAATACATAAATACATATTTTTTGGTGATCTGGTGACTGACAAATCCATTTCTTTTTGACATTTTTTCTGATATCCTTGGCGTGGTGGTTGGAGGCCAGCATGGTGGAGGCATGCATTCAGCCAGAAGGAATCTTGGCCGTTGGATCAGATCTGATCCAACGGCTGAGATGGCTCGAGGAACGGACGGCTTAGATGCGCTCTGGGGTTGCACAAGATAGTGCAACGTGGCACGCGACAGTCGAGGAGCCTCGTGCGTGATCTCACGCGGCAGCTAGATGGCCTTCTTCTTTCAATTGTTGCTATTGGATCAAGCCTTGATCCAACGGCTCTTGGTGGGCTACGCATAGAGAAAAGGTTAGGGTTAGACATGTAATTAGGGTTTTTGGACATAGGTTAGGGTTTGGGCCGATCATGCCATGTAAAATGTATTTTGGATCTGTAATAATATGGACTTGGACTGTTAATAATAATTTTTTTGGTTTTTTAATACATTATTTGCTTATAATAATAACAATAGTAATAATAATACTATAATAACATATACACGTATATAATTTACGTACATACAATCATGCATGCAAATTAACATATATATCATATAACGTTCAAACACATAGCACCCATATATTTGTTCACACACCTAATTAATATAAGTATACACATATTATACATACAAACAATTAAGGCATACGTAACATGCAAACATACATACGACACACACATATAATAGTTAATATAATATTCACAACCCAGACAAAAATGAGTGATGACACTAATGTCACCGCCGATTAGCCCAATGAATCATAAAAAATAAGAAATGGCACAAGAGAAAGAGAGTCGCCGCTTAAGGTTAAAGTATAATAATCTATACCTTTTTAATCATATTAATTTTGAATTGATATATTTTATTTTTATGAATCTTTCCCCAAAGTTTATTTCGGGAATGTTCACGTAATCATATTTGTGATTAGAGTGGATTTGGTCTCTAACATTATTATATGACGATAACAAGTTGTTCAACTTAAGATTTAGTTACTAAAGTTATTAGTTCATTCTTTCAAACTATTGTGTTGAAAATATAACTACGAAATGAAATTGTTACACTAATTAGATGAAATAAAGCAAATTGAAAGAGAACGAACTACTTGTTGTGTCGTGGTATGGCCAATGCCTCATAAGCAAATTCGTCCTAATTGGTGTAACCGCTGCACTTGACGATGCCCCCTGAGGTTAATGCAGCGCCTTCAAAATTCGTACACTCAAATTTTGAAGTTGGACAAAATATTATTGCCCTTCTCTTCTCAATAGCATGAAACACATAAGAATATTTTTGAGATAAACTAAAAGTGAATATGAAGCAATCTATCTATAGGCAAAAAGTTGGGGTAAAAATCAACAAATCACTCACTACAATAATGACAAACGAATTAATTTATTTGTAATTGTCATATTAAGTATGATATAAATCACGTAACTATCATATTAATATGTATTAAATGGGCGATTAAACCATGTAACTACCATATTAAATCTGCAGTAAACGAGTGATTTAAATCATGTAACTGCCATCTTAAATCTGCAATAAATGAGTGAAAAATGTAACACCCAAGTTTTGGGCTTAGATGTTTAAAGGTTGGTTCGAAGGTCCGGTGGACTGGTATTAGAGATTCGAGTCAATTTCGGGATTAAATCGGATTAAATATTTTTGAAGGTGGTAAAATTGTGGAAAATATTCTAAAATTATTATTAAATATATTAATGATTGTGGTGAAATCAATTTTGGAAAAGGAGCTTTGGAAATTTGACATTTTGAACTAGTGACCAAAATGTAAACTTTGAAAATTGTTTTTGGTGGCTGTTTTGTAAAGAGTCAAAATTTTGAATCTTTAAGGAGCTAATTGCCCTAAAAGTCTAATATCGGACTTTATCCCTTAATTGGCTATTTTAAAAGTGTTTTGGAAAATATAAATAGGTTGGGGAGAATTAATTTGTTAATTAATCTCTTAAAACAAAAATCATGTAACTACTTTCTCAAAATATTTTCTCTCAAAATCTCTCCAGCCAAACATCAACTTTTTCTTCTAAATCTTCAGGTAAACCTTTCTTTTCTTAAATCTTTTGTTTGTAAATGATTTCTTCTTGTTAGTTTTCCAAAACCTGATTGTTTTAACTTTGTTTTCTCATTTAAATCATCCAATTAAGGGAGAAAGCATCCATTAGAGGTAAGGTTCGTTCTCCTCCTCTAATGAAAGGTTATTTACTAAAATTCCCAAGTTTTTTACTCTTTACAATTGTTTTCTAATGTGCTTTGATAGTTTAATTGAGGAAAATTGGTTTAATTGTGTTTTGATTGATGAAATTGGTGGATCTTCGTACTTGTTTTGTTTTTGCTGGGATTTTGAATGCACTATGATGCATTAATCCTCTGTTGTTATGTGGTTAAAACAGGGGAGATTGGTCCTATAGCTATCAGTGAAGCTTTGGAGGCTTCAGACGCTTGATTTCGTGTCGGCGAATTGAGGTTTCGCGTGTCGGTGAGTGAGAACGTAGATTTCAGCTTTGAAATTGTTTAAAGGTGGTTTAAGGGAGTTTAAACTTAGCTTGAAATGATGGTTTAAACTTGAAAGTAAGTATAAAGTGGTCTTCTCTCTTAGTCGTGCTTTTATGAAATGGTTTTATGCACTTGTTTTGAATTACATGGTACCTATTATTTAAACATATTTTAAAGTATGTGAAATACTGTTTTTAATCATGAAATCTTGAAAGATGCACATGGTAAGTGATCCTTGTAAGTATGGGAAATATTTCTTGAAAAGCATGGTTTGTTGCTTTGGAAAAAGGTTTGGTTTAATGCATATAAAAATAGTGAGGTATGTGGTTAATTGTGAATTGTATTGGCAAGTGATATGGTTTAAAAATGTTATCGGATATAGTTGGCCGGCCATAGGATTGATAGTAAACTATAATAAGTCGCCTTGGATTCGAGGGGTTTTATACGGTGTACCGAATACTCCATCCAAGTACCCTAATGGTCGAGGGGTTATATGGTACTGAAAACTCTCGTTAGTAGGTTAAGCATCTAACCGATGATTGGGGTTGGTGTCCCCGTGAGTTGTAATTGTACTCGGTTGATAATGTACCGCGATTGTGATTGTATCGCTATTCCGGTTGAGATGGCTTGAAGTGTTAGGAGAACACTTGTTGAATTCGTGTATCCGAGGAACTATTTTATGAAAGTGGAACTTGGTTTATGAACACTTGAAAGACAATATAATTGTTAATGTATCATGTTGATGGATGTTGATGTATAATGTTGGTTTATACATGTTCTCTCTTTAAGCTTTGCATATGGGTTGTTATGCATGGGAAGGCTTAAATTGAGGGTTAGCAAATGGGAAGTTGTTGTTGATCCATGATACATGTTGCATATGGTTTAATATGATGGTTCTTGGAAGTGTTAAGTGAACGGTTTTCAAGGCATGATGTTTTAAAGAATGGTTTAAAGAGATGATTGAAATGAGATTTCAATGTGGTATTGGAAAATGGTCGTGATTCGAGTTAATTCTTCACGGTTTGCTTCGGTAAACCTAATGTAGCTCGTTCGGTTCAGTCTTGCGACTAGGTCGGGTCGAGGAGGTTACAAAAAAACTTTTGAATTTTCTCCACGGTACTTCTAACATTCCCCCACAAATACATAGATAAATGAATTTGAGGAGAAAAACCATGAGAAGAGCAATATCGAAATTAGCCGCTTAAGTACTAAGGAACGTATCTAGAACTAATACGTAGTGACGATGAGCGATCTTTCTTTTTGACAAGTGAACACATTTTGAACTTGTAAAGATAGGGGTAAACTCATGACACACGACTAACCTCATTCATCCACTAAGTCCGTAATAAATTAACAAATATATCTATACATATATGTATATGCATATAGCCACGCCTTAGGATTCTAACAAGTGTACTAGAAAGACAGCCCAATGTCTTTCATAGAAGGTGGCAAATTCTTCTCACTTACGTAGGTAATTTCATAAGGTCTATCTCAACATAAACCACCCAAATTAGGGCTATGAAATTATTAAGAGTTTTTCTGTAAACTCAACCTCACAATAAAATAGGTGAATTCTTCAAGTTCATTTTAAATGAACCACCCAAACTCTAAGATAAGAATTCATTAAGAATAAAAACCCAACCTCTTTTATCGGTGAATTCAATATGTCCTTCTTAAATAGGATCACCCAAACTCTTTGGATTGAATTCATTAAAAGTATAGAACTCATCATTCTTAACAGTGAGTTCATATAGTCCTTCTCAATAGAACCACTCAAACACTAAGTTATGAACTCATTAAGAGTAGATATTCATCCATATCGGTGAATTCATCAAGTCCTTCTCACTAAGGGCTATGAATTTATTAAGAGCAAAATCTCAACCTTTATGTGTACAATGTTCGCCATGGGGAAAGATTAGTATGTACACTATGAGTCTCTTCAAGGTTTGGTCCACATTGAACTTAGAATGCTAAGTAATGTATCCACCATGTTTCCATGGTTTCGTTGTGACCACATTGAACTTCAAATAATAAGTTGAGCGTTCACCATGAATTCCTCAATCAATGGGCTTGAGATTCATCCCCCTCAACGAGTCAAGAACAAATCTCCTACTTAACATCTTGGTTAGTGGTTTAGATAGGTTCTCAAAAGTCATCTCGAAATCTAAAATGAGTGACCCATCTTTATAAATTCATGCATTCTTATGATACATCATTTTCAGACACCCCCACATTTTTAAAGTGTCTTAGTCAAAAAAATTTGACTTAAAAAGACAATAAAATATTTCCATCTACTATGACCAAATGAATTTATCTTAATAAGATTTGTCAAATATTACTCTTAACTTCTGCATTAAGTTAAAGAGCATCATTTAGTCATAGCATTTTATAAATTGGAATAATGAGCATAGCAATGAATAATGCAGCAGGTAGGTATCTCGGAAAGAGAGATGGTGCACTAGGCACGCTTAAATACCAAGTCTATCATAGAACCAATCCTAGACATGCATATTCTGTACTATCACAATACTTTCCAATAATCCATTTAGGAATTTTTCGCAGATCGGTGGGAATTGAAATCAACTCCTTAATAAGGATATTTAATTGGAGAAATTTTATTCCAACGGTATTTGGTCATACTCATTCGTAGAGCTTACCTTATCATTGTTGGTTACCCATAATAAAATTTATGCCAACAAATCCATGAGTCAATCAGCTTCTTAGCATCCCACTTTTTTCATATTTAAAATCTATTAAAATCGCACTTATCGAGTATTAAAAAATACTCATCCGCAAAATATATGTAATCAATTTTCATAGGTTATATTTGCATTTATTATCCTGGCATATTTTTCGACTAATCTGGATAGAGTACATCCAAAGTCCAATATGAGAACAACCATTTCAACCCAAATTTTTTTCCATTCGCAATATTGAGATTCAAAACCATCATAAAAGAAACTCATCATGGATTCTCAAAGTCATGAAACAATTGTTTGACTTTAATCAAACGTTGTAATTTCTAACTGATTATTCAACCATTCATTTATCGTTTGTCAAAACCTTGATATTTGAACAAATATGATATATATTCGTGAGTTTTTTCTTTTACCTCCATTGAATTTTTGTTAGACGTTGAAAAATCGTAACCGTCACAAGGAATTATAAATTCCATTAATCTCATGAAAAGAGATTATTAGCGCCCATAATTGCAATTTAATTATCCGTGTCCAATGCTTTGAAAGCCATAACCCACAAAATATTTATTGGCCAGAAACAAGACACCAATTGTCTGATCGAAAGAATCGAATCATAATTCACTCACTCTGTTGCCCCCACATGGGTTACAAGTAGGCGTTACCCCACTCGGCTAGATTTAATTTCATAAGGCATCCAAAAATTATTCAATAAGGCAACCGAATTTTACTCGATAAGGAATTTGAAATTTAGTCGATATGACAACTGAATTTTATTCAATAAGGCTTCTAAACTTTATTCGTTATTACAATTGAATTTTATTCGATAAGGCATCCAAACTTTATTAGATATGATAATCAAATTTTATCCGATGCGACATTCGAATTTTAACCATCCCAAATCATAATTCATGCAACCACGTCACATTCACACTCACGATTTATGGTGTGCATATCATTGAGAAGAGATTTCTCAAAAGCTAAATTTGCTTTAAATTCAAACCACATTTCAACAGTATGAATATGCTTCTAAATTGTTGGAAACATAACAGCGAAATGAAAGCGTTAGCATTGATTGGATGAAATAAAGCGAATTGAAAGAGATCCAACCATTTGATGTGTTGTGGTATGACCGCTGCCTTAAAAGTAAATTCATCCCAATTGGTGCAATTGCTGCACTGGACGATTCCCCCAAGGTTAACATAGCACCTTCAAAATTTGTTCACCCGAATTTTGAAGTTGAACAAAGTGGTATTGCCCCTCTCTTCTCGATAACATGAAATACGTGAGAATGTTTCTGAGATACACTAAAAGTGAATCTGAAGCATTCTATTTATAGGCAAAAAGTTGGGGGTAAAATCGACAAATCACTCACAACAATAATGACAAATAAATTAATTTGCTTGTAACTGTCATATTAAGTATGATTTAAATCACGTAACTGTCACATTAATATGTATTAAATGAGTGATTAAACCATGTAACTGTCATATTAAATCTACAGTAAATGACTGATTTAAATTATGTAACTTCCATCTTAAATCTGCAGTAAATGAGTGAAAAACCTTTTGAATTTTCTCTACCAATTTTTCTAACATATTGTACTCCATGCTCATCCTAAAATCAATGGTGGCTAAAAAGTTGATGCCAAAACTTTTCATAACATTAAAATTTTAATATTTCAACGCATCAAATTTACATATGTTCCTTAGATGGCGATAACATTTTTCTTATAAATGTAAAATACGATTTTTATGTATCCGAAATTCTCATTCTATATTTCTAAAACGTCTTTGCTTTAGGTTAATTGTAAATCAACTTTTTGAATCATGTTTATTGAACCATATCGTTGATTATAAATAATTGGCTGGATTTTTTTTGTAGTGATGTGATCTTTAGGTTATTTATGTAAATTTACATTTAAACGTAGTTTACTATATTAATTATATTAATAATATATTAAATATAGAATTTTGTAAAATTTAAACAATATAACATAAATAATTCTATGAATTTGCCTACAAGAATTTATAATTTAATAATAAATTTTAAGTTATTAAAAAGAAATATATCAAATAATAATGGCTTAAGGGCTACTTTTGTCCCTATTTTTTTGCATCAATTTGTACCCTGAACTAGTCAAATTGTATCAATATTTGTCCCTTGACCGACAGAAGCCAACGTTGACCGTTACGGTGCTGACATGGTATTCTATGTGTGAAGATGACGTGACAGAGGGGCAAAATTGATTTTTCGATCGAGTTTGAAGGAAAATTTATTTTTTAGTTGAGTATGAAAGCAAAATTGATTTATTAGGTAAAACAATACAAATTTTAGAAAATACTAAAAAAATAAAATATTCAAATAACATAGAAAAATATAAAAATTAATAAAATATTTAAAATTATTATTAAAAATTAAAAAAACTATTAAAATATCTAAAAAGCAAATAAAAATATCTAAAAATTAAGTATAAATTATAAATTATTCAAATATCATAAACTATAAAATGATAAATTATTCAAAAATTAAATTTAAAAATATTTTTAAAATATTAAAAATTTTAAAAACTTTCATAAAAAATTATTAGGGTTGCGTGCTGTTAGAAAAGTTACTAAAAAATAAGAAATACATGACCCAAATGAATAGTCTAATTTTAAATGCTAACTGCTACTTCTTTACTTTTCCCATAGGATAGTTGAAAGACTCACATATATGTATGTGTAGATGATCTTCAATTAATTCTATTTTATGATTCTTTTACCCTTACATTCTTTTAAGAGAAAAAGCAAAAATTATTTAGAATTTTTTAATGAAATTTTTTTAAATTTTTTAATACTTTATAAATATTTTTAAAATTTAATTTTGAATGATTTATAATTTATTACTTTATAGCTTTTGATGTTTTTAATTTTATAATTTTTACTTATTTTTAAATATTTTAATATTATTTTATTTTTCAATCATATTTAAATGTTATTTTTAAAATGTTTCATTAGTTTTTATGTTATTTTAATATTTAAATTAATTAACATTTTCATAATTTCGTATTATTTTACCTAAAAAATCAATTTTGCCCTCGTTTCTAACCACAAAATCAATATTGTCCTCAAACTTAGTAAAAAAATTAATTTTACCCTTTTTCCATGTAATCTTCACACATGGACTATCACATCAGCACAATAGACCGTCAACTTAGCACCATAATGGCCAACGTTGGCTTTCGTCGGACAAGGGACAAACATTGATGCAATCCGACTAGTTTAGGATACCAATTTGATACAAAAAAGCTCATGAGCAAAATCAATAAATTGTGACTATTATAAGAACAAAAATAGTCTTTAGTCAATAATAATTGAGTAATATTAATTTCTTTCTGACCAAACACAATAATTTTATATCTCTAACAAACAAAATAATATGATATTATCAAATAATCTTAAATCAAATGCGATTTTAGAAGGAGCGTTTGTTTTTTCTTACCGTAACAAGAAAAGAAAAGAAAAGAAAAGAGGAAGAGCTAGTGATGAATGGCTACATGAAAACTGTTTGGAAGGTGCAGCGGATCTCTAGACGTGGCGAAGGTTTCGTCTGCTTCCTTTGCTTCTTCTTCCGGTGGATGCAAAGTGTAGATTTATGTTTTGTTCGACTTCGAGTGCCATTGAGCCAATTTTAACATATCTACCTACCAACTCTACTGAGAGAGAGATATAATGCATTAGTTTCCCATTATGCAAGGATGCTTGGAACATTGCCTGTCTTCATTCTATAAATTGTTTCTTACTGTGTTTGACCCATTGTTCTTGAACATGACTTTTCTGTGATGTTGTGAATCCTGCAAACAAGGAGATTATTCGTGATGACAAGTTGAAGACTGTGTTCGCCGGTTGGGACACTGTCGGAATGTAAGAGACCACCAAATATGTCTGATCTCCACACATTTTGTGAAATCTAAATAATGCCTGGTTTAGCCTTGTAGGAACTTAGTTGCAATAGATGGACCTGAAAATGGCTTTCCATTTAATTCAACGGACCAGTTAATCCAAGTTTGTTGATCGGTCATGTAACACCTCATTCTCGTATTCGATTACTGAATATAAGTCAGAGATGTCACAGAAAAATAACATGATTTTTATTCAAAAATTTCATAAATTTAAAACCTTTGAAAATATTTATATCGACTAATATACAAAATCGGAGCTCCTTTACTTCTAAAAAAATAAATTTGACTGTTCAAAAATATCGGACGTGGAAATAAAATAGACAAATTAATCACATTTATACATGCCACTAAAATAAATTAAAAACCTCAAGTAGGATGTCATTACTGTGGCATCTTGATGAAAATTTCTGAGGTTGATGCAACTCTTTGCTTTGTCCAATGATTTGAACCGCCTACGTGTACAAAATCAACACACGCTAAGTACGGACTTAGTGAGGCAATAAACAAAGTTAATAAAAATAATTTAAACTTATTCGACTTCATGACGACATTTATATAACATGATATATGCCAATGCATCAACTTTCACATTGCATTAGTAATGATTTACTATATGCCAATGTCATAAGACTTTCATGCTTGTGCATTTGTCATAATATATCATATATGCATAAATGTATCATGATCACTAGATATGTATTACCATCATGTTAATCATATATTAACATAATATAAACCAGATATAAATTTCTTACCAATATACTTGTCATTTATTCTAAAAGCTCATAAGCTTATTCACCTGTTTATTTTTTTAACCAATAAAACATAGCCCAAATATAAGCCTATGAGGACCCTGGGTACACGAGTCAAATATGCACCGAAGTGCTAATACACATAAGGTCGTGCCTACCATAATACACATAAGGTCGTGCCCACCATATGCACTAAGTGTCCTTTATATACACTAAAATGCTAAACCGAGTATGCAGCGTGCTGCTATACTCTATGGCATGCCAACTATACCCAATCCCTCAATGATATACTTGGGCATATATTCCATATTTATTTCATCCATGGCAATATAAATCAATATAATTTAACATCGAGCATTTCATACCCGAAATAACATTCATAATATAACATCATATGTAACACCCTTAACGTATACTCGTAAGCCAAATATACATTAAAGATGTTACGAAAACGCTAAAAGAAATCTTGATTTGTTAATTATTATTTTTATTTTTTATATACCAAAATTTCCAACCATTTTTCTAAGTCCATGCTTTAATGACAATGCAAAAATACGTTGTAAAATTAAACTTATAAAACAATTCACCTTTATAAATACTATATGCCCACTAGTTCATCAAATTACGGTAAAGATGTACTTACTGAACTTACTTTAGTAACTTGATTTTTCCCAAGTTTCTGCTCCTCCTCGCTAGGCAATTCCAGAGAACCTACGTGTGACATAAGACACATGCTAAGTTCGAACTTAGTGAGGCATTTAATTTCAATTTATCAAAACATGAAATAAAGCAAATTCAGTATATTATGTAAGAGTGCTTTATATTTCTCTATAAATGGCAAGCATGTCATATTGACATGATATCATGTATTACGACTATCATATGAGCCATGTATCATCTCTGTCATGTAACCCATGTACTTTATGTTATATGAATCATGTATTATGTAATGCTTAACATATTCTTTATCAAGTGCATGCTTTCATTATGTAATCATTTACTTATCATGTACTTTATCATGGTCATGTTTCATTATGTCATCATTTGCATAACATGTATTCTGTCATATAGTATGTAATAGTTCTATCATATATCATGTAACATTTCTATCTCGTATGTCATGTACTTCTCAGTCATGTAACATGTAACTTCTTTATCATGTATCATGAAATCATATAACATCTTTTTCATGTAACATCTCTGTATCATATGAATCATGTATTGTCATGCAGTCATTTGCATGCTCATGATCTATCATGTAATCATCTTGTTATTATTATCATCGTGTCTGGCTAGAGGCCCATGGAAACCCCGTAGCCTATCTGCATCGTAGTGTCATGTAGAGTACGTACTCGGAATGACGCTCTTTGCTCCTCATATAAGGACGTTCTTTGCTCCTTATATTAAAAACACCTCGCTAGTGCCATTTGCACCCCAGGGTGTATCTTGTTTCATTTTAGTCTTGTTATTATCCATTTTTCATGTATGTATAATGCATCATCATTTATGCAAACAATAATTCGTACCCGGTATTCCATCAAGCTTGCCATGTCGAGCAATGTATCATATCATGTATTATAGATAAATGCAATGCCATTTTCAATGTAATGAAAACATTTAGAAATGCACTCACCTAGGCCATGTAACAGTTTGCCTCACTAAGTCTTACTCGATCCTTCCCCTCATAACACCTCGAATCCTCTTTGATTCATATTCGACTTCATTAACCACATGAATATAAATACAATTTGTTAGATTCATTTCTAACGATATTTTAATTAAGCTATTTAATCATTCAACATAAAATTTCTATACATTTCCTTCCGTCCTTATACTGTCCAAAAACTCATTTTGGTCCTTAACAACCCTTTTGAATTTCAAACAATTCTTCCAAGCTTGCTAACTAACATTAGATACAACATGTCTCAATTTTCCAATATTATCTCTTCATTTTGGACTAATATCCTTTTAGCCCTTAAACTTTATAAAAGTGACAATTTAGTCACTACATCACTTTTGTACATTAATTCATGTACAATTTAACTTTTCTACTCATTTCCAATATTTCTAAAATTTTCCCTTAACCTTCAACTTCGTCCAACTTAGTCCTTCAAAATTCTTTTATTTCAAAATAGGTCCCTAAATTATCCTTTCTTGTCATTTTAATCCTTTAACTTTCATAACATGATTGAAACATCAATTCTATGAATTTTCCATAATTTCAAGACCAATCTCTAAATTTTTCCTAAATTGCCGAATTGGTCCTTCAACTTCCAAATTTTGCATTTTGGTCCTTTCTCATCTATTTAAGCCAATTTGATCACATTATCAAAAATCACTCTTCAATCCCTCTTTAAAATAATAATTTTCACAAGTATCCCTTCATTTCTTCAAATTGCCGAATAGGTCCTCAAATTTTTCAAAATATTCAATTTGGTCCTAAATTGTCAATTCAAGCTTAAAATAACATTTTGTATTCATTTCCTTCATCAAATAAGTTTTAACAATTTAGTCTCTAATATTCCATAAAATTTTGAAATGGTCTCTAATAGGAATTTAATCTTCAAACATCAAAATTAAGTCTCTAACATCAACATAAAGCTTCAAACAACTTAAATCCTTCAATATCATCATCAATTCTCAAACCCCTAACAAATTCCTAAATTTCAAGATTAGGTTTTATAACTTCCAACATTAAATTAACTTGATCTCAAGCTTGTTTTCTTCAAAACTAAGCTTAATTCATCATCTACTACATCAATTCTAACAAAATTCCATGAGACCCTAATTTCTCTCTCTTTAAAACCTAATACAATACTTCATAATTCCATGCAATTTTACTATCAAAATGTAGAGAATGAAGAGTATATCACTTTACCTCAAACAACCTTGATTGAATTCTTGATCAAAAGCCTTGAAAATGGCTATTTTTGGTATCTTTCTCCTATTTTTCCTCCTTGTTTCGAACAACCCAAAATAATGGATGAGAAAGATTTTTCTCATCTTTTAATTATTTTAATCCATGTGTAAGGTTAAATGAATTTTAAATTCATTTAACTAGTGAAATTACCATTTTACCATTTTCATCCAATGGCCATGATCTAATCTTATAAAAAATCCATGGGCATGATTAAATCCATGTGTATTTGACCTTTAAAATTTTCCCTCAAAGTTCCAAAATATTTCAAAAATGCCATCCATGGCAAAAGACCAATTTGCCCTCCAACTAGTCTTTATTTACTAACAAGTCTTAAAATTGCCATCCCATTAAAATTGAACCAAATTGGCTCCCATCTAACCGGACTTGTCCCAAAATATCTTAGATTTTTATTTATGGCATTTATTCGATCCAAATATTCGAATTTCACTCAATACGATTTCTAAATTTTCTTCTTTTGAACTTTATAGCCACTAACATAAGCCTCCTATGAAAAATCCAGGTAACACGAAAGTGTTACTCTTGGAGGTGAACTATTCATTTACGGGGTTAGATTACATAACTTTAGAAAATTACACTTTGGTCCCTAAATTTTTCCAAAGTTCATACTTTGGCCACAAAACTTTCAAAATTTCCATTTTGGTCACTGAACTTCAATTCCCATTTCAATTTTCCTAAAATTTTTACCAAACTTTGCAAGTGCCGAATTCAGCTCACTTATTCCTTAAATATTATTTTATAACTTTTCCTTGGCTTATGGAACAGCCTCTAAAATTTCGATTAGATTCGATCTCCTGATATTCGTAAAATACTTTTACTGTAATTTTACCTTTTCAGAACTATTGGATTTATTCCAAAAATTTCATATTTCCATATTCGGAAAATAAACTCTATTATCTCATAAAAACTTCCTTTCTCAGAACTTAGACTTAATTTTCCTAACTCAGTCTACTATTTCGATAATTATCGAAAATCCTCATAAAGTAACATTTCTCTTAAAAATCCTTTATCGATAATCCATATGAATATTCTATACTCTTACTGAGTTCCAAAATATCGATTAGAAACACTTTTATGGGACCTTCCTAGAGGTCACCCATCCTAGTATTTCCCTGGCCTGAGCACGGTTAACAATTTTATTCAGTACATTCTACTATATCATAATTCTCAAAACTGATATCAAGGTTCTTATTTCGATCATATTCACCCTTATACTGAATAAAATCACTTGTAGGAGAAATTTACACTTTAGTCCCCAAACTTTTCAAGTTCACACTTTCACCCTCTAAACTTTCAAAAATTACATTTTAGTCACTAGTCCAAAATTGGGATATTGCATCATATATAACTAGTGATCTATGCATTTATATTCAACTTTTGACATATTTAAAATATGTCAATCATATGCTCCATGACAAATATAATGACAATAAAATATGGGTAGGCTCATCGCAAGCCATCCCAATGATGTATAAAACATCAAGTGTCATGATATGTATGCAATTGCACTCACATTGACACTTCTAATCCCAAACTAAATTGAATAAATTAAGAGAACTCCAAGCTTGATCCTTTGCCTTATCTATTGAGTTTTCAATTTCTCGGGAATACTTGAATGCTTCATATTCATCCCATACATGAACAAATTAATAACACCAATAAGGTACTCATTTTATAATTTGTCAGTTTGTGCTACCTTCAAAGAAATATTTATATAAAATAATCTACAACTCGGAATTCGACCCCGTTTGTTTTGAAAGAAACTAGGTTCGATAAGTTGTTCAATCATATAAACTAATAGCCCAAATTCAACTCGTGCGATTTATGATGAATTTTCAAAGTCGAATTCCAGTGCTGAACTTCGAAGCAGACTGGTATTCTGTTTTTTAACCTCTCATCACTTAAAAAATCATATCTTTTGATATACAAATCAAAATCAGTCATCGTTTGTTTTAAAAGAAACTAGACTGAACCAGGAATACAATGATATATGGATCACTTTCTAATCATTTTTGTATAATTTATGGTGAATTTCTGAACTTACTGCCAATGACAAAAATTCTGGGCAGATTTTATAATTCACATCTTTAGCATCCTTTAACCATCCCAACACCTCAAATTAACCTTCAATTATGTTATTCCAGCATTTTTCCTTTCATGAAAACTCCAAATTCAACTTGAATTCTTAAATCCCAAATTAAACCCTAATTAACCAAATGGTATTCCATGAAGAATACAACAATCAAGCATGAAAATAATAGAACATCACATAATCTTCCATAATTCAATCCTAATTCATTTGGATCCATAAACCCTAAATTACCTCTCTTCAAAATTCAAGAGTATACTTCAACAATTCCATGAAATTTTTATACCAATTGAAAGAGAGTTTCATGAAGAACAACTTCATATTTTATAAGCTAACCATAAATTCTAGTATTTAAGGATTAAAAATGCAAAACCCTCAACTTACCTTGCTTTCCTTCTTGTTCTCTTCTTCTTGACATGAAGCATGAAGAAAGATGAAGATATTTCTTCATTTTTTATTTATGCCATTTGGCATCTTTTATTTCCATAAATATTGAAAATATCTTCCAAATAGTGAAATGACTCTTTTGCCCTCAAATCCAATGAATCCATAATGTGACACATGTCATCATCCTTCATCCAATGACCTAGAGTTAGTAGTTTACCAATTTACCCTTAACTATATCAATTTCCAATTTTGGCCTTAAAACATACTTAAATTCCAATCTTATCCCTTGATCCAATGGCTATGATTTAACATGGAAAAAATTATCTAAATCCAAGGGCCCAAAATAAATCTTACCATTTTAAGACATGGAAATGACATTTTTAACGTTACCCTATCATCCTTTAAAATATCCTGAATATTCGATTCAATCCGATTATCCGAATATTTTTTCGAACTTCATCGCTTTATAGCCATTAATACAAACTCCGTACGAAAAATCTAGATAGCAAGAAAATGGCATTCTTGGGGATAAACTATTCATTTACGGGGTTAAAATACATAACTTTTGAAAAATACACTTTGGTACTTAAACTTTTCCAAAGATTATACTTTAGCCACAAAACTTTTAAAATTTACATTTTGGTCACTAGCCAAAATTTGGGATATTACAATTCTCCCCTTAAGAAAATGTGTCCTCAAATTTTCAACACATGTCTGGTTCAAAAAGGTGAGAAAACTGCTTTCTCATATTTTCTTCTCTTTCCCAAGTTGTTTCCTCGACTTTATGGTTTTGCCAAAGAACTTTAACAAACGGGATCATTTTATTCCCTAGTTCTTTGACTCCATGTGCCAGATTCTTTACCGGTTCTTCCTCGTAAGTCAAATTCGGCTGAATCTTTATTTCCTTCGGGGTAATAACATGTAAAGGATCTTACCGATATTCTTGAGCATCGATACATGAAATACATTGTGAATCTTGTCCATTTTTGGAGGTAAGGCTAGCTGATAAGCCACTGGACTAACTCTTTTCACAATCTCATATGGTCCAATAAGACTTGAACTCAACTTCCCTTTTTGTCCAAGCCATCATACCTTTTTCCAGGGTGAAACCTTTAAAAATACTTTGTCTCCAACTTTAAACTCAATATCGTTTCTTTTAAGATCTGAGTACGACTTTTGTTTGTTAAAAGAAACCTTTAGATTATCTTGAGGTATCTTTACCTTGTCCTCCATTTCTTGAACAAGATATGGTCCAATGATTTTTCGATCCTTTAGTTCAAACCAATTCAATGGTGTTTGGCATTTTCTTCTATATAATGTCTTATAAGGTGCCATCTTTATACTTGATTGGTAACTGTTGTTATAAGCAAACTCAGCTAATGGAAAATATTTTTCCCATGAGCCTACAAAATTCATTATACACGCTCTGAGCATATCATCAAGTATTTGAATAGTCTTTTCTGATTATCCATCCGTTTGAGGATGGAAAGTAGTACGAAAGTGCAGTCGAGTTCCCAATGCTTCATGTAATGCACTCCAAAACCTTGAAGTGAACTTTGGATCTCTATCGGATATAACAAACATAGGAACACCATGTAATCTAACAATTTCCTTAATATATAACTCCGCTAACTTATTCAAATAGTAGTTTGTTCGAAGTGGTATGAAATGTGTTGTTTTAGTCAATCGATCCACAATCACCCAACTCGAATCCTTCTTACTTGGCGTCAGTGATAAGCCTGTTACAAAATCCATAGTAACCTTTTTCTACTTCCATTGTGGAATTGAAATTAGTTGAAGTAATCCTGATGGAACTTGATGTTCTGCCTTTATTTGTTGGCAAGTTAAACATTTAGCAACGAACTCGGTGATAGCTCGTTTCATGCCAGGCCACCAAAATCGACTCTTTATATCTTGATACATTTTGTTTCCTACTGGATTTATAGTTAAAAGACTGTAATGTGCCTCTAAAAGTATTTCCTTCTTTAGTTCCTCATCTTTAGGAATGTATACACATCCTTTTGTAGTATAGTCATCCATTTGATTTTATTTCAAAGTCTTTAGATTTGCACGTTCAACTTGCTTTTTCTTTTCCAAGCATTTCTCATCATTTTCTTGTAACTCTTTAATTCTTCCTATTAAGGTAGACTTAGTTTGAAGTTCAACCACTATTGTACCATTTTCCTGTAATTTCAACTGAGCATTTAATTCTCTCAAAGCAGAAAATGTTTTTCGGCTAAGTGCGTCTACTGCTACATTAGCCTTCCCCTGATGATAATTAATAATTACATCATAGTCCTAAATCAATTTTATCTACCTTCTTTTCCTCAAATTAAGCTCCTTTTGGGATAACAAATATTTCAAACTTTTATGATCCGTGAAGATGTAGCACTTTTCACCATATAAATAGTGACACCAAATCTTTAAAGCAAACACTACTGTAACCAACTCTAAATCATGGGTACGATAATTTCTTTCATGAGTTGTCGAGAAGCATATGCTACATCCTTCCCTTCTTGTATAATACACACCCCAAACCATTATGAGATGCATCATTATATATTATAAAATCCTTCCTAGATTCTGGTTGTACCAAAACAGGAGCTTCTGTTAAATTTCTCTTTAATTTGTCAAAGCTTTCTTAACATTTAATTATCCAAACAAATGGCACATCCTTTCTTAATAGCCTAGTTATTGGAGCAGCAACCATTGAAAATTCTTTCATGAACCGCCAATAATAACTAGCTAATCCCAAGAAACTTCTCACCCCAGAGATGTTCTGAGGAATTTTCCATTCTAGGATTGCTTGAAACTTTTTAGTATCGACTCGAATCCCTTCAGCTAAAACTATATGTCCAAGGAAAACTACTTCAGACAACCAAAATTTCACACTTTGACAGCTTTGCATATAATTTCTTTTCTCTGAGGATCTAAAGAACTACTCAGAGGTGAGTATCATGATCCTCTTTGGTTTTAGAATAAACCAATATATCATCTATGAATACCACCACAAATTGGTCTAAATATGGATGAAATACCCAATTCATTAGATCCATAAAAGTTGTTGATGCATTTGTAAGTCTAAAAGGCATTACTACAAACTCATAATGCCCATATCTAGTTCTGAAAGCTATCTTTGGTATATCTGCTTCCTTGATCTTCGATTGATGATACCCCAATCGAAGATCAATTTTAGAAAACATTGTTGCTCCTTTAAGTTGATCAAAGAGATCATCAATCCTTGGCATATGATATTTATTCTTCACCGTCACTTTATTAAGTTGACGATAATCCACACATAACCTTATTGATCCATCTTTCTTTTTTACAAGCAGGATTGGAGCTCCCCAAGGTGATATACTAGGTCGTATTAAACCTCGATCCCATATTTAATGTAACTGAACCTTTAACTCTATTATCTCTATAAGAGATATTTTGTACAGTACCTTTGATATAAGTTCAATGCCAGAGAAAACCTAAATCTGAATTTCACTTCATGATTAGATGGTAACCCTGGCAATTCCTGAGAAAATACATCTTATTATTCATTAATAGTTGAGATACTTTCCAAGTTCACCTTTGAATACTTAAATGTTTACAACAAAAGATAGAAAGTTCTTATATCCTTTACATCCTTGATGATAGCTGTTTCCAAAAAATACTACTTAACCACATTGATCAGAAAAATCTAATTTTTCCCTCATCATTACAATCTCCAAACTTTCTAGTTCCTTTTAGAACTATTCGTTTCAAGAAAAAATTCATAAGAATCAATTCCATTAAGCTTACTAAAATTCAATTTCTTTGAATTACTATGAATTAATTCTTACAAATTTAACTTACTCTTGTGCTATGTTCCAATAGATAAGTTACTATCACATCGAGCTTTCCTTGATCATTACAACAAAACGCTTTTTGTACCTCTCTTTTTTTATCAACAGTCTAGCAACATTGGTTTTCTATCAATACCCCACCTGAAGTCTCACACTTCAAGACTTCTCAACTCTCTAGCAATAAAAGTTTAAGGAACTTGGGGTTGAATTTCCTCTAAAATCATATCCAAGGCTCGAAATAATGAACCTTGGTTTAATTAGGCATTTCCAACTTACCGGCACTTTAACATCACATTGAGCGAAAAACGATTAATGATTAACCTTGTTACTACTTTTATAGGCCTCATTCTAACCCAACTGTTAGATCGCTCTACGCGATTTCTCAACTTCGGACATTTATAACTTTATACAATCAATTCAATAAGTAGTTGCATCAAGTCACTCAAGCATCAATACAATAATAATAACATCCTAGTGGCATGTATACATTTACTGACTGACAACAAGCTCGGTTTGGATCCAGAACCGACTAAACCTGTAGCTCTGATACCAATAAATGTAACACCTCATTCTCGTATTCGATTATTGAATATGAGTCAGAGATGTCACAGAAAAATAACATGATTTTTATTCAAAAAATTCATAAATTTAAAACCTTTAAAAATATTTATATCGACTAATATACAAAATCGGAGCTCTTTTACTTTTAAAAAATAAATTTGACTGTTCAAAAAATATCAAATGTGGAACTAAAATAGAAAAATTAATCCCATTTATACATGCCACTAAAATAAATTAAAAACCTCAAGTAGGATGTCATTACTGTGGCAACTTGATAAAAATTTATGAACTTGATGCAACTCTTTACTTCGTCCAATGATTCGAACCACCTACGTGTGCACAATCAACACATGCTAAGTACGAACTTAGTGAGGCAATAAACAAAGCTAATAAAAATAATTTAAACTTATTCGATTTCATGATGACGTTTATATAACATGATTTATGCCAATGCATCAACTTTCACATTGCATTAGTAATGATTTACTATATGCCAATGTCATAAGACTTCCATGCTTGTGCATTTGTCATAATATGCCATATATGCATAAATGCATCATGGTCACTAGATATGTATTACAATCATGTTAATCATATATTAACATAATATAAACCGGATATAAATTTCTTACCAATATACTAGCCATTTATTCCAAAAGCTCATAAGCTTATTCACTTGTTTATTTTTTTAACCAATAAACAATAGCCCAAATATAAGCCTATGAGGATCTTAGGCACACGAGTCAAATATGCACCGAAGTGCTAATACACATAAGGTCATGCCCACCATAATACACATAAGGTCATGCCCACCATATGCACTAAGTGTCCTTTATACACACTAAAATGCTAAACCGAGCATGCAGCGTGCTGCTAGACTCTATGGCATGCCAACTATACCTTATCCCTCAATGACATACTTGGGCATATATTCCATATTTATTTCATCTATGGCAATGTATATCAACATAATTTAACATCGGGCAGTTCATACCCGAAATAACATTCATAATATAAGATCATATATAACTAGTGATCCATGCATTTATATTCAACTTTTGACATTTTAAAATATGTGAATCATATGCTCTATGACATAAATATAATGACAATAAAATTTGGTTAGGCTCATCGCAAGCCATCCCAATGATGTATAAAACATCAATGTATCATGATATGTATGCAATTGCACTCACCTTGACACTTCTTATCCCAAACTAAATTGAATAAATTAAGAGAACAACAAGCTTGACCCTTTGTCGTATCTATTGAATTTTTGATTTCTCAGGTTTACTTGAATGCTTCACATTCATCCCTTACATGCACAAATTAATAACACCAATAAGGTACTCATTTTATAATTTGTCAGTCTGCCATACCTTCAAAGAAATATTTATATAAAATAATCTACAACTCAAAATTTGATTCCATTTTCTTTTGAAATAAACTAGATCCGATAAGATGTTCAATCATATAAACTAATAGCCCAAATTCGACTCGTACGATTTATGATGAATTTTTAAAGTATAATTCCAGTGCTGAATTTTGGAGCAAACTTGTATTCTGTTTTCTGACCTCTCATCACTTAAAAATTCATATATTTTGATATACAAATCGAAATCAGACACCGCTTGTTTTAAAAGAAACTAGACTGAACCAGGAATACAATGATATAATGACCACTTTCTAATCATTTTTGTAGAATTTATGATGAATTTTTGAACTTACTGCCAATGACAAATTCTGGGCAGATTTATAATTCACATCTTTGGCATTCTTTAACCATTCCAACCCCTCAAATTAACCTTCAATTATGTTATTCCAATATTTTTCCTTTCACGAAAACTCCAAATTCAACTTGAATTCCTAAATCCCAAATTAAACCCTAATTAACCAAATGGTATTCCATGAAGAATACATCAATTTCAACTTAATCAAGCATGGAAATAATAGAACATCACATAATCTTCCATAATTCAATCCTAATTCATTTGGATCCATAAACCCTAAATTATCTCTCTTCAAAATTCAAGAGTATCCTTCAACAATTCCATGAAATTTTTATACCAATTGAAAGAGAATTTCTTGAAGAACAACTTCATATTTCATAAGCTAACCCTAAATCCTAGTATTTAGGGACTAAAAATACAAAACCCTAAACTTACCTTGCTTTCCTTCTTGTTCTCTTCTTCTTGACATGAAGCATGAAGAAAGATGAAGATATTTCTTCATTTTTTTATTTATGTCATTTGGCATCTTTTATTTCCATAAATATTAAAAATATCCTCCAAATAGTGAAATGACTATTTTACCCTCAAATCCAATGAATCCATAATGTGCCACATGTCATCATCGTTCATCCAATGACCTAGATTTAATCTTGAGTTATTAGTTTACAAATTTACCCTTGAACTATATCAATTTCCAATTTTGCCCTTCAAACATACTTAAATTCCAATTTTATCCCTTGATCCAATGGCTAGGATTTAACATAGAAAAAGTTATCTAAATCTAAGGGCCCAAAATAAATCTTACCATTTTAAGACATGGAAATGACATTTTTAACCTTACCCTATCATCCTTTAAAATATCATGAATATTTGATTCAATCTGATTATCCGAATATTTCTCTAAACTTCATCACTTTATAGCCATTAATACAAACTCCGTACAAAAAATACAAATAACAAGAAAATGTCATTCTTGGGGGTAAACTATTCATTTACAGGGTTAAAATACATAAATTTTGAAAATTATACTTTGGTCCCTGAACTTTTCCAAAGTTTATACTTTAGCCACAGAACTTTTAAAATTTACATTTTGGTCACTAGACAAAAATTGGGATATTACAGGTCATTTGAATAAAGGCTAAGCCAAGTTGATATGCCCATGGGGCTACCAACCGTGGTAGGAAATTGTTATATTTTGACTCAAATTCTAATTGGTAATTAAGTTGGGTTTTATTGTAATTCTAGTGGTTGAAGATTACTTGGTGATTAGGATTTACTTTAATGAGTAAATATCTATTTTAGGTAGAGATCTTATTGAATAAGGTTTCGTGGTGACCAAGTATTTGGGTCTATAAATATAGACTAGGTTTAACCTTTTGAATTATGAGAGAACAAGAGAATGAGACAGAGGAGGGAATTACTTTGGAGAGATGTAACCATTTTTAGGATCTCTACAACTATTGTGCCTACGTTGTAGAGATGGGTATTGTAGGGATGTTGGGAAGAGTGTTTTGGTTCCACCGGGTCATGAGATTTATACACCGGGTTTTGGGATTACATGGGTTATCATGTATTTGCACTCTTCAAGTTCTCTACGTTATTAGTGGATTGTTCGTTTCTCTCGTCCGTGGAGGTAGGCTATGCTTAACCACGTTAAATCTTGTCTCTTGTGCATGTCTTAGTCTATGTCGTTATCGCTTTGGTTATTTTGCCGCATACCAAATTCCTAACAAATGGTATCATGAGGTATGGTTCGAGCTACGCGATTGTAGGGGAATTTTTGTTGCGGACTTTGCGGTGCGATGTTGGAGACATGCCAGAGGAGTACTGCTGCAGTGAGCTTTCAGTTACCGGGGGAGTAATTCTCAAAATTCAACGGTGTGGATACTACGTAAGAATTGGAGTTGTTGAAGACTTTGTGGCGGTGCTTCAACGAATATTTGGCTTATGTAAAAATTGAAGCTGTTGAAGACTTGAAGACCAATGCTCGAATAGAATTTGTGTCAAGGGGAATATTTGTTATATTTTGACTCAAATTCTAATTGGTAATTAAGTTGGGTTTTATTGTAATTCTAGTGGTTGAAGATTACTTGGTAATTAGGATTTACTTTAATGAGTAAATATCTATTTTAGGTAGAGATCTTATTGAATAAGGTTTCTTGGTGACCAAGTATTTGGGTCTATAAATATAGACTAGGTTTAACCTTTTGAATTATGAGAGAACAAGAGAATGAGAGAGAGGGTGAATTACTCTAGAGAGATGTAACTACTTTTAGGATCTCTACAACCATTGTGCCTACGTTGTAGAGATGGGTATTGTAGGGATATTGGAAACAGTGTTTCGGTTCCACCGGGTCATGTACACCAGGTTTTAAGATTACATGGTTTATCATGTATTTGTACTCTTCGGGTTCTCTACGTTATTAGTGGATTGTTCGCTTCTCTCGTCTGTGGAGGTAGGCTATGCTGAACCATGTTAAATCTTGTCTCATGTGCATGTCTTGGTCTATGTCGTTATCGCTGTGGTTATTTTGCCGCATACCAAATTCCTAACAGAAATAGAGATGCACTTGCACTTCAGGGGCGGCAGAGCCTGAAGTAAGCGTCCATCAGATCTTTGCCTGTCCTCAATCCATTTCATCTATTGACATCCAAAAACAACAAAAATTGCCGGCTCCCTTTCTTTATAATCACCGTTTTGTATTTTGGTATCCCTGATAGTTTAGACTTAATACTTTGCATCTCTGCCTATGTTCGGATCCTATTATTTTCACTGCACATATACTATTGTTTGACTGAAGAATCCATTTCGATTTACTTTTTCATTTACACTTTTCCAACATTGTATTCGGATGATCGGATCTCCTCGCCCTTTTATAGATATATTGTTTTAATCTCAACTGTATCTAAACTGGAGAGTAGACATCAATAATGTTAATTGGAACCAAGTCCGAGAACGCTGATTGTAAGCCTTAGATCCCATTGTCGTTGTTTCTTTCATCACCAACCTTAATCACCAATCCAACAACATGGTTCTGAGGCATTTAAAATCCTTACTTGTGTTTATGGTTGGTGTGTTGGTAGGATTCTTGTCCTTCTATTAAAAATATCCTCCTCCTGGATTCCGAGGGGGAACCGTGTTGCTGTGAAATATTATTCAGATGACTGGCTGACTAACAGTGCTAAGCAAGCCTTTGAGAAAGCTTTGTTTTCAAAGACTCAAAAGACCAATGCCCGCGCTGAAGGTAAGCAACTTCTAATCCTTTTTGTCGATTATGAGTTCTCTTCTTTTCATGTGAACAACTATAATGTACTTGTATCTGTTCTTTCCCATATTCTTAATCTATGTAAGGGGGACTAATAAACTTGAAGAACTGGCAATTGGTAGGTTGAGTTGATATTTTTTATCAGCTTTCAGAAAGATATTGCACTAAAATCGTTTCGGACTTTGTTTTACTGCTTTTTCTTGGGAGGACAAGAGACATCTACCATTCATTGACCTTCTATGATGTATTTCAAACCATTTCTACTTGATTCTGATGCTGTTTCCCTGTTTACAGCAGAGATATCAATGTTTGAGAATCATATCATTATGTACAAGTTAGCTCAAGACCTTCACATTTTTGTTACTGCCCTGAGGATGAAAATGAGCTCATTTTGGTTACTTTTCAAGGGTTGTTTGATGCAGTTGGCCTTCTTCTAAAGTTTTCATAATCACTTATTCATCTGTTTGCCATATCCTTATACATGCTTAAGGTCATATTGCGAAGAACTTAATCGGCTCCTTTCGGTCCAGAGGGACCGTGGACAAGATTATGCCTTGACGAGATCATTGATGGCGGGTATGCAACACGATTCATTGTAGTTAAAGTTTACTTTTGTGTAGATAACACTTTATTTTTGTTTGCTTGGTAATAGTCAAGATCCCTTTAATTTTGAAGCTTTAACATTGCTGATAGTGTTTTATTTATCTAGAATGCCATCAATTAGCATGATTGGTAAATTTGTAAATACATCAGGCTTCTAGGCTTCTTGGCTAAAAATTAGTATGTAAACAATACAGCAAGAACTGAAATGCTCATCTTTAGGGGTTCTGAGCTATCTCAATCCGCTTTAGTACATAAGAGTGATTTTGTATCCTGGTTACTTCTTTTCTTTGTTTTTTCCCCTTTGCAGCATCATGCTAGAAACAGATGCCAATGCTAAAGCGGGAAAGGTTGCTGCTAGTCATAGTGCAGATGCGGCTGCTCCTTTATCTGAGCAGGTATTTTTTACTTTGCTTCCTTAAAGAAACAGCTAGAATTCACTTCACTTAGAATTTTGTTAGAATAATTATTCCAACATTTCTCCATCAGCAGGCACACACTGAAATCATATTTGCTTTTATTTTTCCCTTTTCTTTTGATGTTTAGCAGACAATAAGTCGAGCATTGGCCACTGCTCGGGAACATTTAGCAAGATATCTCTTTATGTGATGATAAAGGAAGAAAGCAAAGAGTTTTGAACTCTTATATTTCTATAGCTTCATTATTCTTGTATAAGTATTATATGTTTTATTACCATCGACTTACTTAGTTTGGCATTGATTATGCAAATTGTAGTGGAAAAGTGATTTTAAAAAGTATTTAGAAAAGTAATTTTGAAAAATTGAATTTGAGAATTTAGTGTTTAGTATTGCTGTCAAAAAATATTATTGAAAATATAAAATGTTTATTTTAAATATACTGTCAAAAAGTGTTCTTGAAAAAAGAGAGTTGGATTTAAGAACTAATAAGATTAAACATATCATTTTATATCCAAACGAAATTTTAAACCCCAAAAACTAAAAAATGTAGCTCTTGAATTTGAGTTAATAATCACTTTTCAAATATAAATTTTTATTCAAATTCAAGTGTTTTTCATTTATTATTAGGCGGAAAAGTAAATTTGGTCATCTAAACTCAATAAAAAAACGGTGCCTTATTCTGCTTAATATTCTTTTATTACACCTTGCACCGCTTAATATACTTTTATTCCACCTTGCATTGTTCCATTTTTATAGTTGTATTCATTTGAACATTAATGCAAAATAACCATGTTAGAGAATGAGGAAATCCATGTTGAGAATAAAAAAAGCAAAAACAAAACATAAAATTTACAGAGGATATCATGTCTTGGCATCGTTCAGTTTTGTTCCAGAAGCCGCCTTCCGCAACTCAACCACTCTCTAAGACTGGTTCCAAATTCAATTTAGATAGGTGGGTGGATAAATTACCTGTTGGAAGAAACACAAAACAAAATTAATACGAGATTAATGTGTTATACCTACTATATTTTCTGATAATATTATCTTCGTAAGATTATATCTTCGTCTCCAATTTATTCATAATATTCTCTCCACACAACATTCTTCGTTCGCACCTAGTTGGACACAGGATCCAAATCTTGAAAATCTCCAGATATCGAAGATACAACTTTATCGAGAGATCAAAAACCACAATATTCTGATAAGATGACTATCAAATATGTCTAAGAAGACATCCAAAGCTAGTTTGTCGTACCTATTATATCTTACAAAGCATATACTTGACACTCATGTCATATATTAATACCCTCATCGTAGGGATTTAAATCGCAGTTGCGGTCGCGTTTTTTGTCGCGACGTTTTATCGCGGTTGCGGATAATAGCGGATGAATTGTAGTTATTGCGGACCGTTATTTTCTACAATAACAATTTCGGACAGTGCCAAAACTTTAAAATAACGACCCAGATAATGATCGCGGACTCAAATTTAAATCCCTGCCTCCTCGTACTTCCACTAATATAATGGCAAGGGGAAATTATCATCTCTTCGAGTGAGACCTCATTAAAAAATTAAAATAGCTCATCTCTCTCTAATATTCTCCGCAACCACCATTAACGTAATTCTTCGCCTAAATTAAAAAGGGATAAATCGTTCAAAACACCGATGACCACTATTATATTTTATAAAACCTAAATTTAATACTATTGTCAGACCTCCATCAATATAATTATAAGAAAAAATCATCATCTTCCCAGTAAGATCTGCTTAAAAAACCGGAATAACTGATATCTCTATAATATTTTTTATAACCATCATTAATCAATTCTTCGTTCAAATAAAAAAAAAATCGTTTGGCATGCCGACGACCCCCGCGGTGTCACTTATACCATCAATCATACGTAATATATCAGACTATTTAGATTGTTCTGTTAAGTATTACATCGGCATTTGGCATGATGAATGGAAGGGGTTGCGTTGCATTGCATTACTTAGAGCTTAAGGTTAAAACGGAGGTAAGCAATCCACGTGTCCTTGTCAGCTGCCGCGTCCATTACGCGTTAGAGCGACGCGTGGCATCTCCTTTTAATTAAAATCCATCCGATGATTATAAATAAATCTAAAATCCTTACTAGAGAACATATCTATTATTCTTTTCGTCTCATTTAAAACGTTAATTGTTGACTTTTTATGTAATTTTAAAAAAAATTATATAAAAAATAATGTAAAATAATTAAAACGATAAATTTATTCTTAAAAAATTAAATTTTATTTTGTTAAAAAACTAAAAAAAATATTAAGAGAAATATGTCTTTTAGAAGTTATTAATTTTTTTAATAAAATATTTTAAGTGAAACAATTTTAAAACACATAATAAACATATTAAATGGGTTAAAGTACAAACTATCTTCTCTCGCTGATACGATCTGCTCTGTAATCGTAAGAACAGAACTCTCATCTCCCTCGTTTACCTGTATTTATATTTTTATGTTTATATTTTCAATTTTTTCAGACTTTGTCTCTTGTTTTGTGTTAAGAGTAGGTGCTCCTTCATCTTATACAGATTCCAAATGCTTCCCTAAACATCAAAACGTTGACCGTTTTGTTATGAACTCTAAATTAGTGTTGATTTCTCAAGTTTTTCTATGGGGGCTTTTAGTTTTAGTTTTAGGTTTTTGTTTTATTGCTTCCATTTTGTGTTGGGAAATTTGTTTTGTTATAAATTTCGTGCTTTTATGTTATCCTATTCAATGTTTATGACTTGTTTTGTTCAAATGTTGTTCATCATATTTAACAAAATGAATTTCATGTTCATGTTTTTAAATCTTTGTTCCACAGGTTGAGAAAAACATGGGAAAGGACAAGCATAAACCTGATCATGATGGCAAGGGTCTCTTTTCACACCTTGCTCATGGTCTTGGTCAAGGTCATGGTCATGGTCATGGCCATGGAGGATACCCACCTCAGGGCTATCCACCAGATGGAGGATACCCGCCTCAGGGCTATCCGCCAGCCGGAGGGTATCCCCCTGAAGGCTATCCACCAGCTGGCTATCCTGGCGCACCTCATGGCGCTTCCATTCAGGTACACTTCCAAGGTTGCTTTATTTATGCTCCTAGTTGAGTTTGTTGCCATGTTGTGTTTGTGAGACCAATAAATTAGCCTTCTGTTTGTTCAAGTTTCTAAATATATATCTGTAATTGTGTCTACAGGGCACGGTGGCTTAGGGGGATGGTTGCAGGCGGTGCTGCAGCTGCGGCAGCTGCATTGGGGGCTCACCACTTGGGCCACGGGGGTCATGGTGCTCACGGTGGTCAGCTGCATACGGTGCTCACGGCGGTCATGGTGGTGGCCATTTTGCACATCACGGGAAGTTCAAACATCATGGTGGAAAATTCAAGCACGGGGAGCATGGGAAGCATGGAGGCGGCAAATTCAAGAAGTGGAAGTGATTTAACTGTGGAGGGAAGCATGGACTTTGGGGAAAGTTATTTGCTATTATAAACTAATGTTGTAACAATCGATTTCAACTGCTTTTACGAATAAGTACATACCCTTCCTTTTTTTTTTTTGTTATTTTGAGATACAAGAACATAAAGTATTTGTCATACTTTCCATTCGATCCATGGAAGTGTTGTCCAATTTGGAGCGAAAATTGTTTTTTAATAAAAAAATTAATTTTTAAAATTTTAAATTATATATGAATTTAAAATTTTCAGGACAACTGTCATGTCCTCACTCGGGCAATCTAGTTATATGTATTATGAAACGCATCTACAAAACTTCAAATCTAGTTATATGGATTATGAAACGCATCTACAAATTTCAACTCGTTTTTATTACTTACTCTATTTTAAGTGATTAAAATTTATTCGGTGACATTTTGTATTTTTAAAAAATTATAAATAAATGTTTAAATTATTTTTTATTTTAGGTCTCTATTTACTATCCCGTTCTCAACTCACAACCCTAACAGAGGGAGGCAAAATAACTCAAAAATCATTAAACGTTAGATTTGGGCCAAATCTTGAGATATTGATCCACTTGTTATTTAAAATCTGCATGGTATTGAAACTCACAACGAAATTCTTTTATTCAGATTCTTGGCCGGTCACACGCTTCTCAATTACGTGAATCAAACTAAAATCTGATAAATTGTATGGTGTTTAATAAAACTTTGTATACCTTTCGGTAATTGGGCATGACAAACTTGACCCGAAATTTAATAAAATGTACAAATCAAGATGGTTAAGTGTTAGTTATTAGTTGAGTTAGGTTTAACTTTGGTTAGTAACGGTTGTAAATAAGTGTTGTATATTTGTACAAAGGTTAATAAGACATGTAGAATTTTTCTTTTCATAAAACAAGAAAAGAGTTTCTATAGATTCAAGAATATTCGATATGGTATTAGAGCATCCCAAATTTTCTCGCTCGTTAGATTCGATTCAATTTTCTAGAACGATGATGTTAGCAATGAATATTACATACAACCTAATGATAATCCTTCTTTGATTTTGAATTCTACGTTGTTGACTGGGAGCAACTATCATAGTTGGGCAAGATACATGAAGATGTCATTGATTTCGAAGAACAAGTTTTGCTTTGTTTATGGTTCGATTAAGGTACCAAAGGTAGAAGATTTTAAACACCAGGCATGGTTGAAGTGCAATAATTTTGTGCTTTTTTGGTTACAAAGAACACTGAGTTCTGAAAATGGGCAAAGCATGATGTGGATAGACTATACATATATGATCTTTGGACAGATCTCTTTGACAGATTTTCACAAGAAAATCTTAAGCGAATATGATACGCGCTCGGTTATATTGGTGCCGAGACATATGTGGTGTCGTTGTCGTAAATCGAGTAAGCTATTCTCAAAACTAGATGATGAAAATATAATGGCTAAGTTATGTTGGTGAACAATGTTCAAGGGAAAGATATTCAAAGGTAGGAGTGTTCAAACTGTTAAGTCGGTCGGTGGCTGAACCGAATTACCCAAAATTGAATTAATTAAAATTTTTAGATCTTTAACCGTTAACCGAATTAATTTTTTTAAAATATATTAACCGAACCGAACAACATTAAGTTAATTCGGTCGGTTTTTGAATTAACCGAATTACAAGTGCAGCCAATGTTATTTTTTAGGGATTAAAGTTTGTTTCTCTACTTTGAATCTGCTTATAAGTGCAAGCAAATATTCATAAACAAATAAGAGATGGAAAAAACTACTTAAACAATAAAGGTTTGCTTATTACACAAATACATCGAACACGACTTCAAAAAAATAAAATAAAAAGTAAACAGAAATAATTCATCAAAGGAAAAGAAATAACATATTTAATGTTAAATATAACTAAACAAAATCATAAAAAATTATAACAGAAGATATAAACCATAAAACCAACATTTATAAACACCAAAATGGCTCGCGACACAATGAAGCTCCGATGAATGGTTAAGACTAAATCTCTGGAGGTGATTCGGTAAAGTGAAGGATTCGAGCTCACTTGTCACTCAAACACAGTTATACACAGCTGATTCTGAAAGGTTGAAAATGGAAGAACATGACTTAAAGCTTAGAAAAGGAAAGAATGGGTGAATGTTTAGTTTTTTTTTTTACTTATTTAGGGCTTGTTTTTTAATTTTGTTAGATGTTTAGGATTTTTCCATCTGGGTTAAATTTAGAAGCTGGGTTTGGCTGTTTGGGTATGGGCTTAATAATAATATGTATAAATATAATATATTTAATATTTGTTATATTTCGGTTAATTCAGTTAATTAACTGGTTTTGAACTGAATTACGTTAACCGAACTTTGAAAAAAAAATTAACCACTCACCGACCGAATAAAATTCGGTGACTGACCGTTTAACCGAATTAATTCGGCTTGGTCGGTTAATTCGGTTTAACCGACCGTTTGAACACCCTTATTCAAAGATAATAGGGGGTTTAAGAGAGGGTGATATATGTTTATCGAAAGGTGTGAGGAATTTAAGGTGTTTGAAGATAGGAATGAAAGGTTAAGGTGGAAAGTATGTCAAAAGGGTGTTGGATGATAAAAATGGTAAAGTTCAAGAAATGAACCAACACTATAGGTGAGTGTTGACCCGATTTCTATTTGAACAAATAACTTAAGTATAAAAATAGGGATGAATCATGACCCATTAGCTATTGAGAGTTAGGAACCAACGATATAAACAATGGAATAAGAATGATTTCACACTATAGTCTAAGAAATTGATAAAGTTCTAAAAAGAACAAACGAGAATGAATTCTCACCAGAATATATATATATATCAAGAGTTGTCTTTACAATGAAAATACACGAACTATTTATTAGAAAACAAGAACAAATTCTAGAATGTCCCATAATAATGACACACATGAATGCGTAGCAAATGAAAAATATTTGAAGGTTTTAAAGGATGGTAGTCGAATGGTTCTTTGCATGAAGAATGAATTCTGACAGTTTTGATTTCAGCTAATGAATGGTCTTTTAAATTTCTGAAACAAACATCTTGATTAGATGAGGAGTTGTCCCTTGGTAAATCCCCTTAATTACCATTTTAATTCTTGCCTTCAATCTCCCTTACATTTATTTAGTGCTTGAATACAAAAGACTCCAGAATATTTAATTGAATTTAAACTTTCTTAGTGCCCATTGAAATTTTGAAATTGACCAGCTTTCATGCACCTGAAACACAAAAGACATGTATTGAAACAATGCAACTTAAATGCTAAATATGAAATGATTATGTATTTAAAGAAGACATCGAATAATGACCCTTAATAGAGTAGAAAGAATTCTATTGAGAACTTTTGGCCGTCAGTGTAATACCTCAAAAATGTAGTTTCGGAGTATGACACTAACTCGAGTATGTTTTAATTTGATGTGAGAAATCTATGAAGCAGTTAATTAAATGAATTAAGGACCTATAATGAAATTTGAATAGCTTGTTAACTAAACTAAAATGACTCTCTTGAAAAGACTTAATTATTGAAGAATTGCATGTAAGATTTATGGAAATTAGGGATCAAATTGGAACAAAGAAGAAATGGATGATCGATTGTGAAGGGGATTAAACCGAATGACATGCAAAACCTTGAGATTGCATGCTAAAGACAAATGAGTTAAAGGGTGTGCTTACATGGAAAGCATTTTGAGTAGGCAAGTGGTGGGGAAATGGAAAGAAAGCACCCATTTTGTATATTATTATTTTTTTCCTATAGTAAACCGAACCTAGAGGGATAGAAATAATAACCACCATAGCTTAAATTTGAGCTGGTAATGGAATCACCATTTTGGGGGTTTGCTTTCGAAGAAATGGAAAGAAAGCACCCATTCTAGTGAATTTGTTGAGCGTGCATGAATCTTAATTTTTGGATATTGTTTTCCCTTGGCTATAATTGGTATCTGCTCGATAATAGGTGTCTTTATATTTGTATTGGAATGTTGAAGAGATACTATAAAATCCTGTCCAAGAGTGCTGACTATGATCTTCTCTATATTTACTTTTATTAGCCGAGAACAAAATGAGTGCAAATATGTATATACATGTGAAATTTGGACTGTTTTGAACACCTTGAATAATTGTTGGACTGTTTTGAGTATATATATATATATATATATATATATATATATATATATATAAGTATACATTAGAACTATGTTAGAATGTTTGATTTCATATATGTTTATACATGAAAAAATCTGGGCAGATTGGATTCATAAGAATGGTTCAAATTGAATTTAAGAACATGGGATTAAGTAGGAGCAACTTTAATGATCATGGACTGTTTTATCAAAACCAGAATTTTAGAAACTGAAATACAAGAATTTAAGGACTGTTTTGAGATATATTCATGTTTATACAAGTATAAAGGATTGTTTTGATACGTACATACATGTGAGCATATGTAATTTGGATTGTTTAATTCGATTGAAACAAACAACTAGTTGTCATGATTGAATTCTGCCTTTGAATGAATTGGATAAACTTGAAATTTGGTTAACATGCCTTAATTGTGGTAACATGGTTGCTTTTGGATACACTACTTGATAATTCTAAAATGTTAGATCAAGAATGATACGGCTATATGGTGTAGTAATTGAAATTAGTAAAAATTTAGACTGTTGGCATTATACTTTGTCTTAGGATCTCTTGAAATAATTTAGGCCATTGTTTGAATGTACAAGTTAATCTTGAAGTCTTAAAATTAACTACATGGCGTGCTGGAAATCAACGAGGGACTGTTGTGACTTAAAATGAAAAGCAAAAAGGATGCAAAAAGGGATTGTTTTAGTGTACCTAAGTATGTGTAAAAATGTGTGGACTGTTGTGGTAAGTATATAAATATTAGGGGCTGTTTTATAAATAAAATTAATGACAGATTTACACTTTCTAGGAGAACAGTTTGTATTATTTTAAAAACTGCTTTGAGCATGTGTTGATAACTATAATATATATATATATATATATATATATGAAAATAAGACATCATTGTAAATACTTGAACACTAGTGAATTGTTTGGAACATGAACATGTGTAATTATGAATAAAAGACTGTTTTGTGTTCATGTAAATGTATTAGGGATTATTTTTGAATGTTTATAGATACTATGGACTGTTTGAATGTATATGTGTATTGTGAAAATACCAACTGTTTTGAATACATACTGAAGCATGCAGACTGATTTGTATGTATACATAGGTTAATGTGTGTAATTGGACTATTAGTGAATGAATTAAGTTGGTTTTAATGGATGGCTATTATGTTTGAGGTACATGTATTGATAAGGAAGATGTTGCTAAGAAGGAGCTAGGAATGGAATTGGTTAAGTAGCAAGATATGATTAAGGATTTAGGTATCTCGTAACTTCGGGATAAGAGGCGAGTGTAGTTACATTTGTCTTGGATGACATGGTGACATCCCGATCTTCGTTTCTATGATGTGTATTCATTAATTCATAAGCATGTGCATATGGCTCACATAGAGTACAATATACGAATGCATTCATAGCATGGCATCTTTGATAAGTAATTTGGTTATGTTGCATCATATATGGACCTTGTTCCTTGCTATGCTATGTTTGTAATTGATGACTAAGTACACTTTAATATAATGCTTGAAGCTAGCTTCTAACCAATAAGGTTATAAGATTCCGTTAAAGAAATTGAATATCAAAGTTATAAATTCATAATTTTAAAGCCTTACGGAGCTAGAAGCTCAACTTGTGTTATAAGATACTAGAAAGAAGAAATAAGTAAGTCTACTTGTAACATAAGAAATCTCTCCTAACTTGAAGACATAAGATATTTAAGTTGCCTATTCAATAGAAGCCCTTGGACACATTGGCATAATACATGGTATACTTTGGGACTACGGTCCATGAGCTACGGCTCGGGTGACGACCCATTATATGTGATATATTGGCGACAGTAGGAAGTAACGGGGGAGATGTAAATAGATTGGCGACAGTTTGGTTGGATAGTGAGAAGTTAGGATTATTATGTTCAGACACTAGCCATTGCTTAGTGCTTTGTGCTATGTGTAATTCGGACCAATGGTACTTATGTCCAAATGTGATCCAAGGCAAATATTCTAAAAGATATGAACTCAGATACTAAGCTTTGAAAGGAAACTCTGATAAGCAAGGTTATGAATTCAGATAAGCTTTGTTATGTTCTCTGATAAGCTCTAACAAGAACTTCTAAAGCTTTGATAAGAACTTCAATAAGCCTTACTAAGGCTACAACAAGATAAATTATGAACTCTGATAAGTTTGTTAAAAATTCTAAAAGAACTCAGTTTAATCCATGAAAGAAATTCGATTAAGACTTGAAAGAATAGAAACTCTGATAAAGCTCCTAATAAGCAAGCCTTGACTAATGTTAAGATTAAGACAAAAGTAACTATTGCTAATTTATGCTTGTATCCTTTGATTTTTCCCTTAATATCATTGGCATTATGCTTGATTGTTACTACCTCACTTAGGCTATATCAACCTAATGCATTCACTGTCATACATTTTCAAGATTTAGACATCTTTGATTTTGATCGTGCTTGAAAATTGCAAGTCATTCACCAGAGCCTTAGCTTAGAATTGATTTTGTCATAGATAACTCCTAGAATGGTGGCATATAGCATTTGTACAAGCATCTTTGTAATTTGAAATGTTATCCTCATGATGTGATTACTTGGGTATGCAAAAAAATATACTTAATTGTGGCCTGATTTAATTTTTATTAGTTATAGGTTGTATATATATAACTTTATAGATGTATATAAGTATACACGAGAAGAGTATTATGTGGGCAGTTTCGAAATTAAGTACTTAAATAGTGGCATATGATTATTCATGAATATTGGTTTTGTGATGAAGTATCCTTGATGTAATTTAATGATTGAATAGATAATACTTGGAGAAATTCAAAATGGAGACTCGTGTTCTAACGTGAAGGTTGATTATAGATTTACGCTAAGGAGACACAAATAAATTAAGATTGAAAGGCATTGATTGATTATGTTTGGTTTTGTGAATTTGGTCAGTAATTATGAAATTTGGATATAAACAGTCTTATATATATATATATATATATATGAGGATTTACATATCCCAGGAAACGTCTAATATGTATATTAAATTGTGAATGTACGAATTCAGATTCATAAAGGAATTAGTATAAAATTTGTACGGTATTATATGCTATTATATGGAAGCAGTTTTAAGTTATAAAACGAAATCCTGAAGCATGTTTGTATGCTGTTTTAACGCCTAATTAGTATATAGTTTATACGATGTTGCTTGCTGTAATTGAAGTTCGGATTGAGTGAAAAGAAATATGATTTTTGAAGTGAAATTTAGTTGAGGATTGAAAGTATGTAAAAACGTTTATGGAATTTGACAGCATGCATTACCATTTCAATATTTTTATCAAAAGAAAATCAAAATGATATGTAATACATGATTGAATATATACATGCTCTTAACTTGTTTGCAGGGTCTTAATCCCTCCTGGTGTTTGATGTAAGACTATCCTTGTTTGTTATTGAGCAATCTATGTTATGTTTGGAAGTGTTTATTGGTTCACGCATGCTTCTTTGATGACTAGTCCATTTGTATATATATTGATGCTTGGAGTCTTCTCGACACGAGTCTTATATGTATGCATCAGTCTAAGATATATGTTTAAAGAAATTAAAAAATTGTGAGACCTACTTTTGGATTTCTGGATTTTGATTCTTATAACATCTTCTATTCTGATTTTCTTTTGTACCGGGCAGAGAGTGTTACAATTTGGTATCAGAGCTAGAATTTAGTCGGTTTGGGATTAAACTAAAATCTAGTGTATGTCTGCATTCTGCATATGCCACCTAGGAGTTCAAATTTCTTTTTAGTTTTGTTGACTTGCAACTAACACGATATGTATACTTTGTTTTAATATTCAGAATGTAGAAAGTATTCTGAATTTGATAATACAAATTAGTTGTCATTAAAGAAATTCGAGGACAAATTTCTTATAAGGGGGAGAATTGTAATACCCAAAAATATAGTCTCAGAGTATGACACTAATTCGAGTATGTTTTAATTTGATGGGAGAAATCTTTGAAGTAGTTAATTAAATGAATTAAGGACCTATAATGAAATTTGAATAGCTTGTTAACTAAACTAAAATGGCTCTCTTGAAAATTCTTAATTATTGAAGAATTGCATGTAAGATTTATGGAAATTAGGGATCAAATTGGAACAAAGAAGAAATGGATGATCGATTGTGGAGGGGATTAAACCGAATGACATGCAAAACCTTGAGATTGCATGCTAAAGACAAATGAGTTAAAGGGTGTGCTTACATGGCAAGCATTTTGAGTAGGCAAGTGGTGGGGAAATCGGCCAAGGGGGCCATTTGTATATTATTCTTTTTTTTTTCCTATAGTAAACCGAACCTAGAGGGATAGAATAATAACCACCATAGCTTAAATTTGAGCTGGTAATGGGATCACCATTTTGGGGGTTTGCTTTCGAAGAAATGGAGAAGAAAGCACCCATGCTAGTGAATTTGTTGAGCGTGCATGAATCTTAATTTTTGGATATTGTTTGCCCTTGGCTATAATTGGTATCTGCTCGATAATAGGTGTCTTTATATTTGTATTGGAATGTTGAAGAGATACTATAAATGTAACCCCTTAAACCCGGCCTAGAAGAAAATGCCGAATTTAGGAAGTCACCATTGAAAACTTTACCCTCAAGAAACCAATTTCATTTATAAAACTGTAAAATAATTGCGAAATAATTAAATACTTGGTAATTTGTCAAAACTAAAGCGTTGAAATAATAACCGAAAATTTCATAATATAATCTGAATATCGAGTCTGAAAATGCATGCTAAAAATATTAAACCCTAAATATGAAATTACGTCTAATCCCAAAACTAGTAATTAAATAAAATAAATAAACCCAAGTCCATACTGATATATAGTAAAGCTTAAAACACGAGATCCTCCAAGTACTACGTCGTTTAAAGTCTGAGTTATCTGTAAAAAAAACTATGGGGGGAGTGAGCTATTGAGCCCAGTGTGTCTCTAAAGTACAAGCAATCACAAAAATTAGTTTCAAAATATTTTTCTTAAGATATTTAATAAAACTACGGTAAAACCCAATGCATGTAATGATGACACAGACAAAACGCATTTCCTAGCTGCATAATCCAATCACAGTGGTTGCAAAGCCAACCGGTCACAGTGAAGGTAGTTCCCCAAAACCCCTCACCCCTTATTTCTCCAATCACAGTGTGGTCAAACCACTTCTTCCACCGTACAAACCCATCCCATGCATATAAAATATGGTAATGATTGTAAAACACATAATCACATCACAGTTTATCGTACTAAATACGAGGATCACAGTTCTGAAATTCTGATAATCTCATAAAAACACAATCTGACACAGTATGCATGTTATCTCAAAACACATGGTAATCACAGCACATGAAAAATAGTCATGCCTGTTGTAAAATATTTCACAGACATATAGCACGGAAAGAGAATACACCTTAGCCAAAGCAAACCCAACCTATTGAATGGATCGTCTCACATGATCAAAAGTAAGAGGTTCAATTGTATTGGTACCTATTAGAATAATTTTTCTACTATTACTATTATCATTATAACTAAGGAATTAATTCTAAAGACTTATTCAACGAACTTTAATGATTCAAGTACACTTATCTGATTGATATCTAAGATATCCAAATCCAACCAAAGAAACGGTTGGATTGAACACTTGAATTAAAAAAATATATCGAAGGATCATTTATTAAAGTATTTAAAATAAATTTCAGTGTGCTTTTAAACCTCCAAGAACGCAGCTTTGAAAAATTAAATCAGTCCGTCGATTAATCTTTAAAATCCTCGAAACCAAGTTTTCATACATGCACATATTCGATAAAAACTAAAAAAATATATTTATATAATAATAAATGCATTAATGGTGTAAAACATAAGACCAGGGAATTTGTGAATACTGTATACGTATTCCCTAAAACCAAATTTATAGTGTGTATATATAATAAAAAAATGTTAAAAAGGATAATAAAGATGAACTAAAAAGGACCTGTAAAGCCAAATTAAAGTCACTCACTTGAATTTGTAAAGAATGGCAGATTTCAACGTGTAAGACGGCGGCTTCCAAAGGTGATTTTGAGTTTTTAATTCTTGGAAAGAAAAAGATTTTGGTGTTTGTATTTAAAATAGTAACTTTGGGGTTTTAAAACAATAAATAAAAGAAAAGAAAGGAAATCGTGGGAGAGGAGAAAGTGACAGTGGTTTGATGGGTTTAAATAACCAAATCTTTGGGAAAAATTACAAGGTAAGTTCTTGTATTTTCTAGGGTTCACAAAATAGGTATCTAATATCAATTCTTTATAAAAATGTTGCGAAATTTGTTTAAAAATTCAATAAATTCCCAAATTTCTTAATTAGGGTTTTATATTTAAAATTCCAATTTCTAGGATTTTGAATTTAGTGAATTTAAATTAGGGTTTTAAATTTGAGGCAAAAATTCGGGATGTTACAACTCTCCCACCCTTAAAATAAATTTCGTCCTCGAAATTTCCAGGCTTATTGACAAAATCTCAAAAGTATGGATGTTTAGATAAAGCTTAAAAGACCATTTCAGATCAGGTTATGAATGACAACACAGAGTTTTCTGGCAGGTTTTGATCTAAAATTTGTAGGAACAAGTACGGTCTCGATTATTTGTTCGATTAACGAAAGTTCGGGTCCTTGATCAGGATTCGATTTATGATCTATAATGGTTACTCAAAAGAACATAGCTCAAGGATTCACGTGGTTTGAAAGAATACTTATTGATACAACAAGGTGGAGAGATTACGAGTAATTCTATGTTTGGAGTAGCAGTCACTAATTAACGAGTACACATTTCTCTAGATCTGAATCCAGATGCAACTCACTCAAATATAAAGCTCCTACGAGGTTGCATACCCAACTATCTAAAAGATAATTACCTAAGATCAGAATTGAACTCGAAGTTTCTATTCAAAATATATCTTTAATTCTTTAAAATAACAATTTATCAAAAAATCTCATTGTGCCCGAAAATATTTATTATGCATGCAAAAATCATTTTTGGTTTAAAATTTCATGTGAACCTCACAGTCCGAGGGTTGAACTTGGCTCTGATACCACTAAATGTAACTCCCTTAAACCCGACCTAGAAGAAAATGCCGAATTTAAGAAGTCACCATTGAAAACTTTACTCTCAAGAAACCAATTTCAATTATAAAACTGTAAAATAATTGCGGAATAATTAAATACTTGGTAATTTGTCAAAACTAAAGCGTTAAAATAATAACCAAAAATTTCATAATATAATCTGAATATCGAGTCTGAAAATGCATGCTAAAAATAATAAACCCCAAATATGAAATTACATCAAATCCCAAAACTAGTAATTAAATTAAATAAATAAACCCAAGTCCATACTGATATATAATAAAAATGAAAACACGAGATCCTCCGAGTACCAAGTCGTTTAAAGTCTAAGTTATCTGTAAAAAATCTATGGGGGAGTGAGCTATTGAGCCCAAAGTGTCTCTAAAGTGCAAGCAATCACAAAAATCAGTTTCAAAATATTTTTCTTAAGATATTTAATAAAAGCACGGTAAAACACAATGCATGTAATGATGACACAGACAAAACGCATTTCCCAGCTACATACTCCAATCACAGTGGTGGCGAAGCCAACCAGTCACAGTGGAGGTAGTTCCCCAGAACCCCTCACCCCTTATTTCTCCAATCACAGTGTGGTCAAACCACTTTTTCCATCGTACAGTCCCATCTCATGCATATAAAATATGGTAATGATTGTAAAACACATAACCGCATCACAGTTTATCGTACTAAATACGAGGATCACAATTTTGAAATTCTAATAATCTCATAAAAATACAATCTGACACAGTATGCATGTTATCTCAAAACACATGGTAATCACAGCACAGGAAAAATAGTCATGCATGTTGTACAAGATTTCAGAGACATATGGCACGGAAAGAGAACACACATTAGCCAAAGCAAACCCAACCTATTGAATGGCGCATCTCTCACGATCAAAAGTAACCTATTAGAATAATTTCTTTACTATTACTATTATCACTATGACTAAGAAATTAATTCTAAAGACTTGTTCAGCGAACTTTAATGATTCAAGTACACTTATTTGATTAATATCTAAGATATCCAAATCCAATCAAAGAAACGGTTGGATTGAACACTTGAATTAAAAAAAATATCGAAGGATCATTTATTAAAGTATTTAAAATAAATTTCAGCGTGCTTTTAAACCTCCAAGAACGCAGCTTTGAAAAATCAAATCAGTCCGTTGATTAATCTTTAAAATCCTCGAAACCAAGTTTTCATACATGTACATATTCGATAAAAACTAAAAAAATATATTTATATAATAATAAATGCATTAATGGTGTAAAACATAAGACCAGGGAATTTGTGAATACTGTATACGTATTCCTTAAAACCAAATTTATAGTGTATATATATAATAAAAAAATGTTAAAAAGGATAATAAAGTTGAACTAAAAAGGACCTATAAAGCCAAATTAAAGTCACTCACTTGAATTTGTAAAGAATGGCAGATTTCAATGTGTAAGACGGCGGTTTCCAAAGGTGATTTTGAGTTTTTAATTCTTGGAAAGAAAAAGATTTTGGTGTTTGTATTTAAAATAGTAGCTTTGGGGTTTTAAAACAATAAATAAAAGAAAAGAAAGGAAATCGTGGGAGAGGAGAAGGTGAAAGTGGTATGATGGGTTTAAATAACCAAATCTTTGGGAAAAATTACAAGGTAAGTCCTTGTATTTTTCTAGAGTTCACAAAATAGGTATCTAATATCAATTCTTTATAAAAAGGTCGTGAAATTCGTTTAAAAATTCAATAAACTCCCAAATTTCTTAATTTGGGTTCATATTTAAAATTCTAATTTCTAGGGTTTTGAATTTAGAGAATTTAAATTAGGGTTCTAAATTTGAGGCAAAAATTTGGGGTGTTACAATAAAATCCTGTCCAAGAGTGCTGACTATGATCATACTTCAGATTAAGCTCTTCTTTATAGTTACTTTTATTAGCCGAGAACAAAATGAGTGCAAATATGAATATACATGTGAAATTTTGACTGTTTTGAACACCTTGAATAATTGTTGGACTGTTTTGAGTATATATATATATATAAGTATACATTAGAACTATGTTAGAATGTTTGATTTCATATATGTTTATACATGAAAAAAAAATCTGGGCAGATTGTATTCATAAGAATGGTTCAAATTGAATTTCAGAACATGGGATTAAGTAGGAGCAACATTAATGATCATGGACTGTTTTATCAAAACCAGAATTTTAGAAACTGAATTACAAGAATTTAAGGACTGTTTTGGATTAGATTTGGGACTGTTTTGACATATATTCATGTGTATACAAGTATAAAGTATTGTTTTGATACATACATACATGTGAGCATATGTAATTTGGATCGTTTAATTCGATTGAAACAAACAACTAGTTGTCATGATTGAATTCTGCCCTTGAATGAATTGGATAAACTTGAAATTTGGTTAACATGCCTTAATTGTGGTAACATGGTGGCTTTTGGATACACTGGTTGATAATTCTAAAATGTTAGATCAAGAGTGATACGGCTATATGGTGTAGTAATTGAAATTAGTAAAAATTGTATGTACATGGGATCTGTTTGTTATGGCAATGGGTTATAGAATTTGAGAAAACTAGTTAAATGGTTTGTTTGGAATAAAATTTAGACTGTTGCCGTTATACTTTGTCTTAGGATCTCTTGAAATAATTTAGGCCATTGTTTGAATGTATAAGTTAATCTTGATGTCTTAAAATTAACTACATGGCTTGCTGGAAATCAACGAGGGATTGTTGTGACTTAAAATGAAAAGCAAAAAGGATGCAAAAAGGGACTGTTTTAGTGTACCTAAGTATGTGTAGAAATGTGTGGACTGTTGTGGTATGTATATAAATATTAGGGGCTGTTTTATAAATAAAATTAATGGACAGATTTACACTTTCTAGGAGAGCAGTTTGTATTAATTTAAAAACTATTTTGAGCATGTGTTGATAACTACATAAATATAAATATATATATATATATATATGAAAATAAGACAACATTGTAAATACTTGAACACTAGTGAATTGTTTGGAACATGAACATGTGTAATTACAAATAAAAGACTGTTTTGTGTTCATGTAAATGTATTAGGGATTGTTTTTGAATGTTTATAGATACTATGGACTGTTTGAATGTATATGTGTATTGTGAAAATACCAACTGTTTTGAGTACATACTGAAGCATGCAGACTGATTTGTATGTATACATAGGTTAATGTGTGTAATTGGACTATTAGTGAATGAATTAAGTCGGTTTTAATGGATGGCTATTATGTTTGAGGTACATGTATTGATAAGAAGATGTTGCTAAGAAGGAGCTAGGAACGAAATTGGTTAAGTAGCAAGATATGATTGAGGATTCAGGTATCCTGTAACTTCGGGATAAGAGGTGAGTGTAGTTACATTTGTCTCGGATGACACGGTGTCATCCCGATCTTCATTTCTATGATGTGTATTCATTAATTCATAAGCATATGCATATGGCTCACATAGAGTACAATATACGAATGCATTCATAGCATGACATCTTTGATAAGTCATTTGGTTATGTTGCATCATATATGGACCTTGTCCTTGCTATGCTATGTTTGTAATAGATGACTATGTACACTTTAATATAATGCTTGAAGCTAGCTTCTAACCAATAAGGTTATAAGATTCCATTAAAGGAATTGAATATCAAAGTTATAAATTCATAATTTTAAAGCCTTAAGGAGCTAGAAGCTCAACTTGTGTTATAAGATACTAGAAAGAAGAAATAAGTAAGTCTACTTGTAACATAAGAAATCTCTCCTAACTTGAAGACATAAGATATTTAATTTGCCTATTCAATAGAAGCCCTTGGACACATTGGCATAATACATGGTATACTTTGGGACTACGGTCCATGAGCTACGGCTCGGGTGACGACCCATTATATGTGATATATTGGCGACAGTAGGAAGTAACGGGGGAGATGTAAATAGATTGGCGACAGTTTGGTTGGATAGTGAGAAGTTAGGATTATTATGTTCAGACACTAGCCATTGCTTAGTGCTTTGTGCTATGTGTAATCTGGACCAATGGTACTTATGTCCAAATGTGATCCAAGGCAAATATTCTAAAAGATATAAACTCAGATACTAAGCCTTGAAAGGAAACTCTGATAAGCAAGGTTTTGAATTCAGATAAGCTCTGTTATGTTCTCTGATTTGCTCTAATAAGAACTTCAATAGCTTTGATAAGAACTTTAATAAGCCTTACTAAGGCTACAACAAGATAAACTATGAACTCTGATAAGTTCGTTAAAAATTCTAAAAGAACTCAGTTTAATCCCTGAAAGAAATTCGATTAAGACTTGAAAGAATAGGAACTCTGATAAAGCTCCTAATAAGCAAGCCTTGACTAATGTTAAGATTAAGACATAAGTAACAATTGCTAATTTATGCTTGTATCCTTTGATTTTTCCCTTAATATCATTGGCATTATGTTTGATTGTTACTACCTCACTTAGGCTATATTAGCCTGATGCATTCATTGTCATACATTTTCAGGATTTGGACATCTTTGAGTTTGATCGTGCTTGAAGATTGCAAGTCATTCACCAGAGCCTTAGCTTAGAATTGATTTTGTCATAGATAACTCCTAGAATGGTGGCATATAGCATTTGTATAAGCATCTTTGTAATTTGAAATGTTATCGTCATGATGTGATTACTTGGGTATGCAAAAAAAAAAAAAACTTAATTGTGGCATGATTTAATTTTTATTAGTTATAGGTTGTATATATATATATTTATATATAACTTTATAGATGTATAAGTATACACGAGAAGAGTATTATGTGGGCAGTTTCGAAATTAAGTACTTAAATAGTGGCATATGATTATTCATGAATATTGGTTTTGTGATGAAGTATCCTTGATGTAATTTAATGATTGAATAGATAATACTTGGAGAAATTCAAAATGGAGACTCATGTTCTAACGTGAAGGTTGATTATAGATTTACGCTAAGGAGACACAAATAAATTAAGATTGAAAGGCATTGATTGATTATGTTTGGTTTTGTGAATTTGGTCAGTAATTATGAAATTTGGATATAAACAGTCTTTTATATATATGAGGATTTACATGTCCCGGGAAACGTCTAATATGTATATTAAATTGTGAATGTACGAATTCAGATTCATAAAGGAATTAGTATAAAATTTGTACGGTATTATATGCTATTATATGAAAGCAGTTTTAAGTTATAAAACGAAATCCTGAAGCATGTATGTATGCCGTTTTAACGGCTAATTAGTATACAGTTTATATGATGTTGCTTGCTGTAATTGAAGTTCGGATTGAGTGAAAAGAAATATGATTTTTGAAGTGAAATTTAGTTGAGGATTGAAAGTATGTAAAAACGTTTATGGAATTTGACAGCATGCATTACCATTTCAATATTTTTATCAAAAGAATATCAAAATGATATGTAATGTTACATGATTGAATATATACATGCTCTTAACTTGTTTGCAGGGTCTTAATCCCTCTTGGTCTTTGATGTAAGACTATCCTTGTTTGTTATTGAATAATATATGTTATGTTTGGAAGTGTTTATTGGTTCACGAATGCTTCCTTGATGACTAGTCCATTTGTATATATATTGATGCTTGGAGTCTTCTCGATACGAGTCTTATATGTATGTGTCAGTCTAAGATATATGTTTAAAGAAATAAAAAAAATTGTGAGACCTACTTTTGGATTTATGGATTTTAATTCTGATAACATCTTCTATTTTGGTTTTCTTCTGAACCGGGTTGAGGGTGTTACAGTCTGTCTGGGATGGCATGTAGTAGAGAACAATAGTTTTTTTCTAATTTTCCCCCCAAGTGTTCTTCAAAAATGGCTCAAAAATTTTGCATCCTTATATGAAACTATTGTCTTCGGAATTCCATTCAAGCGAACAATGTCCCTAAAAAACAGATTCACAACATTAGAAGCGTCATCAATTTTGTTACATGGAATAAAGTGTGTGTCATTTTAAAAAATCTATCTAAAAAAACAAAAATCGAGTATTTGTTGATTTTGGTTCGGGGAAGGCCTAGTACAAATTTCATTGAAATGTCCATCCAAGGAGTCGTTGAAACTGGTTGTGGCGAATACAACCCATGGAGGTTTAAACTTGGATTTCGCCTTTTCGCATGTGATACACCTCTCACAAATTTTACAACATCTCTTCTTATTTTTGTCCAATATAGATATTCTTGAAGAGTGCTCTTTGTCTTGTCCACTCCAAAACGACCCATAATGTAACATCTCAAAAAACGAACTAGAAGATTTGAGAAAGTTATCATATTTGGGTTAAAATTTTGGTTAGGTTTTGACTATTTAATTAATTTCAGAAAATAATTTAGTTTGATTAAATTTTTTTGATAAATTTATTGTGACTAATATTTTTGAAAATATATTTAATGAGTTTATTTAAGGATGAAAATGAGTCTTAAGTAATTATTAATGTATCAGTTTAATATTAAGTTAAATGGTGACTATTTTGCAAGAGTTGCAAAATATTAATGATGGCAATATTGTAAAAAGAATTAAAGTGATATTAGAATTATTAAACTAATTATTAAATATATCTTTTCCCTCTCATTTTTAACAAAAGAAGATGACAGTTATTATTTTCTCAAGACGAGAAAAAACATATCTAAGCGTTTTTCTCTTTTTATATCTAGAATTTGCCAAACACACTTTAGAAAACATTGATTTTCCTTCTTAATTTTCATTTCTTTTATATTCTAAATAATTTCTAATCAACAATCTAGCAAGAGCTAGTAGTCTTCATCAGTTCTTCTTGAAATTCACGTTCAAATGGAGGATGAGGTTTTCAAATTCCACTTTTCCTATCAATTGGTTAAACTTTTAATTTTTAAAGGTTCTCTAATTATTTTTAATTGATTATCTATCATTTTTATTGGAGTGTATGAACTAAAATGAATTTAATTTGGTTTATTTGATTTTTGGATGATAAAAGAGTGATTGTGATTTGATAGATAAAATCTAGATGTTTTAATTGGATTGAGAGTTAATCTTATGGGTTAGATGAAATTTAATCTCAATTTTATGAAATTATTATGGAATTTAATTTCATTGGTTATATTTAGATTTGAGTTCTTGAATGGGGTGATTGGTAGAATGGTTGATTGAATTATTTGATCACATGTTAGTGTGCACCGCTTATGTTCGATGAAATGATTACAAGAATTGTTAAGATGAAAATTTTTTTTAAGGTGACCTTACGAAGCGGGGGGGTGAAGAAGCAGGGCAGCCTGCTTTGTGCGGCTGCTGCAGCACCTCTGGGCGCACGCAGTGGTTGTGGCCTGCTGCTGTTGCCTACTCCCTTGTGGGCAGCTTGCGTGGGAAAAAAAAAAGAAAGACTAAAAGGGATCGGAAATTGGCTCCAGGCGGTGCTTGTGAAGGTGCTTAAAGAGGGGTGTTGGTAATATAAAAAAAATTTGCAAGGGATTTGTGTTACAAGCAGTAGGCGTGAATAATAAGAAGGGATTGGGAATTGATTCCCCTGCCATGGCGTGAAGTGGGAAAAAAAAATAATAATAATAGGGTGTTTGTTTTGGTTCGTAATTGTGTCCTGGGGTATTTTAATAAAGTGGATATTTTAGTGTGGTTCTATTTATATTAATCTTTTCATTTTCTTGTGGCGGTTGGACGATTTTTGCTTAAGCGTCGAGACGTTAGTATCGAGGCGATAGCGAGTTGGTGAGTGCAAATGTGTTTTGGTACTCTAAAGTAGTTTGAATTATGGCTTTTGGGGGGTTTAGTTTAAGCATAACAAGCTTAGCTAAGCTCAGAAATAAGTTTTCTTAATTTCGCCATTTGAATATCGGGCAAATATGAAAGCATGTTTTGAATTGAAAGCATGAGCTGAAAGTACTCACCATTTTTATGCATCATTTAATGATATGCTATGATTTATCAAGCACGAGGATGCCCTATTTGCACCAATATAAGTTTACGAAACGAAATGTCAAAGTTGCCAAGGGCAATGACTATTTGAACATGAAACCGATTTATTAAATGCATGAGAAAAACAGTAAGTAAATTTGTTTTAAATGATTATATTGGCTGTGTGACACACTAAAAAGGTATCAGATATAAATGACATGCCATAGGGTTAAAAGTGTACTGTAAAATTAAAGTCGATCGCCCCACGACTTTGAGGTAATTGAAAGACATTATCCGGGCTGATGGAATCCGCGACTTTGAGGTAATTGAAAGACATTATTCAGACCGGAGGCAAGATGGTATAGGGTGAATGGAAAACATCACCTCGTAATACGTGTATCCGATGAAAAAAAGTATAAAAGAATTATAGTTTTAAATCTAGTCACATTTATTACTAATATATGAAGATATAATGGAAAAGCAAAATGAAAGCCTGATGCATATGTTTCGAACAAGCATGTTTTGTTTAAATGCTTTAAGAATGAAGATTTTGAAATGGTCTAAAATGGGTTTCTAATATTGGTTTTGATTTTGGAAATGCATTGACGTTTTACTTTATTTTGAGGTCACTCACTAAGTATTGTATGTTTATTCTCTCTTTTCTTTCATCAATGCAGTAAATTAAGAAAATGCGGGGTCGTGGTACGTGGCAAGAAATGATCCCAAGACAAGTTAAAAGAGTATGTTATGGTTTCTCTAAGTTTTGCAACATGGGCAAAGTGGCAAGACTATTGGGAGATTATGTTTTGTATATGGCTTGACATTTTTAGTAAACTTGCAGTATTTGGATGATGACATTTTTTACCAAGAGTATGATGTTAAATGAGTATGGTGTTGATCAATTCTTAATTGCTTGAATTGCTAAGATGATATATTGTTGAAGCATGATAAAGATGTATTTTTAGTTGAACTAAGTATGAGAGTTATATGCTTTAATATGCATGCAAATAATGGTTGAATACTTATGTTTGTGTTTTAGATGCTTGAGCAAATCTTGAATGGCATGTATGAATGTTATATGAAATATTTGGTTTATTTCTTGTTTTAATTTGTATTTTGAGCATGTTGGTTTTATGCAATTAGGGAGCATGCCTCTAGCTTGAGTGTTTGTGATTGGAAATGCATGAATTTTTTGTTCTAATGTGTTTTGAGGTATGTTTTATATGTGGCGTATGTTTAGGAAGCATGTTAGATTGATTAAAGCATGTTTGGTATGGTTTAGAGATGAAAAAGTGGAATGTCCATATCGGTACGAGTGATCTAGGTGCCGGTACGCTTCACACGTATCGGTACGATGGTCCTGAGTATCGGTACGCGAGTTGGTTGTTGGCTGTTTGGAGGTTGTTGTGTTTTAGATTCTTTACAAAATGGTCCCTAGTTGTTCACATGTTAATTGGATGTGCTTGCATGATCCGTTTGAGCTGAAAATCAACTTGCTGACATAAAATATGATTAATTAAATATTAGTACCTGGAACTTAGCTAAGTCCCTATAATTATTTAGATTTGCATTTTTATCCCTAAAATGCTCATACTTGCAATTGAGTGTCTATACGGTATCCGTTTCGAATGAAAATTGAACCGCTACTTGTATGTATACCACATACCTTAATAATACATCTAGTTAAGATAAAATAAAAATAGACCTAATTTCGAGTTAGTGAGTTTGGGTTTGCTTCGACAAACCTAATGTGATTTCCTCGGTTCGGGTCTAATGACTAGGTCGGGTTAAGGGGGTTACTCTAATACCCTAATATTTGGTTAGTGACCAAAATGTAAAGAATTAAAAGTTGGTGGTTTTAGTTTAGTGACTAAAATGTAAATTTTTAAAGTTTGGTAGTTAAAGTGAAAAGTTGAGAAAAGTTCAAAGACTAATATGATAATTTTCCCAACTATATGTGATATTCCATAAATGAATAATTTATCCCGGTATAAGAATTTTGGTGGGAATCAAATTTTTGGTACGGGATTTGAGTGAAAAGCTATAAAAAAGATAAGTTTTGGTATTTAATTCGGATGATTGTTAAGTTTAGAATATTATGAAAATTTTATGGAAGTCTTAAGAAGATCCGAGGAACATGACATTATGGTTTTGAATCATTTTTGATTGATTTAGATTTGATTGAATGCAGTATTTTGTGTAGTGTATGAAATGGCATTTTTAAAGATATGTTAATTCATTAATGGCAAAATGGTTATTTTGCCTATATAAATATCTTAAGTTATGGAAAAGTATGAAGTAGAGGTGTCAACTTGTCATTGGTTATAATCAAGGGCCAAAATAGTCATTTGACTATTAAGGAGATTTTTCTTAGTAAATATGGTTAAATAAAGCCATTTGGCATGAAATTAAAGAATAAAAAAGTGTGGAATTTTCTCATCTTTCTCCTCCATTGCCGTGAGCTTCCTAAGCTAGGTAAGGAAAAATTTCATTTCAATTTTTGGGCTTGATTTCGTTGATTTTAGAATTACGACATGAAAAGAAGATTTGTTCTCCATGGAATTCTCTTTCATTTGGTATAAGTTTCGCATGGTTTTCATGCTTCTAAGTTGATATTGGTGCTTAGGATGGACGAAGGACATGTTGGAATTTATGTTTTAAGGTTTATTCAAGTTGGAAATAAGGTTTATGGAGTTGTTTCTTGCTTAAAGTGATGAAAATTCCATGGAATATGGTTTAGGGACCATTAAGCTAATTGAAGAAAATTAGGGGAAAATATTGTAAAAATTATTTTAGTGATGGAAATGAGTAAAAGGATGCTTTTGATGCTTAATTATGTCATTTGGATGAAGAAAACATTCATTTAGGACTATGTTGCAATTTTGCTAAAGTAAGGGACTTTTATGGAAATTGTGAAAAATTGAAGGTTTAAATGAGATGTTGATGTATTGTTTATTCGAATTGGCATTTGAAGAATTTTTATGAATTTCCTGTAGTGATTGCCGAATTGATCAATGTATATAAATTTATACAATCGATTTTGGTTATTGCATTTTTGATGTAAATGTTGAGTCCTAGAAAGTTCAAGACTGAATTAAACAAAAAAGAAAGTCAAGGATCAAGGGTTGAGTGATACTCTTCAAATTCAGGTATTTAGTACAGGCAACAAGGTGAGTGCATTTATATGTTTTGAAATGTATTTAGGAATACTTGTGAATAGTCGACCTATATGATTTTATTGAATTGATAATATTGGTTTCGTATAAAATATGATATTTTCACAAGCATAAAGTAAAAGTTTGGTACATGGTGGAGTATGAACTGCCCTATTGTGTTTTGCTTATGATAGTTTTATTATCATATATTAAGGATATGTTATAGAATGATTTATGGTATAATGGAGTATGAATTGTTCCATTATTTTGATTTATCGATGATGAGTTATTTACTATCTACATAATGATATATTGCAAAGGTAATGATATTGTTTTATTACCCAAGATTATCATTGAGAGTTACAGTATAGTGGCATGCCATAGAGTCTAGCAGATGAGCCCGACACTTTATGTGTCTAGTGATTATCGACACTTTATGTGTCTAGTGATTATCAGCCTTTATGGTCTATTGATTATAGGTCTTTATGGCCTAGTAGTCTGGAACTACACGACTTGCATACTTAGTTCTCTCTATATGTAATTCTTGGGCTAATGGTATAAAGGACTTTTACAGAATGAATTTTGATATAATTCATCCTTGCTTTAAAGCAATATCGTTTTGAAATGGATTTGAATGAGAATTGTCTATACTATGTTTTTAAAATTGATTATTTATTGACTTTATGATTACATTATAATGGCTCAGTAAGTTCTTACTTAGCGTGTGTTTTGCTTGTGCACACGTAGGTTGATCGATCTAGTTCGTAGTAGCAGCGTTTTACATCACCACGTGGACGAGGATACGTTACAGGTTATCATAGTAATATTTTGACATCCTATATGATGTTTTTGATTAGTGGGATGTATATTGTTAAACCTGCATATTTTGTGTGAATCGAACTTTAATCACTTTATGGTTTGTAATGTTTATAACTAAAATATGGTTTAGTATAACTAATATGTTAATTGGAATGATTTATGAGTAGTTAGTGGACTTATAATTGGAATAGGTAGAAACAACCTAGAAAATCTATATTAGGTAGCAAACTTGAAAAATTTCTATAAATTCCACAAATCGAATTATAATGTGAATCTTATATTTATGAACTGGAAATTAAGTCTATTTTCTTTTAAAACAAACGATAACTTATTTTGATATGTATTTTTAAAGTTATGAATTTTTTAAGTGATGAAAGGTCAGAAAATAGAGTAGCAGTCTGCTCTGAAATTCAACACTAGAATTTAACTTTGAAATTTTGTCATAAATCGTACAAATTAAATTTGGGCTATTAGTTTATATAGTTAGAAATATTATTGAATCTAGTTTCCTTCTGAATAAATGGAATCGAATTTCAAGTTGTATATTATTTTATAAAAATATTTCTTTGAAGGTAGTGCAGGCTGCCAGTTTAAAAGTTTTATAATAGAAATATTTTCGACCTTGTTTTGTAACATCATCGACTTGTATTTGGTAACGAATACGGGAAATAGGTGTTACAATTACATTTGGTGGCATCAAGGCTCGGGGTTCTATAACCTCGGACTGATGTGAAAAAAGTCCGGTTACACCAAGTAGTTGTTTGACATGGTTGTAGATGATTTGATTATGAATTGCTAGTTTGGGCTAATTTGGGACACATTTCCTATCACAATTGTTTTTGAAAAGGTGTTTGCAGGTTTGTCTTGGATTATTTATCGAGCCTACACCCCGATAGACTGATTTAAGCACCGGTAATAAATTTTATTTTAAATGAGAAATAATTTTTTCAGTAATTATTTTTGAGCTTTTGTCTGGGTTATTGATAGTATACGATAAGTGATTTTTGATCTTGAGTTAACTTGGTCTTCGATCGAGCATAGTTAAAGGTGGTCTTCAAACTGGAGTGATGTTGTCCTCATTTGTGAGTTTATATGTGGCGTTGGTCCACTGTTTCGAGTATAAAGGTGGTTATTACCATTGATGTTAGTGATATAGATTTTATAGATAAGAAGTAACTAAAGTGATGTGAATGGAGATGAGTACACTGTAAGGTGTCGTATGCTTGATAGTAGCATCAACATTCGTAAGTTATGCAAGTGTTTCAGTCTAGGGAACGGCGACTGAGATTCTAATGAGAATGTTAGAGTGATTAAGTTGATAAGGTCATGATGTATTTTAGGCAAAAAGGATAATGTTCAGGATCGGAACCTGACAAATGATGTGGATTATTAAGGAGAATTTGATAATGTCCCTAACGTCAATTCCACAAGGATCGTCAGGGTATGAAATAGGCATAAGACATTGGATTGGCTATCATCTTCAAAAATCAGAGTGCACAGCCGAATCATGGAATCTGTATTCTGGTTATGCGAAAGATTGGTGATTTGTTACTTCATTTCCTTTTGTACCATCTGAAGGATTCTGTCTCTACGCATTTATGCATATTAATTGGAAGTGGTTATGTATGGATATTTGTGACAAGATTTCCATTTGGGAATCATTGTTAGGAGTGCTTTGGGTGAAACCATGGCAATTAATTGAATTTTATCGAAAGTATTCATGAGAGATTTCGGGTTTTGAAGCTATTTTTAAAGGTGATTGGTTGTTGGAACACCAAGCTGTGGTTGATTCTAAATGTGCTGAGGTCTTGAAGATTGGAGTTGATTTCGTGGTAGAGATTGTTGAAGAATGGACCGAATTATGTTGGTTGTGATTTCGGTTAATAAGGCTGAAGGATGTCGAGAATTGGGCTGCAGATTTTATTTGGATTATGTGATAATCCAATGTTTAAGGATGTTAGGGTTCAGAATGTATGCATCGTTTGGAAATTGTTTTTGGGAATACTTTTGAATGAGTTTTACGGGTTGTTTTCTGATTGTGAAGTCAAGTTCGGTATTGAGACGTATCTTGGTACGACTTCTGAATCCTTTTTGTGTTGCATTAATAAAAATAGTGTTTAGGACCGTTTGGTTTTTATGGGTTTTATGGTTATGCCGTGTAGATGACGGATGCACTAGTAGCATTCGAGGTTACAATATGGTGAGTATTCTGTGAATACTTGGGTTTGTGAGTAGCAAAAATAGTTGTATTTTCATGTACAATGGTACCGAGAAGGATCTTGAGTGACAATCAAGAGTTGCTAATAGTTTTTACAGTTAAATGGTTGTTCTTAATTGGAGTAGGTGCAAGTTTTGGCATAGCTGAATGAGATATTGGTTCAGATGATGTGATTAGGTTGTGTAAGTTTGGTCTGAGTATGTTATTAGTAAGTGTCAACTGTTGGTCATGAATAGTGCATAAACATTTATATGTATATATATACATGTCCGTATATACATACATTGGGCATGACATTAGACGTTTTACATGTAATACCTAAAAATTTTGGTTAGTGACCAAAATGAATAAAATGAAAGTTTGGTGACCAAAATGTAAAACTTGAAAAGTTTGGTGCCAAAGTGTAAAATTTTAAAAGTTTAGGGACTAAATTGTAATTTTAAAAAGTTATGTATTTGGTTCCGTAAATGAATAGTTCACCCCAAGAGTGGCATTTTCGTGATACACGAATTTTTGATACGGAGTTTGTATTAAGAGCTATAAAGCGTTAAAGTTCGAGAAAATTTCTAGATATTTGGATCGAAATAAAAATTATTAAGCGTACTCAGAGCAGAGTAGCATTAGGATGGGTGACCATATGGGAAGGTTTCATGTCAGTAGTTGAGACTGATAAAAAGGGGAATTAGTTCGAGTTGGAATTTTTTATGGATATCTGATCAAGGATTATTAAGAGAAATTTATCCGATAAAGATTTCAGGTAAATTATCAGTATATTGGATCGCGTCAAAATGTCAAGATTTTGATTTTGACAAAATTATGGAATATTTTGTATGTTGAAAATATTTACATGTGGAGATTAGAATTATGAGAATTTCAGATTTTACCCGATAGTTGGAAAGTGGAAAAATCGTAGAAAATGAATATCGGGTAATCGAATCGAATTGGAATTTTAAAGACAGTTCCAAGGATTATGGAAAACTCATAAAATATTATTTTATGGATATTTTATTACATTTGGTTGGATTCTAACTAGATTTAGTTAGATGGTGATGGAATGGCATTTTCAAGCCTGGTTAGTAAATAAAGTATAGTACGAGGACAAATTGGACATTTGCCATTGATGGAATTTTTGAAATATTTTGAAATGTTGAGGGCATTTCTAGAAAATGAAAAACACATGGATTTAATCTTGGTCCTTGGTTTATGATAAGATTAAATTTAGCCATTGGATTTGAAGGCTAAATTAGTAACTTTACTAATTAAATGAATTTAAAATTCATTTAATTATCACATGTGAATTAAAAGGATAAAAGATTAACTAATTTGTTCATCTTTCTTGGGGATATTTTCGAAACACAAGAGGGAAAAGAGAAGAAAATTTTCTTTGGCAAATTTGAAGGTTTTAAAGTTAGAATTAAGCTATGTTGCTTTAAAATAAATTGATCTCTGCTTCATGCTCTTTCTTTTGATAGTAATATTGTATGCTATTATGAAGAATAGTTCATGTTCTTGAAGAGAGAGAAATTGGAGCTTCATGAACTATGTTGGAATTAAGGCTTGATTTAAGTAACTCAAGCGTTGTAACACATGAAAACAAGCTTGAATTTAGTTTAATTCTATGTTCAAGGTTATAAACCCTAACCCTAAAATTTGGGGATTTGGTTAGGGAATTTAATAAAGGATGGAAATGAATGATTTGTGATGTTAGAAGCCTTAATTTGATGTTAGAATAAAAATTTTCCCTTAGGAAGAATAATGGACCAATTCAGTTAGAATTGGAAATAAAGGGGAAATTATTGTGAAAATTATTCTAGCATTAGAAATGATGAGATTTGGATCAAATTAGCTTGATTTGATAATTTAGGACCAAAATGGAAATATTGGAATGTAAGGGACCATTTCGGTCAAAGAAGAAAAATTAGAAGAAATTATGGAAAAAGTTTCCATAAGATTGGATATGATGAAATTATGATTTTACAAGCTTTAAAATGTCATTTGGACCATTTTAGAAGTTTTTAAAAACTTAAGGATCAATTCGAAAATCTAGGAAAGTTTGGGGACCAATTTGGCATTTTGGAGAAAGTTAAGGACTAAAGTGAAAAATTGGTTTCAAGGACGAATTATGCTGGAATTAAGGTTAGAATCGGTTATAAATCATTCTTTGAGTAAAGGTGGGAGGAAATACAAAGTATTGGGGATGAAATGACTTATGTCATGAAACTGATATTTGGAAAATAGTAGGGTGCTTTTAGGAAAATTATTCCTATATTGCTTATGTGTTAGTAAAATACTAACATATAATTTGGAATGTGCTTATGGTATTTTTAATACACTTGTAGACTGTGCACAAAACCGAGATCGAGTTAATAATCGAGGAAAGGATATAGATCAAAGCTAAAGCTTAGTGAGGCTAGTTGAATATTGACAAAGTATAAAGTGTCAAGGTGAGTGCATTTTTATGCATGGATAATATTATGATTATCATTTGGAAGACTTGTGATAAGTATACCTTATTAATAATTACTTGATAATTATATGTTTATATCATGAACTTATATTTGACATATTGAGATTTGTCAAAGGAAGAACTATGATGCATTTGATCACTAAATATATCAGGTATGTATGTTTATGTTATATTTAGGGTATGAACTGCCTAGTATTTAATTATATTGCCATGGATGAATCGAATATGGAATTGGAAAGTGTGCCCAAATAGGTAATTGAGGTATAGAGTATAGTTGGCATGCCATAGAGTCCAGCGGTTTAGCACTTTGGTGCGGTTTATTAACACTTATGTGCGGTCTCTTAGCACTTCGGTGCAGTTTATTAGCACTTTGGTGCGGTTTTGATTCGTGTACTCAAGTCCTCAAAGCTATGTTGGGCAATAATCTATTTGATAGTAAATGGTTAATAAATTAGAGAGTAAGTTAACTCTCGAATAATGGTAATAAATGGTTAATAAATTAGAGAGTAAGTGAACTTTCAGATAATGGTAATAAAATTAGAGAGTAAGTGAACTCTCAGATAATGGCAATAAATGGTTAATAAATTAGAGAGTAAGTGAACTCTCGGATAATGGTAATAAATGGTTAATAAATTAGAGAGTAAGTTAACTCTCGGATAATGGTAATAAATGATTAATAAATTAGAGAGTAAGTAAACTCTCGGATAATGGCAATAAATGGTTAATAAATTAGAGAGTAAGTGAACTCTCGGATAATGGTAATAAATGGTTAATAAATTAGAGAGTAAGTGAACTATCAGATAATGGTAATAAATGATAAATAATTTAGAGAGTGGGTAAACTCTCAGATAATGGCAAGGATAATAATAGGATTTATGAATCCAGATTATATTATGTTAATTTGATTAACGTAAAGGAAATAAAGGAATAGTGATAAAACTACATGTTTATTATATTATTGATATAATTCAAGCATGTTGATTAATATTAAATAGTTATAATGCCCCACTAAGTATATACTTAGCTTGTGATGGTTTTTCACGCGTAGGTAGAAAACCCTGTTCGGAGTAAGGCATCACTATCAAAGGGGATACATGCAGTATCGGTAATTACATCTTTGATGTATTTTGATATTTCTAGTTGGCATGTATAAATAAATAGTAGCTCCTTTCAAACTAGTCTAGATATGGATTTTAATAATAATATCTAGATAAGTGGTTAGTATATGATATTGAGTTTTATTTAATGGATACTAGTTTAAAGAAATTGCTAGTAACGAAAATCGGGTAAGATTATAATAATGAAATTTTAGAGTAATCAAAATGATTTTTATTTTAGGCAGTTTTGTTAATTGTATAGTATAGTTAAAAATTGCCAAGCTGCTTCCTGAAATCGAGGTCTATCTGATGGATTAAAAATTGGAAATAAATTTTATGCTATTAAAATGGAAAAATTTTAAATCGTCATTTTTGACTTGTTCGGATAGCATAAAATATGGTTTAAACATCATGTGACACTCCATACTAGTTTTTGGTAATAAATACTGATAAGGGTGTTACATTACATGCATACACATAGACATCTATCAGGGCCTATAAGTAGTCATGCATATGTTCACACTTATAGATGACTTTTCAAAGGCTCAACGAAATAGTGGTGTAAGCAAGTGTAGCAAATATAATTTAGCTCAGACGAGGACTTCTCTGGGGTCTCATAGATTATAGAAGGTGTTAAAGATTGATTCTTGGAAGTTGGAGTTGTGCTAGATTTGAAGCAACCAAGGTTGGTGCCAGAAGTACATGATTTTTTGGCGTCTAATTGATTTTTATCGAAGTTTGTCAAGGAATCTTCTGAGATTGTTACACCATTAGAGAAGTTGTGGTCAAAAGATGTTATATTGAATCGGATGTTTTGATGGGTTCCGTTTGGGATCGTAGCTTGGATTTAGTTAGTTAATTAATTATCTGTTAATAATCGAATGTGTTTCAAAATGAATTTGAGAAATTGGACATGACTAATATTTTAGAAGGTTATTTAATAGGTTTATTAAATAACAAGAATTGTGTTTCTGATAACTTTTAGAAATAGTCAATTTGATTTTAAAGTGATTTTAGTGACTTAAATGGGAAGGGGACACATGCTAAGAATCTTTAGGGAGAAGTTTTACCCTTTGTATCCTAATAAGTTATTTTTCTTTTATTTTGAAAAAAAACTACCGATGTTTAACGTTTTCTCCAAAACATGAGTTCTCTAAAATTTGTTTCAACTAAAAACCATTTTTTTCATATTTAATACTTTCTTAAAATATTTTTCAGTGATCAATTGATTTTCCAATTTCGTTTCTAATCCATTTTTCTTCCAAATGATTTCTAAACTTAAGCAAATAGGTAGATTTTGGTCAACAATGGTTTTTCACATTAAAATAAAAGGGGAAAGATTATCTTTGGTTGTAATTTCCTATCAACCAAGGTGAGCTATGGTTTATTTTTGACATTCCACACGCTTTGTGTCCTTAATCTATCATTTCTTTTAACATTTGGCAAGTATAACAAATTTCATGGGGTTTAATTGGTTTTGGGTAGTTTTGAGAACAAATCATGGTTGGGTTATTAAAACCTAATAATTTTTATTGGACCCTAATGATTTATTATTGGTTAATATTGATCTAAAATCAGTTTTACAAGTTTAACCCTAGAATTAGTTTATTTAACTAAATCGAGATAGTTGTTTTTCATGGAATATGATTGATGTATGATTAATTGGACCATTTGATATTATCTACTGTTATTGGGAGTTACTTGATGATTATTGCAACAATACTGGGTTGAGATTTGTTTTAGAAGGTGTTTTTGAATATGTATTGGGGTGTGAATTTGTCTGCGAATCTGAGTTGAACGTCAGTTTCTTTCTTAGTTGTAAAAGTGAATTAATTTGAATTCCAGATTGGTGATGGAGAGTGCGTTGTGGTAGATTGGTGATGGAGAGTGTGTTGTGGTAGATTTGGTGTCGAGATTGTTTTGACTATGCCAAGGAGGATTCCGTGTGAACAATTGTAGATCAGGTTACTCAGAGGATGCATTCCTTATCAAAGTATACTACGTTTATCGTATATGATTTGGTATTATCAAGGTTGAATGTTTTGGTAATGACATTTGTCATTTCTAGTGTTTTCTTATCATAATGGACTTCAGTTTAGTGTTCGGAAGAAGTTCGGTTGGATGTGGTTTCGTTAGATAAAAGTTTGGGTGCGAATTGAGATGGTGAGGAAACGAATGTCATATGTGTGACTGAGTGTTCTTGGTGTTTCTCTGTGGGTGAATATTTTTGAGAATGGATCGTAAGGGTAAGTTGAATCAAGTTTTATTGGATGTTATGTAGAAATTGGAAAGACTGGTTCTGTGACATGTTGTCTCAAGATAGTGTTGGGCTCAAATGTGTATTTGATGAATTCGCTACGTTTGTGTGGTGAGAATTTTATTTGGCTCTTTGCATATTATCCCGTAAAGAGAAAGTTGAGATTTGTTGGTTATACGATTGGTAAGGGATGTTTCAATTTAAGTCACTAGCAACTAGTTGTTGGTCATTGAGGTGATTGAATTAGTTGAAGTTATACAATGTAAGTGGAATCGAGGAAGATGCTTGGATAGAGGAAGGTTTGTATTTGTATTGTTCCCTCTAGATAAAAATTTTAATGAAGAAATTTCTTTTTAGAGGGGGAGAGTTGTAACATCCCAAAAAACGGGCTAGAAGATTCGAGCGAGTTATTGGATTTAGGTTTGAAATTTTGCTAGGTTTTGACTAATTAATTAATTAATTCCAAGAAATAATTTGGTTTGATTAAATTGATTTTTAATAAATTTTTTGTGGCCAATTTTTTGAAATATATTTAATGAGTTTATTTAAGGATGAAATCGAGTTTTGAGAAATTATTAATGTATTAATTTAATATTAAGTTAAATAGTGACTATTTTGCAAGAGTTGTAAAATATTAATGATGGAAATATAGTAAAAAGAGTTAAAGTGACATTTTTATTGGGAGTACTAAGCCAATTATTAAATATATCTTTTCCCTCCTATTTCTAACAAAAGAAGACGGTGGCTATTATTTTCTCAAGATGAAAAAAAACATATCTAAGCTTTTTTCTTATTTTCTCTCTAGAATTTGCCAAACAAACTTTAGAAAAATATTTATTTTCCTTCTTGATTTTTATTTCTTTTATATTCTAAATGATTTCTAATCAACAATCTAGCAATAGCTAGTAGTCTTCATAAATTCTACTTGGAATTAACGTTTAAATGGAAGAAGAGGTTTTCAACTTCCATTTTCCTATCAATTGGATAAGCTTTTGATTTTTGAAGGTTCTCTAATGTGAATGTTGTAACACCTCGGTTTTGGGCCTAGCGGTTTTGAGATTTATTAGACGGTCTGGTGGACCGGGTTAGAGATTCGAGTCGAATTCGGGACTATATATTTTTCGGTAAGATAAAAATATAGAAAAATAGTTAAAAGTCATCTTTTAATATATATTGAGTTTTGGTGGAATCAATTTTAAAAAAGGGGATTTGGAAATATGACATTTTGGGTTAGTGACCAAAATGCAATTTTTGAAAACTGTTTTAAAGTGGCTAAAATCAAAAGGGTCAAATCCTTAGAATCCTTAAGGAGCTAATCTACCAAGTGTTTGCTGGTGGGTTCTCCCTTCAATTTAATCATTTTAAACATGTGTTTTAAAAGGGTGTTAATAAGGATTAAATATCTAAAGTTAGTTATTAGCTTTTAAAAGAAAATCACGTAACTTTTTCCTAAACCTTTTCTCTCAACTTCTTTTCTTCCAAACACTCAGAATTTCATCAAAATCCAGAGGTGAGGGGTTCTTTTCACTCAAATTATTGATTTTAACTTGATTCTTTAACTTTGTTTTTCAAAATCTCATTGAAATTTCATGTTTTCTTAGCTTTAAACAAGCCAATTGAGGGAGAAATCACATAACAGGGGTAAGGTCCATGATCTCCTCTGTTAAATGGTTCTTTATTGATATTCCCAAGTATTTGATCCTTGATTTATAAGTTATAATGTGATTTTAATGTTTTGTCAATGTTTAATTGAGTTATTTTGGAAATATTAATGAAACATGGTAATTCCCGAAGTGGATCTGATTTCCAGTATTTGAGATTGGTTTAATGTAACCCCCTCAACCCGGCCTAGACGCCCGACCGAACCAAGAAAGCTACATTAGGTTTGCCGAGGTGAACCAAAGAAAGATTACGAAAACCGGTCCATTTTTTTCTTTTTATCTTGTCTAGATGCATATTATTAATCCTAAGTGATCATGCTTGCAGCGGGTGAAATTACAAAGGAAATAGACTTCGAAAAGGCAACCAATTTCATACAATACATTTTAAGGACCAAAACGTAAATTTGGTAAATTAAAGGACCATTACTGAAATTAGGGTTACCAATCCATAACTAAGTTACTTTCATGCTATCTCATGAAATTTCATCGCATTTAGATCACCAAAGCACCCTCAATTTAACATTCAAACATTTAGGGACCAAATTGTAAACTTGCAAAACTGTAAGGACTTACTTAAAATTAGATTTAGCAATCCTCAATTAGTCAGCTTACAAGCATATATGTCAAATTTCAGCTTAAAATAATCACCCAAACTCATCCAATTGCATACTTATCAACCAGGGACCAAAATGTAACTTTAGAAACTATTTTTCAACTTAACGAATGAGTCCCCGCGATAAATATCGAAACCTGTACAAGTGGTTTCGAAACATGTACTCTAGTAGCCAACTTAGGTCTGCTGGTTTCGAACCCTAGGGGCTGGTTTCGAACCCTAGGGGCTGGTTTCGAAATCTAGGGGGCTGGTTTATGGCCCATGGTTTCAAAACCTGCTAACTGGTTTCGAAACCTCCCTATAGGTTTACAGATTTTGCAATTTTGAAACACCTTAAAACCCTTCTAAACATATCCGAATTAAACTCAAACATCATTTAACACTCAAAGCATCAAATTAAAGCAACGCACAAACGTCATATCAACCAAAGACCACTACGATATAAGATCATAGGCATTATGGTCACAAAGGTAATCCTATAGGCATGCTCCCTAAACCACAAGCAACTCACATACCAAAATCAAAATATAAGGCAATTAACCACATGATCATCAAACCAATACCTCCCTAGCATCGATAAAAACATGCTAGCATTATAAAAGCATTGAAACAATCCAACACAAGCTAGATGCAATCCAAGATATCTCCTAGCAACGTCACATACTAGCATGGCTCAACCAAAATGCTTTTTATACATCAAATCATCATCAAATCACAGCATGTAAACCACAACAAAACCATGGTAATACGACATTACAAATCCCCCAAAAATATGAACACATTGCCTTATTAACCGAAAGTAACATCGAGTTTCATACTCAAAGATAGTTTAGGTCTTGGATCGCCTTTTGCCTTGCCAATGCTGCCCAAAACTCTAATGCTCTGCATCATTTAGAAAATAGAGCGTAAGCACATTTGCTTAGTGAGGATGCTCATAAAAACAATGATGCCTTTAAAACCATTTGAAAACCAAAACCACCTGTTTCGAAAACATGCTTAACAACTAAAGCATGTTCATTGTTTCCAACCGAAACATGCATAACGATCCTTATGCAACATCATATATAAATCCCATGCTTAACGACCGAAGCATTTTCATTTATTCCAAAACCAAACATGCATATCGACCATATGCAAAATCATTTGCAAATCACATGCTTAAATCCCGAAGCATTAGATCATATCACCATGCTTAAAACCAAAGCATTAAATCATATTACCATGCTTAAAACCAAAGCATTAAATCATATCACCATGCTTAAAACCAAATCATTAAATCATATTACCATGCTTAAAACCAAAGCATTAAATCATATCACCATGCTTATAAAATAGGTTCAACACATGAACTTTCATATATTGGCATTTATGGTGACCCCGGGTATACAACCCTTACCTTGGATAGTCACCCCTATCCATAAACATATCGGATACATGGTCTCTCATACCATGCCTAGTTAAACCGCATGATACCCCAAACCTTGCCTAGTTGAACCGCAAGATTTGACACCCTCGCCTAGTTAAACCATGAGATTCCACCATTGCCTAGTTAAACCGCAAGTATACCGACCTTGCCTAGTTAATCTGCAAGATCACCATCAAATTGGGTTGCCTAGTTAAACCGCATACCCCAATGAAGTTCCCAATAGTCCGAGTGGCCTTGTTAAATTGCCATACCTCAAGGACCCATGGCCACGATCGATTTTGTTCATAATCCTATGGCATGCTAACTATATCCAATTATTTTCTCACCTTGTCACATAGCCAATATATCATTTACAAAACCATTTACTTACTGTTTTACAATGCATTTCATAAAACACCACATATGCAAATCTCATTGCCAATGCAATAAGACCATTCCCAACCGGAATGAAAACCAATGCTCAATAGCATTTAATATACATTCAAACCATGTACTCAAAATCATGCATTAACAGTAAGTAAATCATACCATGTTTATCACCAAAACATGCAAACAACATGCTCATATCTAAGCCGATATTCAAGAGCAAAGTAAGGGAAACTTACTTCTGAGCTTAGGTAAGTGTCTCACGCTTACCCTAAACTCCCAACAACCTTTACAAACCTTTGTAAAGCATTTAAAACCAGTTTCCACTCACCGATTACACCTCACCTTGCTCGCCAATGTAACACGAGCTCTGGGCAAGCAACAATCCACCTCAAGATGCTTCACCTTGATCATCCCCTGTTTTGGCCACACAAAACCCGAGGAGACATGTATTAAAATGCATCCAAACCACTGCCTCAAAGCAAAGTCCCGCAACTCACAAGTTGCCCACTCAAAAACCATCCGAAACTTATTGAAATCATCCTCGAACACCCTCCAAACTCAACCCAGCCACAATATAACGATTCGATACATTAAACTTCGTCTAATAATATCTAAAAACCCTTTTACAACATCCTCTTACTTCCAGCAATGATTAAACACCATTAACAACACAAAAACCCTTTACTATCAACCATAAATATTAGAGATCCAACTTATTTCGGGATTACAATATTAAATCCAAGCTATTAACATTATTAAACATCCAAATCATGATCTATACTGATCAAGAACCCAACAAACAGATCCAATTCGAAAATCTATCAATTTCATCAATTAAAACACAATTAAACTAATTTTCCTTAATTAAACTATCAAAACCTATTAGAAAAACATTATAAAGGATCAACAACATGGGAATTTCAGTAAAGAACCTTTCATTAGAGGAGAAGAATGAACCTTACCTCAAATGGATGCTTTCTCCCTTAATTGGTTGATTTTACATGTGAAAACAAAGTTAAAACAATAAGATTTTATTGAGAAGAAAAAGATTTAAGAAAAAGATGATTTACCTGAAGATTTAGAAGAATAAGAGAGTGTTTGGCTGGAGAGATTTTGAGAGAAAAAGATTTTAAGAAAAGTTAGTTACGTAGTTTTTGTTTTAAAAGAATTAATATCAACTAATTCTCCCCGACCTATTTTAATTTCCAAATCACTTTTAAAAATTGCCAATTAAAGGATAAAGTCTGAATTTAGACTTTTGGATTATTAGCTCCTTAAAGATTCAAAGTTTTGACCCTTTACAAAACAGTCACTAAAAATAGTTTTCAAAAGTTGCATTTTAGTCACTAATCCAAAATGTCCAATTTCCAAAACTTATTTTCCAAGATTGATTTTAGCACAATAATTAATATATTAATTAATGATTTTAGAACATTGTTCTATATTTTTATCACCTTCAAAAATATTTATTCCAATTTAATCCCGAAATTGACTCGAATCTCTAATACCGATTCACCGGAACCTTAAAACAAACCCCGAACCATCTAGATCCAAAACCAGGGTGTTACATTTAATATATGTTTTGGATGTGTTTTGATGTTGATAAGTTGCTTTTATCAATAGAATCCCGAAACTTTTGAATCTCTAATTATTTAGGTTGCTAGTTTTGAGTTATTGTGGAGATAATCAAGTTTAATCTTTGCTGGAGGTAAAAGGATGTTAGGAAAGGGTTTTTGGATGTTATTAGATGTTGGTTGATGGGTTGAAATGTTGTTTTATGGCTGGGTTAAGTTTCGAAAACGTTTGATGATTATTTTGGTATGTTTTAGATGGTTTTCGAGTGGGCAACTTGGGAGTTGCGGGAGATTACTGATAGGCAATGGTTTGAATGCGTTTTAATGCATTTATCCTCTGGTTTTATGTGTTTAAAACAGGGGATAATCAAGGCGACGAAGATTGACGTTGTTTTGTTGCTTGCCGGGAGCTTATCTCGCGTTGGCAAGGAAGGCGAGGCGTATCGGTGAGTGGAAACTGGTTTTAAATGCTTTACAAAGGTTTGTAAAGGTTGTTGGGAGTTTAGGGTAAGCGTGATACACTTACCTAAGCTCGGAAGTAAGTTTCCCTTATTTTGCTCTTGAATATCGGCTTAGATATGAGCATGTTGTTTGCATGTTTTGGTGATAAACATGGTGTGGATTACTTACTGTAAAGCATGATTTTGAGTACATAGGCAAGGGTTTGAAAGTATATTAAATGCTATTGAGCATTGGTTTTCATTTCGATTGGGATGGTGTTATTTCATTGGCAATGAGATTTGCATATGTGATGTTTTGTTAATGCATTGTAAACAGTGAGTAAATGGTTGTAAATGGTTTGTAAATGATATATTGGCTATGTGACAAGGTGAGAAAACAACCGGATATAGTTGGCATGCCACAGGATTAAAAGTGCACTATAAAATATGAACAAAATCGATCGTGGCCATGAGTCCTTAAGGAATGGCAGTGTAACAAGGCCACTCGGACTGTTGGGACCTCATTTGGGGCATGCGGTTTAACTAGGCAACCCAAATTGATGGTGATCTTGTGGTTTAACTAGGCAAGGGTGAAATCTTGCGGTTTAACTAGGCAAGGGTGTAATCTCGCGGTTTAACTAGGCGAGGGTGTCAAATCTTGCGATTTAATGAGGCAAGGTTTGGGATATCATGCGATTTAGCTAAGCATGGTATGAGAGATCTGTGTATCCGATCTGTGTATATGATAGAGGTAGTCTATCCGGGTCACTATAAATGCTAATATATAAGAAAGTTCATGTGTTGAACCTTGTTTGTAATACTTTGGGATTTAAGCATGGTTTGTTTAAAATGCTTTGGGATTTAAGCATGGATTGTATATGATGTTATATAAAGGTTGTTATGTTTTGATTCGGTTGGAATCATGGAAAAATGCCTTGGTTGTAAGCATGTTTTGGGAAAAGCAAGCATGTGGTTTTTAAATGGTTTTTAATGCATAATTGTTGTATGAGCATCCTCACTAAGCATGTGTTCTTACGCTCTCTTTTTTCTAATGATGCAAAGCATTGAAGTTCGAGGCAGCAAAGGCAATGTTTGCAAGGATCCAAGAGATAAACTACTTTGAGTATGAACTCGGTTTACGTTTATGGTTAATAAGGCAATGTGTTCACCATGGTTTTTGGGAGTTGTAAATCCGTTGCATTGTGGTTCTTTAGAATGATTCTATGCTGGTTTTTGATGATGGTTATATGTTGATTAGCTTGATGTTATTGCTTGCCTATAGTTGAGGTTGAATGGTTGATTAGGTATTCATCTAGAGTTTCCGTGTGGGTTGCTATGTTGTGCTGGTTTGACCCAGTTTAATATGCTATGTTGAGTGTGTTGGCACGTTGTTTATGCTGAGAATGGTTTAAATGTGCATTTTGGTATGTTTGGCAAAGTGGTCTAGGAAGTATGCCTCTAGAGTGGTCCTTTAGAAGTATGAGGTTGTTTTGGTTGCCTAATCTTGATATAAATGGTAGTTTATGTATATTCAAGTGTTGATCAGCATGTATGCAAGTTGCTAAGGGTCAATTGCATCTAAAATTGTGTGAAAAACCAGCTAATTTTGACATTACAGGCCCAAGCGTACCGATACGTGGGGGACCGTATCAATACGTCTAGGCAAATAAGGCCAGGGTATTTCGGTACAGGTAGAGGCATTTTGATACGCCAATTGGTTACTATAATTTTACTTTTTGAAGAAGAGGTCGCGTACCGAAACACCAAGGGACCGTATTAGTACGGTGTGAAATGATTTTAAAACGTATTTTATACTCGAAGTGGCATATAGTACGGGTCTTTCCATATTGAAATGATGAGTTCACAACCGTATCGATACGAGACTCAGCTTATCGATACGGATATCATTATTTCTGTTAATTTCCTGGAAAGGCACTTCTGGTTTCTTTCATTTTAGTCTCTGAATCTTGTTTTGCCAATTATTTGAGCATGGAAGATCGTTTGAAGCTGATTTTTGACATCTAAGCATGAAATGAATTTAATTAAAGGTTGGTAACTTAAAAATTAGAAAATTCCTTTAATTGTGCTAAAATTACGTTTTGGTCCCTAATTCGTGTTTGGGGTCAATTGGATATCGTTACGATGTCCGATTGAGATGAGTGTTCACCTGTGAACAGTATGATCATATAGGAAAGCATTAATGCATCTAGAAAAGATAAAAGAAAAAAATAGACATGTTTTAGGTTTAATCTTCCCGATTTACTTCGGTAAACCTAATGTAGCTTGCTCGGTTCGGTCTTGCAACTAGGCCGGGTCGAGGGGGTTACAAATTTGAACATAATGTGAATGCAAATAGAATGCAATGCATGCGAACAATGCAACACATTGCATGGCTTCTCATCAGCGAGTCGGTCGTTCTGATCACTAGAAGAAGTTATTGCTTCCCACACTTGATAATAATTGTGAGTCACAGCTTCTTGTAGCTTCTTAGTTCTAGCACGGGTCATTGGTCTTAATGAAAGTTTCTTGGGATCATCTTGTTGGACCATGATCGTATCAGAATCTTATTACAACTACTATCATACTCACTTAAAGATCATTTGGGATGAGATTTGCAATTTGATGCCTTTAAATTCTTTTGAATGTTCTGCAAAGGAGTATAGGAAACATGATTTCATTCTTAAATTCTTGAAAGGATTAAACAATAACTTTACTGTTCAGGAATCCCATATTCTGATGATGAAATCTATGCCAACCATTAACGAGATATTTGCTATTGTTGTTCAACATGAAAGATCTCTTAATATGGTTGTTTATAAAATGGGTCGAATATTCTGTTCACTGGAAAATATGTTCCTAATAATAGGAGTAATGAGTACAAACAAGATGCTCAGTTAGAAAATTCTAGAGGAGGAAATACATCAAGAAAATATTTATGTGGATTTAATAAGAAACCTACTTGCACTTATTGTGGAATGTAGGACATTCTATGGAAAAATGCAATAGAAAACATGGTTTTTCACCTAGACATAAAAGTTTTAATCAAAACTAGACTAGTAAAGCTAGTCAAGTTTCTAGTTCTGCAAATGATAATCAACCTGTGATGGCTTCTACTGATGTAGTACAAAGGGACAATTATTCCTTTAGTTTTGTAAAGGAGAAATTTAACGGTCTTATGTCTTTAATAAAAGAAAGGGAATTGTAACCCCCTTGACCCGGCCTAGTCGCTAGACCCAAACCACGAGGGTTATATTAAGTATGTCAGAGCAACCCCGAACTGAACAACAAGATTTAGGTCCATTTTTTATTTTTATCATTGTTGGATGCAATTTAGAATCCTAGGTATGCATACTGACAACAATTAAATTTTTGACCGAATCGGGTGTCAAATCGACATCCAATTGCGCGCAATTGCAATTTTGGGACCTAATTGCAAATCTAGAAAATTATGAGGACTTCTTTTAATTTGGGGTTACCAATCCTCAATTAATCAGGTTACATACATACATGTCCAATTTCAGCTCAAACTGATCATTCAATCAAAATCAAATTGCATTCATACGAAACAAAGACCAAAATGGAAGAATCTAAACTATGTCACCACTTTAACAGAAATAATGACTTGGGTATCGGTACTCGGGACAAGGTATCGATACCAGGCCTATTTTTTAAGGTCCATATCGATACCCTCTCTCGAGTATCGATACCCCAGCCTAAATGGCCAAATCCCAAATTCTAGTAGCTAAAACTCGTACTGATACACATCTGCGAGTATCGATACCCAGGCCAAATTGCACTTACTTGTACTGGTACACCTCTCGAGTATCGATACCCAAGCCAAAATTGCATATTCCCATTTCGATACTAGGGATTGAGTATCGGTACCACTGGACCTATAATGCCCAATTTAGCTGGTTTAACTCACAAATGGTACCCAAAACATGCATTAATCATTTACATACATATACACCATAAACCAAGAACTAAAACAAACCAACATCCCTCAATATCAAAAGCAATTAAGGAAGATTGAATCACTTTACACTTCTATAGGCATGCTTCCTAAACTCTCACAATTAACATACTTAGAACCAGATCTTGGCCTAGAAACATACAAACATAGCATTCAACATTTACATAAATGACTTATAAACTTGTTCAAATTATTCGAAGATAACAATAGGCATCCAAACATCTCTTGCACTATAATCAAACTAGGGCATATAGTCATCATAAGCAAACATCTAAATAGAAACTTCAACATGTTTAAGGGAATAACAAAACAACAAGATTAAATCTCCAAACAACTTAAAAACATCTCAAAACCCCATTACAAACCCCAAAGGATATTGGCAACACATTTCCTTATTTACCAATTACTAAAGTAGTTCATCATACCAGATGGAAAATACTGTCTCTGGATTCTCTTCGGTTGAAATGCAGCCTTCAAACCTTAGTTTTTTGCAAAGATGAAAAAGAGCTTAAGCTAATCGAGCTTAGTGAGGTTGCTCTCACAAAATCATCTATGCATTTAAGAAATAACATTTATAAACCTTGCTTCATTTTCAAACTTTCTTTGGTGAAAAATACATAATAAAAAATCATGCTTGAATGAAATCAATGCATCATACCATACTCTTATTTTCCACCATATATCATTATATTGGCATTTATAGTGACCCTTTTAAACTTCATTTTATTCAACAACTTTATCGGATACATGGATACAGTGCAGGTAATCTTTCAACCCCCTTTTTAACGGTGGCAATAATCTTTCAATTACCTATCTCCTTCTCTAGACCTGGATAATTTCTTTCAAATACCTCAAGGCCGAGGGTCACCTTAAACCCGAATAGTTTTTTTCAACTATCTCAAGGTGTAAGGATTATCGATTAGGCTCAAAGCCCCTTTATGTTTATAGTGCACTCTCATCCTATGGCTAGCCATCTATATCCAATACTTTTCTTTTAATATGTCACTTAGCCAGTATAGATCATACATGCATGGGAACTTACTATTTTTCAATGCTACACATACTCGTTTCATCATTTCATTCACAATAATGCTCAATGCATTTATATCAATGGTATCATATCATGCTTACTCATTCCAAAACAAATCTCATGTTTATAAACATGATTAAGGTGCATTGTAATAGTAAGTTTCATCCTTATTCAATTATTCAACCTCATTTCAAAATATTCATTTGGAACTTTATGTAAAAATTAGCAAGGTACGAAGTGAAAACTACTTCAACTTACTCTATGTAACACCCCCTTCCAGGTCTGGTAGGAATCCGTGTCGAAAAACGTTATCGATGAATAATAGAGTGATCGGATCAGTGATCTCGATGACTTATGCAATAATTTATGTATAAAAAATTTATAATGCAATACAATAAACATTTCTAGTCAATAAAGTTTATCAATTTATAATTTAATACCAATTGATAACTTATTCAAATTTAAGGACTAAATTGTAAAATCAATAAATTACAAGGTCTTGTCTAAAATTAGAGTTACCAATATGAAATTCAATGCATAAATACCTTGCCTATAAATTTTTAGTGTAATCAGAGTTCATTGGTACCTTCAATTAAGTCTTAGGAACATTCAATGACCAAATTATAACATTTGAAAACTTCTTTAATCATCTTTTAACTAATTTACCTACCTCGGTACCGATACTCGAAGAGGCTGTATCGGTACGCCTATGCCATAGTCATTTATACAGTTATAAACATGAAGGGACGTATCGATACGGGTACATCCATATCGATACGCCGAGATAATCTTAGATTCCAGGGGCCATATCAAAACACTAAAGGCCGTATCGATACGCCTTCCATGACCGTTAAAATGGTTATTTTCAACAAGCCTGTACCGATACTGGGTATCGGTATGTGTGGTCAAAGTAGGAAGGGTTAAACTTAGGGATCTATATGATATCGATACGGTGTTATAGTAATTTTCCAGATTCAAATATCCGTACGGATACTCCAATAGCTGTATCGGTACGCACTTACTCTTACGTCCCAAATTACACACCCGTACTGATATGCCATCAACCGTATCGGTACAGACAGACTTGTAATGATAGATTTAGTCTAGTTTTTAATCAAATTAGGGACCTTAACCTTGTCAAATGCTTACCAAATTTTACCAACACGTTTATAAACATCAAATCTAGATACATGCCAAATTTCATGCCTATACGAATCTATTTACCACATTTTCCCTTGTTAGTGCACTTTAAGCCATTTTACCAATCCAACTAAGACACCAACATGTCATATTTCATATTTTAGCCCTTTCAGCCAAGTGAGCAATGCATACACACAAAATACATTCTTTTGGACTTATTCCTTATTGTGAAATACATATTTAACATCATAACATCAAGATAACTATTTTATAACTTGTTTACATAGACCTCATATCCTCTTTACTAATCAATGCATGCAAGACCTTAATAATCTAATTTAATCACAAATTCCCTTATCTTATAATAGTATGCCATGAATATGCATCTCCTAAGCTTGTCTCAATCACCTTTTTCACTTCCTTAAAGCACAACTCATGTTCACACATACATACATATCCACATGCCATGTGCCACTTTTCTAGGAGTTATAAAGGACAAAGTTACATTACTCAAAAGTCTTGGAGATTGACTTGCAACCTCGAATCACGATCATGTCCTAAAAAATCTTAAACCTAAAATGATGCATGAAAATGAATGCATTATGCATACTTTTCCAGTGAGGTTGTAACGCCCTCAACGTATATCCGATGATTAAATACACATTGAAGATGTTACTAAATTATTTAGATGATTTCTTAACTTGTAATTTTTTTAAACATCTGACATAAAACTAGCTTATAAATTAACCAACGAATAAATTGATACATGCCCACTAAAGAGTATCATAAATTTAGAATGTCTTACTGATGTTTGGCAGATTGCAGCTTGATTAACATGCTTGACTTCTCTTCCGGTAAGTTTCCAATAACCTACGTGTGAAACAGCACACGCTAAGTATTCACGTAGTGAGGCAACTATAAATTGGAGTAAAGCATTTCAATGTATAGAAATAACATAAAATAAACTTATTAAAGTCATTCCCCTGTCATTTAACAGTGCTATACATTTCCTGCAAAATGGCAAACGAATCCCAATTACAGTTTATATAATAGTGCAATACAATTTCTGCAATACAATTAAGCTTTTTAACTTAACTATATAATTGCATTTCAAGTCTTCCCTCTGTCATATAATAGTGCAATACAGTTTCTGCAAAATGGCAAGCGTGTCCCAATTGCAATTGATAATATTTTATCATGCATTGAACTAACTTACAAGTATAGTTCATTTAACCAATGTAATATTCAAATAATAGGATTCGATATGTTTTACCAGTATTGTGTACATTAAGCTTTTTAGTTTAACTACATGTATAATTGCATTTCAAGTATTATAGCCCAAAGTACAAATCATGTGATGCCATGGTATGTGAATCATCACGACACCGTAGTTTCTACGACGCCATAGCGTCTGCATCGCCGTAGTGACTGAGATAAGTATGTTCTCGAGGACTCTCTTTGCTCCTCATATAATCAAGGACGCTCTTTGCTTCTTATACTCGCACATTTTGTGCTATGTAACACTGTAGTGTTTGAACCGACTCCGTAGAGTATAACTCAACCTTAAAGAGTCTATCTCGACCCCGAAGAGTCTATCTTGACCCCGAAGAGTCTATCTCGCACCGTAGTGCTATGATGCAGCTGCTAGGACTCTATGGATATCCAACTATACCAAAGATTCTCATGTGAACCTATGGTATTCGAGTCATCTTGACACCGTAGTGTTTGCAATGCCGTAGCGTCTGATGGTGAGTACGTACTCGAGGATGCCCTTTGCTCCTCATTATTGTACCTTTTATGCTAGTCGACACCGAAGTGTCTAAACATCACTGAAGTGACTGCAACGCAGTAGCGTCTGTTATCAACACCGAAGTGTCTGGATCGCACTGTAGTGTTGGATTGCAGTTGCTAGGACTCTTATGGATATCCAATTATACAAAAGACTATCACACTAGTACTTGGGCATAACAATATAATATTTTCATATTCAATATCCAACCCTTCAATACTATTATCCATAATTCGATAATGGGCAATTCATATCCAAATATCTAAAATTTGATTTATCTTAGATAAATCATTATGCCATATCAATGTATCACATATTCCACTTAATACTTAATGCCATTTGCATAACTTTAATCAACATACATTTTCACTAATATCAAGGTCGGTTCATCGCAAGTCGTCCTATTTATCAATATTGCATAAATATATATAATGCAATCACTCATATCACATATATAATAAATAAGAAAAATGCACTCACCTGGGCCATTTATTAGCATGCCTCACTAAATTCTACTCGATCCTTTCCTTCATAGTACCTCTAATTTTCTTTTGATTTTGATTTGACTTCATTAACCACATGAATATAAACGAAAAATTGTTAAATTCACTTCTAACAATATTTCAATCAAGCTATCTAATCATTTAACATAAAAATTTCCATTATTTTCCTTCCTTCCTTATACCGTCCAAAAATTTATTTTGGTCCTTAATGACCAATTTGAACTTCCAATAATTCTTCCAAGCTTGTTAGCAAACATTTAGATACAAAATGTATAAAATTCTATTTTCTGGCAACTTGTCCTACCCTCAGAGTTTTACTTCTAAAGATCAAAATACACATTGGATCATAATATCCTTTATACTGTAAGAACTAAATTCGATAAATATTCTAACGATATAAGCCACATAAATTAAAAAAATCTAAAAAATTATGAAATTCTTCAAACTCCCGTCACAAAGCTGTCCTAATAGAATCTGCTCTGTAAATTTTCTGACCTTCATTCGATTAAAAATTCATATATTTTAACTCGAAACTCGAAATCAGTTTCCGTTTTTTGAAAACAAAACTAAATGAACAAATCTTTACATCAATATAAAATTCATCATCTAAACATTTTTGTAGAAATTATGGTGAATTTTCGAATTTACTGCCAAAAATTCAGTCTTCTACATAACTTTCCATAATAAACTTCTAATTTATACTAACTCTTCTTATATTTCTACTTGTCAATTTAGTCCCATAACTTGCTCAAAACCACCAATTCAACATCTTCTTCATCAAATAATTATTCAAAATAATTCCCTCTAATTTTCTTTCTTTACCAAAATAGTTACTAAAATGCAAAGGTAAGGATTCAAACTTCTTAACTTTGCAATTTAGTCCTCAAATCAACATTACTACCTTAATTCTATTATTTTAACTAAAAATCAGATTTAATCCCCATCCAATAATTCATTTCCTATTTGGTCACTTTATTTTGACAAATTGTCAAAATGGTCACTAATTCGACTCAACATCGTTTTAGCACTCTAACATCAATTTCAAGTCTCCAACATCATTAATTATATAAATACACGCAAAATTCATAAAAATTCAGATTCAGTCCCTCAACTTTGAAGCTTGCCGAATTGGTCCCTATATATTTAACTTAGGGTTTTGCTTCCAAACAACAAATCAAGCTTACTAGATCTTTAATCCAACATCACAAACCCTCAGTTAGACTTTGATCCATAAACCCTAATCTTCTCCATACAAACCAAAATATGTAGGGTTTAAATCCTAACCCAATAACATGATTTTAACATCATATAAGCTTGATTCTAACTGAAATTCAACCATGGAATTATAAAATTTCAAAAGCCCCAATTTTGTTCATAAACCCTAATTTCTTCCTCATATAAAATCTCATCAACCAATCAAGTATTCTATGAATTATTTAAACCAAAAGATAGAGCTCGAAGAATAGAACAACTTTTTAGTTCGGAAGATTACCTTAAAACCGAAATTAAGGGCTTAAATCGAGCTTGAAAATTTTCCTTCTTCTTTCTCCTCTTCACCACGGTTTTGGAGAGTAATTTTCTGATAATTACTTCATATTTTCATGTATTTATGCGACTTGTATTATAAAAAATGAATTTTTAATTCAATAAATTCCACTTTCCAAAAATACCCTCCAACTAGATCTATATTTCTAATTTGCCATTTTGTAACATTCCAACTAGACATAGTTGGATTCTAATCAGCCACTATTCATCAATAAAAGAAATCTCAAAATTTATTCCATGTCTCTTTTGAGCAAAATGACCAAAATGCCCTTTACCGATCAACTTATTCACAAAATTACCATTCTATATCATTTCAATCGATTTAGATTTTTCCTGATCTTTTTAGAATCCAAATAGTCATAAAATATTATTTTATGAATCTTCTAAGATCCATGGAACTATCTATGAAATTTTAGCTCGATCTGATTTACCAATAATTATCGAGAATTTTATCGGCTACTAAATAAATTCCTTAATCAAAATAAATCATAGGATTCATCCTGAATCAAACTAAAAATATTTCCAAAATGTGGGAATATTTTTTTTATATCCTTCTTCTATCATATAGTAAAATTTCATAATTTTCCAGTTCGATCTGGATACCCGAATTCCACTTAAACTTTGACTGCGATTTCCTAACAATCGAAATATCGGTTCAAACCAGAATTCCACATTTGACCCACACCCTTAGGTTATCTATCTATTTATGAAATGAAAGCCCCTAAAATTTGGGAAATTACAACTTTAGTCCTTCAACTTTTCATATTTAGTCTTGTACCACACAAGTTTTAACTACTTAACATTTTGGTCACTAAATTTTAAACTTCAATTCCCATTCCAATTTTCCTCGAATTTCAACCAAACTTTGCAAGTACCCTAATTAACTTGCCCCCTATCATTTGATGCTTTTAAATCTCAGAAATTCCTTTTCTATAACCCATAATCGAAGAAATCCTAACTTTTGCATTTTTGTCATTTTAATCACTAAGAAAACTTTTAACCTATTATCTTAGTACTAAATGATCCTTAGTCAACTTAGTAAAATTTGGGGTATTATAGAGGTAGTGACCCTTCTACAATAACATAAAGATAAGAACAATGACTATTATGGAATCAAGATGAGCAATGCCTATGATGACATGATTGTTCAATGCCCGATGTCACGAACTCATTCTCATGTTATATTCTTGTTTATTCTTGTAATAATCTTAGCGATGACTTTACTTGTCTTTTACATTGTTCACCTTGGATCACTCTGGGACATAGAAGCAAATGCTTGTGTCAATACTTCCTCCATCATCATCCATCATCCCCCTCTAACCTCCAACATCGCCAATATAGGGTCATTACCCTTGAGCCATAGCTCATGTACACTTAGTCTAAATGTACCATGTACCATGCAAAAGTGTCCAAGGGCTTCCATTACAAGGCAACTTACATGTCTTATGATTTAACATAAGAAGTTATTCTTATTCAATAGCTGAGCCTTAGCCCTAATAATCCTTGTCAATACAATAGGTTCATCAATACAATAGCCTTGCCAATACAGTATCTTTGACAATACGGTAATCTTATTAATACCACGTTTTCATCGATGCGAGGATTTAGTTAATGCTATAAACTTGACGATACAATGAACTTACCAATGCAATAATCTTTGTCAATGCAACATGATGCAAGGCAACACAAAACGAATTACCAATGCTTCTAATGACATGAGTATTGCCACCAATTGCTCTATATGAGCCAATGAACAATTCAACAACAATCATACAATAAAAATGAAGAAGATAAAACAACAAGGATGACACCTAGCCATCCAACCCATAATCTACACTCACTAAACCACTTGAAGTGTCTAGAGCTTCCATAGGATGATTCCTTTGCTTTTTGGATTGCTTAATTTTGATGAAGGAGGTGACTCCTCACCTTGGAACACTTAAGCTTGGATAAGAGACCTAAACAATAGATTACAAAGTTTCCCATAATTTTCTAAAGACATAAAATTATTCCATAACACTACATAGCCATAGAAATTGCAAGAGGATAAGCTTAAAAAATCATGATTGGTGATCTAGGATTTTTCCATAACTTAACTTATTAATCAATCTTGATTTAGACATCAGGACATCAAATTGGTAAAGGGGTTTTCTTTGCCCAATTGTTAGAAGTAGATTAAAGGTGAAAGACTTAAGAAAAATCAAGCTTACCTTGAGTAACAATGGAGGTGTATGCTTGAGGTGCTTACTTGCACCTTAGGTAGAAGACAACAATGGCTTCCTAGGAAGCTTTCTTTCTTTCTTTCTTTCTTTATTTCTTTCTTACTTACTTAACTGAATTCACCACTCATTCCTATCATCTTTTTTTATTCCTATTAATTCTAAAGATTACAAGAATTGTTATTAATCTCCAACATCATATCATCCTTTTACAACTTTTTCCATACCACATATACCTTTTTATGACAATGGTAAAATTAAGCTTTTAATGCTCCAATAACCTTTCCTTCATATGAAGAAAGGTCATAATCGAATTACATTCTAGATCCTTGTATTTCTTAACTTCTATACTTGGCACCTTAACTTTAAATCTTTCCAATTTAGTCACTAGGTGGTCTAATTACTCCCCAAATCTTTGAATTTAGCCATGAATTAAATCTATGTCATTCCATATTTTGTTTCTAAATTTTAAACAATAACTACATATTTCCAATCTTTACGATTTAGTCCCAATACTTACAATAATCCAATAATTAATTAATTTCAACCCATTAATCATATTTTAATACCTTTCTTACTTGATCGGAAACAAATTTTCTGATTACCATAAATCGAATCCCGACTAGGCCAGTTTTTGGGATGTTACAATTCTCCCCTTTAAGAAAATTCATCCTTGAATTTTCCTCCAGGCATAAACAATAGGAACGAAGACTAATTCATATTCGAAGTTCTTACTAAAGCATTCTTCACAAGGCAACCTTGTTGCCATGATAGAAACACAATCCAACTTATTACAAGTAATATAAGATACACATATTAGAGTTGATCCAACTTAGGCTTTAGCTTTCTTTAAACTTATTCCTATGTCATTTATCAAATTTTATGTCTTTCATAGGATTTATCTTCGGAAGGTCTTTACTAAACTTATCTTATCTTAGGGATCATTAAACATATCTTTAAGGCTCTACCAAAGTTCAATACTAAGACATATCCTAACTTGTTTACACATATCTTTACTAAACTTATCTTATCTTATCTTAGGGACCGTTAAAGAAATAATTCATCTATCGAAATTCGAGATTGGAGTAATTTATCTTAATTCATGGAAACTATGGATCATTTTAACACTTTAGTCATCCCCTAATAACTTCATTAATGGTCAAAGACATGAACATTATAAATTCTTACCTTATGTTCTTGCAATTACCAATAATAAGACGATCGTGTCAGCTGCAAGTCACAGTACAATATACAATAATATAACTCCTAGGTGGCATATGAAAAATGTATTCAAACAATATCAATTCAATAGACTTTAGTTAAATCCAAAATTGACTAAACTCTAGCTCTGATACCACAAATATAACACCCCATTCCTGGTCTGGTAGGAATTCGGGCCAGAAAGCATTACCGATGAATAATACAGTGATCGTATCAGCGATTTTGATGATTTATACAATAATTTATGTATAATTTTTTTAATGCAATACTATAAACATTTCTAGTCAATAAAGTTTATCCAATTTATAATTTAGTACCAATTGATAAATTATTCAAGTTTAAGGACTAAATTGTAAAATCAGTAAATTACAAGGTCTTGTCTAAAATTAGAGTTGCCAATATGAAATTCAATGCATAAATACCTTGCCTATAAATTTTTAGAGTAATCAGAGTTCATTGGTACCTTCAATCAAGTCTTAGGAACATTCAATGACCAAATTATAACATTTGAAAACTTTTTTAAACATCTTTTAACTGACTTACCTACCTCGGTACCGATACTCGAAGAGGTTGTATCGGTAAGCCTATGCCGTAGTCGTTTATACAATTATAAACATGAAGGGTCGAACTGGTACAGGTACATTCGTATCGGTATGCTAAGCTAATCTTAGATTCCAGTGGCAACTGGGCATATCGAAACGCTAAAGGCCGTATCGATATGCCTTCCATGTCTATTAAAACGGTTATTTTCAACAAGCTTGTACTGATACTGGGTATCAGTATGCGTGGTCAAAGCAGAAAGGGTCAAACTTAGGGATCGATACGGTATCGATACGATGCTATAGTAATTTTCCAGATTCAAATATCTGTACTGATACTCCAACAACTGTATCGGTACACTCTTACTCTTACGTCCCAAATTGCACACCCGTACCGATACGCCATCAACCGTATCGGTACATACAGACTTGTAATGACATATTTAGTCTGGTTTTTAATCAACTTAGGGACCTTAACCTTATCTAATGCTTACCAAATTTTACCAAAAAAGTTTATAAACATCAAATCTAGATACATGGCAAATTTCATGCCTATACGAATCCATTTACCATATTTTCGCTTGTTAGTGCACTTTAAGCCATTTTTCCAATCCTACTAAGACACCAACATGTCATATTTCATATTTTAGCCCTTTCAACCAAGTGAGCAATACATACACACAAAATACATTCTTTTGGACTTATTCCTTATTGTACAATACATATTTAACATCATAACATCAAGATAATTGTTTTATAACTTGTTTACATAGACCTCATATCCTTTTTACTAATCAATGCATGTAATGTAACAAATCATTCTCGTATTTGATTACCGAATATGAGTCAGAGATGTGACAAAAAATAACATGATTTTTATTCAAAAATTTCATAAATTTAAAACCTTTGAAAATATTTATATTGACTAATACACAAAATCGGAGCTCCTTTACTTTTTAAAAAATAAATTTGACTATTCAAAAAATATTGGACGTGGAACCAAAATAGGCAAATTAATCCCATTTATACATGCCACTAAAATAAATAAAAAACCTCAAGTAGGATGTCATTACTATGGCAGCTTGATGAAAATTTTTGAACTTGATACCACCCTTTGCTTCGTCCAATGATTCGAACGCCCTACGTTTGCACAATCAACACACGCTAAGTACGAACTTAGTGAGGCAATAAACCAAGTTAATAACAATAATTTAAACTTTATTTGACTTCATGGCAACATTTATATAACATGATATACGCCAATGCATCAAACTTTCACATTGCATTAGTAATGATTTACTATATGCCAATGTCATAAAACTTTCATGCTCATCCATTTGTCATAATATGCCATATATGCATAAATGCATCATGATCACTAGATATGTATTGCCATCATGATAATCATATATTAACATAATATAAACCGGATATAAATTTCTTACCAATATACTTGCCATTTATTCCAAAAGCTTATAAGCTTATTCACATGTTTATTTTTTAACCAATAAACCATAGCCCAAATATAAGCCTATAAGGACCCTGGGTACACGAGTCAAATATGCACCAACGTGCTAATGCACATAAGGTCGTGCCCACCATAATACGCATAAGGTCTATCCACCATATGCACTAAATGTCCTTTATATACACTATAATGCTAGACCGAGTATGCAGCGTGCTACTGGACTGTATGGCATGCCAACTGTACCATGTCCCGCAGTGACATACTTAGGTATATATTCCATATTTATTTCATCCATGGCAATGTATATCAATATAATTTAACATTGGGCAGTTCATACCTGAAATAACATTCATAATATAACATCATATATAACTAGTGATTCATGCATTTATATTCAACTTTTGACATATTTAAAATATGTCAATCATATGCTCCATGACATAAATATAATGACAGTAAAATTTGGGTAGGCTCATCGCAAGCCATCCCAATGATGTATAAAACATCAATGTGTCATGATATGTATGCAATTGCACTCACATTGGCACTTCTTATCCCAAACTAAATTGAGTAAATTAAGAGAACTCCAAGCTTGATCCTTTGCCTTATCTATTGAATTTTTGATTTCTCGTGTTTACTTGAATGCTTCACATTCAACCCTTACATGCGCAAATTAATACACCGATAAGGTACTCATTTTATAATATGTCAGTTTGCGCTACCTTCAAAGACATATTTATATAAAATAATTTACAGCTCGAAATTCGATTTCGTTTATTTTGATAGAATCTAGATTCGATAAGCTGTTCAACCTTATAAACTAATAGCCCAAATTCAACTTGTACAGTTTATGACGAATTTTTAAAGTCAAATTCCAGTGCTAAATTTTGGAGCAGACTGATATTCTGTTTTCTGACCTTTCATCACTTAAAAATTCATATCTTTTGATATACAAATCGAAATCAGTCACCATTTATTTTAAAAGAAACTAGAATGAACCAGGAATACAATGACATAAGGATCACTTTCTAATCATTTTTTTATAATTTATGGTGAATTTCTGAACTTACTGCTAATGACAAAAATTCTGGGAAGATTTCATAATTCACATACTTAGCATCCTTTAACCATTACGACATCTCAAATTAACCTTCAATTACATTATTCCAACGTTTTCCTTTCATGAAAACTCCAAATTTAACTTGAATCCTTAAACCCCAAATTAAATCCTAATTAACCAAATGGTATTCCATCAAGAATACATCAATTTCAACTTCAATCAAGCATGGAAATAATAGAACATCACATAATCTTCCATAATTCAATCCTAATTCATTTGGATACATAAACCTTAAATTATCTCTCTTCAAAATTCAAGAGTATCCTTCAACAATTCCATGAAATTTTTATACAAATTGAAAGAAAATTCAATGGAGAACAAATTTGTATTTCTTGTCTTAAACCTAAATCCAAGCAATTTAGGGAGAACAATAAAAAAATAGCATTCTTACCTTGGCCTCTTGGAACCCCGCGTTGGAAAAGATAGAAGAGAAAATTCTTGTATTTTCTTTTTCCTTTAATTAATGCTATTTGGCATTTTAAAATCCATAAATATTGGAAATATCCTCTAAATAGTGAAATAACTATTTTGCCCTCAAATCAAATGAATCCATAATGGGCCACATGTCATCATCCTTCATCCAATGACCTAGATTTAATCTTCAGTTAGTAGTTTACCAATTTACCCTTAAACTATGTCAATTTCCAATTTTGCCCTTGAAACATACTTAAATTCCAATCTTATCCCTTGATCCAATGGCTAGGATTTAACATGGAAAAACTATCTAAATCCAAGGGTTCATATTCTTCCAATACAAAGAAATTATCTTAGACATGTAAAATGACATAATTAACCTTGCCTTATCACCCTTCAAAATATCCTGAATATTCTATTAGATCCGATTATCTAAATATTTTTTTGAACTTTATCACTTTATAGCCATTAATACAAACTCCGTACAAAAAATCTAATTAACACGGAAACGTCATTCTTGGGGGTAAACAATTCATTTATGGGGTTAAAATACATAACTTTTGAAAATTACACTTTGGTCTCTAAACTTTTCCAAAGTTTATACTTTAGCCACAAAACTTTCAAAAATTAACATTTTGGTCACTAGCCAAAAATTGGGATATTACAATTCTCCCCCTTAAGAAAATTCATCCTCAAATTTTCAAAACATACTTGGTTCAAAAAGGTTAGAAAACTGCTTTCTCATATTTTCTTCTCTTTCCCAAGTTGTTTCCTCGACTTTATGATTTTGCCAAAGAACTTTAACAAAGGGGATCATTTTATTCCATATAATGCCTCATAAGGTGTCATATTTATACTTGATTGGTAACTGTTGTTATAAGCAGACTCAGCTACTGGAAAATATTTTTCCCATGAGCCTGCAAATTCATTATACACACTCTAAGCATATCTTCGAGTATTTGAATAGTCTTTTCTGATTGTCCATCCGTTTGAGGATGGAAAGCAGTACGAAAGTGTAGTCGAGTTCCCAATGCTTCATGCAATACACTCCAAAACCTTGAAGTGAACTTTGGATCTCTATCGGATATAATAGACATATGAACACCATGTAATCTAACAATTTCCTTAATATATAACTCAGCTAACTTATTCAAGGAGTAGTCTATTCGAACTGGTATGAAATGTGTTGTTTTAGTCAATCGATCCACAATCACCCAAATCAAATCCTTCTTACTTGGCATCAGTGGTAAGCTATTACAAAATCCATAGTAACCTTTTCCCACTTCCAATGTGGAATTGAAATTAGTTGAAGTAATCCTGATAGAACTTGATGTTCTGCCTTTACTTGTTGGCAAGTTAAACATTTAGCAATGAACTCAGTGATAGCTCGTTTCATGCCAGGCCACCAAAATTGACTATTTATATCTTGATACGTTTTGTTGCCTACTGGATTTATAGTTAAAGGACTGTAATGTGCCTCTAAAAGTATTTCCTTCTTTAGTTCCTCATCTTTAGGAATGTGTTGGACTTAAAATCATTTTTGAAATCTATTCAATTTAGTACAAAAGTATTTTTCAATTATTATATCAAAACAAATATCCTAACAGAATGTATACACATCCCTTGTAGTATAGGCATCCATTTGATTTTATTTCAAAGTCTTTAGTTCCGCACGTTCAACTTGCTTCTTCTTTTCCAAGCATTTCTCATCATTTGCTTGTAACTTTTTAATTCTTCCTATCAAGGTAGACTTAATTTAAAGTTCAACCACTATTGTACCGTTTACCTATAATTTCAACTGAGCATTCAATGCTCTCAAAGTAGAAAATGTTTTTCGGCTAAATGCATCTGCTACTACATTAGCCTTCCCCAGATGATAATCAATAATTACATCATAGTCCTTAATCAATTTTATCCACTTTCTTTGCCTCAAATTAAGCTCCTTTTGGGATAACAAATATTTCAAACTTTTATGATCCGTAAAGATGTAGCACTTTTCACCACATAAATAGTGACGCCAAATCTTTAAAGCAAACACTACTGTAAACAATTCTAAATCATGGGTAGGATAATTTCTTTCATGAGTTTTGAGTTGTCGAGAAGCACATGCTACAACCTTCCCTTCTTGTATCAATATACACCCTAACCATTATGGGATGCATCACTATATATTATAAAATCCTTCTTAGATTCTGGTTGTACCAGAACATGATCTTCTATTAATATCCTCTTTAATTTGTCAAAGCTTTCTTGACATTTATATGTCCAAACAAACGACACATCCTTCATTAATAGCTTAGTCATTGGAACAACAATCATTGAAAACTCTTTCACTAACCACCGATAATAACCAGCTAATCCCAAGAAACTTCTCACCCCAGAGACATTCTGAGGAATTTTCCATTCTAGGATTGCTTGAACTTTTTAGTATCGACTCGAATCCCTTCAGCTAAAACTATATATCCAAGGAAAGCTACTTCAGAAAACCAATATTTCACACTTTGACAGCTTTGCATATAATTTCTTTTCTCGGAGGATCTAAAGAACTAGTCGGAGGTGAGTATCATGATCCTCTTTGGTTTTAGAATAAACCAATATATCATCAATGAATATCACCACAAATTGGTCTAAATATGGCTGAAATATCCAATTCATTAGATCCATAAAAGCTGCTGGTGCATTTGTAAGTCTAAAAGGCATTACTACAAACTCATAACGCCCGTATCTAGTTCTAAAAGTTGTCTTTGGTATATCTGCTTCTTTGATCTTCAATTGATGATACCCCGATCAAAGATCAATTTTAGAAAACATTGTTGCTCCTTTAAGTTGATCAAAGAGATCATCAATCCTTGGCAGAGGATATTTATTCTTCACCATTACTTTATTAAGTTGACGATAATCCACACATAACCTCATTGATCCATCATTTTTTTTTCACAAATAGGACTAGAGCTCCCCAAGGTGATATACTAGGTCGTATAAAACCTCGATCCCATATTTAATGTAACTGAACCTTTAACTCTCTTATCTTTGTAAGAGATATTTTATACAGTACCTTTGATATAAGTTCAATGCAGAGAAAACCTAAATCCTGAATTTCACTTCACGATCAGATGGTAACCTTGGCAATTCCTGAAAAACACATCCTATTATTCATTAACAGTTGAGATACTTTCCAATTTCACCTTTGAATACTTATATGTTCACAACATAAGCTAGAAAGTTCTTACATCCTTTACATCCTTGTGATAGCAGTTTCCAAAAAAATAATACTGAACCACATTGATCAGAAAAATCTGATTTTCCATCATTATTACAATCTCCAAACTTTCAAGTTCCTTTCAAAACTATTCGTTTCAAGCAAAAATTGATAAGAAGCAATTCCATTAAGCTTACTAAATTTCAATTTCTTTGAATTACTATGGAGTAATTCATATAGATTTAACTTACTCTTGTGCTATGTCCCAAGAGATAAGTTACTATCACATCGAGCTTTCCTTTATCATCACAACAAAACGCTTTTTCTACCTATCCTTTTTTATCAATAGTCTAGCAACATTGGTTTTCTATCAATACCCCACTTGAAGTCTCACACTTCAAGACTTCCCAACTCTCTAGCAATAAAAGTCTAAGGGACTTGAGGTTGAATTTCCTCTAAAATCATATCTAAGTTTCGAAATAATAAACCTTGGTTTAATTAGGCATTTCTAACTTCACCAAAACTTTAACATCACATTGAGCGAAAAACGATTAATGATTACCCTTTTACTACTTTTATAGGCCTCATTCTTACCCAATTGTTCGATCGCTCTACGCGATTTCTCAACTTCGGACATCTATAACTTTATTCAATCAATTCACTAAGCAGTTGCATCAAGTCACTTAAGCATCCAAATAGTAATTATGACATCCTAGTGGCATGTATACAGTTACTGATTGACAACAAGCTTGGTTTAGATCTAGAACCGACTAAACCTGTTGCTCTGATACCAATAAATATAACATCTCATTCTCGTATTCGATTACCGAATATGAGTCAGAGATGTAAATTTAAAACCATTGAAAATATTTATATCGACTAATACACAAAATCGAAGCTCCTTTACTTTAAAAAAAATAAATTTGACTATTCCAAAAATATCGGACGTGGAACTAAAATAGAAAAATTAATCCCATTTATACATGCCACTAAAATAAATTAAAAGCCTCAAGTAGGATGTCATTACTGTGGCAGCTTGATGAAAATCTCTAAACTTGATACAACTTTTTGCTTCGTCCAAAGATTCGAACCACCTACATGTGCACAATCAACACACGCTAAGTACAAACTTAGTGAGGCAATAAACGAAGAGAATAACAATAATTTAAACTTTATTCGACTTCAGGGTTACGTTTATATAACATGATATATGCCAATGCATCAAACTTTCACATTGCATTAGTAATGATTTACTATATGCCAATGTCATAAGACTTTCATGCTTGTCCAATTGTCATAATATGCTATATATGCATAAATGCATCATGATCACTATATATGTATTACGACCATGTTAATCATATATTAACATAATGTAAACCGAATATAAATTTCTTACCAATATACTTGCCATTTATTTCAAAAGCTCATAAGCTTATTCACCTGTTTATTTTTTTAACCAATAAATCATAGCCCAAATATAAGCCTATGAGGACCCTGGGTTCACGAGTCAAATATTCATCGAAGTGCTAATACACATAAGGTCGTGCCCACCATATGCACTAAGTGTCCTTTATATACACTATAGTGCTAAACTCAGTATGCAGCGTGCTGCTGGACTCTATGGCATGCCAACTATACCATGTCCCTCAATGTCATACTTGGGCATATATACCATATTTATTTCATCCATGGCAATGTATATCAATATAATTTAACATTGGGCAGTTCATATCCGAAATAATATTCATAATATAACATCATATATAACTAGCGATCCATGCATTTATATTCAACTTTTGACATATTTAAAGTATGTCAATCATATGCTCCATGACATAAATATAATGACAATAAAATTTGGGTATGCTCATCGCAAGCCATCCCAATGATGTATAAAACATCAATGTGTCATGATATGTATGCAATTTCACTCACCTTGACACTTCTTATCCCAAACTAAATTGAATAAATTAAGAGAACTCCAAGATTGATCCTTTGCCTTATCTATTGAATTTTTTATTTCTCGGGTTTACTTGAATGCTTCACATTCATCCCTTACATGCACAAATTAATACACCAATAAGGTACTCATTTTATAATCTGTCAGTCTACGCTACCTTCAAAGAAATATTTATATAAAATAATTCACAACTCGTAATTCGATTCCGTTTGTTTTGACAAAAACTAGATTCGATAACCTATTCAACCATAAAAATTAATAGCCCAAATTCAACTTGTACGATTTATGACGAATTTTTAAAGTCGAATTTTAGTGCTGAATTTATGAGCAGACTGATATTATGTTTTCTGACCTTTCATCACTTAAAATTTCATATCTTTTGATATACAAATCGAAATCAGGCACCATTTGTTTTAAAAGAAGCTAGACTGAACCAGGAATACAATGATATAAGGATCACTTTCTAATCATTTTTGTAGAATTTATGGTTCCGAACTTACTGCTAATGAAAAAAATTTTGGGCAGATTTCATAATTCACATATTTAACATCCTTTAACCATTCCAACACCTCAAATTAATCTTCAATTATGTTATTCCAACATTTTCCTTTCATGGAAACTCCAAATTTAACTTGAATCCTTAAACCCCAAATTAAACCCTAATTAACCAAATGGTATTACATCAAGAATACATCAATTTCAACTTCAATCAAGCATAGAAATGACAGAACATCACATAATCTTCCATAATTCAATCCTAATTCATTTGAATCCATAAACCCTAAATTATCTCTCTTCAAAATTCAAGAGTACCTTCAACAATTCCATGAAACTTTTATACCAATTGAAAGAGAATTCAATGGAGAACAAATTTGTATTTCATGTCTTAACCCTAAATCCAAGCAATTTAGGGAGAACAATCAAAAATAGCATTCTTACCTTGGCCTCTTGGAACCCCACGTTGGAGAAGATAGAAGAGAAAATTCTTGTATTTTCTTTTTCCTTTAATTAATGCTATTTGGCATTTTAAAATCCATAAATATTGGAAACATCCTCCAAATAGTGAAATAACTATTTTGCCCTCAAATCCAATGAATCCATAATATGCCACATGTCATCATCCTTCATCCAATGACCTAGATTTAATCTTGAGTTAGTAGTTTACCAATTTACCCTTGAACTATGTCAATTTCCATTTTTTCCCTTGAATCGTACTTAAATTCCAATCTTATCCCTTGATCCAATGGCTAGGATTTAACATGGAAAAATTATCTAAATCCAAGGGTTCATATTCTTCCAACACAAAGAAAATATCTAAGAGATGTAAAATGATATAATTAACCTTGCCTTATCACCCTTCAAAATATCTTGAATATTCTATTCGATCTGATTATCCAAATATTTTTTCGAACTTTATCGCTTTATAGCCATTAATACAAACTCCGTATGAAAAATCTGATTAACACAGAAACGTCATTCTTGGGGGTAAAAAATTCATTTACGGGGTTAAAATACATAACTTTTGAAAATTACACTTTGGTCCCTAACTTTTCAATAGTTTATACTTTAGCCACAAAACTTTCAAAATTTTCATTTTGGTTACTAGCCAAAAATTGGGATATTACATGTAAGACCTTAATAATCATATTTAATCACAAGTTTCCTTATCTTATAATAGTATGTCATGAATATGCATCTCATAAGCTTGTCTCGGTTACCTTTTTCACTTCCTTAAAACATAACTCATGTTTACACATACATACATATACACGTGCCATATGCAACCTTTCTAGGAGTTATAAATGACAAAGGTACATTACTCAAAAGTCTTGGAGAGTGACTTGGAACCTCGAATCACAATCACGACCTCAGACTTAAACTTGAAATGATGCATGAAAATGAATGCATTAGGCATACTTTCCCTAGTGAGGTAGTGACCATTCTACAATAACATAATGATAACAACAATGACTACTATGGAATCAAGATGAGCAATGCCTATGGTGACATGATTGTTCAATGCCCGATGTCATGAACTCATTCACATGTCTTATTCTTTTTTATTCTTGTAATAATCTTATCGATGATTTTACTTGTCTTTTACATTGTTTGCCTTGGATCACTCTTAGACAAGGTAGCATTGGTTCATGTTTAAATAAGCTCAAAGCACAAAGAAATGGCTTGTGTCAATACTTCCTCTATCATCATCCATCATCTCCCCTATCCAACATCGCCAATATAGGGTCATTACCCTTGAGCCATAGCTCATGGACCTTAGTCCAAATATGCCATGTACCATTCCAAAGTGTCCAAGGGCTTCCATTGCAAGGCAACTTACATGTCTTGTGATTTAACATAAGAAGTTATTCTTATTCAATAGTTGAGCCTTAGCCCCAATAATCCTTGTCAATACAATAGTTTCATCAAAACAATATTCTTATTGATACCATGTTTTCATCGATGCAAGGAACTTACCAATGCAATGATCTTTGTCAATGCAACATGATGCAAGGCAACACAAAAGGACTTACTAATGCTTTCCAATGACATGAGTATTACCGCCAATTTCTCTATATGAGTAGTGAACAATTCAACAACAATCATACAATAAAAATGAAGAAGATAATACAACAAGGATGACACCTAGCCATCCAAACCATAAACTACACTCATGAAACCATTTGAAGTATCTAGAGCTTGCATAAGATGATTCCTTTGCTTTTTGGATTGCTTAATTTTGATGAAGGAGGTGATTCCTCACCTTGGAACACTTAAGCTTGGATAAGATACCTAAACAATAGATTACAAAGTTTCCCATAATTTTCTAAAGACATAAACTTATTCCATAACATTACTTAGCCATAGAAATATCAAGAGGATAAGCTTAAAAAATCATGAATGGTAATCTAGGATTTTTCCATAACTTATTAATCTATCTTGATTTAGACATTAGGACATCAAATTTGTAAAGGGGTTTACTTGGCCCAATTGTTCGAAGTAGATTAAAGGTGAAAGACTTAAGAAAACTGAAGCTTACCTTGAGTTACAATGGAGATGTATGCTTGAGGTGCTTACTTGCACCTTAGGTAGACGACAAGAATGGCTTCCTAGGAAGTTTTCTTTCTTTCTTTCTTTCTTTCTTTCTTTCTTTCTTTCTTACTTAAAAGAATTTACCACTCATTCCTATCATCTTTTTTTATTCCTATTAATTCTAAAGATTACAAGAATTGTTATTAATCTCCAACATCATATCATCCTTTTACAACTTTTCCCATAACTATGCTACCACATGCCACATATACCCTTTTATGACAATGGTAAAATTATGCTTTTAATCCTCCAAGAACCTTTCCCACATATGAAGAAAGGTCATGGTCAAATTACATTCTAGATCCTTCTATTTCTTAATTTTTATACTTGGCACCTTAACTTTAAATATTTCCAATTTAGTCACTAATCATATGTGCATTCTTTTCAATTTAGTCACTAGGTGGTCTAATTACTCCCCAAATCCTTGAATTTAGCCATAACTTAAATCTATGTCATTCCATATTTCGTTTCTAAATTTTAAACAATAACTACATATTTCCAATCTTTACGATTTAGTCCCAATACTTAACAATGATCCAATAATTAATTAATTTCAACCTATTAATCATATTTTAATATCTTTCTTACTTGATCGAAAACAAATTTTCTGATTACGATAAACCGAATCCTGACTAGGCCAATTTTGGGATGTTACAATTCTCCCCCATTAAGAAAATTCATCCTTGAATTTTCCTCCAGGCATAAGAAATAGGAACGAAGACTAATTTAGATTCGAATTTCTTACTAAAGCATTCTTCACAAAGCAAACTTGTTGCCATGAAAAAAACACAATCCAAGTTATTACGAGTAATAGAAGATACACATATTAGAGTAGATCCAACTTAGGCTTTAGCTTTCTTTAAACTTATTCATATGTCATATATCAAATTTTATGTCTTTCGTAGGATTTATCTTCGGAAGGTCTTTACTAAACTTATCTTATCTTAGGGATCATTACACATATATTTCAGGCTCTACCAATGTTCAATACTAAGACATATCCTAACTTGTTTACACATATCTTTACTAAATTTATTTTATCTTATCTTAGGGACCATTACAAAAATAATTCATCTATCGAAATTCGAGATGGGACGAATTTATCTTAATTCATGGCAGCTATGGATCATTTTAACACTTTAGCTATCCCCTAATAACTTCCTTAATGGTCAAATACATGAACATTATAAATTCTTACTTGGTGTTCTTGCAATTACCAGTAATAGGACGATCGTGTCAGCTGCAAGTCACAGTACAATATACAATAATATAACTCTTAGGTGGCATATGCAAAACATATTCAAACAATATCAATGCAATAGACATTAGTTTAATCCAAAATCAACTAAACTCTAGCTATGATACCACAAATGCAACACCCTTTCCCGGTCTGGTAGGAATCCGAGTCGAAAAGCAATACCGATGAATAATACGGTGATCAGATCGGTGATTACGATGATTTATACAATAATTTATGTATCAAAAATTTATAATGCAATACAATAAGCATTTCTAGTCAATAAAGTTTATCCAATTTATAATTTAGTACCAATTGATAACTTATTCAAGTTTAAGGACTAAATTGTAAAATTAGTCAATTACAGGGTCTTGTCTAAAATTAGAGTTACCAAAATGAAATTCAATGCATAAATACCTTGCCTATAAATTTTTAGAATAATCAGAGTTCATTGGTACCTTCAATTAAGTCTTAGGAACATTCAATGACGAAATTATAACATTTGAAAACTTCCTCAATCATCTTTTAACTGACTTACCTACCCCGGTATCAATACTCGAAGAGGCTGTATCGGTACACCTATGCCATAGTCGTTTATAAAGTTATAAAAATGAAGGGTCGTACCAGTACGGGTACATCTATATTGGTACGCTGAGCTAATCTTAGATTCCATAGGCAACTGGCCATATCGAAACACTAAAGGCCGCATCGATATGCCTTCCATGACTGTTAAAATGGTTATTTTCAACAAGCCTGTACTGATACTGGTATCGATACGCGTGGTCAAGCTGGAAGGGTTAAACTTAGGGATCGATACGTTGCTACAATAATTTTCTAGATTCAAATATCCGTACCGATACTCCAATAGCTGTATCAGTACACTCTTACTTTTACGTCCCAAATTGCTCACCCGTACTGATACGCCATCAACCGTATCGGTACGGACAAACCTATAATGATAGATTTACTATGGTTTTTAATCAAATTAGGGACCTTAACCTTGTCCAATGCTTACCAAATTTTACCAACAAGTTTATAAACATCAAATCTAGATACATGCCAAAATTCATGCCTATACGAATCCACCATATTTTCCCTTTTTAGTGCTGTAACCCCCTCAACCCGGCCTAGACGCCCGACCGAAGAGAGAGAACTACATTAGGTTTGCCGAAGCAAACCGGTGAAAGGTTACGAAAAGTCGATCCATTTTTTTTCTTTTATCTTGTCTAGATGCAAATTATTAAACTTACATGAACATACATGCTACAGGTGAATTTTCAAAGGAAACAAATCTCAGAAAAGCAATCAATTGCAACACATACTTTACGAGGACTAAAATGTAAAAACCTTAAGTTATAGGATCAAAATTGAAATAAGTTTACCAATCCTCAATTAGTCAGGTTACATGCTCACATGACAAAAATCAGCTCAAAAAGATCCTCCATACCCATACAATTAATTCCACAATAACCAAGGACTAAAATGAAAGAAAACAGAACTTCACCAAAGCCATTAACTAATTTAACTACCTCGGGTATCGGTACCCACGCTTGAGTATCGGTACGCCCTTGCCATTTCAAATCCTAAAAATTCCAGTAGCCAACTCCCGTACCGGTACGACACTGCGTACCGGTACGCCTTACCAAAACCAAAGGCTCGTACCGATCCTCAAACCCGTGTACCGAAATCTCATGCCAAACTCAGCCTTCCCGTACCGATACAGAAACCCGAGTATCGGTACGCTACTCTTAAAAAACATATCCGTATCGGAACGCCTAGCCTGCATACCAGAACCACAAGCCTGAAATGGCTTCCCTTACAGATACGTGAACACGCGTACCGATACGCCTAGACCTGAATGGTCACAAATGACTGGTTTAACATGCTTATTTCAAATCTAAACCATTCCATCATACCACAAACTCACACACAACACTACCAAGATGCAACAACAACCTAAACATCATAAGTTCAGCAACCAATTAGCATTCATACATCCCATGATATTCTAAAGGCATGCTTCCTAAAATCACTTTGCCAAACATCCCAAAATACAGAAATATGCCAATCTCAGCATATGCATCATAACAACACAACCCACGTAGCATAATAAGCTTGCTCAAACCATCACAACATGGCAATCAACAAGGAAGCTCTAGATGCATACCTTAGTAACCATTCATCCACAACTATAAGCAAGTATTAGCATCAAGCTTAACATCTCCAAACCATCCTCAAAACCCATGATAGTAACATACTTAAAACCCATAGGAAAACAGAATTACAATTCGCAAAAACCATGGCGAACACATTGCCTTATTAACCGAAAACATAAACTGAGTTCATACTAAAAAAGTAGTTTGTCACTTGGATCCCTTCAAACCTTGCCTTTGCTGCCCCGAACCTTAATGCTCTGAAACATTAAGAAAAAGAGAGCATAAGCACACATGCTTAGTGAGGATGCTCATAAAACATTAATGCCCCGAACCTTAATGCTCTGAAACATTAAGAAAACCCCATGCTTGTTTTACAAAAACATGCTTACAACCAAAGCATTTCTCAAGATTCCAACCAAATCAATGCATAACAACCTTAAGCAACATCTTACACATTTCATGCTTAAATCCCAAAACATTAAATCATAAACCATGCTTAAATCCCAAAGCATTAAATCACAAACCATGCTTAAATCCCAAAGCATTAAAAATACGTTCAACACATGAACTATAACATATATTGGCATTTATAGTGACCCGGATAAACTACCTCTATCCTATACATATCGGATACACGGATCTCTCATACCATGCCTAGTTAAACCGCATGATATCCCAAACCATGCCTAGTTAAACCGCAAGATTTGACACCCTCGCCTAGTTAAACCGCGAGATTCCACCCTTGCCTAGTTAAACTGCAAGTGTACCGACCTTGCCTAGTTAAACCGCAAGATCACCATCAAATTGGGTTGCCTAGTTACACCGCATGCCCTAATGAGGTTCCCAATAGTCCAAGTGGCCTTGTTAAACCGCCATACCTCAAGGACCCATGGCCACGATCGATTTTGTTCATATTTTATATTGCACTTTTAATCATATGGCATGCCAACTATATCCGATTGTTTTCTCAGCATTTCACATAGCCAATATATCATTTACAAACCATTTACTTACTATTTTACAATGCATTACATAAAACACCACATATGCACATCTCATTGCCAATGCAATAACACCATTCCCAACCAGAATGAAAACCAATGCTCGGTAGCATTTAATATACTTTCAAACCCCTGCATATGTACTCAAAATCATGCATTACCAGTAAGTAAATCATACAATGTTTATCATCAAAACATGCAAACAACATGCTCATATCTAAGCTGATATTCAAGAGAAAAATAAGGGAAACTTACTTTCGAGCTTAGGTAAGTGTCCCATGTTTACCCTAAACTCCCAACAACCTTTACAAACCTTTGTAAAGCATTTAAAACCAGTTTCCACTCACCGATACGCTTTGCCTTCCTCGCCAACGCGATACAAGCTCATGGCAATCAACAAAACAACGTAATGCTTTTATGCCTTGGTTATCGTGTTTTAAACACCTAAAACTAGAGGATAAATGCATCATTATGCATTCAAACCACTACCTCAAAGCAAAACCCCGCAACTCTTAGGTTGCCCTCTTAGAAACCATCCGAAACAAACCGAAATCATCAACAAACGATTCCAAAACTTAACCCAGCCATAAAACAACGATTCAACACATCAAACAACATCAATTAACATCCAAAAACCCTTTCCCAACATCATTTTACTTCCAGCAAAGATTAAACTCGAATATCATCACAAAAACTCAAATCTATCAACCTAAACAATTAGGGATCTAAGAGTTTCGGGATTCTATTGATAAAAACAAATTATTAACATCATAATACATCCAAAATATGTATTAAATCAATCTTAAACAATGGAAATTAGATCCACTTCGAAAATTACCTTGTTACATCAATTTTACCCAATTTACTCAATCAAACATTGATAAATCATTAAAATCAGTTTACAATCAATAAATCAAGGATCAAATACTTGGTAATTTCAATAAAGAACCATACAATAGAGGAGATCATGGACCTTACCCCTATTGTAGATTTCTCCCTCAATTGGTTTGATAAAAGCGAAGAAAACAGAAGATTTAGATGAGATTTTGTAAAAAACAATGTTAATTAATCAATCACAAATCATAAATACTAGTTAAAAGACTTCTCACCTCTAGATTTTGATGAAAACTTGAGTGTTTGGCTGAGGAGAGAGTGGAGAGAAAAGTTACTTGAATTTCCTTTAAAGAGCTTAACTAACTTTTTAACTAAAATCCCTTTTTAATTAACTTTAAAACACAAGATAAAATATCTTTAATTAAGGGAGAAATCATCAGAAAAAACTTGGTAAAATAGCTCCGTAAAGATTCTAATAATTTCACCCTTTTCATTTTAGTCACCTTTAAAAGCAATGTTCAAAACTTGCATTTTGGTCACTAGCCAAAATGTCCAATTTCCAAATCTTATTTTCCAAAATTGATCTCACCATTGTCTTTAATATATTTAATAATGATTTTAGAATATTTTCCCACCATTTTCGCACCTTCAAAAATATTTAATTTGATTTAATCCCAAAACCGACTCGAATCTCTAATCCTGGTCCATCAAACCATCGAACCAACCTTTAAAACATCTAAGCCCAAGACTGGGTGTTACAACTCTCCCCCACTTAAGAAATTTTGTCCTCAAAATTACCTGGAGGAAACAAATGCAAAAATTGCTCCATCATATCCGCCTTGCTTTCCCAAGTGGCTTCCTCAACACCTCGGTTCCGCCACAAGACCTTTACAAGCTCAACCGTCTTACCAAGAAGAACTTTGTTGCTGGAATCAAGGATTTCCATCGGTTCCTCATCGTAAGATAAATCCAGTCTCAACTCTATATGCTCTAACAACATAACATGCGAAGGATTCGACTGATACCTCTGTAACATAGATACATGGAACACATCATGTATTTGCTCCAGCTCGGGAGGCAACCTCAACCGATAAGCCACAAGACCTACACCCTCAATAACCTTGTACGATCCAATAAACCTCGGACTAAGCTTACCCTTACGTCCGAATCTCATCACCTTTTTCTATGGTGACACTTTCAAGAATACACGATCGCCCACTGCATATTCAACTTCCCTACGTTTCAAATCCGCGTAAGATTTCTATCGATCTGCTGTCGCTTTCAAGGGATCGCACACAGGATTTAATTTTTCATCCATGTCTTTCAACACATTTGGTAGGGAAACATTCTTTTCCCCTACCTCAGCCCAACACAAAGGCGTACGACACCTCCAGCCATACAGAGCCTCATACGGAGCCATCTGGATACTAGCTTGGTAACTATTATTATAAGCAAATTCAACAAAGGTAAATGCTTCTCCCAGGTTCCTTGAAACTCTATAATACAACACCTCAACATATCCTCCAAAACCTGGATAACCCGCTCAGACTGTCCATCCGTCTAGGGGTGATACGCGATGCTGAAACTCAACCTCGAACCCAAAGCCTGGTGTAAACTTCTCCAGAACCTTGCCGTAAACCTCAGATCTCTATCCGAAACAATGGACTTAGGTATCCCGTGCAAACACACAATCTCAGCAATGTACAAATTTGCTAACTTGTCCAAGGTATCCGTCGTATGCACTGGCAAGAAATGTGCGCACTTCATGAACCGATCAAAAATCACCCAAATGGAATCCTTTTTAGCCAGCATCAACGGCAACCCCGTCACAAAATCCATGGTGATTCTCTTCCATTTCCACTCCAAAATTTTCAACGGTTGCAACAACCCAGATGGAAACTGATGTTCAGCCTTAACCCGCTGACACACCATACACTTGGAAACAAACTTAGCCACATCCTTTTTCAACCCAACCCAGTAGTATGCCTCCCTCAACCCGCGATACATCTTAACACTACCAGGATGCATAGCAAAAGGACAAGAATGTGCCTCTGTAAAAATTGTGTGCCTCAACTTCGGATTATCCGGCACCACTATTCGACCATTGAAGCACAAAACTCCATCATTATCAAAAGAAAAATATGTCGGATTACTCTCCGATATATCCTTAACATGCTCAACCATGGAGTCATCAGACGGTTGCTTAGCTTTAATCATCTGTGACAACGTAGGCTTAACTTGCAACTCGGCCAACAAACAACCTTCTAGTGTCACACTCAACCTTGAAAACATAGCTCTAAGCTCATCCGCAACCTTACGACTCAATGCATCCGCAACCAAATGGGCTTTACCAGGATGATACGCAATTGTCAAGTCGTAATCCTTAAGCAACTCCAACCATCTTCGTTGCTTAAGATTCAAATCCTTTTGAGACATCAAATTCTTCAAACTCTTGTGATCCGTAAAAACCACTGTCACACCCTAATTTTCCCCCAAATTTTAAAACCCTAACTAGAGTAAATCCCTATTTGAAACCCTAATTTTTGGGGATTTAAAAATTGAATTCTTAATTGAATTTCAAGGACCAATTTGTGAAGTTCGAAACTTGGGTGACTTTGTGCAATGTGGGTAATAGTGTGGGTTTTTAATGTGTATTTTATCCATTTCTTTCAGTATTTAATACCCCTTTAGACACAAAACCCCCTCAGCTACAATTTTCTGAACCCTAGCCGCACACCTGCAGTCAAAGATTCTCTCAAAGCTCACCCTTCTTTCTTGCGTTTCTGGCAGAGCTTCGGTGAGCACTCTAAACGACGTTCACGTCTTGTACGGCCACCATCTTTGGCCTTCTCGTTTCTCTCGTTCTCAACCCATTCATCCTCTAACTCGTGTGTTCATCAGATTGCTCGAAAATAGACCAAAACTGTTTGATTATCCTTTGCGCCAATGCCACCATCCTTGTTCTCTCTCTCTGTCTTTTGCTCCTCCGTACTTTCTGGTGACTTGGTCGAATCGGAGTGTGTGGGTAAGCTTTTAATCTAGATTTCTTAGTTTTATTTCAAAAGTTTAGGTTGTGGATCGCGGTTGGTGAGCCTTTGAAAATTCTTAACGCCACTGAGTGGTTTTGTGGCCATCGCCGTTGTCATGTTTGTGCTGCCTCCATCGGGGGTCTGAAACCCTAGCCACCAAAGGTATTGTAGGAACCCTAGTTGTTGGTTGTTGCAACAATGGGTATACGAGCCGGAGTGTGAGATGGTGAAGTTTGGGTTAAGCTCAATTTGGCTTTTGAGCCTTTGTGAGAGAGGCCGAACTAGGCCGGTTTCATGGGAGCCCAGATTTGAGGGAACAGGACCAAGGGAGTGAACCGACTGAACTGGTAGTTTTGAACTGAAGCGGATGGTTAACCCATTGACCTAGCCTATTGACCCAACCCGATCTGTTGACTGCCTGATGTCAGCGTTGACTTTTTTGCTAACGTCAACATTGATTTTTTGGCTGATGTCAGTGTTGACTTTTTGGCCGACGTCAGCGTTGACTTTTTGGCTGATGTTAGTGTTGACTTTTTGATGACACCAGTATTGACTTTTTTACCCAAGTTGACTTTATGTTTTTCGATGTTTTGATTCCAAATTCGCTGTCTGTTTTCCCAAATTCTAGCCCAAAAGACTATTTTGCTATCTACAATTAATTATAGTCAGTAATTTGAGAATTTTGAAAATCAGAATCTAAGTCGAATATAATTGTGTTCAGGTGACATAGAGTCAGAGCCTGAGAATCTTCCTCCTCCCCCACCTATTCGACCTCCTTCTGTACAGCTTGCGAGTTCTGCACGTGAGTATGGTTTTGTTTAGTGGTTATGTTAGTGTTGCATAGTAGTAGGGTATAATTATGTTTTGTTGACCTAGTTATTAGCTGCCTAGGGTGTGTCTCTTCTTGTGCTATATCATTTCTATGCTCTATGTTATGCGTGCATTGTTGTATATGTGATTGATTGGATGATCTGTGGATTATGGTATGTTTTGTATGATGGCATGTCACGCATCAAATATTAGAATCGGATTAAATTATATTAGACTTATATCATATGCACTCAGATTAAATTAATATGTCAAATATACTCTCGGATTCAGAAATTATAAATCAGAACATGTCATATCATTATGGGGAAGTTCAATGGGTTCACCCTTTCGGGCTGAATTCCACTTCGGATCAGTGGTTCCACCTTCGGGTCGTTCCACTTCAGAATGGTGACGATGTAGTTAGAGTGGTTCTGGGGAACCTTACTCTTCGGAGGGTGTAAGGAGATGGGTGCATGACATTACATTTTATAACTCAGATTGTATGCATATGTATATTGAGATGACTATTGAACTATGCTTGATGTTCGAATTTCTGTTATGTGTTTTTATCTACACTTTAGAGACACACTGGGCTTTATAGCTTACTCCCCCTAGTTCTCTTTCAGATACTCAGGCTTAGGCGTACGGTACTTGGAGGATTTTCGTATTATCAGACTTTATCCTATTACACAATATGGTTATTCAGACATTGAATTTTTACATTATTATTATTTTAGATGATTTTGTAATTGGGACATTATTACTATTATTTTGAGACTTAAGGTTTGTCATGCATTATATGAATTTCTTTTGGATTTTATAATAACTTTTTGGAATTTTTCCAAACGACTACGTTTTATTTAAATGTTATAATTTTGTGGTTCCGATCTTTTACAATTAAATTGTAAATTGAATTATTAAAACCTAATAACCTTTCTTGAGGGACAAGTTTTTCAAACTTAACTTCCAAGTTTCGACTTAAGAAATTAGGTCAAATTTAGGAGGTTACAACCACACACTTTTCGCCGTAGAGATAATGCCTCTAGATTTTCAAGGCAAAGACCACAACTACAAGCTCCAAATCATGAGTTGGATAGTTGCGCTTATGAACCTTCAACTGTCTCGATGCATAGGCCACAACCTTACCATCTTGCATCAACACACAACCCAATCCAACATATGATGCATCACTATAAACCACAAACTCCTTCCCGGATTCTAGTTGGATCAACACAAGAGCATGTGTCAAAACCTCCTTCAACTTCTCAAAACTATATTGCTGCCTCTCTGTCCATACATAAGGAACGTTCTTTTGCAAAAACTTTGTCAATGGTACTGCAATACTTGAAAACTCTTCAACAAAGCGACGGTAATAACCAGGCAACCAAAGAAAACTACGCACCTCCAATACAGACTTAGGTTGCTTCCAATTAAGGATAGCCTCAATTTTATGTGGATCAACACGAATACCCTCCGCGGAAATCACATGTCCAAGAAACATTACCTCCTTGAGCCAAAACACGCACTTGCTCAGCTTAGCATACAACTGGTTATCCTTCAACGCTTGCAACACAATTCGCAAATACCGATCATGTTCCTCCTCGGTACGCGAGTACACGAGAATATCATCTATGAATACCACAACAAACTGATCAAGAAATTCATGGAACACCCTATACATCATATCCATGAACGCCGCCAGAGCATTTGTCAAACCAAAAGGCATGACCAGAAACTCATAATGCCCATACCTCGTACGAAATGCGGTCTTATGCACATCCTCATCCTTAACCTTCAGCTAATAACATCCCGATCTCAAATCTATCTTGGAAAACACCGCTACTCCACGAAACTAATCGAACAAGTCATCAATTTGCGGTAACAGGTACTTGTTCTTCACCGTTAACTTATTCAACTGTTGGTAATGAATGCACATACGCATCGTACCATCCTTCTTTTTCACAAAGAGAGCCGAGCACCCCAAGGAGAAACACTCGGTCGAATGAACCTATGATCCAACAACTCTTGAAGTTGCGACTTGAACTACTTCAATTCTTTCGGTGCCATCCTATAAGAAGCAATGGACACCGGTGTTGTACCTGCAAACAACTCTATACCAAATTCTACCTCTCTATCTAGCGGTAAACCCAGTAACTCTTGAGGGAAAACCTCCAAAAAATCATAAACAGCCCGAATGTCCTACACTCGAACACCATTGGCTTCAAGATTCATCACAATAGGCAAATAAGCTTGGAAACCTCCTTGCATCATCTTTTCTGCCTAGGTAGCCGAAACAACATTGGACAAGAACTTTACATCCTCGCCAACCACCACTACTTCATAATTGTCAGCTAACCTCAAAGAAATCCTTTTGGCTTCACAATCCACAACCGCCTTGTGCACACTCAACCAATCCATACCCAAAATGATATCAAAACCATGGAATGGCAACCCCATAAGATCTGCGGCAAACTCATGACCTTGCAAAACAAAAGGACACCACCTATACAGCTTTCCTGTAGTAACCGTCTGACCAAAAAAACTAGTTACTAACATACCAACATCAAGGATCTCAACAGGAACATTCAGAAAATATGCATGTTCACCCAAGATATATGAATGAGTAGACTCTGAATCAATCAAAGATAACAATTACAAGGATTGCAAAGTAAAGGTACCTGCGATTACATCTGTGTCATTACGACCCTCTCGGTGAGCAAAGACCTGAGCCGGTACACCACCCTCTGGTCTCACCACTGTGACATGAGCCATACCCCTCTAACCATCATCGCGCCTCTAAAAATTACCCTTACTATGGCCTCGACCCCTAGCAGGTGCAGCAACCTGCGCCGGTGCATCCCTCACAGCTCGAGGACAATCACGCTTCAGGTGATCCGATGATCCCCAAATCCAACAACCTCCAGCATTACCCCAGCACATACCCGTGTGGCACCTACCGCATCGCTCACACTCCGCTACAACACGAGCTCCCTAGGCACCCTGGCCAACTCCACCACCGCCACGCCTGTGATCTGGCCTATGTCTCTTGTCCCTGAACTTCCCATTCTGCCTCCTAGAATAGCTAGAATCAGCCACTCTCTTACCCAAGCTCGCACCCGCAGCCTGAACTGGTGCACCCAAGGACTGCTCAATATCCTTGGCCCAGTTGACCAACACATCAAAATCTGTGTAATCTGCAGCCAAGAGATACGTCATAATATCCTTAACAAGACCATATCAGAACATGTATCATCTCTGCTAGTTATCAAGAACCAACTCTGGAGCATACTAAATCAAGCGGACAAACTTGCGTCAACGCCATGAACTCGCGCTTCTTCATATCCAAATATTGGGTACCAAGGTACTTCCTCTTAAAAGCTCTCTGAAAGAACTCCCAAGTAACATCTGCCTTCAGAACTCCAGCAATTGTGGCCACCCACCAATGATATACATCACCCTGCAATAATGACACGGTGCAACCCAACTTGCGCTCCTCATTGCATCCCATTTGATTCAAGATCCAAATCGTCTTTTCCAACCAACCTTTGGATGCCTCAGGACTCAAAACCTAAAATTCCTCACCTCCCAAACTCTTTAAACGCTCCAAGGGTAACCCCTGATTTGCCACCACAGCCGGTGTCAGTGCTTGTTCTTGCACTCCAGCCACCGCTGCTTGGAAAGCTCTCATTATTGACTAAACTAACGGAGTCAAATCACCATATACAGGCACTTGGTGAATCTGGTGTACTTCACTTGACCCAACATCATCTGAAGGAACCATCAAGGAGGAGGAGGTAAAACATTAGGGAGATTCTCTTCCATCTCATTATTCTATCCTACCGTGGCAGTATTAGCCATCGATCGCGTCTCACATCGAGCCATGCTATCAAAAGCATCAAACACATTAAAGTTAGGCTAGCATCAGGCAAAGGATCCATGACAACTTTTAAACGCATTTTAAAACCTCGGTAATAGACAATGTGTTTCCATTGCATACCCCAACATGATGTTAACGATCACCATACATATACACAATCACCGTGCAATTCATACAACATCAGTTAACCAAACAATAACATCCCAACCTTTCACAAAACTGGCTCTGATACCAACAAATGTAACCCTCTCAACCTGGCCTAGACGCCCGACTGAATTGAGAGAACTACATTAGGTTTACCGAAGCAAACCGGTGAAAGGTTACGAAAACTCAATCCATTTTTTCCTTTTATTTTGTTTAGATGCAAATTATTAAACTTACATGAACATACATATTGCAGGTGAATTTTCAAAGGAAACGAATCTCAGAAAGGCGATCAATTGCAACACATTCTTTACAGGGACTAAAATGCAAAAACCTTAAGTTATAGGGCCAAAATTGAAATTAAGTTTACCACTCCTCAATTAGTCAGGTTACATGCTCACATGACAAAAATCAGCTCAGAAAGATCTTTCATACTCATACAATTGATTCCACCACAACCAAGGACTAAAATGAAAGAAAATAGAACTTCACCAAAGCCATTAACTAATTTAACTGCCTCGGGTATCGGTACCCACACTTGAGTATTGGTACGCCATTGCCATTTCAAATCCTAAAAATTCCAGTAGCCAACTCCTGTACCGGTACGCCTTACCAAAACCAAAGGCTCGTACCAATCCTCAAACCCGTGTACCGAAACCCCATGCCAAACTCAGCCTTTCTATATTGATACACAAACTTGAGTATCGGTACGCTACTGTAAAAAACATATCCATATCATAACGCCTAGCCCATGTACCAGAACCACAAGCTTGAAATGGCTTCCCATACCGATACGTGAACACGCGTATCGGTACGCCTGGACCTGAATGGTCACAAATGACTGGTTTAACATGCTTGTTTCAAATCTAAACCATTCCATCGTACCACAAACTCACATACAACACTACCAAGATGCAACAGCAACCTAAACATCATAAGTTCAGCAACCAATTCCCATTCATACATCTCATGATATTCTAAAGGCATGCTTCCAAAAACCACTTTGCCAAACATCCCAAATTACACAAATAGGCCAATCTCAGCATATGCATCATAACAGCACAATCCACGCAACATAATAAACTTGCTCAAACCATCACAACATGGCAATCAACAAGGAAGCTTTAGATGCACACCTAAGCAACCATTTATCCACAACTATAAGCAAGTTTAGCATCAAGCTTAACATCTCCAAACCATCCTCAAAACCCAGCACAGTAACATACTTAAAAGCCATAGGAAAACATAATTATAGTTCCCAAAAACCATGGCGAACACATTGCCTTTTTAACTGGAAACATAAACCGAGTTCATACTCAAAAGTAGTTTGTCACTTGGATCCCTTCAAACCATACTTTTGCTGCCCCGAACCTTAATGCTCTGCATCATTAAGAAAAAGAGAGTGTAACTACACATGCTTAGTGAGGATGCTCGTCAAACAATGATGCATTAAAACCATTTGAAAACCCCATGCTTGTTTTCCCAAAACATGCTTACAACCAAAGCATTTCTCAAGATTCCAACCGAATCAATGCATAACAACCTTATGCAACATCTTACATATTTCATGCTTAAATCCCAAAACATTAAATCATAAACCATGCTTATATCCCAAAGCATTAAATCAAAAACCATGCTTAAATCCCAAAGCATTAAAAATAGGTTCAACACATGAACTATCACATATATTGCATTTATAGTGACCCAAATAGACTACCTCTATCCTATACATATTAGATACACGAATCTCTCATACCATGCCTAGTTAAACCGCATGATATCCTAAACCTTGCCTAGTTAAACCGCAAGATTTGACACCCTCGCCTAGTTAAACCACAAGATTCCATCCTTGCCTAGTTAAACCGCAAATGTACCGACCTTGCCTAGTTAAACCACAAGATCACCATCAAATTGGGTTGCCTAGTTACACTGCATGCCCCAATGAGGTTCCCAATAGTCCGAGTGGCCTTGTTAAATTGCCATACCTCAAGGACCCATGGCCACAATCGATTTTGTTCATATTTTATAGTGCACTTTTAATCCTACGGCATGCCAACTATATCCGATTGTTTTCTCACCATGTCACTAGCCCATATATCATTTACAAACCATTTACTTACTGTTTTACAATGCATTACATAAAATACCACATATGCACATCTCATTGCCAATGCAATAACACCATTCTCAACTGGAATGAAAACCAATGCTCAATAGCATTTAATATACTTTCAAACCCCTGTATATGTACTCAAAATCATGCTTTACCAGTAAGTAAATCATACAATGTTTATCACCAAAACATGCAAATAACATGCTCAAATCTAAGCCGATATTCAAGAGCAAAATAAGGGAAACTTACTTTCGAGCTTAAGTAAGTGCCTCACGCTTACCCTAAACTCCCAATAACCTTTACAAACCTTTGTAAATCATTTCAAACCAGTTTCCACTCACCGATACTCTTTTCCTTCCTCGCCAACGCGATATAAGCTCCCAGCAAGCAACAAACCAACGTCAGGCTTCGACGCCTTGACTATCCCATGTTTTAAACACCTAAAACTAGAGGATAAATGCATAATTATGCATTCAAACCAATACCTCAAAGAAAAACCCAGCAACTCTCAGGTTGCCCGCTTAGAAACCATCTAAAACAAACCGAAATCATCAACAAACATTTCTGAAACTTAACCCATCCATAAAACAATGATTCAACCCATCAAACAACATCAATTAACATCCAAAAACCCTTTCTCAACATCCTTTTACTTCCAGCAAAGATTAAACTCAAATATCATCACAAAAACTCAAATCTATCAACCTAAACAATTAGAGATCCAAGAGTTTCGGGATTCTATTGATAAAAACAACTTATCAACATCATAATACATCCAAAATATGTATTAAATCAATCTTAAACACTGGAAATCAAATCCACTTTGAAAATTACCTTGTTACATCAATTTTACCCAATTTACTTAATCAAACATTGATAAATAATTAAAATCAGTTTACAATCAATAAATCAAGGATCAAATACTTGGGAATTTCAATAAAGAACCATACAATAGAGAAGATCACGGACCTTACCCCTATTGTGAGATTTCTCCCTCAATTGGTTTGATAAAAGCTAAGAAAACACAAGATTTAGATGAGATTTTATAAAAACAATGATAATTAATCAATTACAAATCATAAATACAAGTTAAAAGACTTCTCATCTCTGGATTTTGATGAAAATTGGAGTGTTTGGCTGAGGAGAGAGTGGAGAGAAAAGCTGAGAGAAAAGCTACGTGAATTTTCTTTAAAAAGCTTAACTAACTTTTTAGCTAAAATCCCTTTTTAATTAACTTTAAAATACAGGATAAAATATATTTAATTAAGGGAGAAATCATCATAAAAAACTTGGTAAAATAGCTCCTTAAAGATTCTAAGAATTTGACCCATTTCATTTTAGTCACCATTAAAAGCAGTTTTCAAAACTTGCATTTTGGTCACCGGCCAAAACATCTGATTTTCAAATCTTATTTTTCGAAATTGATCTCGCCAATATCCTTAATATAATTAATAATGATTTTAGAATATTTTTCGCCATTTTATCACCTTCAAAAATATTTAATTTGATTTAATCCCAAAACCAACTCAAATCTCTAATCCAGTCCATCGGACCCTCGAACCAACCTTTAAACATATAAGCCCAAAACCGGGGTGTTAGAAGTGCACTTTAAGCCATTTTACCAATCCTACTAAGGCACCAAGATGTCTTATTTCATATTTTAGCCCTTTAAACCAAGTGAGCAATACATACACACAAAATACATTCTTTTGGACTTATTCCTTATTGTGCAATACATATTTAACATCATAACATGAAGATAAGAATTTTATAACTTGTTTACATAGACCTCATATCCTCTTTACCAATCAATGCATGTAAGACCTTAATAATCATATTTAATCAAAAATTCCCTTATCTGATAATAGTATGTCATGAATATGCATCTCATAAGCTTGTCTCAATTACCTTTTTTCACTTCCTTAAAACATAACTCATGTTTACACATACATACATATACACTTGCCATATGCCACCTTTCTAGGAGTTATAAAGGACAAAGGTACATTAATCAAAAGTCTTGGAAAGTGGCTTGCAACCTCAAATCATGGTCACGTCCTCGAAAATCTTAAACCTGAAATGATGCATGAAAATGAATGCATTAGGCATACTTTGCCTAGTGAGGTTGTGAACCTTCTACAATAACATAAATATAACAACAATGACTACCATAGAATCAAGATGAGCAATGCCTATGGTGACATGATTGTTCAATGCCCGATGTCATAAACTCATTCACTTGTCTTATTCTTGTAATAATCTTATCGATGAATTTACTTGTCTTTCACATTGTTCGCCTTGGATCACTCTTGGACATAGATAGCATTGGTCCGTGTTTAAATAAGCTCAAAGAACAAAACAATGGATTGTGTTAATACTTCCTCCATCATCATCCATAATCTCCCCCTAACCTCCAACATCGCCAATATAGGGCCATTACCCTTGAGCCGTAGCACATGGACCGTAGTCCAAATATACCATGTACCATGCAAAAGTGTCCAAGGGCTTCCATTGCAAGGCAACTTACATGTCTTATGATTTAACATAAGTATTCTTATTCAATAGTTGAGCCTTAGCCCCAACAATCCTTGTCAATATAATAGTTTCATAAATACAATAGCCTTGCTAATACATTATCTTTGTCAATACGGTAATATTATTAATACCACGTTTTCATCGATGCAAGGATTTAGTTAATGCTATAAACTTGCCGATGCAATGAACTTACCAATGCAATGATCTTTGTCAATGCAACATGATGCAAGGCAACACAAAAGGACTTACCAATGCTTTCAAATGACATGAGTATTGCCACCACTTGCTCTATATGAGCCAACGAACAATTCAACAACAATCATACAATAAAAATGAAGAAGATAATTCAACAAGGATGACACCTAGCCATCTTAACCATAAACTACACTCACCAAACCACTTGAAGTGCCTAGAGCTTGCATAGGATGATTCCTTTGCTTTTTGGATTACTTAATTTTGATGAAGGAGGTGATTCCTCACCTTGGAACACTTAAGCTTAGATAAGAGACCTAAACAATAGATTACAAAGTTTCCCATAATTTTCTAAAGACATAGAAAATCATGAATTACTTAGCCATAGAAATAGCAAGAAGATAATCTTAAAAAAATCATGAATGGTGATCTAGGATTTTTCCATAACTTAACTTATTAATCCATTTGATTTAGACATTAGGACATCAAATAGGTAAAGGGGTTTTCTTGGCCCAATTGTTAGAAGTAGATTAAAGGTGAAAGACTTAAGAAAACTCAAGCTTACCTTGAGTAACAATGGAGGTGTATGCTTGAGGTGCTTACTTGCACCTTACGTAGAAGACAACAATGGCTTCCTAGGAAGCTTTCTTTCTTTCTTTCTTTATTTCTTATCTTATCTTAGGGACTGTTAGAGAAATAATTCATCTATCAAAATTCGAGATGGGAGGAATTTATCTTAATTCATGGCAACTATGGATCATTTTAACACTTTAGCTATCCCCTGATAACTTCCTTAATGGTCAAAGACATGAACATTATAAATTCTTACTTGGCGTTCTTGTAATTACTAGTAATAGAACGATCGTGTTAGCTACAAGTCATATTACAATATACAATAATATAACTCCTAGGTGGCATATGCAAAACGTATTCAAACAATATCAATGAAATAGACATTAGTTTAATCCAAAATTGACTAAACTCTATCTATGATACCACAAATGTAACATCCCTTCCCGGTCTGGTAGGAATCCGAGTCGAAAAGCATTAGCGATGAATAATACAATGATCAAAAAAGTGATTTTGATGATTTATACAATAATTTATGTATCATAAATTTATAATGCAATACAATAAACATTTCTAGTCAATAAAGTTTATCCAATTTATAATGCAATACAATAAACATTTCTAGTCAATAAAGGTACATTACTCAAAAGTCTTGGAGAGTGGCTTGCAACCTCGAATCATGGTCATGTCCTCAGAAATCTTAAATCTGAAATGATGCATGAAAATGAATGCATTAGGCATACTTTGCCTAGTGAGGTAGTGACCCTTCTACAATAACATAAAGATAACAACAATGACTACCATGGAATCAAGATGAGCAATGCCTGTGGTGACATGATTGTTCAATGCCCGATGTCATGAACTCATTCACATGTCTTATTCTTGTTTATTATTGTAATAATCTTATCGATGACTTTACTTGTCTTTTACATTCTTCACCTTGGATCACACTTGCACATTTGTAGCATTGGTCCGTGCTTAAATATGCTCAAAGCACAAAACAATGGATTGTGTCAACACTTCCTCCATCATCTCCCCCTAACTGTAACATTGCCAATATAGGGTCATTACCCTTGAGCCCTAGCTCATGGACCGTAGTCCAAATATACCACGTACCATTCCTGTAACACCATGGTTTTTGGTCTAGATGTTTTGAATATTGTTTTAAGGGTCCAGTGGACCCGTATTAGAGATTCGAGTTGATTTTGGGATTAAATCAGATTAAATACTTTTGAAGGTGATAAAAATATAGAAAAATGTTCTAAAATCATTCATTAATATATTAATGGTTGTGGTGAAATCAATTTTGTAAAATGAGTTTTTCGAAATCAGGCATTTTGGACTAGTGACAAAAATGTAAACTTTGAAAACTAATTTTAGTGACTGTTTTGTAAAGATTCAAAACTTTGAATCTTTAAGGAGCTAATTGCCCAAAAGTCTAATCTCAGACTTTATCCCTTAAATGTCTATTTTTAAAAGTGTTTTGGTAAATATAAATAGGTTGGAGAGAATTAATTTGATAATTAAATCTTTAAACAAAAATCACGTAACTAACTTTATCTCAAAATCTCCAGCCAAACACAATTATCTTCTTCTAAATCTCAAGGTAAAATCATGTTTTCTTTAATCCTTTGATTTCAAATGGTTTCTTGTTAATTTTTTATCAAAACCTTATTGTTTTAACTTTGTTTTCTCATGTAAATCATCCAATTTAGGGAGAAAGCATCCATTAGAAGTAATGTTCGTTCTTCTCCTCTAATGAAAGGTTTTTTACTGAAATTCTCAAGTTATTGACTCCTTACAATTGTTTTCTATTGTGTTTTAATAGTTTAATTAAGGAAAATGGTTTGATTGTGTTGTGATTGAGGAAATTGTTACATTTTTTAATTAGATCTATTTTGTTCGGTTCTTGATCAGATTAGATCATGATTTTAGTGTTTAATAATGTTGAAGGCTTGGTTTTATCAATATAATCCCAAAACTAGTTGAATCCCTAATGTTAAAGGTTGTTAGTTAAGGATTCTTGTGATGTTAATGGAGTTTAATAATTGCTGGAAGTACAAGGATGTTGAAGAAGGGTTTTAGATGTTAATTGTTGAGGTTTGATGTATCGAATCGTTATATTGTGGTTGGGTTAAGATTGAAAGGGGTTGAGGTTGATTTTGATAAGTTTCAGATAGTTTTTGAGTGGTCAACTTGTGGGTTACGGGTAATTGCTTTGAGGTAGTGGTTTGGATGCATTTTGATGCATGTTTTCTATGGTTTTGTGTGGTCAAAATAGTGGATAGTCAAGGCAAAGTAGCTTGAGTCGGATCGTTGCTTGCCGAGAGCTTGATTTGCATTGGCGAGCAAGGAGAGGTGTAATCGGTGAGTTGAAACAGTTTTAAAATTCTTTCAAAGGTTTGAAAGTGTTTTGGGGGTTTAGTTTAAGCTTGAAACACTTACCTAAGCTCAGAAGTAAGTTTCCCTCATTTGCTCTTTAATATCGGTTCAAATATGAGCATGTGTAATTCATGTTTTGGTCGTAAACATGGCTTGTTTTACTTACTGTAAATGCATGATTTTGAGTACATATGCAGTGGTTTAAAAGTATATGAAATGCTAGTGAGCATTGGTTTTCATTTCGATCGGGAATATGGTATTGCTTTGGCAATGTGGCTTGCATATGTGGTGATTTTGTATAATGTATTGTAAAACAGTGAGTAAATGGTTTTGTAAATGATATATTGGCTATTTGGCATGAGGAGAAAACATTCGAATATAGTTGGCACGCCATAGGATAAAGTACACTGTAATATGTTTAAAAATCGATCGTGGGTAAAGGTCCTTGAGGTATAGCGGTCGTCTACTCAGACTATTATGTTATCACTTGGGTTGAGCGGTCGGTTCCCATTATACCTGACTTTAATGTGTTTTGATGCTTTTATGGCTCGACGTGAGACTCGTTCGATGGATGGTAATTCCGGGTCTGACCAGAATAATGGCGATGGAGGAAATCCTTGTATTACCTTACCTCCTCCGCCTCCTCCTCCGTTGATTCCTCCTGTTGATGTTGGGATAGGTGTCGTACCTCAGGCTCTGCAAGGGCCAATTTTTGGTGATTTGACCCCGTTGATCCAAGCGATGACGAGAGCTTTCCAGGCAGCGATAGCTAGAGTGCAAGTGCAAGCACCATGACCTGCTATGGTGGTTAATCAAGGTTTTCCTTTGCAACGTCTTCGTAGTTTAGGAGGTGAGAAATTCAAGGGGTCTGAGCCTGAAACAACCGAGAGATGGCTGGTAAAGACAATTCGTATCTTGAATTAGATGGGTTGCAACGATGAGCGCAAGTTGGGTTGCACTGTGTCCTTGTTGAAATGTGATGCCTATCACTGGTGGGTAACCGCAATTGCGGGTGTCCTAGAGGCGGATGTGACTTGGGAGTTCTTTCAGATAGCTTTCAAGAGGAAGTAATTGGTTCTCAGTATTTGGATGCGAGGAAGCGCAAGTTTATGCCGCTATCGCATGGTGGAATGTTAGTTGTCGAGTATGTGGTGAAGTTTGTTCACCTAAGTTGGTATGCCCCAGAGTTGGTTTTAGATGATCGACACAGGTGCGATAGGTTTCACTATGTTCGCGTGAAGAACATCAAGACGTATTTGTTGGCTACGGATTACACATATTTTGATGTGTTGGTCAATTGTGCCAAGGATATCGAGCAGTCCCTAGGAGTGACAAGACAAGTTTTAGGTGTGGGCTCGAACAAGAGAGTGGAAAAATTTGGCTATTTTAGGAAGCAGAACAGGATGTCTCGGGATAAGAGGCATAGGTTAAAACACAAGCGTGGTAGCGGTGTTGGCCAAGGTAACCAGGGAGCTCGGGTGGTAGCTAATTGTGAGCGTTGTGGTAGGTGCCACATGGGTACGTGTTGGGAAAATACCATGTATTGCTGGATATGTGGATCTCCTGATCGCTTGAAGCGTGATTGTCCTCGTGCTGCAAGGGATGCACCAGTTCGGGTTGCTGTACCTATTAGGGGTTGAAGTCGTGGCAAGAGTATTTCCTAGAGGCGTGAGGATGGTCAGAGGGTTGTGACTCATGTTGTTGCTATACAACCAGAGAATATTAAGCCAGCCTGGATCTATGCTCATCGTGAGGGTCGTAATGACACGGATGTGATTGCAAATACCTTTACTTTGCAATCTTTGTCATTATTTTCTTTGATTGATTCAGGGTCTACGTATTCTTATATCTTGGGTGAGCATGCATCTTTGTTGAATGTTCTTGTTGAGATCTTAGATGTTGGCATGTTAGTAACTAGTTCTTTTGGGGAGACGGTTACGACTAGAAGGGTGTTTTGGCGTTATCCTTTGGTAGTGCAAAGTTTTGCCGCGGATCTGATGGAGTTGCCATTCCATGGGTTTGACATTATTTTGGGCATGGATTGGTTAAGTGAGCACAAGGAGATTGTGGATTGTGAATCCAAAAAGATTTATTTGAGGTTAGCCTATGATTATGAAGTTGTGGTAGTTTGAGAGAATATGAAATTCTTGTCCAATGTTGTTTCGGCTACTCAAGCAGAAAAGATGATGGAAGGAGGTTGTCAAGCTTATTTGGCTATCGTGATGAATCCAGAGGTCAAGGGTGTTTGAGTGCAGAACATTCAGGCTGTTTGTGATTATCCATAAGTTTTTTCTGAAGAGTTGTAGGGTTTACCTCTAGATAGAAAGACAGAATTTGGTATTGAGACGTACGCGAGTATGACCACGGTATCCATTGCTCCTTATTGGATGGCACCGAAGGAATTGAAGGAGTTGAAGATACAAATTCAGGAGTTGTTGGATCATGGGTTTTATTCGACCGAGTGTTTCGCCATGGGGTGCTCCTATTCCTTTTGTGAAAAAGAAAGATGGTACGATGCATATGTGCATTGATTACGGGTAGTTGAATAAGTTAACGGTGAAGAATAAGTATCCATTACCAAGGATTAATGATTTGTTTGATCAATTTTGCGGGATAGCTGTGTTTTCTAAGATTGATTTGAGATCAGGGTATTAACAATTGAAGGTTAAGGATGTGGATATGCATAAGGCTGTATTTCGTACTAGGTACGGGCATTATGAGTTCTTGGTGATGCCGTTTGGGTTGACGAATGCTCCGTCAACTTTCAGGGATATGATGAATAGTATGTTTCATAAGTATCTTGATCAGTTCGTGGTGGTGTTTATTGATGATATTCTTGTGTACTCTCGTACTGAGGAAGAGCATGATCGGTATTTGCAGATTGTTTTGCAAGCTTTGAAGGATAATCAGTTGTATGCCAAACTGAGTAAGTGTGAGTTTTGGCTAAAAGAGGTGATGTTCCTTGGTCATGTAGTTTCCGCTGAGGGTATTCGTGTTGATCCACAGAAAATTGAGGCTATTTTCAATTGGAAGCAACCTAAGTTTGTATTGGAGGTTCACAGTTTCCTTGGGTTGGCTGGTTATTATTGTCGTTTTGTATATGGGTTTTCTTGTATTGTGGCACCGTTGACGAAGTTGTTGCAAAATAATGTTCCTTATGTGTGGTCGGAGAAGCAACAATATAGTTTTGAGAAGTTGAAGGAAGTCTTGACACATGCTCCTGTGTTGATTCAACCCGAGTTAGGGAAGGAGTTTGTGGTTTATAGTGACACGTCTTATATTGGATTGGGTTGTGTGCTGATTCAAGATGGCAAGGTTGTGGCTTATGCATCAAGACAACTGAAAGTTCATGAGTGGACCTACCCGACTCATGATTTGGAACTTGCAGTTGGGGGTTTACCTTAAAGATTTGGAGACACTATCTTTATGGAGAAAAATGTGTTGTCTTTACGGATCATACGAGTTTGAAATATTTGATGCCTCAGAAGGATTTAAATCTTAGGCAGCGTAGATGGTTGGAGTTGCTTAAGTATTATGACTTGACGATCGATTACCATCCTGGAAAGGCTAATGTGGTTGCGGATGCGTTGAGTCGTAAAGTTTCAGTTGAGCTTAGGGCAATGTTTGCGAGGTTGAGTGTGACACAGAAAGGTGGGTTGTTGGCTGAGTTGCAAATTAAGACTATGTTGTCACAAATGATTAAAGCTAAGCAACCGTATGATGATTCTCTAGTTCCTCATGTTAATGACATATCGGATGGTAAACCGACGAAGTTTCATTTTGATGGTGATGGGGTTTTGTGTTTCAAGGGTCAAATAGTGGTGCCGAATGATTTGGAGTTTAGGCATACTATTTTGACGGAGGCACATTCTAGTCCTTTTGCTATGCATCCCGGTAGTACCAAGATGTATTGTGATTTAAAGGAAGTGTACTATTGGATTGGTTTGAGAAAGGATCTGGCAGATTTTGTTTCTAAGTGCATAGTGTGTCAGCGTGTTAAGGCTGAACATCAGTTTCCATCCGGGTTGTTGCAACCGTTGAAAATTTCATAATGAAAATGGGAAAGAGTCACCATGGATTTTGTGTATGAGTTTCTGTTGACACTGACTAAAAAGGATTCCATTTGGGTGATTGTTGATCAGTTTATGAAGTGTGCACATTTTCTGCCAGTGCATACGATGTATACCTTGACAACTTGGCGAACTTGTATATCGCTGAGATTGTGCATTTGCACAGGGTACCTAAGTCCATTGTTTTGGATAGAGATCCGATGTTTACAGTAAGGTTTTGGGAGTGCTTGCATTGGGCTTTGGGTACGAGATTGAGTTTTAGCACCGCATATCATCCTCAGTCGAATGGTCAGTCTGACCGTGTTATCCAGGTTTTGGAGGATATGTTAAGATGTTACATTATTGAGTTCCAAGGAACCTTGGAGAAGCATTTACCTTTGGTTGATTTTGCTTATAACAATAGTTATCAAGTGAGTATACAGATGGCACTGTATGAGGTATTGTATGGCCGGAGGTGTCGTACGTCTTTGTGTTGGGATGAGGTTAGGGAAAAGCATGTTTCCTTACCGGATGTGGTGAAAGACACAGATGAGAAAATGAAGCTTGTGTGTGATCGCTTGAAAGCGGCTACGGATCAGTAGAAATCTTATGCAGATTTGAAGCGTTGGTAGATTGAGTATGCAGTTGGTTATCGTGTGTTTTTGAAGGTGTCACCATGGAGCGTATGAGGTTGTGGAGCGTGTTGGTCATGTGGCTTATCGGCTGAGGTAGCATCCCGAGCTAGAGAAAATACATTATGTGTTTTATATATCTATGTTGCCGAGGTATCGGTCGGATCCCTCGCATGTTATGCCAGTGGAGCATATTGAGTTGAGACTGGATTTATCCTATGATGAGGAGCCAGTGGAAATCCTTGATTCCAGTAGCAAAGTTTTTCGTGGCAAGACGATTGAGGTTGTTAAGGTTTTTGAGGCGACATCATGGTGTCGAGAAAGCCACTTGAGAAAGCAAAGCAGACATGTTGGAGCAATCTCAATATTTATTTCCTCTAGGTAAATTTCAGGGGACGAAATTTCTTAAGTGGGGGAGAGTTGTAACGCCCTGGTTTTGGGTCTAGATGTTTTGAGGGTTGTTTTAAGGGTCCGGTGGATCGGTATTAGAGATTCGAGTCAGTTTCGGGATTAAATTGGATTAAATATTTTTGAAGGTGATAAAAATATAAAAAAATGTTCTAAAATCATTAATTAATATATTAATGGTTGTGGTGAAATCAATTTTGTAAAATGAGTTTTTGGAAATCGGACATTTTGGACTAGTGACCAAAATGTAAACTTTGAAAACTATTTTGTACATAGTCAAAACTTTGAATCTTTAAGGAGCTAATTGGCCAAAAGTCTAATCTCAGACTTTATCCCTTAATTGGCTATTTTCAAAAGTGTTTTGGAAAATATAAATAGGTTGGAGAGAATTAATTTGATAATTAAATCTTTAAACAAAAATCACGTAACTAACATTCTCTCAAAATCTCTCCAGCCAAACACCATTCTCTTCTTCTAAATCTCAAGGTAAAATAATGTTTCCTTTAATCCTTTGATTTCAAATGATTTATTGTTGATTGTTTATCAAAACCTTATTGTTTTAACTTTGTTTTCTCATGTAAATCATCCAATTAAGGGAGAAAGCATCCATTAGAGGTAATGTTCGTTCTTGTCCTCTAATGAAAGGTTCTATTCTGAAATTCCCAAGTTATTGACTCTTTACAATTGTTTTCTATTGTGTTTATATAGTTTAATTAAGGAAAAATGGTTTAATTGTGTTGTGATTGTGGAAATTGTTACATTTTTGAATTGGATTTGTTTTGTTGGGTTCTTGGTCAGATTAGATCATGACTTTAGTGTTTAATAATGTTGAAGGCTTGGTTTTATCAATGTAATCCCGAAACTAGTTGAATCCCTAATGTTAAAGGTTGTTAGTTAAGGGTTTTAGTGATGTTAATGGAGTTTAATCATTGTTGGAAGTAAAAAGATCTTGAATAAGGGTTTTTAGATGTTAATTGTTGAGGTTTGATGTATCGAATCGTTATATTGTGGCTGGGTTAAGATTGAAAGGGGTTGAGGTTGATTTCGATAAGTTTTAGATGTTTTTTAGTGGGCAACTTGTGGGTTGCAGGTAATTGCTTTGAGGCAGTGGTTTGGATACATTTTGATGCATGTTTTCTCTGGTTTTGTGTGGTCAAAACAGAGGATACTTAAGGTGAAGCAGCTTGAGTCAGATCGTTGCTTGCCGGGAGCTTGATTTGCATTGGCGAGCAAGGCGAGGTGTAATCGGTGAGTGGAAACGGTTTTAAAAGTCTTTCAAAGGTTTAAAAGTGTTTTGGGAGTTTAGGTTAAACTTGAAACACTTACCTAAGCTCGAAAGTAAGTTTCCCTTTTTTGCTCTTTAATATCGGTTCGAATATGAGCATGTGTAATTCATGTTTTGGTCGTAAACATGGCTTGTTTTACTTACTGTAAATGCATGATTTTGAGTACATATGCAGTGGTTTAAAAGTATATGAAATGCTAGTGAGCATTGGTTTTCAGTCCAGTCGGGAATGTGGTATTGCTTTAGAAATGTGGCTTGCATATATGGTGATTTTGTATAATGCATTGTAAAACAGTGAGTAAATGGTTTTGTAAATGATATATTGGCTATGTGATATGATGAGAAAAAATTCGGATATAGTTGGCATGCTATAGGATAAAGTGCACTATAATATGTTTAAAAATCGATAGTGGTTAAAGGTACTTGAGGTATAGCAGTCGGTTACTCGGACTATGATGTTATCACTTGGGTTGAGCTGTCGGTTCCCCTTGGAATACCCCAATAATTGATAGTGACTAAATTGCAAGAAATTAAAAGTTGGTGGTTTTAGTTCAATGACTAAAATGTAAACTTCTAAAGTTTGGTGGCTAAAGTGAAAAGAAGAAAAGTTTAAGACAAACATAGTAATTTTCCCATATATTATTCCTATTCCATAAATGAATAGTTCATCCAGGTATAATAATTTTGATGGGAATCAGATTTTTAGTACGGGATTTGTATGAAAAGTTAAAAAAAAGATAAGTTTCGGTGTGTAAGTCAGATGATCGTTTGAATTCCGAATATTATGGAAATTTTATAGAAGTCTTAGGAAGACCCAAGGAACATGACATTCTGGTTCTGAATCGTTTTTGATTAATTTATATTCGATTGTATGATGTATTTTGTGTAGTGCATGAATTGCAATTTTTTGGATATGATGATTCATTAATGGCAAAATGGTCATTTTGAATATACTTTTTAAATATCTTTGATTATGGAAAAGGATATTTTATAGGAGACAACATGTTAGTGGAGAAAATATAGGGATAAAATAGTCATTTTACTATTAAGGAATTTTTTTATTAAAATATGGATTATTTAATGCCATTTGGCATAGAATTAAAGAAAGAAAAGGGTGTAGAATTCTCTCAAATTCTCATATTCCACCGTGAGCTTCTTCAAGCTAGGTAAGAAAATTTCATTTCAACTTTTAAGCTTGAATTGGTTAATTTTAGAGGTAGGACATGAAATAGAGATTTGTTCTCCATGAAATTCTCTTTCAATTGGTATAAGTTTTCCATGGTTTCCATGCTTCTAAGTTGGTATTGGTGATTAAGGTGGATGAAGGACATGTTGGATTTTCATATTTTAAAGTTCAATCATGTTGGAAATGTTGTTGTGGTATTGTTTCTATGCTTGAAATGATGAAAATTTCATGAAAGAACATATAAGGATCATTCAGTTATTATGGGAAGTTTAGGGAAATTTTTGTAAAAATTATTTTGATGATGAGAATGATTAGAATGATGTTTTCCATGTTTAATTATGACAATTGGATGAAGAAAACATCATGTTGAGACTATTTTGTGAAATTGGCAATTAGGGTGAAATAAGTGAGAAATATTAAAATATTCAAGAGCTATAGTTATGTTGTTTGCATTATTCAAGGATCACTATGGTGTTAAAATTTTTGAAATTTGAGGTCATATATGAAAGTTTCCAACTTTTGGATCATAAACCCTAGGAGAGAGATTTAAGGGTTTAAAGTGAAATTATCAAACTGGTGATTGCAATGTGCAATTCAAGGTTGGAATAAAGTGGAGGAAGCATTGTTATTACAAAGTAGTATTTGGTTGAAAATATTGAATTTTCCAACTTGGTATGTTCATGGATTAGCAAGGCTTGGACATGTACTTAAGATTGCTTGTGTTATGTATTTAATATACATGCAGTTAACAAGCAAATCCGGGACCAATCGGGTGAAGAAGGAATATAAAAAGTGTAATCCAAGCTTAAGTGAGGCTATTAAAATTTCCACTTTCACAAAGTGTCCAGGTGAGTGCAATTGCATACATATCATAATACATTAATGTTTTATACATCTTTGAGATGGCTTGCGATGAGCCTACCCAAATTTTATTGTCATTATATTTATGTCATGGAACATATGATTGACATATTTTAAATATGTCAAACGTTGAATATAAATGCATGGGTCACTAGTTATATATGATGTTATACTATGAATGTTATTTCGGGTATTAACTGCCCAATGCTGATATATACTGATATACATTGCCATGGATGAAATATTGGATGATATAAAGCTCAAGTATGATTTAGAGACTTAAAAGTATAGTTGGATAGCCATAGAGTCATAAACAACTATATAAATATTCTAAGCACTACAGTGCAACATTTATGTATACTCAAGGAAGGTTGGGTATACGGAAGTACTTCGGTACATATAAAAGCACTTCGGTGCAAATTTCATATATACTCAAGGTTGGGTATATGTATACTCAAGAAAGGTTGGGTATACGGGGATGACTCATGTACTTAGATTCTCTTAATTCAATACCTTGGGCTAAATAAATCGAAAAACATGATGGTAAGCTTGAAAGCTTGTTGATAGAAATGGCAACGGTATTGGTAAGGATTAAACTTATTACTTTGATACATGTTACATTTGGTACTACTTATGTCAACATGCATAAAGGTAGTGTAGACTGACAGATTATAAAATGAGTATGTTGTTGGTGTTATTAATTTGTGCATGTAAGGGATGAATGTGAAGCATTCAAGTAAACATGAGAAATCAAAAATTCAGTAGATAAAGTATTGACCAAGCTTGAAGTTGTCTTAATACACACATTTTAGCTTAGGATAAGAAGTGTCAAGGTGAGTGCATTTATCTATTTTAAAATGTAGTTAGGAAGACTTACGACAAGTCGACCTATATGATTTTACCAAATTGGTAATATTGACTTTTAAGTGAAATATAATATTTTCACAGGAAAAAAGAAATGGTTTGTACATGATAGGGTATGAACTGCCTTATTATGTTTTGTTTATGATAATCTCATTATCATATATCGATGATATGTTATAGAATGATTTATGGTATAATTGAGTATGAGCTGCTCCATTATTTTGATTTATCGATGATAAGTTATTTTCCATCTACAGAATGATATATTGCAAAGGTATTGATATTGTTTTATTGCCCAAGATTACCATTGAGAGTTACAGTATAGTGGCATGCCATAAGAGACTAGCAGTCTGGGACTGCAATCTAGCTACACTTGCCACATAGTGGCTAGAATTCTGGGAATGCATTGATCTTCGGATCTAGTAGTCTGGGACACCGTCAATTCGGTGACTAGTGCTCTAGGAGCACAATGAGCTCGTATTAATGAAATGTTTTCCTTTCTCCTTAGGGGAAATGGCTAGTACTCTAGAAGTTTGTACTTAGCGTGTGATTCGCTTGTGCGTACGTAGGTGGATCGAGACATTGGTTGTAAGTAAGGCGTTGCATCAAGTTCAGAAAATTTTCATCAAGCTACTTCAGTAATGACATCCTACTTGAGGTTTTTAATTAATTTTAGTGGCATGTATAAATAAGACAAATTTGTCTATTTTGAGTCAGAGTCTGATATTTATCAAACAGTTAATTTATTTTTCGTACAGTAAAGGAGCTCCGATTTTGTGTACAAGTTAATTTTAAATATTTTTATAGGTTTTAAATTTATAGAATTTTTTAAAACAAATTGTGTTATTATTCTGTGACATCTCTGACTCATATTCGGTAATGGAATATGGGGAATGAAGTGTAAAATTTATTGGTATCAAAGCTACAAGTTTAGCCGGTTCTGGATACAAATCGAGCTTTTTATCAGTCAGTAAGTGTAAACATGCCATTAGTATGTCATTATTACTGTATTGATGCTTGAGTGACTTGATGCAACTGCTTATTGCATTGATTGTATAAAGTTATAGATGTCCGAAGTTGTGAGATCGCGTCGAGCGATCAAACAGTTGGGTAAAAATAAATAAGGCCTATAAAAATAGTAACAAGGTTAATTATTAACCGCTTTCTGCTCAATATGATGTTAACGTGCTGGTGTAGTTGGAAATGCCTAGCTAAACCAAGGTTTATTATTTCGAACCTTGGATATGATTTTAAATAAAATTCAACCCAAGTTCCTTAAACTCTTATTGCTAGAGAGCTGGGAAGCCTTGAAGTGTGAGACATCAGGTGGGGTATAGATGGAAAACCAATGTCGCTAGACTATTGGTTGATAAATATAAAAAAAAAGAGATACAAAAAGGTCTTCGTTGTGATGATCATGGAAAGCTCGATGTGATAGTAACTTATCTCTTGGGACATAGCACAAGGGTAAGTTAAATCTGTAAGAATTACTCGATAATAATTTAAAGAAATCGAATTTTAGTAAGCTTATTGGAGTTGCTTCTTATGAATTTTTGCTTGAAACTAATAGTTCTGAAAGGAACTAGAAAGTTTGAAGATTGTAATGATGAGGGGAAATCATATTTTTCTGATCAGTGTGGTTTAGTAGTATTTTTTAAGAAACTGCTATCACAAGGATGTAAGAACTTTCTAGCTTATGTTGTGAACAGATAAGTATTCAAAGGTGAACTTGGAAAGTATCTCAACTATCAATGAATAATAGGATGTGTTCCCTCAGGAATTGCCAGGGTTACCATCTGATCATGAAATAAAATTCAGGATTTAGGTTTTCTCTAGCACTGAACTTATATCAAAGGTACTGTAAAAAAATGGCTCTTACAGAGATAAAAGAGTTGAAGGTTCAGTTACATTAAATATGGGATTGAGATTTTATACGACTTAATATATTACCATGGGGAATTTTAGTAATGTTTGTGAAAAAGAAAAACGGTTTGATGAGATTATGTATTGATTATCATCAAATAAATAAAGTGGTATTAAAGAAAAGATAATTTATGTTGTAGATTGATGATCCCTTCAATCAATTGAATGGAGCAAAAGTGTTCTCCAAAATTATCTTCATTCGAAGTATATCAATTGAAGGCCAAGGAGGAAAATATTCTTAAAAATTGTTTTCAAGACACGATTTGGGAACTATGAGTTCATAGTGGTGCCTTATTGGCCATGCTAATGCTCCAGCAGCATTCATGGATTTGATAAATATAGTGTTCTAATCGTATTCAGATTGGTTTGTCGTGGTAATAGATAATGATATATTTTAATTACCCAAAGACTATGGAAGATTATGACTTATAGTTTTAGGTGGTATTACCGATTTTACAAGAAAAGAAATTAAATGTCAAGTTGTTCAAGTATGGATTCTAGATATTTGAGGTTGTCTAAATATGAATTTTGGATATCTGAAGTTGCATTTTTAGGCTATATTGTCGAGACCGATGGAATTTGATTGGATTAAAAAAATGGATTCTGATAGAAGCTCCAGTGTTAGTATAGAGACTTTACACTCTGTAGTGATGTTTCCCATAATAGATTGGGATATGTACGAATAAAAAGGGACAAATTAGTGGCATGTGCATCATGTCAACTCAAGATTCATGAGATAAATTACTTGACTCATGATCTAGAGTTAGATACAATAGTATATGCTTTAAAAAATGGCGTCATCATTTATATGGTGAACGATGTTATGTCTTCAGGATTATAAAAGTTCAAAAATGCTTGATGAACGAAAAAAGGTTAGAACCTGCGGTAGAGGTGGTAGATAGAACTCCTCAAGGATTATGATGTTGCGATTGACTACTATCTTGGAAAGACCAATATAGTAGCCAATGCACTTAGTTGAAAGATATTCTCTACTTTAAGAGTAATGAATGTGCAACTGTAATTGAAAAAGAATGATATGTTAATTACAGAACTTTATCTTAGACCTATTCATTTAGGTCAGATTAAAAAATTTTAGTTAAAAGATGAAAAAAAAATGTTTTCAGAGTTAAAACAAATTAAAAATGGTGAAAATGAAGACTTCAAAGTTAAGTATGTCGGATGTTTGAGGAAAATATTATATCTTGATGATGGTGAGTGGAAACTAGAACGTCTTAATAAAGAACACTACAGTCCATTGTCAATGCATCTAAAAGGGAATAGGATGTATCTAGATATGAAGAGCAAACATTGATGGCCAAATATAAAAAGGGCAGTAACTTAATTTATGGCTACATGCTTGACAGGCTAGCAACTAGAAGCAAAACATCAACTACCATTGAAAATGTGGTAACATATTTACATTCCCCTAGTGGAAGTGGAAAAGATTTACGATGGATTTCGTAACTAGGTTATCAATGATACCAAGTAAAAATGATTTGATTTGTGTAATTGTGGTCAGATTGAATAAATCTATAATGAATAAATATGCTGAGCTCTAAATCTGAAATATTGTCAAGTTACGTGATGTACCTATTTTCATTGTGTGTGATTAAGATCCAAGGTTATCTCTAGATTTTAGAGTTCCTTGCATAATGCATTAGGGACTCGACTTAAATTTTAACATTGTTTTGTATCCATAGGATGACGAACAATATGAAAGGTTAATTTAGATTTTGAATGATATGTATAGTTTTTATTTGATTGACTTTGAAGGCTCTTGGAAAAAGTATGTACCACTATATGAAATTTCTTATAATAATAGTTATCAATCGTGTATAAAGATGACTTCCTTAAAAGTGTATTATGAAAGGAAAAGTTGATAAACATTTACAAATAGTGCTACAAGCCTTGTGGGAAAGGTAGTTATATGAAAAGTTGCCCAAATGTGAATTTGATTAATTCAAGTTACATCTTCAGGTCACATTGTCTCAACAAAAAGGATCTGAGTAGATCCTAAGAAAGTTAAGATGGTAGCACTAGTATTAGTACAATCTGAAGTTAATAAGGATTTCATGTTTTTTAATGATATGTCCCATACTAGGTTTGTAATACCCCAAAATTTGCCTAGTAGAAGATTATCTTTCGAATGTATTCTTCTATTAATTCTTAATTGTTAATTTAGAATTTATACAAGGACAATTGGTCCAAATTGAAGAGATTAAAGAAGAGAATAGTTTATATTAAAAGGGCTAAGCCAAGAGCTTAGTTTGTTAGGGAATTTGCATGTAAATTTTGGAAAGAGTGGAGGACTTGTACAAGTGTAACCTTTTGGGGATAGCACTTGTGAGGTAGTGGGGTCTCGGTTTGGACATTCAAGCTGACCAAAAATCACTTTATTTCATTTCTTTCTTCCTTCTTCTCCATGTTTTGGCCGAGACTCCATGGTTAGAGTGAGAGAGTTGGAAGCTTGCTTTAGTTGAATTGGAAATCAAGCTTGAGATAGTTAAACTGATGTAATTAAGCATTTCAATTGAAGAGGTGAGAAATTTGAATCCTATGGATTAGGATTTAATTCATGTAATCCATCTTAAAGTCTTTATATGCCATGTTGTTACCAGATTTGTTGGAGAGAATTAAACTCACACTATGAATATTTCTTTTAGATCATTCGAATGATACCTTTATTGAATCATCATGATCTTTGTAAAATTGTCACCTAGATCGAAAAGCTAGGATTGTTTGATTTTGAGTTCTAAAGTTGTTAAAATAGATTGAATGTTTGAATAGATTATTGTTTGATTGGATTGTTGTGCTTAGAACTTGAATTTGGTCACTTTGAATGCTAGCAATGATCGGTAGATTGTTTTAATCTAAAGTAAATCGATTATGGACTGTTTTAAAAGGGCTGAATTGTAAAATTTAATGAATGGTTCTGAACTATTTTGGTGATCTAAATAGAGGGGCTGTTTCGATAAGTTTAAGGGACTGATTTGCAATAAAATAAGGGCTGCTTGACAATTCAGAGGGCTGCTTTAAAAACTTGGAAACAGGGGGCAGTTTCACAAGAATTAAGGACAATTTTAAGTATTTTGAAAACTAGGGGAATGTTATATGAAGCATATAGAGACTGTTTTGTAATGGAATTATATGTTAATGGACTGTTGAATTTGAATAAACAAGAATGTATGTGTTAGAAACTGTTTAGAAATGTTTAAACATGAAATGGACTGTTTTTGTGTAAAATACTATGTACTCATGATCATTTAAAATGATTTAAAAGAGAACGGATGTTAGAATTTATTCTAATGCATCATTGCATCCTTTGTTACATTTAGACCGAGAGGAATTTAGAAGATTAAAGGCTAACGTGGGACAAATGGTGGATAAACAAAGGGGGTCGTGATTCGTGAACATAAGTAGCTCGGAATTCACAGTAAGTGTAGTTTAAAGTCTCGGGATAGGTTAGAAAACCTTCATGAGCACCTTTTTGTTGTTTTAACTATATCGTCTTATAATTGGGTTTGGCTATGCTTAATTGAGCTTGGATTAAGGTAAGTACTTAAAAGTAAGGATTTTGTATGATGTGAGATGCTTGAAGTTGTTGATATACTTAACTTGAATATGCTTGATATGTAATATCCCAAATTTTGGCTAGTGACTAAATTGTAAATTTTAAAAGTTTTGGGGGTTAAAGTATAAACTTTGGAAAAGTTTGGGGACTAAAGTGTAAATTTCCTCAAAAAGTAATTTTATTCAGTATAAGAGTGAATCAAATCGAAATAGGTACCTTGATATCGATTTTAAGAATTAAGATGCAGAAAAAGGTACCAAATTTGGATCGAATGAAATTGTTAAGGGTGCTCAGGCCAGAGAAATACAAGGATGGGTAACCTTTGGGAAGGTCCCATAAAAGTTTTTCTGATCGATAATTTGGACTCAGTAAGAGTAGAGAAAATTCGTATGGATTATCGATAAAGGAATTCTAAGAGAAAATTTATTCTATGAAGATTTTCGATAATTATCGAAATAATAAACTGAGTTAGGAAAATTCAGTCTAAGTCCTTGGAAAAGGAAGTTTTTATGGGAAAATATGGAATTTTCGTAATAAATCCAATAGCTCGGAAAAGGTAAAATTGCAGTAGAAGTATTTTATGAATATCAGGAAATCGAATCGAACTAAAATTTTAGAGGCTGATCCAAAAGCCATGTAAAAGTCATGAAATATTATTTTATGAATATTTTACTATAGTTGGTTGGATTCCAAGTAGATTTAGTTGAATTTTTACAACAATGGCAAACTAGTAAATAAAAACTAGTTGGAGGGCAAATTGGTCATTTTGCCCCGATGGCATTTTTGAAATATTTAAAAAGTTACAAGGACAATTTTGGAAGAATAAAATGGAAGATTAAATCTTGGCCCTTGAATAATGATAAGATCAATCTCAACCGTTGGATTAAAAGGGAATTTTAGTAATTTCACTATCTAAATAAATTTAAAATTCATTTATACAAGACAAGTGGCCAAATTGGATGAAAAAAAAGATGAAGACCATGATTCATCCTCAAATTTCAAAATATTAGGGGAGAAGGAAAGAAAAATGGAGAAAAAAATTCCAAGTTCGATTTAAGCCCCGAAACTCGATTTTTAGGTAATCTCTTCAACTACAAAGTTGTTCTACTCTTCAAGCTCTATCTTTTGGTGTAAATAATTCATGGAAAACATGCTTGATTGATGAGAATTTTGCATGAGAAGAAATTAGAGTTTATGGAAAAAGTTTGGGGCTTTTGGAATTTTATGATTTCATGATGAAATTTAAGTTGAAATTAAGTTGTTATGATGATAAAATCATGTTATTGAGTTGAGAGTTAAACCCTACATATTTTAGTTTGTATGAAAATGATTAGGGTTTATGGATTTAAGTTTGATTTAGGGTTTGTGATGTTGGATAAATGATCTAGTAAGCTTGAATTTGTTATTGGGAAGCAAAACCCTAAATTAAAGTATAGGGACCATTTTGGCAATTCTAAAAGTTAGAGGACTAATCTAAATTTTTATGATTTTGAAGTGTATTTATATTATTATTGAAGTTGGAGATGTGAAATTGAAGTTAGAATGCTAAACCAATGTTGAATCGAATTAGTGACCATTTTGACAAATTGTCAAAGTTAAGTGACCAATTTGGAAATGAGATTTTAGAGAAGGAATAAATCTTATTTTAGTTGAAATAATAGAATTCAAGTAGTAATGTTGATTTGAGGACTAATTTGCAAATTTAAAAAGCTTGAATCTTTATCTTTGCATTTTTTGTGACTATTTCGGAAAGAACAAAAAATTAGAGGGAATTATTTTTGAATAATTATTTGATGAAGAAAGTGATACATTAGTGGTTTGAATCAAGTAAGGGAACCAAATTGAAAAATAGCAAAGTAAGGAGAAATTAGTATAAACTTTGAAGTTATTTATGGAAGTTGTGTAGGAAAACCAGGCAGTAAATTTGAAAATTCACCATAAATTCTACAAAAATAGTTAGATGGTGAATTTTATGTCAAAGTAAAGATTTATTTGTCTATTTTCGTTTAAAACAAACGGTGAATTATTTCGAATCATATATCCAAAGATATGAATTTTTAAGTGATGAAAGGTCAGAAAACAGAATAGCAGTCGATTCCGAAATTCAATACTAGAATTCGACTTTGAAAATTTACCATAAATCGTAAAAATTGAATATGGGTTATTAGTTTATATGGTTGAAAATCTTATCGAATCTAGTTTCGTTTCCAACAAACAGAAATTGATTTCGAGTTCCGAGTTAAAAGATATTAATTTTTAATTGAATGAAGGTCAGAAAAATTACAGAACAGTTTCTATCAGGACAACCCTGTAATCGGGAGTTTGATGAATTTTCGTAATTTTTATGGATTTTATTAAATTTTGTGGCTTATACCGTTATCGAATCTAGTTTCTACGGTATAAAGGAGATTAAGATTCAGTAAGTATTTTGCCCTATAGAAGTAAATCTTTGATGGTAGTGCAAGTTGGCAGAAAATGGAAATTGAGACAATTTGTGCCTAATGTTGGTTAGCAAGCGTGGAGGAATTATTTGAAGGTCAAAATGGTCATTAGGGACCAAAAATGAGTATGTGAACAGTATAAGGAATGAAAGAAATTTATGGAAAATTTTTATGTTGAATGATTAAATAGCTTAATTTAAATATTGTTAGAAGTGAATCTAACAAGTGTTATTCACATTCATGTGATTAATGAAGTTTGGATCTGAATCAAAAGAAGGTTCGAGGCATTATGAAAGAAAGGATCGAATAGAGCTTAGTGATAAATGGCCCAGGTGAGTGCATTTCTATATGTATGTTTTATTAAAGAGGGGAAGACTTGTGATAAGTCGACCATGATTAAAATTGACATTGCATTACTTTATAATACGTTATATGATGCATAACTTGACATGGCATGCTTGATGGAGTACAAGGTACGCAATATTGTTTGCATAAATGATGATGCATTATGCTTACTTGAATTACATGATAGTTATGATACACGATTCATATGACAATATGAAACATGAATTACATTAATACTGATGATACATGATTCATATGACAATATGATACATGAATTACATGAATAATGATATGATTAAAATGAAACAAGTAACCACCTTGGGGACCCACGCCCTTGGTGTTGCACCTGGGGATCCACGTCCATGGTGCCAAGAGCACTAAAGAGGTGTGATTATAAGGAGCAAAGAGTGTTATTTTATGAGGAGCAAAGAGAGTCCTCGAGTACGTACTCAAGTATTAAGGCTATGGAGTCTTAAAGGACTTTTTAGCCAGTATCCAAGGCTATGGAGTCTTAAAGGACTTTTCAGCCAGTACAAAAGGCTACGAAGTCTTAAAGGACTTTTCAGGCAGTATGATCACAAGACAATTACATGAAATACATGATATGCAAATGATTGCATAATGAAAGCATAAGCATGATATAATACATGTTATGCAAATGAAAACATGACCATGATAGAGCACATGATATGAAAATGATTGCATAAAGAAAGCATGACCATGATAGAGTACATGATATGCAAATGATTACATGATGAAAACATGTCCATGATAGAGAATATATTATGCAATAATAACATGATTTATATGATAGTTATGATACATGACATATGTACATTGTGATATACTTGTCATGTTATAGAGAAATCGAAATGCACTTTTATATATGACATATTGTATTACATTATTTTATGTTTTTAAAATAAATATAACACCCCCTTCTTGTGACCGTATACCAGACACGAGTCAAAATGTCACGACCTTTTAAAACAGTCTTTTAATCAAAAATTGGGGTAATTTAAAATTTTTTGGAAACTTCCCATTGGTCACCCATCTTGAAATTTTCTTAGCTCAAGCACGCTTAACTTTAATCAAATCAGAAATAAAATATTAATTCTAGATCCGATAATAAAACTTTACATAAAGAATACAGTCATATTAAGACAAATCATTTTATTAAAAATGATTCTATTTCAAATTATTCGGATCTAGCCTCATATAAGATATGTCAAATCAGGTCATATAATAATTAAATTGTAAACATACTTATTGTCTATAAAAGATTTATAAAATATTTACTGACCTATTTAAGGAACTTTAAAAAAATAGACCGGTTTATATAGTACATGCCACCATTAAACATATATAAAAAAATACGGATGTCGTGATTACCGAAATACCTGTCGATTATCTTCTATACTTAATGATGATGCAAAAGTTGTCATCTACTAATCCCAATCACCTGCGTGTATAACATAAATACACGTTGAGTATATCTTAGTGAGGCATAAGATGAGTGACATATAATACACTAATGCATGATGATTTATAAAACATGATAGTCATTAAATTACATATTCGGTAATGCAGGAATTTCTGTACTGTAAAATCATGTACATGTACTGTAATAATTTTGTACTATAAAATCATATACCTGTATTGTAAAGTCATATATCTGTACTGTATAATTATATAGTTATCATGTGAAATCACATAGCCCAAGGTAAATATTAAGTGACTAATATACGAGTCATGTACATTTTAGTACTATCCTTTCTATCGACACAATGAGGTATCGAGAACTATCAACACAATGAAGTGCTGCAATCATATCAACACAATAAAGTGTTGCCATATCAACACAAAGAAGTGTTGCAAACTATCAGCACAATGAAATGTTGCAAACTATCGACGTCGCATACTGTCGACACAATGAAGTGTCAGATACAGTGTGACTCTTAAGGTATACCACTATATTGTCCAACACAATATTATATTACCAAGGGCAAACTTAAAACAATTCCTGCAAAATGGCAAATAATCCAAATACCATATATATATCATGTAAAACATCTTCATACTGGAGCAGTTTATACTCCAATATGCTCTATAATATTTATGGTATACTGCCATTTAAAACTATATCAAATAACTATTCATCTAAATATCATGCTATAAAACATTTGTAAGCATAAAAATATGCCATATATATATATATATATATATATAATTTATCATTCAAAAATTATGCTATACTATATAAATATTTATCTTTTAGGTTGACTTATCATAAGTCTCCCTATAAAACATGTATGCACTCACCTTAGCCTTGTAATGAGATTGCATTTACTATTCAATATCACTCCCGATCTTTTTCTTTTCCTTTTCTACTAATACAACCTCGATTTATATCGGAATCTACATTAATATAACATATACCATTTAAAGTATATGTTAGTACATAATCATTCCATATACAATAATGGAAAGTAAATAAAATAACCATCCATTCTATAGAAAATTGATCCGATAAAGCTTTCTATATTTGAATCACAACTTCTCATATTTTTCTTTAAATCTCCAACTTTTCCCAAAATATCTATTTTAGTCCCTAAGGACTCTTTTAAACTTCCAACCAAAATTTTCAAGTCTAGTCCTTACATTTCTCATCCTTTACACTTTAAGACCCAAACTTTAAAAATTTGCACTTTGGTCCCTAAAGTAGTCGAATACATAATTTAACCCAAAATGTTGATTTAAACTTCAAAATCAACATTTAAATCAGTAGACTTAATTAGGGATTTTCATTTTAGTTACCTTGTATAAAATCATTCTCATTATTTCCATTATCAAAATAATTTTTGCAATAATTTCCCCTAAATTCTTCAAAATTGTCGAATGGTCACTAATTCAATTTAACATCAGTGTAGCATTCTAACATCAATTTCACATCTCCAACATCCTTAATAACATAAATACACGCCAATTCCATACAAATTCATATTTGTTCCTCTAACTTTTAGGATTACTGAATTGGTCCCCTTCAATTTAACTTAGGGTCTTACTTCCAAACAACAAATCAAGCTTACTAAATCATTATTTCAACATCACAAACCCTAAATTAAACTTGAATCCATAAACCCTAATCATCTTCATAATAATAAAAACATGTAGAACTTAAATCCCAACTCAATATCATGATTTTAACATCATACTAGCTTGATTTCAACTTGAATTCAATCATGGAATCATAAAATTCCAAAAGCCTGAAACTTTTTCCATAAAATTTCTTCTCATGCAAAATTATCATCAATCAAGCATGTTTTCCATGAATTATTTACACCAAAAGATAGAGCTTGAAGAGTATAACAACTTTGTAGTTGATGAGATTACCTGAAAATCGAGTTTCGGGGCTTGAATCGAACTTGGAAAATTTTTCTCCATTTTTCTTTCTCCCCCTAACATTTCGAAATTTGAAGATGTAGAATGGTCTTCATCTTTTTTTTATCCAATTTGGCCACTTGTCTTGTATACATGAATTTTAAATTCATTTAGATAGTGAAATTACTAAAATGCCCTTTTAATCCAATGGTTGAGATTGATATTATCATCAATGAAGGGCCAAGATTAAATCTCCCATTTCCTCTTTCCAAAATTTCCCTTATAACTTTTTAAATATTTCAAAATTGTCATTGGGGAAAAATGACCAATTTGCCCTCCAACTAGTTTTTATTTACTAGTTTGCCATTCTTGTAAAAATTCAACTAAATCTAGTTGGAATCCAACCAAATAAAATAAAATATTCATAAAATAATATTTTATGAACTTTTCCATGTCTTTTGGACCAGTCTCCAAAATTTCCATTAGATCCAATATACCGATAAATAATCCTTTACTCGGAAATAAATTGTAGGATTCATCTTGAATCAAACTAAAAATATTTCCAACACCTGGAAATTACTTTTATAACCCTTCTCTATCATATGGCAAAATTTCATAATTTTCCAGTTCGATCCAAGTATCTGAATTCCACTTAAACTTTAACTGCGATTTCCCAATAATCGAAATATCAGATCAAACCAATAATTCCACATTCTATTCACATCCTTAGATTCTATCTCTATTTATGAGATAAAAACTCCTAACTTTTAAATAATTACAACTTTGGTCCTTTAACTTTTCATTTTTTGACTTGTACCATACAAGTTTTGAAAACTTATCATTTTGGTCACTAAACTTTAACCTTGAATTCCCATTCCAATTTTTCTTATATTTTTACCAAATTTTGTGAGTACTCTATTATACTCGCTCTCTATCACATAACACCTTGAAACCTCAAAATTTTCTTTCCTATAGTCCATAGTTGAGAAAATCCTAACTTTTGCATTTTTGTCATTTTAGTCACTAAGTAAGCTTTTAAGCAATTATCTTAGCATTAAATGACCCTTAAACAGTACTGTAAATTTTAGGGTATTACAATAAATAAGTTTAACTGCCTCACTAAGTTCAAACTTAGCATGTGATTGTTTCACATGTAGGTTAAGTTAGAGCACTTGAAGAGGAGTCAAGCATGTTGTTCAAGCTACAATCTGCAGAACATCAGTAAGACATTCTAAATCATGACAATCTCTAGTGGGCATGTAAACCATTTACTTATTGATAGTATATGATGCATTAAATTGAATTATAATGATAGTCTAAATAATCAGCTAGACGATGAATCGTATAGGGATAAAAAAATTAAGATCAACTTTCAGTAGCATGTTTAAGTAACATCTATAATGTATATTCAACTACGAGTATACGTTATGGGTGTTACATGATAAGTATCCTATGATATACTACTATTCGAATAAGATAATTGATATATTGACAAGTTATAAACCTTGTTTGGAAATTATATGAACATGAGGTTATGCTCACCTCTAAAATAAACAAGATATGTTATGAAATACATGTTCGAAGGCTAAAAGTGCTAAAACTCTTTGATATGTTATCAAATAGGCCTTGCTTATATTTAGCAAGTATGTGGAGCTATGCACATCTTTGATAATATTATGACATGTTACTTGATTATATGAACAAGGAGCTAAGCTCGAATTCAATTCTGATAAGATAAGATTTGATTGGGAAGCCTTGGTTTTGAGTCAGTCATAGGTATAGTTGGCATGCCATAGAGTCCATATGGCTCATGTTTAGGGTGGACTACGGTCCTTATGAGGCGACAATAGGAGGGATGTATGTTGGTCACTTTGAGACAGTATAAGGGATTGACCGGCACTGCGAGTACCATTGTTTTGGAGACAGTTGGTTGGGGATTTATGTACCTAGACTGTAATTCGATTCTCAAGGCTATGTTAAATGTAAATAATGGAGTTTATAAACCAATTTAAATAATTATCTAAACACTACTTATGACCAATAGATTATGTTTATGTTATGATTATGATTGATATCTTTCATGGTAAGTAACAAGTGATTGTAAATAAAATGTTACGTACACTTGGTGATAAGTAACTCATGCCTATAATATGTTATAGTCGCTATCTTCTAGGATAAGTAACTTATGCCAATGATTGGTACAATATGTGATAAATAATTCATGTTTAAGATATGTTATGTGAAATGCTTACTACGATAAGTAAATTTAACTTTTAACCTTGTCATGATTGATAATTTACTTGATAAGTAACACCTAGTTATATATATATGTATATGCATATCAAATGTTATGTTCGAGAAGATTAAGGATTATTTCTGACTAAATCTAACTATGTCATGAAAAACTTACAAGTATAACACGGATTGTTTTGATATAAATGCTCATGACATGGACTATTTTGCAATGTATAAGTGTGTACATATAACATGGACTATTTTGATATAATTAATCATAACATGGACTGTTTTGCAATGTATAAGTATGTGTACATATTCTATGGACTATTTTGGTATAAATGCTCATGACATGGACTGTTTTGCAATGTATAAGTGTGTGTACATATAACATGGACTGTTTTGCAATGTATAAGTGTGTGTACATATAACATGGATTGTTTTGATATAATTAATCATGACATGGACTGTTTTGCAATGTATAAGTGTGTGTACATATTCTATGAACTGTTTTGATATAAATGCTTATGACATGGACTGTTTTGCAATGTATAAGTGTGTGTACATATAACATGGACTGTTTTAATATAATTAATCATGACATGGACTGTTTTGCGATGTATAAGTTTGTATACATAATTAGTGGATTGATTTGATATAAATAATACAATGATATGATATGTTATGTTAATATCTTATGTGCCAAGTAATTCTTGAATATGGAATTTTGTGTTAGATTGTCTTAAATGCCAAGAGATTTATGTTTAAGATATATCCTGTTCAATGTCTTACGTGCTTAGAAACTAATGTTATGATAAACTATGTTTGATAACTTGTGTAAGGAGTAATTTATGTATTTTGGTAGGGTATGTTAAGAACAATACCTATATTGAAGAGAGACCAAGAAAGTTTATAAGTTAAATAAATAAATTATGGCAATGACTTGCTTAATAAGTAAAAAATGTATTTTTGTATATCGAGTATCCTTTTTGGGTGAATAAATATACTTTGATAAAGTGCTTAGATACTCGTGATTGGTTTGATTTCTTGAATACTCTTGAATTGTTTAGAAATCCATAAATATATGGGTATGCTTGTTTCGAAGACCTCAACACATATACATGAATATATATAATCCCTTATGATAAGTAATCTTGTATATTTAAAACTTAAGTATGATATCTCACTTGATAAGTAAATCTATGCTAAAGCTAAGTTGTGTCTGATAACTTAAGTAACAAGAAATACATGTTTAGGTGAGGTTATGTATAATTAGTGATTGAATTATAACCTAAACTATTGTGTCGCTTGGTAACTTATACAATAAGTAATACATGCTCGTAAGATATAAGAATACGTAACGAAATAAGAAAGATTATCATATTTGATCGTGTGGATTAAAGGACTAGTGTCTAACAAGTTTGACGCTTGATTTGGTTTCGATATGTGCAACAATGTTGTCATATTTGAACTCTATGACTAACATAATGTGTAATTGATAAAGTTTGTTACTTACCTGGATCTGATGGCTTAAAGAATGTGTAAAGTCGTATTATGTGGTTTTAAGTCATGCTTTTTGTTATTTTAAACTACCTCACTAAGATATTGCTTACTCTTTTTCCTCATTACATTTCAGGATATATGTATCTTTGATTTTTCTCCCAAGCTTGGACGCGATCACAAGAAGCCATAAGTATGATTTGGATATTACCTTTAGAACTCCTAGATGGTGGCACATGAGTGTTGAGTATGCATAGTGCATTTAAATTTCATTTAGATTATTTGTATATAAGCTCTATAAGCATTCAAGGTTGGTAATGGGCCTTTAATTATTTCATAATTGCTTGCTATGTGAGTTATAATAGTTATATTGTTGATGGCTTGTTAATTATCCATATGGGTTTTAGGTTGTTAGACCACCCTTCCGTCATGTTTGAATGAAAGTCAATATATATATCTAGTGTTGTGGTTGAACTTTAAAATAATGGTGTAGATCGCATAATTAGGTTGTTGATTAAAAACATGCTAATGGGTGGTATGTCAATGTATATGTAAATGATAATGCTATGTAAAAGTTTTATAGGTAATTGGAAATGACTGGTCTATAAAACCTTATAATTACTTGTTGGTTAGCTATGTTAGACTTAATGTCCTAATGCATGTTACCATGGGTATATGTTTGTTATGATTGTGATGTCTATTGGGTAATTGTAGATTATTAGTCTGAATCTCAAATATTATAATAAGCAGATTAATGATCATCATACTATGGGGTTTACGTTATCTGGAACACTCTTAAATATAGATTGATATGTCTAAGAAATGTTTTACTGTGTATACATGTAGGTACTCTTGTTAAATTAAAGGCTTCGTGATCTTAGAAATTTGAAAGTGACAAAAAAAAATTTAAATTTCCCTGATTTCTTGATGTGTGCTTTGTTGAGAAAATGCTAAGACTTCATTTGATTGTTTGGTTTTTGTTTAGTAAGACTTCTTAAGTCGGTTTTCTTCTAGACCGGGTAAGGAGTGTTACAAGGCTGGAATGTGTATTAATGTAATAAGGCTAAAATAACGATTGATGTATTTAGCCGAAAGTCTTTCTTTGCCTTATAAGCATTAAATATCCAATTATATTTGGAAGAGAATAGTTTATTGATTACACAGCTTCATCTTAAGTCTACTTTGACAAATCGGATCAAAGATTTACAGATGAAAGAAAAGATATGCTTGGAAAGAATTCAGTAAGGTGAAAAGGGAAAATTAAAGACTTTGATGTTAAGTCTAAAGGATGTTCATGTTATCAAGGGATAATTTATATTCCAATGATAATGAGTTAAAAAGAGAACTAAAAGGTGATTGGATCTGATTCAATTCAGGATGTCGAGAATAAAGTAAGAATAGTTCGAAGCAATTTTAGAATTGCTTTAGAATGATGGAAAATTGTATGTTTCACCTTGGATAAATTATTCCTTAAAAGTTTCACCTTGGATGAAGGTGTTATGGTTCAGACCAAAAGTAAACCTTAGCCTAAGATTCATTGACCTATATTAGGTTCTGAAGAAGAATTAAAATCAATGATGTAATCCATATGTCGATGCTTTTGAAGTGTCAATTTCATTCTTCACATATCATAATACCAGAAAAGGGTTGAGATTCAATTAAATTTCACTTATGAAGAGGAACCGACAAAGATCATGGCTTATGGAGTCAAAGAATTGAAAAATAAAAGAGATTTCTATAGTAAAGATTCATGAAAGAATCACAAAGTGGTAGAAGCCATATGGGATATTGATTAGAGAATTAACATGTATGTTCTAAATTCGAGGATGAATTTTCTTAAGGGGAATTGTAATACCTCAAAATTTTGGTTAGTGACCAAAATAAATAAAATAAAAGTTTGGTGCCTAAAGTATAAACTTAGGAAAAGTTTAGGGACTAAATTGTAGTTTTTGAAATTTATGTATTTTAGTCTTGTAAATGAATAGTTTACCCCCAAGAATGATGTTTCCGTGTTACTCAAATTTTTCGTACATAATTTGTGTTAAAAACTATAAAAGGGTTAAGTTCGAGAAAAATTGGATAATCGGATCGAATCAAATATTTAAGATATTTTGTTAGATGATAAGTCAAGATTAATAATATATTTTCCATGCCTTAATTTGGAAGGATTTAACATGCACCATTGGATTTAAGTTGATTTTTCATGTTAAATATGAGCCGTTAGATGAATAATGGCAAGATTGTAATTTTGGAAAATTACAGGCCAAAATTGGTAACTACTAACTTATTGGTTTATTTTTGACCATTGGATCAATATTTTGACAAGTGGTAAGCTTTGGAGCATTGGATATCAAGGGTAAAATAGTCATTTGACTATTAAGGAGATTTTTTTATTAAGTATGATTAATAATGCCATTTGGCATGAAAATAAAGAAAAGAAAAGTTGATTATGAGATACTTGTCATATCGTAGATTGAGTTTGCTTCGGCTAAGGTGTGTTTTCTTCTGGTGCTATAAATGAATGATTTTATTTGTGTGTTTTACTTTTCAGTGATTTTTTCTTTATTGTGTTGTGATTTTAAATTATGTTTTCCGTGCATAAAATTTTTAGACTATGAATAAAATTGAGATTTAAAATAAATGTGTTGTGAATCCCTGATTTATTATCGGACTGTGTTGAGACTGTAAAAAACTGTGACATCTTTTTACTGTGTTATCATGGGTTGGGATTGTACAGAGGAAGTTCAATGGTTTTATACCACTTGTTTTGGTGACTACGTAGTGAGGGGTTCTGGGGAACCTACTATTTTTGGTGACTATGCAGTATGGGTGCATTGCATTGTGATTTTCATAAAACTATGTTTATACAAGATTTGCGCTTTAAAAATAATTTGTGAAAATTGTGTGAAACCGAGTTTGTGATTGCTTGCACTTTAGAGACACACTGAGCTTTATAGCTTACTCCCCAATAGTTTTCTCTTACAGATATCTTTGGACCCTAGGCGACTTGGTACCCAGAGGATCTCTTTGTTTTATCGATTTTATTTTATCTTTAGTATGGACTATATTATTTTTAAGACTTGTTTATTGTTGTTATTTGGGAAACTTTGATGTATTCGGGAATTGGCGTTATCTTCAGTATACATGCATAATTTTTACATTCGGATGTTTTATTTAATCTTTCGAACTATAATATTATTGTTGGATTTTTAATAACATTTTGAGATAGTTTATTTGGAAAATTTAATCCTTTTATATTATCAATTTTTAGATATCATTTTAACGCTTGAGTTTTGACGAATTATTAAGTATTTAAATATTTTACAATTATTATGATTTATTATAAATAAAATTGGTTTCTTGAGGGTAAAGTTTTCAATGGTGACTTCCTAAATTCGGCCTTTTCTTCTTGGCCGGGTTTAGGGGGTTACATGCGAATTATGAAATCTGCCCAAAATTTTAGTCTTTGGCAGTGAGTTTGAAAATTCACCAAAAATTACATAAAATGATTAGGAAGTAATCCAAATACCATTGTATTCCTGGTTCAGTCTAGTTTCGTTTAAAATAAACAGTGACTGATTTCGATTGAGATATCAAAAGATATGAATTTTTAAGTGACGAAAGGAAAGAAAATAGAGTAGTAGTCTGCTCTAAAATTTAGCATTGGAATTCGACTTTGGAAATTCTTCATAAGTTGTACGAGTTGAATTTAGGATATTAGTTTATATGGTTGAACAACTTATCAAATCTAGTTTCTATTAGAATAAACGGAATCGAATTTCGAGTATGCTCCATGAATTTAAAAAAAATGCCCAAACACTGTTTGAAAAATTGAAAAAATAAGTTTCGGATTTAATGATAAAATCGTTCCAGTATGCTCCATGAATTTAATAATGGTATATTATTATATAAATTTAAAATTTAAAGGAAAATATACTTTTTTATTAAATAAAGGATAATATACTTAGAATAAATAGGAAATGTTAAACATATTCTCAATTATGTAATCCGTTGGTCTTTTATATTTCACACTTTTTATCGAAAAGTTTATCAAATTATTTTCCTTTTGAATTATCAATCACAATTTAAGGATTAAGTCATTAAAAATATTAATTTTCATTTGAATGAATTTTTTTAACCATTTATGTCTTATTTAAAAATAAAATTGCCATTATGTTTCCCTTTCTCTTGGCTTTTTTTTAAGAAAGCATAGTTCTAATCCTAATCATACCTAGCGGGGAGAGGAAGGGGAGACTATAGGGAAAAGAAGGGGTACTCCTGGTGGGTCTAGAATCCATGACCTAAAGAAAATGAGAGAATAAAGATGAGCAGCTTGGCCAACCGGTCAAATGTGCTTGCTCTTTCTCTTAGCTTTTTAAAAAACATTATTTTTCAACTAAAAAATGTTTTTTTATCATGTTATTACGTTAATAAAACGAACAAGGTGTAATGCTGTACATAATGCTCAAGGAATTTCATCACCAGTTTTTTTTAGTACAGAGAAGCAACCATTGAAGTCAAATGTTAAATGTCGCACTTATTGTGTTAAGGTGGTTCTGGATAGACAACAAAAATATAGCATATGACCTTCATAAAAAAAATTCTAAAATAAGTTATGTTAAATTACTAGGGAAAAAAATAAAAGATTATATAGATAGGGACAGGGTAATATATAGTGTGGGAGGAGTTGTTGCCCCTTCCAAAATTTTTGCCATTATGATATTTTAGGTATTCTTAGTTTAAATATTAGTTAAAAATATTTTTGCCCCTCCCACTTTTTAGATTTGAAAGCTAATTAGACTCTTGTTCCTCTCAATAGGACTGTAAACGAACTGAACGATTAACGAACCGTTTGTGAACCTTTCGGCGGGGAGTTCGTTTATTTATTAAAAGAACGAACATGAACAAGATTCTATGTTGTTTAATTAAATGCATGAACACGAATAGATGGCTCGTTCGTTCATTTATGTTCGTGAATATCCGATATTCGTTCATTTATATTCGTTTAAATTTATTTACATATGTCCATTTATATTTAATATTTTTCATAACAAAAGGATTAAATTTCAAAACTTTTAAAAGCATATATTAAAAATATGAAATAAAAAGAAAAATTAAACAATAATAGTGTTCGTTTGCGTTCGTTTGTATTAGTTTATGTTCGTTTATCATTTTAACGAATGAACACAAAGAAACTACATTCCTTAACGAACGAACAGGAATAAGAAATTATGCTCGTTTAGTTGTTCGTATTTGTTCAGTTAAAATTAAACGAAGAAACATAAACATACCATCGTTCGTGTTCATTTACTGGCCTATATCCCAATGTTTGATCCTAACTTCGTTCATGATTATGAACCGGTGATAAAACACATGAGGAAAATAAAATATCGATGTACTCTAAAGATTTTTAAATCCTTTTAAACTTGTTTTTATTTAAAGACCAGAACATTTAAAATTTTTAAAATTGAATCTCTTTTTAATAAAGCGTACGAAACCCCTAAATATTTAAGCCGCACTCGCTATCAAAGTGGGATGCAATAATAAATTCCCCACAGCGTTGAACAACGTTGGATGGAGAGCATGTGAATAGATAATACGTACGTACGCGCATCTAATTGTGCATGGGATCCACGCCAACCTAAAAAAATTAAATTGAAGTCGAAGCATATTAAAATTGACAAACACAGTGTTTTCGTTAAATAATGATGAATAAAGGGAATTAATAATAAAATTATATAGAGAGTGAAGTAAGTATGGTGTGGAACACTTGCAAAACAGCCGCGCTCTTATCTGTAAAATCAGAGAATGACTTGTAAAGAAAGCGACTAGCATGAAATCACTTGGGGCATGCTTAGCTATGCATTGCAATTGAATATATTTATATATTTAAATGTAATTGTGAGAAGATAATGATAGATATATTATATAATTTTTATAAAATTATATATAAAAGGGAGACATTTTATTAATGTCGAAAAGTAACAAGAATTTGAAAAGTTTGTAACTTGATATGATTTTGTGGTTATTCAAATATTTTCTAACAATGATTTAAAGTATTTATTTATAGTAATATGTACTTGATTGCAAATGAAATTTACTCAAACTGAGTTACATAATTTAAACCAACGTATAACTCTAGAAGTATGATTCTTCGGCCTATTTTTCTTCGTCCCATAGATCCCTACTTTGTTAGTATTTTTATTTTTTTTATTAATTAGATTGGATCAAAATAAAATCTGAATCACAAACTTTAATATTAACAATATACTCTTTAACTGTCCATCTTTCTTTAATTTTTTTTGTCTGCCTGTACCCTCTGGAAGTAGCTTAGGGTCCCTCCTAGGGCTTTGATAACATCATCAAAAGGTGGATTAAATTAGGTGGGGAGTGGTATCCACCCCTGAAAGTTGCACACCAAAACAAATATTATATATATATATATATATATATATATATATATATATATATATTTTTTTTGGCTGCTTATCCCATCCTATAGTGTCTCATTTGTAATAAAATAGTACTAAGAAGAAAACAGTGTATTGTATAAGAGTTTAAATTATATTTGGATTGTTTTTAAATAATGTTTTAGACATTTAATAATAATGTTACATCATAATTCTTTTGAGTATAGTAAATAATATAGTATATCTTAAATAATTCTATTATTTAAGATTTAAATCGTACTATTTCTTCTAATCACAATAATGTTTAGAAAAGTCTAGCATATCATTGTGTGATGCAACGACCGAAATACTTTTGTAGGTTAAAATGACGGAAATCTTATAAGTACGAAAATGAACAAATGACATATGTGTTATGGAAAAGGCTATAAACCCCTCGCAAGACTCGATAAACAACTAAAAAAACAATATACCATTGTGAAAATTTTTCTTATAAATTATGAGCCTTAATCTAGAACGAGTTGTGTGATGACCTGATAAGTTATGTGTCAGCTTTATGAGCTCTGTGGTAACTGATGTATCGTGGGTAAGCAAATAAATTATGAGATGACTCAATAAGTTGTGTGGTGAATCTATGTGACATGTGATCACTTAATGTGTGCCCTCGATGACATTATTATTATTATACTCGATCCTATGTGGTAATATTTATCTATGTGAGTTTAGTGGCACTCGAGAAACAATACATATACCTAAGGTATATATATACATATATTAAACGTTTGACCATGTGGAGTCGAATATTCGAATACTTGATGTTCGTGTTGTGTGATGCTTAGTGATTCTAAGTACCAACACCTATATTAAAGTAATGCGAATGTAGTGCATGATGCTTAGTGATTTTAGGTACCATTACACCTATAATGCTTTATGCTTAGTGATTCCAGACACTATGGGATGAGATAAGCTCATGCTTGGTAACCAAAACAACTATTATTAATCAATAATCTCTAGAGTAAGAAGTTAAAGCTCTCCGTTGATGCTTTTCCTTTATTTTAGATTGTGGGTTTAAGACCCATTAGGAACAAAATTCATATTCTCCTCCCCTAAGTAGAAATTGTTCAACAAAAAAAAAACTATTATTATTGTGTAGAGGAAATATTGTTTTTATGATATAGTTTTATGGTTAATAATACTTTCGTATTGATATAGGATTAAATGTTGTTATGAATATGATCACGTGGGGTGATGATATATGTTTAAGCTCATGCTCTCTACTTGTACTTATGTTGTATGCTTATGTTTATGAACTACATGAAGTATATTAGAATATATATGTGCTACTGAGTTGTGTAAAACTCAATGTGTAAAATTACTTTTTTGAGCATGTATTAGCTTTCCTAGATTTCAATAACATTAGTTTGAGAAGACTTAGTTACATGAATATTTTTTTAGGGTAGTTTACATTTTAGATTACTAAATTTGGCATCCATTTTTATTTACATCACAAATCTATAATTTAGTCAAATTATATCATTCAACTTTTATTATTTATAAACCAAATCACTTATATTGAAACCATTAAATAATTCTAATGAAAAAACTGAAATTGACACTTTTATTTTACATATGTTTCACATATCATTGTTAATTGGCAATTTAAATATTTTTTTTTAGAATTTATAAGAAAGCTAGTTATTTTTTCTTTGAATTTAATAAATAAAACGTTTCACGAAAATTCTCTCAAAAAAATTATTAAAATCACCAATTAAACATTATTTGATGATAATATATGAAAAATATGTTAAGCAAAAGTGTCAATTTTAATTTTTTTTTGTTAAAATTATTTAACGGTGTTAGTATAAGTGACTTATACTAACATCGTTAAATGGCTCAGTTGTTTTTAAAAATGTCCTCGATCCTGATCTATTAAGGAAATGATTGTAAGAAATAAATACTTTAAATTTTTGAATCGTTTCGGTGTCCTAATATAATATTTTAAATCCTCTAATTTGATCGGATAGGATTTAAGGTGTTACAAAACCTATCATCAAACCTTCATTGAGTCAAACAGATAATAATTCACCAAATCAAGCCCTTGACTGGAATCCCATAGCTACACGGGAACAAAGAAAATTAATGAAGAATCAAAGAAAAACTTTGAGGGCTGTTGTTGGGAATTCGAAGTAGTAATTAAAACATGTGATTTTTGTTCTCTTGTTTTTTTCCCTGAGGGATTTTGGTAACATGCAGTGTTACGCATAAGAAAGGAAACTAAATTAATAAATGTGTAAATAGAGAGAGTTAAATTTATTGTATTAGTTCGAATTATGATTAAATTGATAAAATATATAAGTTCTGGAAATTAGAATTGTTATTATACCAGATCATGTCATTATCTTCGTTAAATTTTTAATGGCTATTAACGACTAATGACTTGATTGACACCAAAATGAAAAACGATCAAAATAGAAGTGATCATATAATTCAATGACTAAATAAGTAGTTTTCCCTAAAATAGTAACTCAAAAAGTTGAAACTTATCTCCATTACAAAAACCAGTAAGCCAGCACATACAATTAATGTTGCAAACCGAGGCTGTCCTGGTTTTGGCCCATAGTATCCCATATTATTGCAATCTCCTCAACTCTGAATTTGAATTCTAAATTTTAAATAATAAATTTTAAACTTATACTAGGACATTTTTTGGGTATGATGGAGTACATTTTTCAGTATTAAGAGTTTTGTAATTCGCTCGTATTATATTGTCATTAATATGGTGCATTTTTTTTCCATTTAGGTTCAAGGAACTTTTTAATAAGGCCTATATTTATGTCATGAGTTTATGATGTTTTTTTCCAAATAAAATCATGCAAGTTTCATCTTTCAAAAAAAATTATTGCAATCTCCTATACGCCCATACTTGTACGGCCCGTTTAATTTATTTTCAGGGCTGATATATGTTTATCATGGAAATCTATTTTTTATTAGTTATTTGTTTTATCAAGTGAACATACTTTAAAATTTTGAATTTTTTTATTAATTATCAATTTTACTGTGTATGTTCACTATAAAAATTTTATTTGTACATGCGTACAAAAAAATTAAGTTGTTAATGATTACTATATATGTATTTATCCAAAAAAAAATTCTGAATCGAACACTATTGATATTTGATATTGTACGGAAAATTAAAAAAATCCATTTCAAAGCTCATCCTTATTTTAACCGTCACTCATGTACCTCTACCAGAATCATGCAAGCTTGTCTTTTATTTAATCAATTACTATGCCTAGCTAAGAAAGACACGTGATCCAAACTTCAAGGTTTAAAGTTGAAATATCTGGGGTTGATATGTCAATTCTGATCCAAATTTATAAATTTGATTAAATTATTTAAATTAACCCAATCTGATTTAATTGCAAATAATTAATAATTTAAATATATTAATATGAACTCGAATTGACTTTATACATGAACATAAATAAACTTCAAAATAAACCCAACCAAAATATTCTGAATCAGATCCAAGTAGCTAAGAGAATGACACTGTAGGTAAGTATACCATAAATAATAAGGAGAGCACGTAGAGAATAATTCCAGTGTCAAATGCCCCCGAAAGAGAAGCCAATGGGAAATTTTGATGACTGAGAAGCTTACTAACTTTCCATATAGTCGATAAAAATAAGTGATTTTTTGGTGTCAGATTTGATACAGCTAATCATGTCTGAAGCTGATTTAACAATGGAATCGGCGGCTATGTTTTTGCTGGGTTTAACTAGAAAAGTTAAAAAAAACAACAGTTTAATTTAGGGTAAACTACCTGGCTGGCCACTTAATTATTAGTCTAATTTATTTTGACTACGGAACTATAAAAATTTAAAATTTGACCGCCTAACTATTTAATTTGACTAATTTTGACCACTATCGTTAAAATCTAACAGAAGGGTGATATGACTGTTAATGAAAATTTATATAACTACATATTTCTCTGTTAGTTATATATTCAATCAATTTGATCTTAATTTTATATCCTAATTTATATTTCTTTACCATAAGGTTTGCCTAAAAATTTTAATCAAATCTTCAGTAATTCAAATCACTACTTCACTCTTCTGAAGCATGTAATAATCTCTATGTAATAATCTCTACTGGACTTGAAGGAGAGCAAACCTTTTGCATATGGACTTTGTAATGATTGTTATGAAGAAGTAAGCACCCATGTTCTTTTTGTATACTTCTAATCTTCTTTCGCATACTACAATTTTACCAATCGAAACTGTTTTATCATTGAAGCTGATGTTCAGGCTGTTACTGGCTGGTGCAGTTCATGAAGTTCTCAGGAGGGATTGAAGAAGGATCAGATCCACCTGCTTTCCAGCGTGCTGAGAAAGAGAGACTGGCAAAATTAGCTATCGAGGAAAATACTAATGTAAGTTCTGTAATTATACCTTTCTAAATGTTTAAGGACAGTGAATGGTTGATAATCCGAATTGTATTTGCTTCATTTATTGTGGAGTGTGGGATTCGCATGGGCATGCAAAAATTATTAACTTACAATGTCCCTCATTCCCTTCCTCATGTGCCGACTGATTTTTTAATTTGGTGTCGTCGTTCTTTTCAGTTTAAACACTTAGCAATGAGGAGTTTGTTTATGGTTATGTTGCTTAATTAGGAGAGATTAACCTGTCTCAGATTCTTTTGACTGGATGTGTGAATCTTTTCCCCCCTTCATGAATCTTTTTAGTTTATTGAGTTATGATTTTATCTTGAACCTTGTTTAACTGTCATTCTTTAGTACAATATTTCAATGTTTTGGTTATGTGTTATAGAGATTATTACATGCTTCTGAAGAGTGAAGTAATGATTTGAATTAGTGAAGATTTGAATAAAGTTTTCAGGCAAGCTTTCTGGTAAACAAATAAAAAAATAGGATAAAAAATAGGATCAAATTGATAGAATAGGTAACTAACAGGGACCAAATGTGTAGTTATACAAATTTTCATTAACAGCCACGTCACCTTTCCATTAGAATTTAACGGTTGATGGTAAAAACATGTCCAATTAAATAGTTAGGTGGTCGAATTTTAAATTTTTGTAGTTCGGTGTTCAAAATATGTCAAACCCAATAGTTGGGTGGTCACTCAGGTAGTTTACCCTAGAAATTATTACATGCTTCTGAAGAGTGAAGTAGTGATTCGAATTAGTGAAGATGTAACACCATTGACCCGGATGCCACATTCGGGCCCTAAGCCCAAAAACTCGTACTAATAAAATTTTCCTTTGCAATCCCAAACATGATAAGTCCAATTAAAACATAAGTCCATACATTTAAAATATAGTTAAATCCAAGTATTCAAAACGGTATTAGTGGAGCTCAAATTACAATTACTTAAAAACATTCGACTTTGAACACTTAATACAAAATAAGAGTTACAAAATACATATAGGGTCCTACGAAATACATGGCCCATTTCATCTAGAAATTGTACTCAGCCACTAAAGTCAATGCTGAAATCCAAGCCTTGATGGTGCTCCTTCAAGCCTCACGACAACCTACTTACCTGCGAACTGAAACAACGATTCCGAACGCTGAGCTAACAAAGCTCAATGGATACACCGCCACTCAACCATACTTCATGCAAATCATAAATAAAGCAATGCAACATGAATGGTATCATGGCAAGATAACGATGGCGCTACCATAATCGCCTAAACACATAGCATTATGAATGTATGATCACGCACACAGCACATACATGTACCCCATAAATTTACATAGCATCACACAGATAAAACATTAACATTAAGTGAGGCCCGCGTCCACAAAGCATCGGGATCCTACACTACGAGCAAGGCCCGCGTCCATAAAGCATTAGGATCCTATACTCGCGGGGATGAGGCCCGCGTCCACAAAGCATCAGGATCCTACATCCATGCTCGGAATCTCTCATCAAGCATCTTCGAATGAGGCCTGCGTCCACAAAGCATCGGAATCCTACATTCGAGAGTCTTCAAGGTGTTGCAACACACTTCTAAGGTATCCAGATCCCAACAACAAAAGGATGACTCAACAACTAAGTAACCCATCAGCACAAAGCAAGGGCCTTAGCCACCACACAACATCGATCGATCCACCTAAGATCCCTATGGGTTACTACCTCGCACGGTTTACCCAATATTTACCAAATCATTAGCTCTTTTATTTCACATACAGGATTAAAATGTTTGTTTCTCAGTTTTAATATTCATTTTGTACATTACGAGACCCTTTAGGCCTTTTACCTCGAATTATAGAACCCCTTAACGCAAACTCAAATTTCTTGGACAAATTACTCAGCGAGTACCGATACTCCTATATGGGTATCGATAGGCCTCTCTAAGTACTAGTACTCTCCCACGAGTACCGATACTCAATTTAGGTTTGAAAGAATGGTATGACAGGCCATACCGATACACTAATCCCCTATATCGATACGCAATATCGGTACATATCCACCCCGTACTGATCTCTACCCGTATCGGTACCCCTACCTTTGTGTACCGGTACGTATCCACCTCGAGTAATGTAACAGTAATACCGGTATGCCCCCAAAGCATACCGGTACTCGAAGACGCTACTGGAATTCTTATCAGGCAAGGGATACCGATACACGGGAAGTCATACCAGTATGCCCCTCACAACCTGTCTCCCTTTATTACAAAGGCGTACCGATACGTGTACAGTAGTATCGGCACGCGAGCCCAAAATTTTAACACTAGGTTCAGATTTCACCTAAAAATCCCACTTAACCTATATGGTTAAGCCCCAAATTAATCCTACAAGTTATGTTTAGAATTTTAACACTGGGTTTGGATTTCACCTAAAAATCCCACTTAACCTATACAGTTAAGCCCCAAATTAATCTTACAAGTTATGGTGAAGTTATTAGGTGGGTTACTACCAATTTTAGACCTTAACAACACCAATTCCACAAATTGCCATTAGAGATCAACCAAGGGGTATCAAAGCCAAAAACACCAAATCATGCATCAAAGCTTATTTGTATGATTTCCATGAAATTCTAGGAGTTTGTAGTGTACTAACCTTAGCTTAGCAGCTGAAATGAAGTCTTACTCCAACCTTCAAGCCTTATTCCCTTCTTGAACCTTTGATGGACTCCCCACCTCTTTCACTACATGAGAAGATTGCAAAATGAATTATAACATTGCTGGAGGATTAAAGAGATTGAAAACATAATCTAAACCTATGATTGGAGCTTCCAAACCCCCAATCTCGTTCAACTCTTCTAACCTCAACAAACTCTTCATTCCACTAATCCAAGCAAGACTTACCTTGAAATGTAGATCCTTAAAGGCTGATAAAACTTCTTTTAATAGGCCAAACGTGATTCTCAACACAAACTCTCAAAATTCAACCTTTGATAGAGGTGTTTGGAGGAGGAGAATGAGTTTAAGAAAGAGGAAAAAGATATAAAGGTGATGATATCACCGTTTTCTGCATATGCAGAGAAATAAAGGCTTTCCCCCTCTTTCCACTCTATTTTTCCATTTACCAAAATACCCTCCTTCTACCAACTCAAGCCCATTTCCAAGCTAAAGACCCAAGCCCAAAAATTACGGCCCAACATGAGGCCCATACCTCGATTAAACCTGACCCTCGAATTTCAAAATCTGGGTCATTACAACTCTCCCCTCCTTAAAGAAAATTTCATCCTTGACATTTACCTGGTGGAAACAAATGCGGGTATAGTACTCTCATGTCGTTCTCGATTTCTCATGTTGTTTTCTCAACACCGTGGTTTCTCCATAACATCTTTACCAAGGGTATACACTTGTTGCGAAGTTTCTTAACCCTCATCTCAAGAACTCTAACCAGCTCTTCTTCATATGTCAGGTCGGTATTTACCTCGATCTCTTCAAGCGGAACAACATGCAATGAATCAGAACGATAGCACCTCAACATAGATACATGAAAAACATCATAGATACGAGCAAACTCTGGCTGCAAGGCTAACAGGTAACCCACTGGTCCAACTCTCTCTAGCACCTCAGACAATTCGATATATCTTGGGCTTAATTTTCCCTTACGTCCAAAACGGAAGATTTCTTTCCACGGTGATACCTTGAGAAACACTTTTTCACCAACATCATATTCAATGTGCTTGCACTTTCGATCCGCATAGGCCTTCTGACGATCAAAGGCTGCTTGCAATCTTTCCTTAATGATCTGAAATTTCTCTTCGGTTTGCCTAACAAGATCAGACCCCACAATTCTCCTCTTATTAAGCTCGGTCCAGCACAAAGGTGTCATACACCTACGCCCATACAAGGCCTCAAAAGGAGATATCTTTATGCTCGACTGGTAACTGTTATTGTAAGCAAACTCTACATGTGGCAACTGGTTCTCCCAACTCGCGGCAAAGTCCACGATGCAGGATCAGAGCATATCATCGAGAATCTGGATAATTCGCTCAGACTGACCATCGGTCTGAGGGTAAAAAGTTGTACTAAAATGTAACTTAGTGTCCAAAGAACTGTGAATCTTCTTCCATAGCCTAGCTATGAAGCTTGGGTCCCTATATGAAATGATCGATGGTGGCACTCTATGCAACCTCACTATCTTCCTGATACACAACTGAGCCAACTTCTTCAAGGTGAAATCTATACATACGTGCAAGAAATAAGCAGACTTGGTCAAATGATCCACTATTACCCAAATGGCATCATGTTTCCTCGAGGTCATCGGTAAGTCGGTGACAAAATCTATGGTGATCCGGTCCTACTTCTATTGTGGTATCTGAATAGGCTAAAGTAACCCTGATGGAACATGATGTTCTACCTTCACTTGCTGACAAGCTAAGCATCTTGTTACAAAATTAGATACATCTCTTTTCATACTCGGCTACCAATAAAAAGGACGAAGGTCTTGATATATCTTGTTGCTCCCCGAGTGTACGTTGAATGGACTACGGTGCGCCTCTCTTAAGATGCGATCCCTCAAATCCTCCAAAGCTATAACACCCAATCGACCCTTGAAGTACAAGTACTCACCATCTCATACCTCAAAGTCTAAAGCTTCACCTCTCCGAACTGCTTCAATCTGTGCTACCAGTTATTCATCCAAAACTTGGGTCCTCTTTATCTCTTGTACCAACGTAGGCTCAACCTGAAGCTCAGTTAATAGTCCACCGTCCTCAGCCATCCTTAACGGGCAAACATGGCCCTCAAGTCCGACATAGATTTATAGCTCAAGGCATCAGCTACAACATTTACTTTACCGGGGTGATACTCTATGATGCAATCATAATCCTTCAACAATTTAATTCACTATCGTTGCCTCAAATTCAACTCCTTTTAAGTAAGTAGGTATTTCAAACTCTTATGATCAGTGTAGATGTAGCACTTTTCTCTGTACATGTAGTGTCTCCAAATCTTTAACGCAAAGATAACTGCAGCAAGCTCCAAATCATATGTAGGATAATTTCTCTCATGAGTTTTAAGTTGCTTTGAGGCGTAAGCAACCACCTTACCTTCTTGCATGAGCACACAACCTAGCCCGTTTAAGGAGGCATCACTAAACATGACATACTCTTTCCTTGGCTCAAGTTGTGTTAAGACCAGGACCTTCGTGAGATAAGCTTTTAGTTGCTCAAAACTTTGTTGCCTTCTCTCATTCCACTCAAACGGAACCCTTTTCTGCAACAATTTGGTTAGTGTTGCAGCCACAATAAAGAACCCTTTAACAAACCGCCTATAATACCCGGCAAGACCAAGGAAACTACGAACTTTTAAAATATTCCTTGGGGGCTTCCACTGCACCACAACCTAAATTTTCTATGGATCCACGCAGATCCCATCTGCGGTTAATATGTGGCAAAGAAATGCCACATCCGAAAGCCAAAATTCGCACTTACTGAACTTGGCGAAAATATGTCTATCTCTAAGAGTCTGTAGAACCTCACACAGATGGCAATCGTGCTCTTCTTCAGAACGCGAGTACACCAAGATGTCATCAATAAAAACCACAATAAACTGATCTAGATACGACTGAAAAATTCAGTTTATTAGGTCCATGAAAGTTTTAGGTGCGTTGGTAAGCCCAAACGACATTACTAAGAACTCATAGTGCCCATACTGCGTCCCTAAAGCGGTTTTCTGGACATCCTCATCCACTACCTTCAACTGGTAGTATCCCGACCTCAAGTCAATCTTAGAAAACATACGAGCACCTCTAACTAGTCAAACAAATTATCAATCCTCGGGAGTAGGTAGCGGTTCTTTATCGTTACCTTGTTAAGCTGCCGGTAATCAATGCGCATCCTCAAAGACCCATCTTTCTTTTTAACAAATAGGACCGGTGCTCCTCAAGGGGAGATGCTCGGTCGGATAAAACCTCTCTTTAACAACTCTTGGATTTTTTTCTTCAATTCTGTCATCTTTGTCGGTGCTATCCAATACGGTACGATAGATACTAGTGCTGTACTGGCATCACATCAATTCGAAACTCTAACTCACGGTCAGAAGGTAGTCCGGGTAATTTTTTCAGAAACACATCGGTAAAATCATTAACAGTCCAAAGGTTCTTAAGCATCGGTGTAATATCCCAAAATTTTGGTTAGTGACCAAAATCTAAATTTTGAAAGTTTAGGGGTTAAAGTGTAAACTTTGGAAAAGTTTAGGGACCAAAGTGTAATTTTCAAAAGTTGTGTATTTTAACCTCGTAAATAAATAGTTTACCCCTAAGAATGATGTTTTCGTGTTACCCAAATTTTTCGTACGGAGTTTGTATTAATGGCTATAAAGCGATAAAGTTCGGAAGAATATTTGGATAATCAAATTGAATCGAATATCTTGGATATTTTGAAGGATGATAAGCCAAGGTTGAATTTTTCATTTTACATGTCTAAGATATTTATTTGTGTTGGAAGAATATGAACCCTTGGATCTAATTTGATTTTCCATGCTAAATATGAGTCGTTGGATTAAAAATGGCAAGATCATAATTTTTGGAAAATCACACGGGCAAAGTTGGTAAAATACTAATTCAAGATTTAAATTTAGGTTATTGGATGAAGGATGATGATATGAGGAATACTATGGAAATATAGAATTTTCGAAATAGATCCGATAGCTCGTTAAAGGTAAAACAGTAGTAGAAGTATTTTATGAATATCGGGAAATCGGATTGAATTGCAATTTCAGAGGATGTTCCATAATCCATGGAAAATCATAAAATGATATTTATGGAATGGTGGCCGGTTGAGGAGGAACTAATTTAGTTAGATTATAATGGAATTGCAATTTTGAAACAAACTAGTAAATAAAGACTAGTTGGAGGGCAAATTGGTTTTTGGTAGGGATGGCAATTTTGAAATATTTGAAGTTACAAGGGCTATTTTTGGAAGAAGAAATTTGAAGTTTAAATATTGTCCCTTGATTGATGATAAAATCAATCTCAACCGTTGGATAAAAATGGCACTTTTGTAATTTCCCTATTTGAAAGAATTTAAAATTCATTTATTAAATACAAGTGGCATAATTGGAGGAATTCAAAGTTAAAAGGAAAAAAGATGAAGCTTTCTTCATCTTTTACATTTTGAAAATTAAGTGAAAAAGGGGAGAAAATTTCCAAGCTCGATTCAAGCCCCGAAACTTGATTTTTACTCAAGTCCGAATAAAAGAAGGTTCGAGGTTCTATTAAGAAAATGATCGAGTAGAATTTAGTGAGGCATGCTAATAAATGGCCAGTTGAGTGCAATGCATACATAACATGATACATGGATGTTTTATACATCAACGATAAGACTTGCGATAAGTCTACCGGGTTTCTATATTGGCATGATATTTATGTTATTGATCATATATTTGACATATTTTAAATATGTCAAAGGTTGAAAACAAATGCATTAATTATTAGTTATTGATGATGGTATGCTATGAATGTTATTTAGGGTATGAACTACATAGTGGTAAATTATATTGATATATATTGTCATGGATGAAATAAATATGGAAATTATGCCCAAATAAGTCAATTGAGGGACCTGATATAGTCGGCATGCCATAGAGTCCAGCAGCACGCTGCATAATCAGGAATTCGGGATAGCACTATAGTGTACCGAAAGGTCACTTAGTGAATGGTTAGCATAGCCTTATAAATGTGCGAGAAGCACTTCGGTGCATATTTGACTCGTGTATCCAAGGTCCTCATAGGTCTATATTTGGGCTATAAATTCGGGTTATAAAAATCGGGCTATAAAATTGGGCTATGAAATAGGGTATCCGGTTTATATGAACACTTGAGGCAAATGGCAAGTATATCGGTAAGAAATTTATATTCGGTTTATATTATGTTGATACATAATTAGTATGATGGTATACTTATCTAGTGATCATGATGAAATTATGCATATACGACATATTATGATAATCGGACAGGCATGAAAATATTATGACATTGGCATATAGTAAATAATTTCTAATGCAATGTAAAAGTTGATGCATTGGCATATATCATGCTATATAAACATAGCTATGAAGTTGAATAAAATTTAAATTATTGTTATTAACGCCATTTATTGTCTCACTAAGTTCGTACTTAGCGTGTGTTTGATTGTACACACGTAGGTAAATCAAGAAGAGAGGGAAAAAGCATTGCATCAACATTGGAAAGCTCAACAGGTAATCACAGTAATGACATCCTAAATAAGGTTTGATTATTATAGTGGCATGTATACTTGCTAAACCTATTTGAGTGTAATTGGCCTTTAAAGTTCGTTCTGGTTTCATGATAATTGGTATTTCTGGAAAGATTAAAAATTATGAGTAAACTCAGGTGATGAGTTGCATGCTAAAATAATTGATTTATTATTGGAACTCGAACAAATAATTTAAGTCAATTTTAAATAAAGTTAAGCGTGCTTGGGCTAGAGAAATTTTAGGATGGGTGACCATCGGGAAGTTTTCTGAAATTTTGGATTACCCTGATTATTAGATTAAAGAAGTTGTAACATTTCGTCTCGTACCCGGTGTACGGATACGGGAAAGGGGTGTTACAATCGGACCCTCAATCTTCGCATCAACCACATAGGCCATGAAGGCTTCACAGCTTTTTTTCAATAACCTCTGAGCTGACAAAGCCGATACCACACTAGAAAGGAATGGGTTTCTTTCGCCCTTCACAACAAGCTTAGAACCATCCACAACACGAAGCTTCAAGCTCTTCGCTCTAACTGCTAATGCGGTGCCCTTATATTCGATAGTAAATATGGCCAGTACCAGTCGTAGTGGTAGTGGTTCTTTTGTTTATTCTCGAATAACAGGCCCTTAAGGTTTACTCGCATTTTTAAACGGATCTTAAATTAATTTAAAATTTGAACACGCAAATTTCTAAATAAAGGTAAATTATATTCGACTAGGTACCAATTTTTTGGGCGGTGTGGGTGCTAATACTTCCCCATCCGTAACCGACTCCTGGATCCATTTTTTAAAAGAATCTCTGGTTTCATTTTTGGTGTCCGGTCTGCCTTTAAAAATGATCAGTGGCGACACCAGTCTTTTATTATTTAAAAAAAATCAAAATTCTAAAAATTCCTCAAACTTTCAAAAAAATATCAAAAATTCAAAAACATGTCAAATTGTTTTTCAAAACACCCAAAATTTCAAAAAAAATATTTATTAATTTTTTAGCGATCTTTTGCGGAAAAAATGGTCGCTATAGCTGGCGACTCCGCTGGGGACATTTTTTTGTTTTTACAAAAAAGAGAGTCAAACCACGGGTCGAGTATCTTTTACCTTAAATAGAAATTGTGAGTTCATTTTTTAAATTGATTTAACTTCTTTTTAGAAATGCGAGTTCATTTTAACACGTTTTAAAATTTGACATATAAACCCGTTCGTGTAAGTGGGGGAAAACGCCAGTGCTTTCACGAGGATATTATTCCTTCGTTTGGACCTAGTAAGTATCTTCGGGGCTCGAGTACCTTATGTTTTTGTGGGAATATTGTTACCCTGTATGGACATAGTGAATGGGTCCCCTTGAATTGAACTCGATTGAAAGGAGCCTATAATGGGTGATGATTGGGGGCCTTGCTACCCTTTTATAAGGGATAACGAGGACAATTCGAGTACCATTTTAGCACCAAAACTGCATGTAGAAGCCCACCCCTTTAGAGCCATGCAGTAACCCTAGAAATCAGAATATCATGCAAATAGGGTTTATTTTGTGCTAAAACATGTCAGGTATATTTTGTCTGTCATCTGTAAATATTTAATTCATACTAACCAGTGTGTTCTTTTGGCATCATATCAGTATTGCATAACATCATTATTCATTCATCTGCATTACACCGTCATGAGGTATTGACCTGAGAATGGTGGACACAGTGGAAATCGTTCATGGGTCGAGAGGAAATCTAGTAACCTAGACATCAATTAAATGCAATATTCAAAGTTGCAAATTTATCTCATATATTTGTGGGTGTTGTTCCTTAGAAACCTTGTCTAAATTAATACCTTTGCATTTTGGGTATTTGCTTTGCGTTTACATACATTCATTTTAGAATCATCACACTTTGACTTACATGGCATCATACGAGCATAAATTTCATAATAATTGTACTCAGCATTAATTTCCCTCATTTGCACAGTAGTCACATCATATTGGCATTCAATATCAATTTTATTCACCTGCATCATAGTTGCATCACATGCTAGTTGCATCAACATCTGTTCATCTAGACATTAACATGACATTTAGAGGCATACATTTTCTCATTCACCATCACATCTGTTCAGAATAAAGAATCTATCATAATTGACAAAGATGATGCCCCAACCGGCGGAGAAAAGGACAAGCTTGATCACACATTTGCAATTCAGATAGTATAAGTGATCCTGTATTGGGGGCACCTGAGCACCCCTCGGTAAGTTTGCATTAAAAAACAAAAGGCCCAAATGTGGTGTCAATTTTTTGTAATAGCCTAAGGCCACATATTGAGTCCCCGTATATCATTCGCACTAGAGACATTGACTTTGACTCGAGGGTTGAGTGCAAGTAGATTGTATCTAATTGAAATCCTAAGCTGCAGAGATTATGAATGTGTGACTCGCATTTCACATTAAGGACCACAAATAATAACAAATCATTGCAATTCAATGTTCAAAGCCTAATAATAGGCATTTTCAAAAAAAAAACATTTTAATGTTAAAATCTTGGTAATAGGCATCTTTCAAAAAGCACTTCAAAGCCTGATAATAGGCATTTTTCCAAAATTAATTAAAAAGCACTCCAATGTTCGAAACCTGGTAATAGGCATCTTTCAGATAAGAGTCTGGCCATTCTAATTGAAACCCTTCGCTTCACGAGTAATGGTAATATTTTCAAAATCATGACAATGCCGAGTAACTCGAGAGTTTTTTGTTTGCTCCATCATTTATTTTGAGCCAAAAAATGTGATGAGTTAAATTCCCCAAACAAAAATAAGACAAAAATGAACCTGCCAAGTTAAGTTGGTCGAACACCGAAATACTTAAAATAAACCTCACATCATCAAATATCAATTCAGCTTTCGAGGTCTCCTAGACACAGGATTTGTTTGGGGCAATCATCGGTAAGTCATTTCAGTGTTGCTTGTGCACTTGATATTCGGGGAATTCAATATCGCTTGATATATTACCAATTTGAAAAGAAAAACTCAATTTTTTTAATAAACATCTCACATTGAATTTAGAAACTGTAGTATGAGATTTGAAACAAAAATTTCCCTACACTACTTACAAAGAAGCTCAAAAGTATAGGGACCAATAGCAAATGAGCCCTCAGATCGATGCTTTAGCTTAAGAAAGCACTCACTAGTTGACCTTCACCTAGAAAGGTAGCATTTCAAGAAGATAGTCAAACCCACAAGAGGTTGGGGAATCGGCTTACACAAGGCAAAAACCCATTCAGTTTACAAGACAGAACTTGAGCAAAAAAATAAGACCAAGTCATCAGTATGACCAAAAAGTCATGGGGCGTCCCCTTTGAAGCCAACATCGTGGCCAATTGAATTGCATGCCATTCATATCAACATCATACCATTCATCTCATCATTAAATGCATACATTACACATCAAGTTAGATGCATTCATACAAAGTGCATAAACTTCATTCATACATAACAAACAGGTTCAGGATGAGAAGCCTCAATCACGGAGGACAATAACAAATTGGTAAACCCTCATCCACGAAGGGAAGCCAGACCAACAAAGAAGTTGAAACCTCAAGATGGAGGATAACAACACCAAACATGAAATGGTGAACCCTCAAAGCAAAGGAAGCCAAGCCTAAACTCAAACTCTAAGTGAACAATTACTAACTATTGTTTACTTCTTCTCCTCAGGTCTTACCCCATTGTCAGTGGTGTAACGGATCAAATTCTATTCATCTAATCTTGACTCATCGTCAGTGGTGTAGCAGATCAACCAATAACTCAAATCATCCTCTTCGTCAGAGTTGTAGCTTGATCAAATCCATCTTCAGATCCTGACTCATCATCAGTGGTATAGCGGGTCAAAATCTCTCTTCTGATCATGCCTCTTCGTCAGGGTTGTAGCTTGATCGCAATCAAAATCTCCCAATCATGCCTCTTCGTCAAAGTCGTAGATTGATCGCCATCAACTAACTCTTCAGATCATGCCTCTTCGTCAAAGTTGTAGCTTGATCGCCACTAACTCTCAAATCATGCCTCTTCGTTACAGTCGTAGCTTTATCGCTACTAACTCCTCATATCATGCCTCTTTGTCAGAGTCGTAGCTTGATCCCCACTAACTCTTCAGATCATGCCTCTTCGTCAGAGTCGTAGCTTGATCCCCAGTAACTCTTCAGATCATGCCTCTTCGTCAGAGTTGTAGCTGGATCACCCAACTAACTCAGATCATGCCTCTTCGTCAGAGTTGTAGCTTGATCGCCCAACTAACTCCTCAGATCATGCCTCTTCATCAGAGTCGCAACTTGATTACCCCTAACTCAAATCATGCCTCTTTGTCAGAGTTGTAGCTTGATCACAATCTAATCACCGGATCATGCCTCTTCGCCAGAATCGTAGCTTGATCCAATCTCTCGATCTTGTCTCATCGTCGGTGGCGTAGCAAGATCACCCATATTCAAACATCTTTTCTAATTTTACAAGTTTTAAATAAAATAAGTTGATACTTACTCTGAAGCGAATTTCTTTTTACTCTTGCAGATTTTTCTTCCAAAAATGACGAAGTAGATTAATCTACCAGATCTTGACTCTCTGTCGGTGGTGTAGCGGATCAACAAATGAGTTCTATTTTTCTAGAAGTTGAAAGATGGATCAGTTAGAGTGAAGGAATAGTTGTGCCAGAAAGGGTGTTCCACCTTGACCGAACAAAAATAGTTATCTTTTAGTCTTTGTTCTATTGTTGTTTCACAACAATGAGCAAAGAGGGGCAGCTGTAATAACCAATTTTGTCATACCTACAAAAAATCCAAAGTCCAAAATAAATAGTTAATCCATTTAATCCAAAATCCATTAACAGTCCATTTACAAAACCCATAACCCAATACAACCGAGCCCATTACACAACCCATTAGCCCAATACAGCTGACCCAACTACCCTGAATCCTAAACCCACTCATTTACCCAAACCTGATTACTCGTCTAAACCTACCTGACTTAGATCCCTAACCCGAGTAACCCAAGTCTAACCCTAATTTTCTAACAACCCTCCCCTCATGCCCTAGCCGCCAACCTTTGGCTTCCTTCACCTTCCAAAAGTTTCCCAGGTCGACCATTTGTCTTTCGGTCAGCTCAACAGCCACATCAGCGGCCACGGCAGCAGTAGCCCTGCCACGACATCGCTACAACTGCACCACCAACAAGCACACCAAGAACTAGCTCCCCCTATTGTACGAACCTGCAAAAAATGACAAGTAAACAAACAACACTCAGAAGTCAAGCGCATGCAAGCAAGGACAACTCGAATACAACCAATTTATATTTCTTGTTTTTTCATGTAAAATGGCTATAAAGCCAGATCCAAAGTGTTTGCAAACCCAGACGGGGTATTTTGATATCAATGCAAAAAGAAAAATACTCAAGCAAAAATTTTTATTTCGAATAAATAAAAAATAATAAATAAAAGGTAGATTAGGGTTTTTACTTGAGGAGTGGGTTCGATTACCCGTCGTCGACGCCTTCTCCCTCTTCTCTGATCGGCCCTCCTAGCTTTTCTCCTGAGTTTTTAATGTTTAAAACACACACACACAAAAAGAGGAACCTACTTGTCTACCATGCTTCAGGCGTGATTAGACTCATTAGCAACTAGAGTTTATCCTTCTGGGACATCAATTTAAATCGGAGCATTCATACCTGATACATGTGACTTAGCCACTCTTTTAGGGTCAGCAAGAACATCTGACAATTGATTTGTTAAGTTTTGTAAATGAATTATCCTTTGAACATCTATTTCACATTGTTGAGTATGTGGATCAAAATGAGATAATGGTAATTCATTTCAACTTATTTCTTTTCCCAGCTATTTATTTTCTCCCCCTAATGTTGGAAAAACTAACTCATTAAAATGATAGTCAGCAAATCAAACTATAAATAAATTCCCTATCAAAAACTCGAGATATTTAATTATCGAGGGGATTCGAATTTGACATATATTTCCAACCTCCTTTGAGGACCCATCTTTGTACGTTGTGGTGGAGCAATCAGAACTTATACCGCACACCAAAAAAATCTAAGATGAGAAATATTTGGTTCCTGCCCAAAAACCATTTGTAAATGGGGATAACTTATGATAACTTGTTGGTTTGATTCGAATAAGTGATGTTGCAATTAAAGTGGCATGTCACCAGCATTATCAAGAAAAAATGTCTTTATAAGGTAATCTAGAAAATGTGCTCATAATTTTATCAATTGAGTAAGTAACCTCGCAAACGCCAAGTTGCGGGTTAATAACAAGGATACATATGACCATTTAGTCGGTGCATCGATTAAAACCATAAAATATCTAAATGATCCACAATAAGGGTGTATGGGCCCACATATATCACCCTGTATCTATTCTAGAAAATTGATAGATTCATAATCTATCTTAGATAGTGATAGTCGAATAGTTAGTTTGCTTTGAGAGCAAGCATCACATGGAAAACATTACTTTAAAGAATATGTCAGTTCTTCAATGGATGACTACATGAAGTGTCAATAATTTTTTTCATCATAATTGAATCGAGATGGCCTAACCGGTCATGCCAAAATAATAAAGTTATCAGTAAACTTTTGGTCTACAATAGCATGAGCTTCAATTTGTACTAATTCTTGTGTAATGCAATCCAGATGACAATGCATGTAATTTTTCCAAAATTTTCTTATTGCCTCTAGTTATACTCATAATTTGGAGATATTCAGAATCCCTTTCACTAATACCCTCAATATGATATCCATTTCTGTGAATATCTTTAAAATTCAATAAGTCTATTTGCAACTTTGACGATTATAGCACATTGTGAATATGGATTTGAGTTCCATTTGGCAATAACATATTTGCTCTTCTGGTGCCTCCTATGATATTAGTACTTCTGAGTATAGTACTCACATTATTACTTTGCATTTTTAAATGGGAAATATGCATAATTATGCACCTTTTAGTATGTGCATTGTTCCATTCACTTTAAGTAATGAAAAATATTGAATATAACACATATCAAATCGATTATCTATCAAGATAATGTCTCAAGAACTTATTGCTCTTTCAGAGCATTGGTATTTTAGTACTTTGAGATATAGTACTCCTATTTTCCCCTTGCATTTAAATGGGAAAAATATTTCTTATGCTTAAGTATAGTATAATTACTCGCACTGTCTGCTAAGCATAAACCGTCATAATTTATTGCATATTTTATTCTGAAAGTAATCATATTCTTCAAAGGATGTTAAATATATGTATATATATAATATAAAACATAAATAAATAATATGTAAAACAAATTAACATAAAAAAATTAAAAGATCAATTATTCCCTTTATAGGTTATAATGAAATAAAATACAAAGACGAATTATTCCCTTCAGTGGTTATGAGGATATCAACAACATCCAAATGAGTTGGTCCAACAACGCCATAATTATTTTCGCCATTTTCATAAACAAAATTTGTTTATATTTTATTTCCTTTATTATTCATGATTGTGGATAAAGGTCTATAATGCTTCGGCGTTTGACAAGTAGGAGACCAATGGTTTGTATCATCGCATTGATAACATAAAGATTTTAATATGATCTCTATCACTCTTGTCATCCTTATAATCCCACTTTTGGTGGGTATAAGCATTCTTAAAATGATCATCTTATCCTTGTCTATTTTTATGACCTCAATCTCTACCATAATTTCTAATGTGACATTTATTCTTTCCGCTGTAAAATGTCGCATTCACTTCAGGGAATGGAGCGGAGTCAATAGGTCATTAAAACCTTTTTCATGATATTATGTATGTAAGACAACATTAATTGCATGAAAAGTAGAGTATGTTTTTCTAACATATCCTCATCAGTGATACTCTGACCATAAAATTTCAATTTAATTTGAAACATTCACATAACCATATAGTGAATTATCATGTTTGCATTCACTTCAGAGAATAAAACAAATCCAATAATCGTATGGAATAAACACCATGCTTGCGTTCACTTCAGGGAATGCCTCCCATAAAAATTCTTATCAAGATGAATTTTTGTAACTTGAACTTGGGAGAACTCTATAGACGAGTTTTTCAACACAAAATAATTAGTGCTTTCAAGAAAATATAGACTTTATAACAATCATATTATTAAAGAATAATTGATCAACCAATATATATAATACTTACCAGACTTAAAAATTAAGAAGCCAAATAAAAATAACTTATAGGTATTGAATTTGTCTTCAGTCTTTTTCTTTTGATTGAGGTTTTAAATTCAATAAGAATCGCACCGGAACCTGGTTCATCCTTGGCGAACCATGAAACAATCACACCTTTTCATCATAATGTTTTGTGAACCTTAAAAATCAAAACACCAAATTCAAACAAACAATAATAATAATTAATCTCAAATATATGTTTGTGTATATATATATAAAGCAAAAGTAAATGAAAAAAATTTGGAGAGGTTCATATAGCCGGGGGAACTCGAAAAACATCACTGTCAAGTGGCATATCCAATCCACCACTTTCTTCACTTTCGTTAAAGTAGTGGTTGGTCATTCTATCACCATAATTTTCAAACTAAGTTGATCTCGTAGGTTTTGTTGAAGGCTCGATAATTGTTCCTAAAGTTATATATATAAACTTGCTGCAACAAAACATCATTGAATATTAGAATGAAATAATAATCAAATAATATATCAAAATACACTGAACTTAATATAAGAGTGATTAACCAACCACTATATCAATATATAAATAAGAAAACATACCAGGATTCTAAGTTAAGTTGAATATACGGTAGATGTAGACACCAATATCTTGTTGAAATCTTTCTCGGGAATTGCCGATAAGGACTACGGTTATTGAGCGAGATCGTGATGACAACGTGTTGTGAATAAAGTAAATAAGAACATGAATAAGAGAAAGATAGGAGACAAACAGAGAGACTTGCATTATTCTCAATGTAGTGTTGTATACAATGCTTTCTCTAAACTCTATATTTATAGGTATAAGAGGGAAATCCTAATTTCAATGGGTATTAAACCTTAATAATAAAGTATGTTAAAGTCTCTTTTAATACATGAATATTTACCATAAATAAATATTCATAACACTTCACAACTATTTTTATTAAAGGAAAAAATACAAGAGCATGGGATTGTTGATGAGATTGCTTGTCATTTTTAAGATTTTGGTGTAATTACAAAATATTATCTGTTTATTTATTTAATTTTTTAATGATGTATATATTGTGTAAATAAATTGTTCGAACTTGAATCATTTAAAAACAAAAAATTCTTTTTTACTGAAATTATTTAACGGATTTGACTGCTTACAAATTTTTTATCAATATTTGAGAGGAAAAAATGAAATTTTGGAAAAATAACCAATCATAATCACAGTAATTTGCTTTTAAAACTTTTATTGTAAGAGAAAAACTGAGAATATGATTCTTGTAATTAGGGCTTTGCAAAAAAATCTTACAAACTGAAACCGCATCCGAAATATGAAAATATCGGTCTAAACATACGGTTAACGGAACCGAAAAAATTATTTTCGTTAGTTTATTTAAAAAATATTATTTTAGTTTAGATATGGTTCACAGTTTAGAACAAAAGTGGGTAACTGAACCGACCAATTATAAAATATATAATATATAAAATCTAAATATTTATACAATTACATTGACAAAATTTTAGCACCATTGTTAATTTACTCTTCCCCCAGGTATTTGCATATTTTTATTGCCGTGGTAAGTGTAAAAATAATTGCAATTTTTAATATATTTCCCTCCCAAATATTAGTAAAATTATATTACCTTGAGAAGTAAAAATTTAACTGCAATTTTCAATTATTTGCTCTTCCCAATTCGCATACATTCATATTTTCCTCTTCTTTGATTTCAAAGTTCAAAACCTAGTTTATTTTTCACTATGTTGTTAAATATGATTATTTTTAGTAAGAAAAGTAAAAGAATTATTAGCCAATCTGAATCGAATCGAATATTTTGGTTAATCGGTCAATCGATTAACTGGTTTTGTATCACCCTAAACATGGATGCCACATTTCAGCATTAAGCCCAACCCATAACCATAAAATTTCAACCTAGTTTAGCCCAAACAGTAAAGCAATTTCTGAAAATTCATCAAGTTCAAATATTTAAAGTATAGAGAAGTATTTTAAAACGTTTACAGGGAGCTTAGAATTAATTTAAAGCACTAGCATTCGGCTCAAACCATTGCAAATCTAAAATAAGAGTTACATGTACAAACGATAGGGTCCTACGAATACATAACCTGATAAATCTAAGTACAATACTCTAATTAGACGATGCTAAAATCCTACTACGATGGCACTTCTCCAAGCAACGAACCAAACCTACTAACCTACGAACGAAAACAAAGATTTTGAACGCTGAGCTTATAAAGCTCAATGGTAGATTTCTACTCTGCTATGCTTCATACAAATCATAAACATAAGCATATAGCAATAGATGAAGAAATGGAAACAAAAAACATGATATCACCAAGCAATCATAAGCAATCATACCACAAACCTAGAGTGTGGCATGGGACACACAACATTGGAAACATACACTTTGAGTGAGGCTCGGATCATAGAGCATTGGAACGTACATTCGGTGTCTCTTATCATAACATTACAACACTCACTCTAGGTATCCGGAACCCATCAATCAAGGTGACTCAACCAGAAAAGTCCCCACCCGACACACAACAACAACATGGTCCTTAGTATCTCCTACTGTTGCTAGTATCAACATGTCACCCTTTTACAATTACGGAGTTGTTACAGTTTATATAAGTATACAAGATTGAAAGTTCATTTATTAGGTTCATTATGTCATTTATTAGGTTAATAATTTTGTTAGTTCAAAATGGACATTGCTGGGTAGAATACCTAGTGGGTACCGGTACCCTCATACGCATACCAAAAACAATTTTGCCTTACTGGAATTGTTTGAGGTTACCTGGTACCAGTACTCGACCACGAGCGTTGGTATGATTCCTTTGGTACTGTTACTCCCTGCGCATATTGATACAAATTTAGCTTAATAGAATCTTTTCTCAACTATGGGCACCGGTATTGATCTACTCGTACCGATACGACCTATAATAGTGTTAAACTGATGTTTTGATTTTGATATAATAAGGACTTAATTGCAAATAAATATACAAATTTTTAAGGAACATGAATTACTCACAATTGACAAACATTTAAACTAAAATAATTTTCCATGTCATATATTTGAAAGATAAATGTTTTCTAAGTGTTTTAGTACTCGAACAAGCCATTTTGGTAAGTGAGTACCGGTACAGCTATATGCGTATCGGTACGAGTTTTTGACACTAAAATTTGATTTTATTCTAGATGGAAACTGAGTACCGGTATGGCTATACGCGTACCGCTACAAACTTTCTTCACTGTAAAACAAAATGGTGACCCGAGTACCGATACGGCCTATGGCGTACTAGTACGTAATTTAAATATTTTATAAGCTTGTCTGATTTTGGAGTTAAACTTGTTTTAAATTGAACTGAGTACCGATACGGTAATACGTGTACCAATATGCTAGGTTCACAATGAATTTCAAGTTTTCCGGTGAGTAAATTTAGTATCGGTACGGTACGAAGCGTACTAGTACCCTGCTTTAAATCTTCACTTTGTATCGATACGCAAGCCCGCGTACCGGTACCAGTTTCTTGTAACAACTATTTCTATTTTGAGATTGTACCACTAAGGAGATCCGCGTACCGATACCTACACTTGTCGGATAGTATTTAATGCGGGAAAATAGCTTTCCAACGGCTCTATTCAATTTCCCAACAACCCAAACGACTAGAAATCAATAAAGGAGGTATAAAAACAAGTCTTAAAAGCTTCTTAAATAACAAGGAAACTATTCAAAAGCATCCAAGCACATATCTAACATTTTTGAGCTTTTATTGTGAAATCTTGTACCCACTTGAGTGTTCTTCATTATAATTTTTTTTCATTCAAGTGTTGGAGTTTAGTGAACCTCAAATTGTGCAAGCAATCTTCCTTTAGTGGATTATCATAGTTTGCTTATTTGTTTCCAATTTTAGGAAAGAGATTGCTAGACATTGGGGTACAAGTCTAGGATTTGTAAGGTTATCTCCTTTAGCCTAAAAGGAAAGACAAATTAGTGAATTTGTGAAATCCTTAGTGTGGATAGCTAAGGTAGTGGATGTAGACCTTGTTGAGAAGGTTGAACCACTCTAAAATCACTTGTGCAAATATCTTTTTTTTTGCATCTGCTTTCACTATTTTTTTTAATTGCCAATTCTCCCCCTTTTGGCCATCTGCATTGATTGATTAACTCAACAATTGGTATCAGAGCTATACTCATTTGAAGGCTTCATATCCTCTTGAGTAGATCCAACCATTGATCAATCAATTATCAAGTCATCGATGGCCTCTACTTCCGGCAACTTCTTCATGGAGGAAGATCAATCCACTTCTAGGATACCGTACTTAAATGTGGTTAACTACCCATATTGAAAGAATAGGATGAGATTGTTCATCCAATATACTAACTACCTCATTTGGGATGTAGTGGTGGATGGACCATCCATTTCGATAAAGAGAGAAGGAGACCGACTCATCCCCAAGGGAAGACAAGAATAGACTGACAATGATCAGAAGAAGTTACAATTCAACGCCAAAGCTATGCACATCTTGTTTTGTGGTCTTAGACCAGATGAGTATGCCAAGATGTCTTCTTGCTCTAGTGCCAAGGATATTAGGGGCAAGTTAGAAGTTACTCATGAAAGAAAAAATAAAGTAAAAGAGATAAAGATTGGGCTCCTCAATCTAAACTATGAGAACTTTAAGATGGAACTAGATGAAAACGTCAAGGTGATGTTTAATCGATTCTCTGTTATTGTAAATGGGCTCAAGGGCTATGAAGAAATCATTTCAAAAGATAAGCTTTTTGGAAAGATCATCTACTCTTTTCTCAAATCATAGGATTAAAAAAAGTATGCCATCATCGAAGCTAAGAATCTTAAGGCATTGAAGGTTGATGCTCTCATAGGGTCTCTTCTTATTCATAAGCTAATGAGACAAGAAAAGAATGATGAAGAGGAGAAGAAGAAGGAAGATAAAAAGTAAGTGAAGAATAAAAAAGTTGGGATTGCTCTCAAAGCTTCACAAGATGAGAGTGATTATAGAGAGAAAAAAATGAAGAGATTGCTATGCTAGCCAAGAGATTTACAAGGTTCATGAATTCCAACTGAGGAAGAAAGTTCCAACGAATAGAGGGCTTCAAGAACAAATCAAATGAGGAAGAGAAAGACCAAATCATTTTCTATGAGTGGAAAAAGTCAGGGCACATCAAGCTCGATTGTAATCAACTAAAGAAGAAGAGCTTCAGGAAGAAGAAGCTCAAGGCTCATGTAGCTACTTGGAGCGATGAAGACTCATCCGATGAGGAGGAGCAAGAGGTAGCCAACCCATGTCTCATGGCACTTGAAGAAGATCTTAAGGTAACTTCTAAATCTTCTACTTTTGAATTTGATGAACTTTAAGAGGCTTATGATGAATTGCAAGAGGTTTATGATGAATTAGTTTTGGAAATCAAAGGGTCAATTTTGAAAAACGAAAAGGTTATTTCAAATTTGAAAAATGAAAATGACTCTTTTCTAAAACTAATTTGGAGCTTGAACGTAAAGTAAGAGAAATGTAAGCAAAAATAAATGATCTTGAAAAGAAAAATCAAGACTTGAATGGACTACTTCAAGAGTCCATGATGATCATCAAAAGGAAGTGGATACTCTTAAAGCTTCCTTGAACAAAGTTAGGACAACTCGTTTTGAAAAAAGGAATCATTCAAAACTCAACTATGTGAAGAACTTTAATGGGTACAAACGTAGAGGCTTATAAAGGCCCTCTAATGTTTGGGTTCCTAAGGAACACTTAGCTTCTAATAATGTTGGTCTTATTGCTTTTTGGATTCCCAAGGGAACCAAGATTTTGAGAGCTAATACTCATGGACACAAAAGAATTTGGGTACCAAAAATCAAGACTTTATTCTATGTTTGTAGGGGGATCATTTTACAAGGCCTAAAACTCAAGTTCAAATTCATGGTACCTTGATAATGGATGCTCAAGACACATGACCAGTGACAAGAGTAGGTTCTTGGAGCTAAAACTAAAAAGTGGAGTAGTAGTGATATTTGGTGACAACTTTAAAGGCCACATTGAAGGAATTGGTTTCATTGGTAATCATTATTTTATACTTATTGAGAATGTCTTATATGTCAGTGGTATAAAACATAATTTGTTAAGTATAAGACAACTTTGTGATAAAGGATTCAATGTCATGTTTGATTTAAATGGTTGCAAAATAATTGACATTACATCTAAAAAATTGTGCTTATAGGTCACAGAATAGGAAATATTTATATGGTGCATCTAGATGACATTCATATTTCCAATGCATGATTTTTTTCTAAAGATGAGCATGATTCTTGGTTATGACATAGAAAAGTATGACATGCTAGCATGAATGTTTTGGAAAAATTAATTTCTAATGATATAGTAAGATGTTTGCCTAAAATTATGTTTTCTCTTGATAAAATTTGTGATGCATGTGCTAAAGGCAAACATAAAATAGTTCTTTTAAATCCATTAATAATGTATCAACAAGTACGATAATAATTGATCCATATAGATCTTTTTTGCCCTATTAGAACTATGATCTTGGGAGGAAACAATATGCTTTTGTGCTTATTGATGATTACTCTATAATTACTTGGGTTCTATTCTTACGTTCAAAAGATGAGTTAGCTTTAGAAAATTCACCACATTTTCAAAAACAAACCAAAATGATGTTGGTTACTCCATTTCACATGTTAGGAGTAACCATGGAACCGAATTTAAAAATTTTGGTTTTGAAGAATTTTGCAACTCTAATGGAATTAGTCATAATTTTTCGGCTCCTCGCACCCATCAACAAAATGGGGTTGTAGTGAGAGAAAATAGAACTTTAGGAGAAATATCTAGAACTATGCTTTGTGAAAATAATTTGCCAAAGTATTTTTGGGTAGAAGCCACAAATATCGCTTGCTATATTGTTAACCGAGTTATGAATAGGCCACTTTTAAAGAAAACCCCTTATGAGCTTTTCAAAAATAAAAGCCTAACATTAGATATTTTTATCCTTTTGGATTAAATGTTTTATTTTAAACAATAGAAAAGATAATTTAGGCAAGTTTGATGTAAAAAGTGATGAATGAATTTTTCTTGGTTACTCTTTAAACTCTAAAGCTTATCGTGTATTTAATAAAAGAACTTTAGTGGTTGAAGAGGTTATACATGTTTTCGATGATAACCTTCTTCCGAGGAAGGATACTTGTGATGATGATGTAGGAATTTTAAATTCCAATGATGGTGAAGGAAAATCATCAAAGGTAGATGAAGTTCTTTCAAAAGAAGAACCACAAGATCTACCTCTAGAAGCCTTGAAAGACATGTCTCTAGATGAAAGGGGGTCTCCTACCCAAGGAAGTTCAACTATGTCAAAGATGGTGAGATTTTAGGTGATCTATCCAAAGGGGTAACCACTAGATCCTCTATTAGAAATACATGTAATTATGTTGCATTTATCTCATGCATGGAGCCTAAAAATATCAAAGAAGTATTAAATGATTATTATTGGATAATGGCTATGCAATAAGAGTTAAATCAATTTGAGAGAAGTCAAGCTTGGACATTAGTTGATAAGCACAGTAATAAATCTACTATAGATACTAAATGAGTTTTTAGAAATAAACTAGATGAGAGTGGTAACATAGTGAGAAACATGGCTAGACCTATTGCTCAAGGTTACACTCAAGAAGAAGGAATTGATTTTGATGAAACCTATGCACCCTTATCTAGAATGGAAGGTATTATGATGTTACTTGCATTTGCATGTTTTCATGAATTTAATCTTTTAAAATAGATGTTAAAAGTGCTTTTCTTAATGGTTTTATAAATGAGGAAGTGTATGTTGAACAATCACACGGTTTTAAAGATCCAAAATATCCAAACCATGTTTTCAAACTTTCAAAAGCTTTATATCGTTTGAATCAAGCTCTTAGAGTTTGGTATTAAAGATTGTCAAATTTTATTGTTGAAAAAAGTTTTGACAAAGGAAAGATTGATACTACACTTTTTATCAAAAGAAAAGGCAAGGATATTTTAGTAGTTCAAATATATATTGATGATATTATTTTTGGTTTTACTAATGAATCTCTTTGCCAAAAATTTGCTAAGTTAATGCAAGGTGAGTTTGAAATGAGCATGATGGGGGAGCTCTCATTTTTCTTGGGACTCCAAATCAAGCAAAGGAAGGATGACATCTTCATCAATGAAGCAAAGTACATCAAAGATATGCTCAAGAAGTTTGGCTTAGAGAATGTGAAGCCTCAAGCCACTTCAATGAGCTCTTCTACGAAACTTAACAAAGATGAAGAAGGTAAATGTGTCGATCTTAAGTTTTATATATCTATGATATGTTGTTTACTTTATCTTACCGCAAGTACAACAGATATTATGTTTAGTGTTTTCTTGTGTACTAGATTTCAATCAAGTCCTATATAATCACATTTACAAGTTGTTAAGAAAATCTTTAAATACCTTAGAGATACACCTAGTTTAGGTCTTTGGTATCCTAGAGACTCATCGTTTAGTTTGCATGCTTATTTGGATATGGATTATGGAAGTTGTATGATAGATAGAAATAGTGCCTCTGGTACTTGACAAATCCTTGGTAACATGCTTATATCATGGTTTTCTAAGAAACAAAATAGTGTTGCTCTATCTACCACCGAGGCATAATATATTTTGGCCGGTAGTTATTGTGCTCAAGTCCTATGGATGAAACAAAAACTCTTAGATTATGGAATTGATGTAGGTACCATCCACATTAAGTATGACAATACAAGTGCTATTTGTCTCACTAAAATTCTCATCCAACATTCTGGAACCAAGCATATAAAAATAAGGCATCATTTCATTAGAGATCATGTCTTAAAAGATGATGTCGTTCTAAGGTATGTAGATACCTTGCATCACATAGTGGATATCTTTACCAAACCTTTAGATAAGGATCATTTTTGGACTCTTAGGAGAAAGCTAGGGCTTATGAGCCTTTCTTGAACCTTAAAGCCTTTGGTTAATCTTAAATCTCTTTTGAATTTGTTTAAAATCTATGTTTATATGATTTTCTCCTTAGATACTTCCATTCAAATAGTTAGGGGGAGTATGCATCTTTGATTATCTATACATGTTGGTCATTCATAATAAACATGCATTTTGGTTCGATTAAAATCAAATTTTTGGGTCCTTTACTGCTAAAATTGTCCATTTTATGTAATGGGTACCAGTACAGGGTATCCTGTATCGGTACGGGTTCTTGGGGCAACATTTTGGTATTGAAAACTCAGTATCGGTATGCGTCGAGGATTGATAAGGCCTAGTTCCATATCGGTACATGAAGTTTTATACGCAATTCGCCATACTTGTATGCTCTTGTTTGAGGCAATAAATTAGGCATTCATAATCAGTTTTCAAATTTAACTCTTTTTACCAAAAACCCTAGCCACATCCTCAATAAATTCTCTCAAATTTTACTCAAATCTTTATCTTGTACTCAATTTTTTGGTGGATTTTGTTTACAACATCAAACCCAAGTTTTCTTCATCAAAGTTTGTGCGAACCATCTCCTCATTCATCTATTCATCCATCATTCAAGGTAAAAATCCTATTTTCATACTTATTTCAAATTTCTTTATATTTGTATAGCTTTTAGGTTTGAATTTAGTATATTTAGGATGTATAAATCTATAGTTTCAAAAGTTTTACAAAATCTTTTTCGAAACTAAAAAAATTTCATTCGAATATATTCTTATACTCCTATATAATATTTTAGATATTTCAAAATTTATACTTATAAGAAATTTTCTTTATACATGTATATAATTTTAAACTATAAATTTAAGATTTTACATTACCTTAATAATTGGTTGATTACATTGGATTGAATTTGATGAGTTGCATACATATTGTTTTGTGGTTTGAATTTTGAAGGTTTTATATCCCAAACCTTTTCACCATGCCTCCTAGAAACGATCACTCTAGTTTTTCAAATTCCGGTAATTGTGCCAAGCCAAACCTTGCCAAAACTTATAACCAAAGTTTAATGAGTATGGTAACCTACACCAAATGGGGTATTTTAAACAATTTCAAACTTTAGTGTCCGTCGTGAACGAGTCGTTGATTATGATTATATGTGCTCCGATGAATTTAAATTCAAATATCTTGTTTTGATGAGGCGTTGGAAATTTACTTATTTTCTTCAAGTTTCTGATCTTGTTTACGAAACTCTTGTCTGAATTTTTTACTCAAATACTCTATGTATTTTAAAGGAAGATAAAACTGAAACCAACGGCCTTGAGTCTTATGTCATGGGCAAAACTATTTATCTTGAAGCCCAAAGGTTAGTCGATTACCTAAGTATGGAGAACATAGGTTTAGATGATGAAACTTATTTTCCATATTTTTATACCCTGGGTGCCTCAGTAAAAATCCTTGAAGCCTATAGGCATTTCCTTCACCTACTTATCACCTAGTGGTTTAGCCCATCCAGTGGTAAGTGGTCCTCTACTTGAGCCGTTGATGATTTTTGGCTCTATTGCTTTTGTGAGGGTAAACGTCCTAACCTAGCCCAAATTATCTTTGCCGAGATGGTTTACATCGTCAACCACCTTCACACTATCATCATCAAGTCTTTCACCTATGGAACTATCTTGAGCTACATCTTCCACAAGCTAGAGATAGATTGTTCATATGATCTAGGGTGTCCCCTCACCGAGCCTATTGATGTTAGATCTCTTCGCAACGTCAAGTTTCACTTCATCAATGGTGAATGGGTTCGGGATCCCAATGCTCAAGATGAAGCCATGAGGATGTTCCGGTGAGGATACTCTCGTTACTCTGATTGCTCAACTTTCCTTTGATGTATTCGTGACATACCTTGATGGGAAGTTTGCCGCACTTGACACGAGCATGGATGTGAAGTTTGCCACCATGGATACGAGATTGACTTTCGTGGACACGAGGTTGTCTTTCTTAAAGCATTGCGTCTCTTCGGTTGACATCTCTCTTACTACTTTTCATCATGAATGGTGTGGTAATGTTCATGGTGATGAGGAGGAGGAGGGCGACGACGATGATAATGATGCTTCGGCTTAGTCTTTTGTATATCATATCAAATCATTAAGACTTTTTTGAATTTATGCACCCATTTTGGTTTATTATTTCCTATGACCTTGGATATCATGTCGGTTTTATGTTCTTGCTTGGATATTATGTTGGATTATTATGCTTTGAATTTCTATAATATTATGGATTGTATGTTATATTTTGGAGCTATTTTGACTTATATTGTTATGTTTTGATTTTTACCATATTGATTTTGATCAACAAAAAGGGGGAGAAGTGGGTTTATAAAATTTTTCAAAAACCTATAGCCTTTTAAGTCTTAGAAATAGAGGAGTGAATTAAAACTTTATTTGGTTTTGATATATCAAAAAGGGGAGATTGTTAAACCGATGTTTGATTTTGATATAAAAATGACTTAATTGCAAAAAAATAATTTTTAAGGTACTTGAAATTACTCACAATTGACAAGCATTCAAACCAAAATAATTTTCTATGTCATATATTTGAAAGACAAGTGCTTTCTAAGTGTTTTGGTACTCAAACAAGCTATTTTGGTAAGTGAGTACTAGTACGGCTATATGCGTACTGGTACGAGTTTTCAAAATAGAATTTGATTTTATTCTAAATGGCAATTAATTATCAGGACAGCTATACGCGTAATGGTACAGACTTTGTTCACTGTAAAACCAAATGGTGAGCTGAATACCAGTACGTGACTTAAATATTTTATAAGCCTGTCTGATTTTGGAGTGAAATTCGTTTTAAATTGAACTGAGTATTAGTATGATAATACGCATATCGATACGCTAGGTTCACAAAGAATTTTAAGTTTTTCAGTGAGAAATTTAGTACTGGTACAGTATGAAGTGTACCAGTACTGTAACAACCTAAATTTTTGAGTCAACAATTGAGTGTTGACCCGAATTATGGACCTTCGTGATGGTTGGAGTAATTGGACCCATTGGGCCAAGTTTGGGCCCTATTGGATGAGAATTGAGCTATATGGGCTTGGGTCGTGACCAATTTGTGACAAGGGTGAAAGTGGAGGGTTTTATGTTGCAATTTTACCCTTTTTCAAAAGAAAGTTTGACCTCCCATTAATTTCATTTTGTCTTCATGTGGGTTTTTAGGGGACAAGGGGTGGGTTTTGTGATATCATCACTTGCATCCTTTTCTCTTCATCCATCTTCTTCCCTATCTTTCCTTCTCAACCAAGATTGGTTATCAACACTAAAAAATCAAACTTTATACTCCAAACTTCTCAACCGAAATTTAAGATTCATGGATTCCTAATCTCCTCTTTAAGGGCTTCAAGAAAAGTATACTCTTGTGGCAAAAAATGTGAGTTCTTCATTGTTGGGTTTTCGAAGGGGATTAAGCTTTTGGGATTTTTCCCATATTTTTTAATGTTGTTAATCTGTAGCCAAACATTTATCTAGCATTTGGTTTAAGTCTTGATTCATTTCCTTGTTTGTGAGGCAAAAAGGAGGGTTCTTCCAAGCTTGAGTTAAAAGAGAAGTTGAAGGGTTTTTGGTTGGAAGACTTGATTCGGAATTCTTTATAAAAGGTCAGTACATCTCTGACACCTACTCTTTTTGAGGATCATAAAGTGACTGCCTTGCTTGATTTTGTGGTTTAAGATTGTTAGATTTGGTGTTTTGGTGGCTTAAAGCTTTGTTAATGGTAAATCTGAGATTGAATGTTAGTAAGGTGTAAAAGTGGTAGCAAACCACCCTACATGACTTCCATAAGATGTAGGATCGAGCTATAGGGTTAAAGGTCAGGTTTTGAGGGCTTGGGAAGTGATTTTCCAAGCCTATGAAGCCATTTGTACACTTTGGTATCGGTACGCGGGGAGATAGTACCAATATCCTAGAGTTTTGAGTTTATGAATATTTTTCATCAAGGGTGAACTATTAGTTGGGTATCAGTACCGTGTTCAACCATACTGGTTCGCCCTTCAAGCGAGTTTAGGTACGGGTCGACCCGTACCGGTATGCCTAAGCTTTGTGAAATTTCAGTGAGATCAAGTTGTATCAATACGCATGTGATTACCGGTACCTAAGGGGTACCATACAGTACGTGAGGGCCTATATCGGCACCCACTGGGCATTGTGCCTGAGATTTACGTTTTAGGTTTGAGGGACCTATAATTTGAGATATATGGCCAGGAGGGCTTCTAATGTGATAGAATAAATTGTAAAAGTGAGAAATTAAGATTTAACCCTCATGTATGAGCATAACATGTAATAGCTTGGTTGGGATAAATTATGAAGTGAACCATGTTGGTTAGTGTCATGCCTTGGGGGCATTAGCTTAATAGCTTGGGTTGGTGCCACTTACCTCTTGGTAAGGTGTTTGAATGCTAGTAGAGCATGTATTATCTTGTGATTTTTATAAAGGAATCTGAATGTCCTAGAGTCAGTACTATGGTACTTATATAAGGGGATATGTACTTTGGGCTAAGTGAACAAGTACATTCGACGTACCCACGAGCTGAGTGATTTGGGTGCGGTTGGGAACCTATTTGTGGCTATGGTGATCCGAATAAGGTAATTAACTCGAGTAACATGATAGGTTTAGTGACCTTAGGTAAAGACTACTTGTATGTCTAAGAGGTATTTGTGGCTATGGTGATCCGAATATGATCCATTTAACCTGATAGCTGTGTGAGCACGGGTAACCCGACGGCTATGTAAGCACGGGTAAAGTTGTGCTTCACTGTCCATTTATGTTGATGATGTATGAATGTTTTGATGTTTGTTGTGTGGATGCTATAGAAGATAGCTTATGTACCCAATGGTTGATTGATCAAGGTGCGGTATGAAACCTACTCGATAAGCTAAGTGATCTCGAGTATGGTAAAGCATTATGGAACATGTAAGACTTCTTGTAGACTTATTAATGCCTTGAGCTAGGTGATCTAAGAACACTAGCTAGTGTAGGCTAGATGATGACTCGTAGTTAGTGAAGCCTTATCTATGCTCTATAGACTATATTTATCTCGCATGTTTATTTTATGATATTCATGAATTATGGTAGAGTAGAAATGTACCACTGACCTTTGTAACCTTAGCGTTAGGAATCGTTGTTTTTGTCCGCAGGTTAGTAGGTTGATCGCAGCCAAGGAGTACATCAAGAAGGGATTCCCACATCGCATTGCTTCAGAGTACAATGCTTAGTATTTAGTCTTGGGCTTATGTATTAATAGGACCTTACAAATGTCGAGTCTGTAAACTCTATTTGCTTTATTATTTTGATATACGATGTTTTAAACTTAAAGCTCATGTTTTGTAAACTCATTTAAAATGATTATTTAATTTCATGGAATCATGGATGATTTAATTCTTTGAAAATGGCTAAATCTAAACTTTTAAATGTGAAAATTTTGATGGGTTGTAATTGGATTACCCGAATATAGCGCTTCGGATCCAGTGCAGGATCGAGGTGTTGCAGGTACCCTACTTTAAATCTTCACTCCTTACCGATACACAAGCCCGCGTACCGGTACCCCTTTCTTGTATTGGCTATTTCTATTTTGAGCAGGTACCGATACGAAGATCCACATAACGATTCCCACACTTGCCAGAAAATATTTAATGCTGGAAAATAGCATCCCAGCAGCTCCATTCAATTTTCCAACAACCCTAACGACTAGAAATCAATGAAGGGGGTATAAAAATAAGACTCCAAAGCTTTTTCAACAACAAGACAACTATTCAAAATTATCCCAGCACATACCCAACATTTTGAGCTTTTATTGTAAAATCTTGTACCCACTTGAGTATTCTTCATTGTAATTTTTTTTCATTCAAGTGTTGGGTTTAGTAAACTTCAAATTTTGCAAACAATCTTCCTTTAGAGGATTATCATAGTTTGCTTCTTTGTTTCCAATTTTAGGAGAGTGATTGCCAGACTTAAGGGTATAAGTCTAGGATTTGTGAGGTTATCTCCTTTAGCCTAAAATCAAATTTGTAAAATCCTTAGTGTGTATATCTAAAGTAGTTGATGTAGATGTTGTTGTGAATGTTTAACCCTCTAAAATCTTTTGGTTGGAGGACAAATGAATATAAGAGAGTGTGAGTGCGTAGTGAAGAGCAAAGGGACACTAGTGAGCTTGCCACCCTTTCTTTTCCAACGTAAAAATTAGAACAATTAAGATGTGTTCAGCCTTTCGTTCAATATTGGGGGTAAAACTCCACATGAAACCCTCCAACTTTCCCCTGTCACATTCTAGTCACTACCCAGCCCAAACACCAAGTAGAAAGCCCACTAAGATCTCCTAAGTACCCAAATTGGACCAAAAACTTGAGGCAAGATTAAAGCCTATGGCGTGGGTTAAAGATAACTCGAGGACCCAAAAATCGGGATCATTACAACTCTTCCCCCTAAAAGAAAATTTTGAATTCAAAATTACCTAATTAAATAAGTACATGTATTGCAACTTCATGTCCTCTTCGTTTTTCCAGTAGCTTCCTCATCATTGTGATTCCTCCATAACATCTTTTTCAGTGGTATACTCTTGTTACACAATTCCTTAACCCCCGTTATCCAGGATCATTACGATTCTTCTTCATAGGTCAAGTCGGTGTTGATATAAATATCCTCAATTGGGCCAATATACTAAGGATCGTAGCGGTAACGCCTCAACATGGAAACATAGAAGACTTTATAAATGTGATGCATCTCTAAGGGCAAGAACAAACGGTAAGCCATGGGTCCAACTCTCTCTAAGATCTTATACGGTCCAATAAATCTCAGGCTCAACTTACCCTTTCGTCCAAAATGAATCACTCTTTTCCATGGTGACACCTTGAGAAACACCTTGTCACCCATGTCATATTCAATGTGTTATGCCTCAGATTCGTATAAGCTTTCCAACGATCAAAAGTCGCTTGCAATCTCTCTTTGATGATCTAATTTTTTTCAATTTTCTTAATCAAGTCGTATCTCACTATCCTCCTTTCATTTAATTTGGTCCAACATAAGGGTGTTATACATTTACGCTCATACAATACTACAAAAGCAGCCATATGAATGCTCGATTGAAAATCATTGTTATAGGTGAATTCAACCAATAAAAGATGCACTTCTCAACTCCCCTCGAAATCAATAATACAACACCTGAGCATATCTTCCAAAATCTGTATAACTTGCTTAGACGGATCATCAATCCGAGGATGAAGCCAGTGCTAAAATGCAACCTTGTACCCAAAGCTTCCTGAAGCTTTTTCAAAAATCTCAACGTAAACTGAGGTTCCCTGTTAGAAATGATCGAGGATGGCACCCCACGCAATATTACAATCTCTTGGACATACAATTGTGCTAACCTCTTAAGCATGAAATCCATGCACACGGCCAAGAAATGTGCAATCTTTCTCAGACGATCCACAATTACCCAAATCGCGTCATGCCTCCTCTAGGTCAATGGCAAACCTGTCACAATATCCATGGTTACTCGATCCCATTTCTAGTGTGAAATCTGAATGGGTTGAAGCAATCCTGAAGGTACCTGATGTTTGCCCTTAACTAGCTGACAAGCTAAGTGATCGACTGTACACTGACACAACTACTATGTAAGCGTACACTTGTCGAATAAAGTATATTTGATAGATTCAATTCTATCAGATATCAATCCCACAAGGATGAGACTTTGGTTGCATAAAAATGTTAGTGCAATAATAATAGAAAGACGAGATAATTGTGAGAAGTGATGTGAAAGCAATAACTCGAAAGTAAAATAAGATGAGATATATGTGTGATAAAATCGGGATCCCCTCTATGAAGCTTAGTAGATTACCAAGTGTTACAAGAATAAAAGAATAGATGATTTTTATGCGAAGAAGTTCATGCTCATTTTACTAACTTTCCCTTAATTCACAATCAAAGACTTACACATGCAATTTCACTACATCTTCCAAAGCCAGTAAATAAAGTATGCACAGGAACGAGTGAACCAAATTCCTTTTCATTCTTGATCAACTTTCATTTTCGTGCTCGTTAACATGAATTGTCACTGCACCTTCTAGTGATAGTGGTTGCAATCAAAACTTTCGTGTAAATAGCATTCAAACCCAAGGATTGAAACAAGCAAGAAAACTTTATAAAGTAAACACCAAGTCAACATTTAGAAAGTATTTCCAAACTAAAAGAAAGATAACATAAATCATCAGCGTTTAACGCAAAAAATAATAAAAACAAGTGGAGACCTCTATCCCTAAATGATCTCAAAATGCTCTCACTAATTTCCCTTGTGCCGCACTTGGTTCTTCTCCTTAAGAACTGGTCTTCTTTATCTTCATATTGGTTTGCCCATGAAAAAGCTTAAGTTGCCATGGCAATAGCTTCAAAAGATAAAAAATGGAGAGGAATAATGATTTGCTTCTTTTTCTCTATTCTCTCATCGTTTTTATATCTTGATAAAAGGAGTACAAGTGTCCTTGTCTTCCTTTCGAGCTTCATTCTTTCGTATAGAAGCTGTTGTAACAGACTAGACAGCTCACACAACGATAATCATGACCGCAATTAGCAGTAGAATATGACAAATTCAAAGATGATTCAAGCAAAGGTTAAGGAGTTAAGAAATGCAATTAACTAAGCTTAAAATGCTAAAATGTATGCAAAATCTAACTAAATGGGGACAATTAAGATAGTAAAATGGGAGGAAACATATGTTCATTCAAGTACTATCACACCCCCAAACTTGAGTTTTTGCTTGTCCTCAAGAAAAATAGAAATCAATAAGGTTATATAAGATATAGTAAAAATTAATAACCATTCCAGCTACATGAATCTCATGAAAGAACAATGAATCAATCACATTTAAGTGGTTGGATATTGCATTGACAATTCAAAGATCAATGAATAAATTTACAACTTCTTCAAAGCTAGCATCATGACTCTTCTAAATGTGTCATACCGAAAATAGCTTTTATTAAACCAAACTATATAAATAATAAGTTTTCTCTTAAATTCTTTTTTCTTTTTGCTTCTTTTTATGGAGTGGGTGATATCGTATAATCAATGCACCCTTAATCCTGAGAAGTAACGATGTTGTGCAACAAACCCTTAGGGAGTACTCAATTATTCCGACACACTGTCACGAGGCCATTACCCTCTTCCCAAAAGACATGTCTGATAGGATGTGCAGCGCGACCGTATTTATATTCCGATGTGGGATTAATGACCCCGCCTCTTCTCAGGCGTGACAATCTCCCCCACTCAACCTCGTGACGCCCTCGTCACGAGCTTCCGCTCTCGTGATGGGCCACCTTGTCACAATTGTCCACCCTGCCTACCCCACTAATGGGCGCTCGACGTGAAATTGGCAGTCAAATGGTCGCTCTGATACCAGTTGTCACAGGGTCATTACCCTCTTCCCAAAAGACATATCTGATAGGATGTGCAGCGCCACCATATTTATATCCCAAGACCTCCCTTTTCCTTTCCGATATGGGATTAATGACCCTGCCTCTTCTCTGGCGTGACAACACACTCATGTAGCAATAGCCTTTGGTCAGATTCCTTTTTCTAATGCATGTAGAGGAGTGTTCCCCCTTTTTACTGCTATCACAATACCCATATTGGAGTGTCTTTTATTCACAACTATGTATATATATAAGATGTTGTAACAAGCAGATTCATAAAGAAATTAAGAAACGTTGCTAGACATTCAATACTAATGCAACTTAACTTATTCATCAATAGATTGAAAACACAACATTCAGACAAATTTATCCAACTCAATCATCGATCATCTACATGATTCAAGAGTTAAGCATAGAATGAAGAAGAAGCACCAGAAAAAGACGAGAGCAAGGAATTCGCAGTTTCTGAAAAAATTAAAATGTGGGTGCATTTCCAAATCCCATATGTATTCCCACAAACTTAAAGCGTGCATTGTCCCTAGTGCACAAATGAAATGCAAATACAATTATAATGTAGCTACAATGCAGATGCAATGATAATGTGATCTAAAAATAAAAGTTACAACTACGTGCAATACATGCATTTCCAAATCCTTTGTCTTGGAAGAGTCAGCATGGTGCTTTTTCTTCCTCTGTTTCTTGTCATCTTTATGATATTTTTATCCTTAAAGCGCTTCTTCTTCTTCTCCTTGGGCTTATGAGCATCCTCAGATTTCTCTTGGATTTCAATCTAAGTTGTGGCATCATCGACTACATCGGTTTGAGGGAAATGATCTTCAGTGGCCCAGTGTAAACCACCAAGGCTAAAGGATTGTCCTCTCGTCCTTCAATTTCTTCTACAGCTTTCACCGATCTCTTTGAATCTAGCTCCAACTCTGTTTCTTCAGCAGTTGCATCCATAGTCTCAGATGCAGTGAAAACTTCAATTTCAGCTTTCTCTTCTTCTTTTTCTATCTCATTAACCTCTTCTACAAGAACTTCTTCTTTTTCCAGCTCTTCATTCATCTTATCAGTTACCATCTCTGAAGTAATAGGTTTCTTCCTCCCAACGAAATTAGCATCAAACAACTTATTAATTCAGCTCGTGCACTCCTCAAATTCCTTGCTCTTGTCCTTTTCTAGTGCAACTTTTTCATGATCATCGTCCTGAACTTGCACCACATGTAATATCCCAATTTTTGCTTAGTGACTAAAATGTAAATTTTGAAAGTTTAGGGGTTAAAGTGTAAACTTTGGAAAAGTTCAGGGACCAAAGTGTAATTTTAAAAAGTTATGTAATTTAAACTGTAAATGGATAGTTCACCCCAAGAGTGGTATTTTCGTGTTACCCGAATTTTTCATACGAGGCTTATATTATTCGAATTTTAGATCGAATAAATTTTTTTAAGCGTGCTCAGACCAGAGTAGCACAGAGATGGGTGACCTATTGGGATGGTCCCATATTCAATATTTTAACTGATAAAAAGGATTCATTTTAAGTCAATAATATTCGAAATGGATTATGGAGATAAGATTTCTACGAGGAAATGTATCCGATAAAAATTCCCGGTAATTATCGGTATATCAGATCAAATTGAAATTTTAAAGACAGTTCCAAAGATTATGAGAAATTCATAAAATGTTTTTATGAATATTTTATTGATTTTGGTGGGATTCTAACTAGATTTAGTTAGAATATGATGGAGTGGTTATAAAGCTCAAAGAAAGGAATTTTGGAAATCGTATTGAGTGAAATTCGAATAATTGGATCGAAAAAATATCATAAATTAAAATTTATGATATTTTGGGAAGGAGGCTGGTTAGAATGGAACCAATTTGGTTCAATTTTTATGGAATGGCAATTTTAAGTCATGTAAGTAAATAAAGTCTAGTTTGAGGGCAAATTGGTCATTTGCCATGAATGGCATTTTTGAAATATTTTGGAACTTTGAGGGTAATTTTGGAAGAGGAATAAAACTTGGATTAAATCATGGCGATTGATTTTTGATGAGATTGAATCTTGGCCATTGGATTAAAAGGGCAAATTAGTAATTTCACTAGTTAAATGAATTTAAAATTCATTTAAACTTTACACATGGATTAAATAGGATAAAATATGAACAAAAATCATCTTCTATTCCAAAGGGCTGTTTGAATACCTCAAGAAGGAAAGGGGAAATAGGGTTTTCAATTTTTAAGTCCAAAATTGAAGAATCAAGACAAGTTTCAAGCAACAAATTATTTAGGTAAATTGTTCTACACTTGATTCTCTTCAATTTGATAGTATTTTTGCATGATAAAAGTCAAGTATGGGTTATATTATGGATGAAGATTGGTTGTGGAAATTGAAGTTGATGATGGAATTAGACTTGTAGATAGTTAAATTGATGATTTAAACATGGGATTAAGGTTGAAATTGGATAAATTCCATGTTAGAGATTATAAACCCTAACCCTAAAATTTGGGGGTTTTGGTTAGCAAGCTAAATAAAGGATGGAATTGAATGAATTATGAAGTTATGGGTCCTATTTCAAAAATTTGGAAAATTAGGAGAAATTATTGTAAATTTTATTTTAGCGTTGGAACCATTGAATTATGGTGAAAAGTAACTTGAATTGGTGATTAGGGACTAAGTTGAATAAAGTTTAAAAGTTGAAGGAAATTTTCTAAGGTTGTTAGAAATAAATAAATGGTTTAATTGTACATGAATTTATGTACAAAAGTGAAGTAACGACTAAAATGTCACTTTTATAAAGTTTAAGGACTAAAAGGTAATAGTCCAAAATTAGTAAATGATTATGGAAATTGTTCAAATTAGGCTTGAACAATTGTTTAACGTTCAAAATGGTCACTAAGGACCAATTCGGCAACTTTGAAGAATATTGGGGAAATTTTCGGAAAAATTTTCTATTCGAATAGTTATGTTTAAGAATCAAATTAGCAATGTTAGATTTAAGTCAAATACGAGAATGGTAATGTATATGTTAACTGGTCTTATACAGTTCCAAAAGAGATTGAAGGAGAACCAAGTGATAAAAAGAATGATAAGAACCTCGAGTAAGCTTAGTGAGGCATACCATTACATGGCTCAGGTGAGTGCATTTACATGTTTTAAAATGCAATTAGGAAGACTTACGAATAGTCGACCTTAAATTAAAATGATATTACATTATCTATATATGTTAATTTATATTTGCCATAACCAATTATGTTGAAGTATGAGGTATGGAATGTTTGTTTATATAATGATCTATGTTTACCATGAACATTTATGATGAAGCATGAAACATTAAATGTCTATTTATATAATTAATTATGATGTTGAGTTGATGATGAAAGAAATGCCCAAGTATTGTGTATGAGAGTCCATGGTATAGTTGGCATGCCATAAAGTCTTTAGCAGCTGCACCCTCATGTTTATGTTATCAGAAAGATATTGTGACAAAATGATTATGTCACATGCACCCTGGGGATCCACGCCCACTATGCCCGAGTGCACTGTCGAGGTGCTTCATATTTATGGGGAGCAAAAAGCATCCTCGAGTACGTACTCATCTTCACGTTCACGTTTGACACTACAGTGTCATTTCAGGATGACTCGCGTACCTCGATCTCATATAGCGTACTTTGGGCAATGATAAAAGAATCATTTACGTAAATAAATCATGTCATGTAAACGAATCATGTTACATGTATGAATCATGTCATGAATATGAACCATGCCATGAATATAGAACATATCATGTATATGAATTAAATCACGTATATGAATCATGACATGTATATGAATTATGCCAAGTATATGAATGATGCCAAGTACATGAATTATGCCATTTATACGAAGTATGTCACATAAATATGAAATATGCTATGCATGTGAATCATGCCATGTATATAAATTATGTCACATATATGAATTATGCCATGCATATGAATCATGCCATGTGTACGTATTATGTCATGTACATGAATCATGTCATGTAAATGAATTATACCACGTATATGAATTGTGACACATATATGGATTCTGCCATATATATAAATTATGTCATGTATATGAAGTATGTCATGTATGTGAATTATGTCATATATATATAAATTATGTCATGCGTGTGAATTATGTCAGTGTATGAAATATGTCATGTATATGATTTACTTAATAATGGTGGAGTATTGGAAACTAGACTAAGTTAGAAAAATTATAACTTGCACATGAATATTGACTGGCTATGAAAACCTTGTTAGTACGATACTACCTTAGACAGAAACTATGCTAGGTTAATGTATAACATGTATTGCTTTATTTTATGTTTTGATAAATAAAATTATTGCCTCACTAAGTTCGTTCTTAGCGTGTGTTATTTCACACGTAAGTTCTCCCAAGTAGAATGGCAAGAAGAAGCTATTAAATTGGAAAATCAAGTTACATTAGTAATCACAGTATGTACATCTTATGTTGTAAGTTTGATATCTAGTGGGCATGTACAGATATGTAGTGGATTTAAAGAGATAAACTGTTTTGAAATCTTAAGTTTATAATGTGTTTATGCAGTATTACGAATGTATGAAATTAAAAAAATGGGTTGCTACAAGTAGTTATATTTTTCGATATAGTTAAGTATAGTTAACCCTAATCGCGTAGTAATTTTAAAATCAAGAAAGGGTCTAGGCAGGAACATAGTTTTCACCCTGAATTATATTTTTATTTCAATAACACATTTATAAATTTTATAAAACAATTCAGGGTCAAAACTAGCTGCTATAGACCGATGTAGTTTTTAATTCAAAACCGAAAAAGGGTTAAACTACAAGATAAAGTTTGATAAATAAAAAATAAAAAATTTTATTTCAAGTTAAGTTTTCTTAACAACTCTATAACATCTTTAGTGTATATTCGGTCTACGAGTATACGTTAAGGGTGTTACACCACAATAGGGGAGTTAATAGACTTGGCTTGATCCTCCACCTCAACTTCACTGAAAGAAAATTCATAACTCCAAATTATGGGTGGAAAGTCTAGGAACTCAGGGAGTTGTACTGGGCTCAAATGACTCAATGTTGCGACAATGGAACTATTCTAAGTCTTGACAAAAGCATAAAATAAATTTTGAGCGTGATCCATGTTTTCAATTATAGTCGCAAGCTTCATCAACTTGCTCCTATTGGCATTGATCTGGTTCTTTATCGCTTGCATCTTCAGCCATGTTGCAAATTTATTGGGAAATCTTTCTCAGCAATTTCAACCTTGACTTTGACATTTCTAGATGTGTTTTTGGTTGCCAATTTTGCTATTGGCGTGTCTCTACCATGAGTCATTCTCTCAAAAGAAGCCTCATTAATTTGCCCCATGTTTTTTAGAATTTCTTCCTTGTCCTAAGGCACGATTCCCTTCAGTTTGCACAGTTGCGTGATTAAGGAGGGAAAAGCTAAGATTCATGTCTGCCTTGCATCACGGTCTACCATTTCTTGGTGGATATTTGCATCGACATTAATTTTTCTACCTTTGACAATCGAAAGTATTACACATTCAATCCAAAGTGAATGTGGTGCTATGAGTGGAAGGCTTTAACCTGCAATTCACGAAATGAAACCAAATTTTTCCTTGAAGATTTAAGAATCTTTGGTGCATGGTGAAATTTCCTTGGTTAGTCCTTATCCACACTGCTCCATCTTCACATAAATCCTTCGTCAAGACATCGAGCTTGTCATCAGTGATATCTTTAGCAAACTCCAAATGTTCATCCTTGTCTACCTTGGGATTATACAACTACTTGATTGTGGTTGAACTCTATGGAATCAAACCCTCTGGAACAAAAACTAGTTTTAACTCAAGTTCATTGAGGTTTGAGTAGAACTATCTTACCATAGAGGGGTTGTAATTTCAAACATAAGTGCAAAATGTTTTTCATTTGTAGGTGGAAATGGTTTTGTAGATTTGTTTCCCCAATCCTTGTTCTGGTGACAAGAGGATACCCTATTTTAGGTGAATGATCATCTTCATGATATTATCGGAGTAACGCTTTTTAGCCATTGTGGTCAGAAAAAACTCTTGTTATTGTTTCGCTATTGCTACAAAGGATTCCATATCTCTCATCGCAGAGGCAAATGTCTGGGTCTCATCAGCAGACTTGACACATTTGTTCATTGCACCTCTTGTCTTGGCCATCTTTGTGGAAGGAAAGATTTTTTTTGAACAAGATGTGGAAGGAAAAAAGGTAAGAAAATGTAAAGTTGTGAACTTAGGGAAGGAAAATTGATAAAAATGCTAGCGTTGAATAGGTCAAGTCTACAAAAGAGAGATAGAGTTTATAGTGAGTGGATGAAGAAGATGGAAAGACATTATCTTTCTTGATCTAATGCGCTCAATCAAAGGGTTTAAAAATTCAGCCAAAAATTGTATCCAATCACAATATCTCCTACCAAAATAAATCATGTGGCGATGATTCCTTTGATCAAACGGTGTGATCAGAATTTCCTGATATGCCCGTAAACTTATGCTAAGTCATAGTGAACAGTATAGTCGTACAGTCCTCTCCCAAACATGGGTTGCATTACGAGTTAACTCGTACCGATACGACATAGAGTAACATACCAGTACTGGTTGAACCTCGTACCAATACCCTACTTACAGTTCATCCTTGTTCTTTACTTTGAACAAGGAGTATCAGTACTGTCACACCGCGTACCGATACCAAAGCCTAGAAAATACTTTCTAAGGCTCAAAAATCATCTCTCACATCCCCAAACACTCATAGAAATACTCCATAATGATCCTACAAGTTATGAGAGTAATTTAAGGTGATTTGCTACCATTTTTACAGCTTATTAACATTTTTTTTTTCTAAATTAAGCCATCAAACAAGTCTTCTGCACTAAAACACCCCAAAACAACCAAAACACAAATCAAACATACAAGGCATCATTTTTATGACGTCCATAAAGAAAAATGAGTTAGAGGTATACTAACCTTACTTCTACAGCTGAATGGAAGCTCCTTGCTCCTAAACTCCTCAAGCCTTCTCCTTCTCTCTAGCTTTGTAGGCCTCTCCAAATTCTTTCACTACATGAGAAAATTTTAAAATGAATTATAACTTTGGGGAAATAAAAAAAAGCTAAAGAATGAATAAGATCTGAAAAACGATATCAAACTTGACCAAATATAGCTTTTCTCAAAGCTCTTGATGCAAGGATTTCAAATCTTCAACTCATTATTTTTGGAAAGATCATTTGAGAAGCAAATGTGGAATTTTTCTCTTTGGTTGGAGGAAAGCTAGAGATGAGAGAGTGTGGGTGTATAGTGAAGAGAAAGGGGACAAGAGTGAGCTCACCACCATTTTTACCATAAAACTTAAAACAATTAAGAGGCGTTCAACCTTTCTTTGAATATTGGGGGTACAACTTCATATGAAACCTTCCAACTTTCCCCTTGTTAAACTATTAGAAACATGCTTCGCATCTTCAATGTATAGAAGAACGAAAATAAAAAAAATGAACTATTAAAAAGCAACTTTAATATTTAGCTCCATGTTTTGCAAAAAAGATTGTTGGCATTAGCTATATATAGGCCTAACTAGAGTGTAACCTTTGTTTATTATCAATGCGGGATTCATAAAGCTAAAATATACTCGTAGCAAACTCCTTAGCTCCAAGAGTCCCACATTGATAAGAAACAAATGCTTACACTCTAGCTATGCCTATATAGCAAATGCCAACATCCTTCTCTGTAAATCATGGAGCTAAATATCAATGTTGGTTCCTATTGTAATCACTCATTTTTATCTGGTCTGTAAATACATATTAGTATAATTATTAGAATATTAGCGTTGCATGTATACATTGTATTATATTATTATGCTATATGTTTATTATGTGCATGAATGTTATTAATATATGTAAAGTGTGTGTAGTGTGTGCATGTATATTATAAACTATGTATGTATACGTATTAATAAGTAATACGGTGTATGTGTGTGTCACGCATGTATCTACATTTAGTACGAGCGTATTATTTTTACGCATAATGTGTGTAGATGTTATGTTAATTTTGTGTATGATTATATATGCATGTATGCTAGTATGTTATATTAATTAATATTTGCATGTGTGTTGTACGTATATGTGTACATAGGTACATACGTATGTATTATCGTATGTGTATTATTATTATTGATGTTGTTATTACTAATATTAATGTTATTATTATTAGAATAGTATAAGATGAAATCCAAAAAAATATATTAAACCCAAAATGAATAATTACCAGTCCAAGTCCATTACATATTACAGGGCCTGAAAATATTAATATTATTACAAGGCCTGATCAGGCCCAAACCGGCCAGCCCACATCCTAAGAAACCCTAACCCACATCAGATAATAGAGCCCTGACGCCATCCTTTTATCTTGCGCAACTGCACGAGGGCCGTTGGATCAGATCTGGATCCAACGGCCACGATTTGAGGCATAAAGACCCCTCATCTACCGCGTGAAGTCCACGCGTGGGCTGTTGGATTCTCCACTCGCGCGTGTGAGGCACATGCAAGACTGGCCATCTTCTTCAGGCCACATGGCACGATCCCGGGCCACTACATCATTTTCGATGCCTCATCTCAGCCATCTGATCATCGAGCGATCGTAACCGTTGGATCAAATCTGATCCAATAGATAGGAACAATTCTGGCAGTAATAATCGCCTCGTCTCCCGAGACGCCAGTCTGCGCAGCCGAACGGTCACCTCCACCACGCCGCTCCCCATGCCGGCCGTACCAACCACCAAGCATGGCTAGGCACGCCAAGGACACGAAAACGGAAAGGTATCAAAAAAGTCAAATCAAAAAGACTATATCTTATGTACTAGTATAAAAAACGAAAGGGATATGTAACTCAAAAAACAAAAAGGAGGGAGTTTAGTTATAATCAGTTACCAAAAATAAAAAAACAAGCATCAAGTTTCAGTGGTAACCTCTCTTTCTTTTTCTTACTTCCTTTCATGCATGTACAATAAAAAATAAAAAGTGATAACAAAAAGGGAGAGGGATATAGATTTGTTACCCTCGTCGTCAACGGGTCTCCCCTCACCAGTGACAAGCCGCCTCAGTTTCCAAAACTGAACATGGTGAACTGAAAGGAGAGGGAGGTCCCTTTTGGTTTCATTTCGGTTTAACAAAAACATTTTTTTCACTTCGTATTTGCTCGAATCTAGGCAAAAGTATGAGTCTTAGTGTAAATCTAATTTAGATTTGGGTTCGGTTTGAAACGAGGTTTGTTTTGGGTGTTTCTTTTGGTTCGTCGGCGCCGGCTAGCGGCGGAGAGGACGGCGGATGGTCACCGATTTTTGGGTTCATCGAAGGGTTGGGATGGTTGTGTTAAGAGAAATAGGGAGATGGGTTATATTAAAAACTAGTTTTGAAGAAAAATGAGGGAAAATTTGAGTTCGGGCCAAAAAAGGGGATTTTATAGGCATTTTATTTTGTGAAATGGTGAAATTATGTAATAAATCCCCTCGCGTTTTCGATATTTTCATTTCTGTCTTGCCGCAGGGGATATTTACAACCCTGGTCCTCCTTATATTCTAAAATCTTGCAATCCAACCCCTGGATTAAATTGAATCAGTTTCTAAATGGAAAAATTACCTCACCAGTCCCACCACGTTTTTGAAATTTTCACTCCGAGCCTGCCCCTTGGTCCAATTACAGATTTAGTCCTTTTCGGTTCCGTTTGATTTGTAATTTCGTCCCTAAATCGCATTTTATTACCTTTTAATTTTTGTTTCCTGTTTTCTTTTTTTCATTTCAGTCCTGTTCCATATCTAAATATTCATGTTTATTTATTATGATCGTATATGTTGATGTGGCCCTTTTGCATTTTCACGTGTTTCTTGTACATGTTTCGTATTCTCATGTTTATATATATATATATGTATGTGTGTGTGTTTAGTTTATGGTGATTATGTATTTTTATACATTTGTTCGGTCGTTCGTATCATACATGTTCGATTGATATTTTAGTTGACTCGTACACGACATGTTTTGTATTTTAGCATGTATTGTATGTTCTCTTTGCTTTTAAGTTATGCGTTAGTATGTTTTCTTTGTCATGTATAATACCATGTTTCTATTTTTCGTATGTAAATTATATCGTAAACTATGTGCTAGGTATTAGTTTCTCTATTAGTATGTTGTTCTGATTTGTGAAATTGAAATCATAATATATTTATGTCTTGCATATGTTACACTGTGCTTTATTTTTAATACGCATGTCTTCTTGAAATATGTGTTTTGTTCCCACATGTTTTTATTCATGCCTCGTTATTATGATGTGCTATGTTCGTGTTGTTTATCATGTTTATTTACTTTCGTGTCGCCCATTTTTTATTATTTATTTTGTCCTTTACTATGTCAATGTGAATGTATGTTTCCAAGTTATTTCTCCAAGGTTGCATAATGGAATATAAATTGTCAATGCGGTGCCCTTTTATCCGAGCGTAAACGGGGCCAGTATCAGGCGTAGTGATAGTGGTTGGGCGTTTACTCTCGGATAAAGGGGCCTTTAAAATCTACTCGCACTTATAACCAAATTTTAAATTAATCGTCACTTTAATCCGAAAAATCTAACATTAATAAAGCGGTAATTATTAAAGTACCAATTTTGGGCGGTTGGGGGTGCTAATCCTTCCCCATCCGTAACCGACTCCCAAACTCAAAGTTTTTTGAATCTCTGGTTTTATGGTCTCCGGCCTACCTAAGTGGCCGGTGGCGACTCCAATTTCTAAATAAAACGCGTTTTTCAAAACCCCACGGAATAAATATTTTAATACCCGAAAGACCAACAACACTTCGAAACCTCGATTTTTTTTAGCGAAACGGACATCACTACAGATGGCGACTCTGCTGGGGACCATTTTTTGTTTTAAAAAAAACAAAAAGAGAGTCGAACTTTTTAAAATAATTTCCGCTTTATTAATATTAGAAATTCCGGATAAAATGACGATTAAATTAAAATTTGGTTATAAGTGCACGCTTATTTTAACGCATTTAAAATTTGGCATATAAATCTGTGTTTTAAGTGGGGGAAAACGCTAATTCTTTCGTGGAGATATTGTTCTCCCGTGTAGGCCTAGCAAGTACCTTCGGGACTCGAGTATCTTATGCTTTCGTAAGGATATCGTTCCTTCGTGTAGGCATAAGCGAATGGGTCCCTCTAAATTGAACCCGGTTGAAAGGAGCCTATAATGGGTGATGATCGGGGGCCTTGCTACCCTTAGTAGGGGACAGCAAGGACAATTCGGGTACCTCCTATCACCAACACTGCATGTAGAGAACGTAGAAACCCACCCTATTAGAGCCATGCGGATAACCTTAGGTGTTTTAGATGGATAAATAGGGTTGTTTTGTCTATTTACCTTATTTAATTCATCTTTTTATTTATGTATTTATTAATTCTATCCGGTACTGACTTGTCTTCTTTTGCTATATTTTTTTCATGCATTATTACATTTGCATTACATAAAGGTACTGGAAAAAAGGTTCTGTGATAGTTATGGCGACATTGGAAAAAAGGTACTGGAAAGTCTTTCACCATGGAAAAAAGGTGTCTTAGGAAAGAAGAGCTTAACTTGTCAGTCAGACATTGGTCAGAGGTCAACCAGAAGGCCCAATGGGACAGTTTACCAAGCGAGCGCGTAATAGCAGGGTACACCTATGTGAGTCTTCAACATAACAACTTAGGGGATCTTCAAAGTATCTGGGAAGGATGGGACCAGAGATTACAAGATAGGTTCTGTGATTGTTATGGCGACATTGCACAATTGTTATACGTCCGGGTCAACCAGCCCCTACTCCGAGCCATTTTTTAGTTCTGGAATCCTACCTTTTGCTGCTTCACCTTCAATGGACAGGACATGATGCCCACAGTAGAAGAATATACCGCCTTACTTAATCAGAAAAACGTTCAGGAAGATTGGCTTTACGCAAAACCTCCGAGGAATCAAAATTACACTTCAAAGCTCAAAACCTTTATCGGGATGAGTGACGATTGGGTTAATGGCTTGATCCGACTCCGAGGAGACAGTACAGTATTTGTATGGGAGAACATTCGAGACATCCTACCTGCACATCCAGATAAGGAGAAAAGGATAGGCATGCTTGCCTTGGGAATATATGGGTTGGTGATCTTTCCAAGAACTCTTGGAAACATTGATGTCGCCATTCTAGATCTGTTCGAGCGTATAAAATGGCGGGCAAATCCAGTACCAAAAATTTTGGCCGAGACCTTTATTTCCTTAAATGCAGTTGGAAGCATGAATAATGACGTTTCAGGGGGTGTGTACAGCTGTTACAGGTGTGGGTTCAGAGCCATATGTGGAAGACACCGACAAGGGTCCTACCAGGGATATCCTTCCAAGGTTTTTCGCCCTTACGAGAGTACTTAGCAAAAGAGTGGCGAGAGTACTTGAAAACAAAAAAATTGTCTAGTTTCTTCAGGAACATTCAATACGAAGACATAGTATGGAGGGTCCCATGGCTCGGTAGAGTTAATTACTTTTTATAGTTGCGGTGATTTCAACTGGCTGATGATGTTGGGACTGCATGGAGGGATTGCTTGTGCTCCGCTTTTGGTGTCCCGACAATTTGAATCACGACAGTTCATTCCTAATACCACCGGGTTAAGCCGAACTAAATTTCCTTTCAAAGGTGAGTTTAAAGAAAAAGTCTAGACTATCATGAGGGCCTGGGACCATTGTTACCGGATCAGGGTGGAAGGAGACACCGAGCACATGACCACTCCAGACTACGATCTTTAGAGACGTTTGAGGGTTAATGATGTGATTTCTGAATCCGATCAAGGACCGGTTGTGCCACTTGAGGAACTTACAAGGGTGGTACCATCTGAAACTGATATCTTATGGAATGAACTCAAAGAATATAAGAGGAAAATGGACACCCAACAGACGCAGCATGCGAGTGAGCTCTATAAAGTAAGCTTAGAGGTTGACGAACGGGATGGGATCATTAGGAAGTTGAAAAAATTAAATGCGGATTTGAGCGAGAAGAACGCTCTTTACCAAAGGGATACCCTCCTACTCCAAGCAAAGATACAGAAGGTCGGCCGAAGTCAATTCATACCCGTGGAAAAGGAAAGAATGAATGGTATCCGCTTGGTGGAAGACGAACGAGAAATCAGCAAGAGAGCAATCGAGAAGGAGTTAGAAAGCTGTCGGTTGGCTATTGAGGAAGAAAGGCAGTCCTTCAAGAAAGCCATTGACCAAGAAAAGGAAAGAACTAGGCAAGAAATTAGCAAAGGAAAACAAGCAGTCAACTACGGAAGAGAAAACGTCGCCGCTTGGAAAATAAGGTCCATGAGTAGCCGGAATAGACTGTTAGAGATGCAAAAATTGTACGACGACACTATCCAAAGTCTGGATCAGAGCCGAAGTTAGAATGTCGAGTTGGGAGAAAAGGTGGCAAAAGTAGAACACTCTTTTCGAACTTACTGTCAGGGGAATGGCTTCACTGAGCTACAAGAAAGAGAGCACGAAGTAGGCACGTTACGAACTCGAATTAAGTCCCTTGAAGCGACTGTTGAGGATTATAAGGAAAGAATCAGTGTATTCGAAGAGGCTGCAGCCGGAGGGGACATTTATTGGCAAAGGAGACTGCGGGACGTTGCCCGGATAGTTCAGGATAGGGACCAATATTACGCCAACCTGATGGTGGACATACAGCGAGTCGCCAGGAATGTGAATGATTTGGCCATTGAAGCTGAAACACTCCGACCTTTCGTAGTCCCAGAAATGGAAGAAGCTCCCAGGTTCATCAAGCTGCTCAGGGCTATTGGAAAATTAGGAGATAGAGCTAGGGCTTATCTGTAGGGCTCTGTATCGTAATTAGTACTCTTTTGTATAAGGGACCTTCATTTTGTAATATGAACTCTATTGTAATTTAGACCCTTTAATTCCCGTGGAAGTAGTTCAAAAGGGTGATTACCAGCGGAATCAGTACCTTTATCTGCATACATTATTGCATTGCGTCATGACACCCACATCATTATACACGCATTTATTTTCCTTGCAACCATATTAACGTTATAAATAATATGGCAGTGTGAAAATAGAAGTTAAGCCGCAATCATTCATCATCCATATCTTACCCAATTACAAAGCAAGCTCATGGAAGACAGGATAATCAGTCTAGAAAAGGGACAAAGAGAGCTCAAGGCAAGATTTGACGAGGCCCAAAGAAAGCCTCAGTGACCAGATTGCCCAGTCAAAAGCATCAATAGTATCCGACATAACTGCATTGCTAGCTAAGAGTCTTGGAAAGAGAGTTGAAGGAGAAACCGCCCAAGGACTGGAAAGTACCCCGGTTCACAATAAGGTTCAACCGACTGCGCCGAATCCGACTAGAAAGATATATATCGACCCTGCAGGGATGTCGACTAATATACCGGTAGGGACATCTGAGACTCAACCCCTTGACACTGAAGCATTCTATGAAGAGAAGGTGCCAGACCTGAATTTGGTCGAAAGGATCAGGACAGAGGTAGAAAAAAAGTGGGAGGAGGGGTTTCACCTCATGGAGGAAAAATTTAAAACTTTGCAAACTATGGAAGAATCAGGAAATGATGCCAGTGACTTGAGTCTGGTATCCGACCTTGTCCTGCCACCAAAATTTAAAACGCCAGAGTTCGACAAATACGACGGAACCATGTGTCCTTCCGAGCACATAAAAATGTACTGTCAGAATATGGCAGCCTACCTTAAGAATGAGAAGCTACTGATTCACTATTTCCAAGACAGCCTAACTGGGGCGACGTTACGGTGGTACACCCAGTTGAGCAGGGTAAATGTCAAAACATGGAAAGATCTTTCAAGAGCATTCATTGAGTAATATAAGCAGATAACAGATATGACCCCCAGTAGAATTATGTTGGAAAATATGGGGCATAAGTCCAACGAAAGCCTACGACAGTATGCCCATAGGTGGCGAGAAGTGGCCGCCCAAATTCAGCCACCCCTCCTGGAACATGAAATTACGCCATTATTCGTTAATACTTTGAAGGGGGCACTTTTCGATCGCCTCATTAATAACACAACACAGAGTTTTGCTGATTTGATTAGAACTGGGGAATCCCTTGAATTGGCAATTAAGAGTGGTAGAATTGATAGCGGGGAAGGATCTCGGAAGTACAGCAAGAAGAATGAAGTAAACGCCGCCAGTACTTACACTACCCCGAAGAATTTTACAGTCTCACAGCCACAAGCACCTGTGGGAAAAGCGCAAAACTCGAATCAAAGAGAGGAGAGAACCTCAAGAAAAGAGAAAGAGTGGCAAACTTTTACTCCACTACATGTTCTGTACTCGGAGCTTTACTCCCAGTTGTATGAAGCAGACATGGTCCGTCCGTATTACGTTACTCCTTTCAAACCGCCATTCCCGTCCTGGTATAACCCGAACGCGCATTGCGACTATCACGGCGGTGCCCCTGGTCATCCCATCGAGAACTGCCTTGCTTTCAAAAAACTTGTGCAGAACTTAATTGATTCTGGGATACTAAAGTTTGAAGAACCAAGTGTAGCTACTAACCCGCTGCCTAATCATGGGAACAAATGAGTAAATGTTATTGAGGAATACTTTACCAGGAAGATTAAGGATGATGTGTCTGAAATCAAATCTCCTTTGCGGTGGGTATTTCAACAATTGTGCATGGCCTATGTGATCGACAAAGACATGGTAATAAGGCAGAAGGGATGTGAAGTGTATTGCGAATTCCATCAGAACGAAGGGCACGACATCCAAAAGTGCGACGAGTTTAAGAGATTGGTACAACAATTGATGAATGAAAAGCAAATAGAATTCTTCGAAGAGCCCACGGGAAAGAAGGGGTCGGACGTACATATGACGGATAGTCCCAACGCTAAATACGAGAGAGATAGACCTCTTATCATCTCCTCCAAGCTGGGGAGTGCAGGTGCCTCCCAAGGAGAAACCACTAATATAAATCCCAAGATCATCATCTCAGCACCATCCCCGTTCTCATTCAAGGATATGCGGCAAACTCCCTGGAACTATGCTATAAATGTGACCACGCAAGAAAAGCCAGAATCTGGTGAGGTAAAAGAGCTTATACTGAAAGACGAGCAAAGCAAGAGTGATGTGAATGTCAGTGAGGTAGGCCATTTCACGAGGAGCAGCAGATGTTACTCCTCTGAGACCTTGAGGGCTGCTGAAGCGGACAAAGATAAAGGAAAGGATACATCGGTTACCCCCACGCAGATATTCGGTGAAGAACCTCTTCCAAATATAAATGAGCCGATAACCGAGGCTCATGCCAAAGAATTTCTAAAGTTCCTGAGACATAGCGAGTACAGCGTAGTGGAACAACTACGAAAGCAACCGGCTAGGATCACGGTGCTGGAGTTGCTCTTGAGTTCAGAAAGACACCGTGAGACACTATTAAAAGTACTAAATCAGACTTTTGTGCCCCAGGATATTTCTGTGGCAAAACTGGACAGGATAGTGGGGCATATCACTGCCTATAACCATATAACATTCAGTGATAACGAGATCCCCGAGGGCGAAATGGGGTCCACCAAAGCTCTTAACATCACAACCCACTGCAAAGGGTATGTGGTACCGAGGGTACTGATTGACAACGGGTCAGCACTGAACGTGCTACCTATGGTGACCTTGCAGAAGCTACCAATAGATGGTTCTCACCTAAAGCCCTGCCATAACTCCGTGAGAGTCTTTGACGGCACACAAAGAGGAATAATGGAAAAATTGAGGTGCCTCTATTGATCGGGCCGACTGAGTACGTGATTGATTTTGTGGTAATGGACATAAAACCATCTTATAGCTGATTATTGGGAAGGCCATGGATCCACTCCGTAAGAGTTGTCCCCTCATCATTACATCAGAAATTAAAATTTGTAATCGAAGGCAAATTGGTCATAGTGGAGGCCGAGCAGGAAATTATTGCTTCAGTGACATCAGATGCCCCCTACATTCAAAATGACGAGGATGCTGCAGAATGCTCTTTTCAGGCATTAGAGCTAGTGAATGCCACATTCGTCGCGGAAGGAAGTTGGATTCCCTATCCCAGGTTATCTAATTGTACCAAGATGACCGTTGCTGAAACTTTGGGCCGAGGAGCCAAAGTAGGAAGAGGGCTAGGGAAAAGATTGCAAGGGAGCCTACGAGCCAAAAGTATGATAACTAAGAATGACCGTTTTGGGTTGGGTTACAAACCAAGTGTCCAACAAAGAAAAGAAGAATACAAGAGAAAAGAAGAACAAAGAAAAGCCAGATTTAAGGGAGAAGACATTCCATGGAGACCAATGTCCTTCCCTAGTTTGAAAACCACTTTTGTCTCCGTAGGATTCTACCAACCAGGACAAGAGGTTGAAGAGGCAATTAAGGAAAATGACATACTCAACCAGGAGGAAATGTTTAATGAATCACTTGAGGGGATATCCATCAACATGATAGCTGGAAAGGGCCAAGTCAGCAATATGTTGACCAACATCCGCCCCTGCCATCCTGGGGAAACTCTTGATAACTAGAGCCACATTGATCTACCAGTGGTTTTTAGGACTAGATCAGAGTAATGCTCCGAAGCAACTTTTTGTTTTTGCCCATAAACATTGGGGATCTCTTGTATAGGGCACCTATGTTAACTTTTTGTTGAAATGAAAATATCTTCCCCGTTTTCTTAAATGGCAAACATTTCATTTATTTCATTCATTCATTCTTCATGTTCATTCACTTCATATAAAGTCATTCTCTTCCCAATACAATTCATTCTCATTTAATGCAGGTCTCTCATGATTGACTGTGTGAATGATACCGGACCTAATTCCGGAGTGAATTTTGAATGCCCCGAAATCTCAGAGGGAATTGGGGAAGAAGATGATGAGATAGAATGTGAGGTCCCTGTAGAGTTGAGGAGAATGGTGGCCAACGAAGAAAGGCAAATCATGCCCCACCAAGAAGAAACAGAAGTTGTAAACTTGGAGACTGAAGAAGAGAGAAAAGAAGTAAAAATAGGGACGACATTTTCCTCGAAAACCATACACGAACTGATAACCCTACTCCAGGAATTTAAGGATGTTTTCTCCTGGACTTATCAAGATATTCCAGGTTTGAATGCTGATATAGTGATGCACAAACTGCCAACAAAGTCGGAATGCAAACCAATACAGCAAAAACACTGGAGAATGAGGCCAGCCATGTTGTTAAAGATCAGAGAAAAGGTAAAAAAGCAGTTTGATGCTGGCTTCTTGAAGGTGGCCAAATACCCCGAATGGGTTACAAACATCGTACCAGTACCGAAGAAGGACGGAAAGGTCTGCATGTTTGTAGATTATAGGGATCTCAACCGAGCCAGCCCTAAAGACAATTTCCCTCTGCAACATATTGACACGCTGGTTGACAACACCGCGAGACACTCATGGTTTTCATTCATGGATGGCTTTTTAGGGTACAACCAGATAAAGATGGACTCTAACGACATGGAGAAAACTACATTCATAACCATGTGGGGCACTTTTTGTTACCGGGTGATGCCTTTCAGGCTCAAGAACGCAGGGGCAACTTACCAGAGAGCAATGGTGACTCTTTTCCATGACATGATGCACAAAGAAATAGAAGTATACGTGGACGACATGATCGCCAAGTCTCGAACAGAGGAGGAGCACCTACAGAACTTAAGAAAACTATTCCAAAGACTACAGAAATACCAGCTGAGGCTTAACCCTGCCAAATGCACCTTCGTCGTTACTTCTGGAAAACTCCTGGGTTCGTGGTAAGCAGAAAAGGGATTGAGATTGATCCAGATAAAGTGAAAACCATCCAGGATCTCTCACCACCCCACACTCAGAAGGAAGTTTGTGGTTTCCTAGGGAGGTTGAATTATATCTCTCGTTTCATTTCCCAAATAACTGATCGGTGTGACCCAGTCTTCAGACTTCTTAGAAAGAATAATCCCGGTGTGTGGGATGGGGAATATCAATGAGCCCTAGAAAATATCAAAAGGTACCTGATAAATGCTCCGATTTTAGTCGCACCAGTACCAGACATGCCTTTAATCCTCTACCTGACAGTCTTTGAGTATTCAATGGGATGTGTATTGAGGCAACACGATGAGTCAGGGAAAAGAGAGCTAGCCATCTATTACCTAAGCAGAAAGTTCAATGATTGCGAAACACGGTACCCGCCAGTTCAGAAGCTGTGTTGTGCTTTAGTTTGGGCTACCAAGCGGCTTAGGCAGTATATGATGTACCATACTACTTGGTTAATATCTAAGATAGACCCCTTGAAGTTCCTAATGGAAGCACCAGCACTAACGGGAAGGATGGCCCTCCGGCAGATGCTCTTATCCGAATTCGACATTGTATACGTAAGCCAGAAAGCCGTAAAGGGAAGCGCCGTAGCGGATTTCCTAGCCAGTCGCACTTCGGACGATTATGAGGCGTTGAACTTTAATTTCCCAGATGAAGACTTAATGTGCATTACAACCGAGAAAGAGGTTTCAGATGATAACTCATGGAAGCTTTACTTTGATGAGGCCTCTAACGCCTTCGGACACGGGATAGGGGTCGTGCTAATTTCCCCCGAGAATATCTATTATCCCTTCACCAGCATACTAGAATTCTTCTGCACCAACAATATAGCTGAATACGAAGCCTGCGTTATGGGACTAAACTCAGCTATTGAAAGAAAGATTAAGGAACTTTGAGTATTCGGAGATCCATCCTTAGTGATTTACCAGTTACGTGGGGAATGGAAAACTAGGGACCCGAAGTTGGTCAAATATTATGAATTAATTTAAGAGCTCGCTAAGGAGTTCGAAAAGTTCAGCTTCAATTACCTTCCCAGAGAAGAAAATCAGATGGCAGACGCCTTGGCAACCTTGGCCTCCATGTTCAAAACGAACATAGGGGCAGAAATGAAGCCCATTAAGATGCAGAGTTTTGGAAGGCCTGCTCATTGTTGTAATGTGCAGAAAGAGATTGATGGCAACCCATGGTACTATGACATCTTGCAATATGTCAAGCTTCAAAAGATCCTGAAAGGGCAAATGACAATCACAGAAAAACACTCAGAAAAATGGCAACAGGATATGTCCTAGATGGGGAGATCCTATATAAAAGAGGCAATGATCAGACATTGTTGAGATGTGTGGATGCCCTGGAGGCGAAGGAGATTTTAGCCGAGGTACACGACGGCCTATGTGGGACGCACGCCAACGGGCTATCTATAGCCCAGAAAATTATGAGATATGGCTATTTCTGGTCGACCATGGAGGGAGATTGTATCGATTACGCCAGGAAATGCCACAAATGCCAAATTTATGCTAACAAGATTCACGCTCCCCCATCACCTTTACACACCATGAATTCTCTGTGGCCTTTTGCAGCGTGGGGCATGGACGTCATCGGGCAGATTCACCCGAAGGCTTCCAACGGACACCGTTTTATTTTGGTCGCTATAGACTATTTCACTAAATGGGTGGAGGCAGCGTCTTAAGCCAACATCAAAAGGACTAGAGTATGTAAATTCCTAAAGAAGGAGATCAGTTGTCGATACGGTTTGCCAGAAAAGGTCATCTCCGACAATGCTTTCAATCTGAATAACAAAATGATGACGGACGTGTGCAATCAATTCAAGATAGCACACCATAATTCCACAGTCTATCATCCTAAAATGAATGGGGCAGTGGAAGCAGCAAACAAGAACATAAAGAAGATCATAGCAAAGATGACGGATACCTATAGGGATTGGCACGAAAAGCTTCCATTTGCCCTTTTCGCCTATAGGACGTCCATTCGCACATCGACAGGGGCAACACCCTACTCCTTAGTGTATGGTACCGAAGCAGTACTCCCCATTTAGGTGGAGATTCCGTCGCTCCAGGTCTTAAATGAAGTAAAATTGGAAGAATCCGAATGGGTGCAAGCCAGACTCGACCAGCTAAATCTCATTGAAAAAAAGAGGCTAAAGGCCATTTGCCATGGTCAAATGTACCAAAAACGAATGATGCGGGCATACAACAAAAAGGTGCGCCCAAGAGAATTCAGAGAGGGGGGTCTGGTGCTCAAGAAAATCCTCTTGATTCAGAAAGATTCTCGAGGAAAGTGGATGCCCAACTGGGAAGGGCCATACGTGGTAAAAAGGGCCTTCTCAGGAGGAGCCTTGATCTTAACTGAAATGGATGGAGATGAGCTGAAAAGTCCTGTAAATTCTGATGTTGTTAAGAAATACTACGTTTGAAAGAGGAAAAAACAAAAAAAAACACACAAAAAAAGCAAAAAACACAAAAAAAGGAAAAAGAAAAAAACAAAGAGAAAAGAAAAAGAAGAAGAACAAAAAATGGACAGCTCGGGGCGAAAACCCAAAACATGGCATCTTGAAGCAAAGGAAGGACCCGAGTCGAAAACCCGTAAAGGGTGGCTCGGATAAATTGAGAGGTTGGGTATCCAGAGAGAAGGGTCGTCCCCATGAACCCTGTGAAGAGGGAGCTTCAGGAAAAAATTCTACGCCGGTTGACGGGATCATGTATCATTCATACTGAAGATAATGAGGGATCTTGTATTTCATGTTTGGCTTTTCCTTTTCCTCGTGTGTGTCATGACTCTCTCAAAGTTGTCCCAAACCCTTAATCGTAATAAAATCATATTTTTGAGCATCCATTCCTTGAATTCTTGTTAATATCATGCAAATAAGCTAACATAGGCTTATGATAAACAAGAGATTTCTGAGCATTACTGTGATCTAATCTTAAAGATACAGGTGATTAGAAAATGATGTTAACTTTGCCCTCTAGCTGCCTACATAACTCTGTTGACAGGGCGGGCAGAAGGCTTTAAGCACTAGGGTAAGATGACCAATGGCGCACGCCCTGCTTGTTTAAGAGAAAGCATGCGAGACAATAAGAGAGATCTCCCAGGTGAAAACCCGAAAGGGCACCTAAAAAAACAAACAAACAAACAAAAGAAAAAGAAAGAAAAACGAGAAACCTCTAAAGTGAAAACCTAAAAGGGAACTTTAGAATCCCGAATCAAAAGTTCAAAAAAGAAATGTTGGAATGGTTGAACCTGACAGTAAAATGAGGTATCGCCGCTAAAAGAAAAAGGAGAAAGCAAGCAACGTAAGGTCAAGATTGACTGAGGACTAAAGCAGCCCCACCAAGATATTGACGCTCATGCATCATGAATAGTTAGACATCCATAGGATTAGAAGCATGTTAATTCATTTGTCATAGCATTTTGTCTTATTCTAGATAGGTATCTACAGATTCAAAGAAACATTGGTAGCCATCCTGGTGTGAATCCCAAATGTGAAGATGAAGGTTCTATATAGGAAGGGCCTATGTTTCCAAGCGCCTGCAGCGAGAGGTTCTATATAGGAAGAATACGCCGCTCCGGGGGTCCAAGAGCTAAAAGTTTTGTATAGGAAGGGCTCGTAGCTCTAGGGTGAAGACTAGCAGTTCTATATAGGAAGAACTCCCAGCCGAAGGAATTCACCCATGATACACAAGGTTTTATATAGGGAAAACCTGTTGTGTTGAAAGCGAAGAGTCCTATATAGGAAGGGCTCCGAGCTTTATTGTCTTAGAGTGAGAGGTTTTATATAGGAAGAACTCATAGCTCTGAGATTTCAGAAGCTAAAAGTTCTATATAGAAAGGACTGGCGGCTCCTGGGTTTGAAGACTATCAGTTCTATACAGGAGGAACTCCCAATCGGAAGAACCCATCCGTGGCGCAGAAGGTTTTATGTAGGAAAAACCAGCCGCGTTAAAGGCAAAGAGTTCTATATAGGAAGGACTCCAAGCCTTACCGTCTCAGAGTGAAAAGTTCTATATAGGAGGGACTCATAACTTGAGGCTTCAGAGCGAAGGGTTCTATTTAGGAAGAGCCTGTAGCTCCAAGATCGGAGGGGGAAGAAGTTATATATAGGAAGGACTTACGAGCCCGAAGATTCAGCCGAGGAAAAACGGAGTGTTCCAGAAAAACACGTATTTCTAAAGCTACAAACAGGGAAGTCGGATAAAAATGAGTGCTTATGAATCTTTGCTTTGTTCCCATTTCACGAGAACAAGCAAAGAGGGGCAACTGTAATCACTCATTTTTATCTGGTCTGTAAATACATATTAGTATAATTATTAGTATATTAACGTTGCATGTATACATTGTATTATATTATTATGCTATATGTTTATTATGTGCATGAATGTTATTAATATATGTAAAGTGTGTGTAGTGTGTGCATGTATATTATAAACTATGTTTGTATACGTATTAATAAGTAATACGGTGTATGTGTGTGTCACGCATGTATCTACATTTAGTACGAGCGTATTGTTTTTACGGATAATGTGTGTAGATGTTATGTTAATTATATGAATGATTATATATGCATGTATGCTAGTATGTTATATTAATTAATATTTGCATGTTTGTTGTACGTATATGTGTACATAGGTACATACGTATGTATTATCGTATGTGTATTATTATTATTGATGTTGTTATTACTAATATTAATGTTATTATTATTAGAATAATATAAGATGAAATCCAAAAAATATATTAAACCCAAAATGAATAATTACCAATCCAAGTCCATTACATATTACAGGGCCTGAAAATATTAATATTATTACAAGGCTTGATCAGGCCCAAACCGGCCAGCCCACATCCTAAGAAACCCTAACCCACATCAAATAATAGAGCCCTGACGCCATTCTTTTATCTTGCGCAGCTGCACGAGGGCCGTTGGATCAAATCTGGATCCAACGGCCACGATTTGAGGCATAAAGACCCCTCATCTACCGCGTGAAGTCCACGCGCGGGCTGTTGGATTCTCCACTCGCGTGTGTGAGACACGTGCAAGACCGGCAATCTTCTTCAGGCCACGTGGCGCGATCCCGGACCACTACATCATTTTTGATGCCTCATCTCAGCCATCTGATCATCGAGCGATCCTAACTGTTGGATCAGATCTGATCCAACGGATAGGAACGATTCTGGAAGTAATAATTGCCTCGTCTCCCGAGACGCCAGTCTGCGCAGTCGAACGGTCACCTCCACCACGCCGCTCCCCATACCGGCCGTACCAAGCATGGCCGAGTACGCCAAGGACACGAAAATTGAAAGGCATCAGAAAAATCAGATCAAAAAGACTATATCTTATGTACTAGTCTAAAAAACGAGAGGGGATATGTAACTCAAAAAATGAAAATGAGAGAGTCCAGTTGTAATCAATTACCAAAAATAAAAAAACAAGCATCAAGTTTCAATGGTAACCTCTCTTTCTTTTTCTTACTTCCTTGCATACATGTACGATAAAAAATAAGAAGTGATAACAAAAAGGGAGAGGGATATAGATTTGTTACCCTCGTCTTCAACGGGTCTCCCCTCACCAGTGACAAGCCGCCTCAGTTTCCAAAACTGAACATGGTGAACTGAAAGAAGAGGGAGGTCCCTTTTGGTTTCATTTCGGTTAAACAAAAACGTTTTTTGTCACTTCGTATTTGCTCAAATCTAGGCAAAATGGTGAGTCTTAGTGTAAATCTAAGTTTAGATTTGGGTTCGGTTTGAAACGAGGTTTGTTTTGGGTGTTTTTTTGGTTCGCCGGCGGAAATGACGGCGGATGGTCACCGATTTCTGGGTTCATCGAAGGGTTGGGATGGTTGTGTTGAGAGAAATATGGAGATGGGTTATATTAAAAACTGGTTTTGAAGAAAAATGAGGGAAAAATTGAGTTCGGGCTAGAAAAGGGGATTTTATAGGCATTTTATTTTGTGAAATAGTGAAATTTTGTAATAAATCCCCCCGCGTTTTTGATATTTTCATTTCTGTCTTGCCGTAGGGGATATTTACAACCCTGGTCCTCCTTATATTCTAAAATCTTGCAATCCAACCCTTGGATTAAATTGAATAAGCTTCTAAATGGCAAAATTACCTCACCAGTCCCACCGCGTTTTTGAAATTTTCACTCCGAGCCTGCCCCTTGGTCCAATTACAGATTTAGTCCTTTTAGGTTCCATTTGATTTGTAATTTCGTCCCTAAATCGCATTTTATTACCTTTTAATTTTTGTTTCCTGTTTTCATTTTTTTCATTTCAGTCCTGTTCCATATCTAAATATTCATGTTTATTTATTATGATCGTATATGTTGATGTGGCCCTTTTGCGTTCTCACGTGTTTCTTGTACATGTTTCGTATTCTCATGTTTATATATATATATGTGTGTGTGTGTGTGTGTTTAGTTTGTGGTGATTATGTATTTTTATACGTTTGTTCGGTCGTTCGTATCATACATGTTCGATTGATATTTTAGTTGACTCGTACACGACATGTTTTGCATTTTAGCATGTATTGTATGTTCTCTTTGCTTTTAGGTTATGCGTTAGTATGTTTTCTTTGTCATGTATAATACCGTGTTTCTATTTTTCGTATGTAAATTATATCGTAAACTATGTGCTAGGTATTAGTTTCTCTATTAGTATGTTGTTCTGATTTGTGAAATTGAAATCATAATATATTTATGTCTTGCATATGTTACATTGTGCTTTATTTTTAATACGCTTGTCTTCTTGAAATATGTGTTTTGTTCCCACATGTTTTTATTCATGCCTCGTTATTATGATGTGCTATGTTCGTGTTGTTTATCATGTTTATTTACTTTCGTGTCACCCATTTTTTATTATTTATTTTGTCCTTTACTATGTCAATGCGAATGTATGTTTCCAAGTTATTTCTCCAAGGTTGCATAATGGAATATAAATTGTCAATGCGGTGCCCTTTTATCCGAGCGTAAACGGGGCCAGTATCAGGCGTAGTGATAGTGGTTGGGCTTTTACTCTCGGATAAAGGGCCTTTAAGTGGCAACTCCAATTTCCAAATAAAACGCGTTTTTCAAAACCCCATGGAATAAATATTTTAATACCCGAAAGACCAACAACACTTCGAAACCTCAATTTTTTTAGCGAAACGGACATCGCTACACCTACTAGTTCAATTTTTTTTATTTTCGTTCTTTAATACATTGAAGATGCGAAGCATGTTTTTAATAGTTTAACTTTTTTCATTTTCGTCCTTTAGTAAAAACGTTTGATTTTAAAAATTTTAATTGAAACTCGCCTTGCATGCCCGGCGAGTTTCCAATTAAGATATGCTAATCATCTTTTGAGTAATTAATTAAGTTAAAATATAAAATGTTTTTTGAAAATTTTTAGAATTTGTTGTGCTTCTACGCGAGTTTGGGAAATACTTTTTACTGTGAGTTCACTGTAGTTTGGGAAATACTTTTTGGGTGTTACTTTGGTAATATTAAGATCTAATGATCCTATTTTTGTCTTTATGCCCTAGATTCCTAGTCCCGGCTCCGAATAGAATAGAATAGAAATTCACCCACGGAGCTTGTGGACTCCAAATAAAATGGTAAAAATTAAGGGGAAGTCGTGGAAGTGACGCGCGAGAGAGATGGTCGGGGACGTACAAAATATTGTTGAGACGCACATAAATCAATAAAGGTCGTATTTATGTGCATTAAAACCCAAAAACTAATGAATTCAACTGACTCAGAGAAAATCGTGTCCATAAATCTCCCTCTACTCTTATCTAAATACCAAAGTATTTTTTAGTGGTCTAAAGATGATTATAAGATAATATCTGTTCATACATATTTTTAACTCTTTGAAAATACGTATACACTTTATAGACAAAGTAATTTGAACCCGTATCTTTTAGGATGAATATTATCTTCTTTTTTTACTGGAACACTTGTTGGGTTCTAAATACCAAAGTACTTGTCCACCATTTCTTTTCATTTAAAACATTTTAAATTTCGAGTTTTAATTACATCAATGCTACTGTTATTGTTGCAATAATTTAAAGATTATAAATTCAGATAATATTTAAGAACATATTATTTTTTAATTTAATTAGTTTGAAATTTAAAATATTATCGGTAATTATTTAAGATATATATATATATATGTCATTTCAGATTCAAACTATGTGTATTATGAATATTTGACAAATTTTATTACAAGCAGTAGATGAGTTGTACCAAAGTGTCTAGCATATACATTTGAGTCGATAAGACTTTCCAACCCAAGAAACAGGGGTCCCCTATTTAATTAAATTTCTGAAATTAACAATATTTCATGATATTGACAATCTAATGGGAGGAATCCAAGTGGGTTGTTTTGACCGTGTATGCTCCTCCATTCACTTCTATTGCTCAATAAATCCAAGGACACATCTCTTTGAAACTTCAAGTTGAATGAATTTAGAATATATTCAATGTCTTAAATCCAGAGCGGTCTCAGATGAGGAGCAACATGAGCGACCGCTCAGAGCCCTCACCTTCTACATTTACTAATTCAATAATTTCTCACATGTTAATCTTATAAGTTAGTGGTTGTCACTCATTGTTTTAGACTTTTAGTTGTATTTAAGGTATTTTCTAAACAAAACAATGAAAATAATAATTTATTAATGAAATATTAAATTAATTGTTCAAAGTGATGAAATATGCTTTCGTTCTTCTACATGAGTCCTTTTTTAAGTTTTTTCTCAAGGCCTCAAAAATATCTAAGACGGCTCTGCTTAAATTTTAATGTAATTATTAGTATTCATTTTTGTTAATTATATGTTCAATGTAAGATTTGGTTTTGATTTGTGAAAAATAACTTTTTTTATTTGACTTCCTTTGGAGAGCACGCATTGATATAAAAAAAAATACTAACACCTATACTTTAACAGGATCAATTAACTTTGTTTTACTTATGTCGATGGAGCTTAATTTGGTTGAAATTATCGTCGGTATAGCACATTGGAAATCGTAAGATCAAGCGTGTTTAGTTAAACATCCTTCTATTTATAGGTGAGAAAGAATCTGGATAATATAAATATTAAACCAAAATTGTATGTTAAAAATTCTTCTAAAGATCAATGAATTGTGGAAAACAATAAATTGTTGCAACCTTAACTGGATCCAAGTGTTGGAGAGATAATTGGAAGGCTTAGTTGTACATGAGATCGTATAAAGTAGAACATATTTGTGAAATGAAATTTGATTTACAACCACAAAGTTAGAAGCTTATTTGTTAAGAATGAATTAGGTTACGTTGTATGTAATTTAAAAATAGCATGATCATATACTTACAAAATACGTGGTTGGACCAGCCATACAGAAATCGCCATTGGTAGTAGCAGAAGAGATGGGGTTGCATCTGCTTCGGTTGAGTTCAAGACAGCTAGCACAATGCAAGCACTAGTCACTAGCCATAACACAACCCAATATATAAGATTAGTTATGAATTGAGAATCTCTTACTAAACTTTTGACACGCATTCAAGTATTAAGTAACAATTAAATAGGGATGCATACATATAATATTACCTATGACATCTAGGGGGCGAATCCAATCTAAATAGTTTGGAGATCAAATTGATATTCTTTTATAAAAATTGAGGGGTTTAATGATAATTTTCAAAAAGAGGATTTAATTAAAATTAAAAAATAGAAAGTTTAATGAGATTTTTTTAAATGGAAGTTTTAATTAATTTTTTTAAAAATAATATTTAATATAAATTTCTAAAAGTTTGAAGTGGTCAAAGTACAAAGATCTTTTGTCCCTTTTCGGTACCCTTTTCTATGTCTCAATGCTAAAAAAATATATTATATGCCTTAACCCTAAATTTTAAATTATAAACCCTAACAAATACACCATACCCCCAATTCTCTATGAACACCCTAATCCCGGTGTCATATTAGGCCTCAAGCCCAAACCCGTTTATAAAAATTTTGAGCGAGTTTAGCCCAAATCCATAGTTCATAAACCATGTTCATTTAAAAAGGGTTATACAAATATTCAAGCTTTACTTTGGAGCTCTAGTTTAAAACATAGTAATTTAAAACATTCTACTATGCTTCATGCAAATCATAAACATAAGCATGTAGTTAATCAATGATTATGCAAGTATGAATAGCAAGTGGCGCTACTCTGATCACGTAAACACATGGGACCAATATGATCAATCATAAATCAAATATCAATCAATTTAAGGGCTTACATGGCCCACATACCATACTTGTAATACCCCTAAAACCGGTCTAGGAGTTTTACAAAGTGATCACATGCTTATCTTGGAATTTCTAAAGCTTCATTTCGAGCCAATTGAATAAATAAGTTATTAAGTGGAACCTAGTTCAATTTGATTAAAAGATATTTTATTAGAATGATTAATTAAATGGCTTAAGGATCAAATTGCAAAGTTGGAAAGTGTAATAGCTATTAAAGAATGACTAAAATGAGAGCCTTCATAAAATGGAGGTTTGCATGTAAATTCTAAGTTTTGGGGGGGCTTCACACATGTCCAAAATTTGGGAGCCATGTGTACATGAAGAAGCCGGCCTTGGAGGAAGACAGGTAATTTCTCATCTTCTTCCTCCCAAACACCGAATCCTCTTAGTTGGGAGAAGATGGCTAGGAAGATAAAGCCATGGGAGCTTAATCCTAATCTAATTTAGGATTTTCATTCGAATAATTTTGGAGAAAGGGGTAAGAAATCTCTTTCTCTCTTTTGATTTGTTGTTAAGTGGTGATTTGGGTTACAAGTTGTTTACATGTTAAAATAGCATGATTTTGTTGGAATCGTATAGCTTGGATTGTAAAATTGTTGGTAGTGAGTTCTAAGATGGTTAGCTAGATTGAATTGTTTAATTAAATTATCTAGGATTACATTTTAAGGTTGTGTGAATGGGAGGGAACGTTTGAACTATACCCTTATTGAATGAATAATTCATACTTGAACTTAAATTGTAGTCTTATGGATCGATATACAAATGTATACACATAAATATGAATTTGTTGGTTCAAATGGAATAAGGACTGTTTTGAGTATGTATTAAAGATATGAGGATTGTTTTGAGTATTTTAAAACCTGGGAATTGTTATATGAAGCATATAAGGACTGTTTTGTTATAGAGTGATATATTAATGGACTGTTTGAACTTGTACAAACAAGAATATATGTGTATTGGGACTGTTTGAACTTATGGAAAATTTTATGAATGTTTTGGAATGATACAAAACAGGGGAGGGGCAATTAATACTTTATAAGGACTGTTTTGAATGTATACAAATGTGCTGGAAACTGTTTAGAAGTATTTAAACATGTATATCAATGTATGGACTGTTTTGCCTTGATTTGAAAGTTGGTAAACCATGTTGTGAGTATATATATGTGTGTGATATATATATGGGACTGTTTTGCATTGGTGAACATGTTAGTGGACTGCTTTGTGTAAAATACTATGTATTCATGATCATTTAAAATAATTTAAAGAGAGTGGATGTTAGAAGTTATTCTAATGCATCATTTCGCCTTTTGTTACATTTAGACCACGAGAAATTTAGAAGATTTAAAGGCTAACGAGGGACAAACGGTACACAAACAAAAAAGGGGTCGTGATTCGTGAACATAAATAGCTCGGGCTTAACTGTGAGTGTAGCTATAGTCTCGGGATAGGCATAAAACCTTCTCGAGCACCTTTCATTGTTTTTTGAATTATGTTATTTTATACTTGAGTTAAAGATGCTTGAACAAGTTTGGATTGAGGTAAGTTCTCGGTTGTAAGAGGGTTTTGTGATCTGCTATACTTGAACTTGATAAATTGCTCATAATGAAAACTATGCACATGATCATGCTTGATAGAAACCTTTAATTTGTTTCTATTTGAATAAGAGAATTGAAGCTATGAATAAGTTTTATTCACACGATGTTCTGATTAAAGAGCTATGCTCAATCTGTCTTCGGTACGATAAGATTAAATTGAAAGCCTTGGTTTCGAGTGGGTCTTAGGTGGCATGCCATAGAGTCCATAGAGCTCGTGTTTGGGGCGGACTCGATCTTGGACTACAGTCCTTATGAGGCGGCAGTAGGAGGAATGTGTTTTGGTCACTTGACGGCAGTAGGGGGGATTGACCGGTACTATGAGTACCTTTCTGTTGGCGACAGTTGGTTGGGGATTCGAGTATTTGGGCTGTTACTTGATTCTCAAGGCTATGGAAAGACATAATAACAAAATTTACAAGTTAAACAAATGATCTATGCTTGATTTTATATGTGAAAAGTATCTATGTTTATGAGATACTATGCTGGATAATATACGTGATAAGTATACATGTTCTTGATACACTATGTTAATAACTTATTTGATAAATAGAATCGTGTTTATGATGTGTTATGACTATGATATGTTGGTTGTCTTATGAGACAAGTAATTCAGAATTATAATAACTTATGTGATAAATATTAATATTTAGGCAATGCCTTAATTAAGAAAATTATGAATCCACAAGTTAATCTATTGAATCAACAAAAAAACTTGCATACTAAGTAAGTAACGTTTAATTGAAGATTGTGCGTAATTGGATTAAGAATTAGTATCGTGATTCGAAACTTTGTAGTTGATTAAAGAATTCATGAAAACTTATAACTAAACAAATGGCTTGGTACATATGTATATACATGATTTATAAACAAAAATTGGATAAAATATGATCATGCCATAGATTGTTTTGCAATGTATAACTGTGTATACATGTCTTAATGGACTGTTTTGATAGAAATGATCATGCCATGGATTATTTTGCAATATATAAGTGTGTATACATGTCTTAATGGACTGTTTTGATAGAAATGATCATGCCATGGATTGTTTTGCAATGTATAACTGTGTATACGTGTCTTAATGAACTGTTTTGATAGAAATGATCATGCCATGGATTGTTTTGCAATGTATAACTGTGTATACGTGTCTTAGTGGACTGTTTTGATAGAAATGATCATGCCATGGATTGTTTTGCAATGTATAACTGTGTATACGTGTCTTAGTGGACTGTTTTGATAGAAATGATCATGCCATGGATTGTTTTGCAATGTATAACTGTGTATACATGTCTTAGTGGACTGTTTTGATAGAAATGATCATGCCATGGATTGTTTGGCAATATATAACTGTGTATACATGTCTTAATGGACTGTTTTGATAGAACTGATCATGCCATGGATTGTTTTGCAATATATAACTGTGTATACATTTCTTAATGGACTGTTTTGATAGAAATGACCATGCCATGGATTATTTTGCAATGTATAACTGTGTATACGTGTCTTAATGGACTGTTTTGATAGAAATGACCATGCCATGGATTATTTTGCAATGTATAACTGTGTATACGTGTCTTAATGGACTGTTTTGATAGAAATGATCATGCCATGGATTATTTTGCAATGTATAATTGTGTATACGTGTCTTAGTGGACTGTTTTGATAGAAATGATCATGCCATGGATTGTTTTGCAATGTATAATTGTGTATACATGTCTTAATGGACTGTTTTGATAGATATATAATTGTGTATACATGTCTTAGTGGACTGTTTCGATAGAAATGATCATGCCATGGATTATTTTGCAATGTATAATTGTGTATACGTGTCTTAGTGGACTGTTTTGATAGAAATGATAATGCCATGGATTATTTTGCAATTTATAATTGTGTATACGTGTCTTAGTGGACTGTTTTGATAGAAATGATCATGCCATGGATTATTTTGCAATGTATAATTGTGTATACATGTCTTAATGGAATGTTTTGATATAAATGATCATGCCATGGATTGTTTTGCAATGTATAATTGTTGTATACATGTCTTAATGGACTGTTTTGATAGAAATGATCATGCCATGGATTATTTTGCAATGTATAATTGTGTATACATGTTTTAGTGGACTGTTTTGATAGAAATGATCATGCCATAGATTGTTTTGCAATGTATTATTGTGTATACAAGAGTTGTGGACTGTTTTGATCAAGTATGAGCATGTAGTGGATTGTTTTAAACGTAAACATGTATGTGCATGAAATGAGAACTACTTTTGCATATATATAGTATGTATTGAAGTGTTTTGGACATTTACAAGTATCTCATAAATATGATCTTGATAAGCTATGTTTAAAATTTTATATGACAAGTAATATATGTCTTTGATATGTTATGTTTGATAACTTATGTAACAAGCAAAACATGATTATAAGTGGTTAAGTTAGATAATTGGTGAGATTAGTAAGACAAGTTAATATAATGTTATATGTGATTCTTTGTGTCTAAAACGCTTTGTTATTTGATTAAATCGGCATATACTTGGATTCTTATAAATTTTGAATATAGGAGCATTCCAATTTGAATGCTTTAAATCAAGATAGTTGGGTTCAGAATTCAGTTATAAGTTTGTATAATTAGAATATCTTGGGTGGAAGAATCTGGATTGGATCACAAAGTGTTTAATACTTTAATTACAGTTGCTAGTGCTACCTCACTAAGTATTTTGCTTACCCTATTCTTTTATCACCTTTCAGGGTAACATTGAGATAAATTAAACTTGAGCTTGGACAAGATCACAAAGAGCAAGAAGTACGTTTTGTATCTCTTTAAGAACTCCTAGTTGGTGGCACATATTCGAAAAGAATGCATAGTGCATATAGATCATTCACCTTGGCTTTAACATGAATATAAGTTTGTTAAGTATTCAAAGTTCTGTAATGGGCCTTTAATTATTTATTGGTTGTTTGCTCCTTATGATTTATTAGTTAGTAAGATTGTGTGATTGTTAATATCTGAGGAGTCTTAAGTTGATAAATCACCTTGTTGGTATGTGGGTTGCAATCTGATATATATACATATATATATTATTGTGTGCTAAACTCTGAATAAAAAAATTGTGTAGTTCAAATGGCTAGTTTAATGGTGAGTGTAATATCCCATTTTTTTCTTAGTGACTAAAATGTAACTTTTTGAAAGTTTAGGGGTTGAAGTGTAAATTTTGGAAAAGTTCAGGGACCAAAATGTAATTTTAAAAAGTTATATAATTTAACCCCGTAGATGGATAGTTCACCCTAAAAGTGGTATTTTTGAAGCTTATATTATTCGAATTTTGGATCGAATAAAAATTATTAAGCGTGCTCAGACCAGAGTAGCATAGGGATGGGTGACTTATTGGGAAGATCCCATATTTAATATTTTGACCAATAAAAAGGATTCAGTTTAAGTCAGTAGTATTCTTAATGGATTGTTGAGATAAAATTTCTAAGAGGAAATGTATCCGATATTTTCGATAATTATAGGTATATCAGATCGAATTGAACTTTTAAAGACAGTTCCAAAGATTATGGGAAACTCATAAAATATTATTTTATGAATATTTTATTAATGCTGGTGGGATTCTAACTAGATTTGGCTAGAATATGATGGAGTGGTTATAAAGCTCAAAGAAAGAAAATTTGGAAATCGTATTGAGTGAAATTCGAATAATTGGATCGAATAAATATCATAAATTAAAATTTATGATATTTTGAGAAGGAGGCTGGTTAAAATGGAACCAATTTGGCTCAATTTTTATGGAATGGAAATTTTAAGTCATGTAAGTAAATAAAGTCTAGTTTGAGGGCAAATTGGTCATTTTCCATTGATGGCATTTTTGAAATATTTTGAAACTTTGAGGAAAATTTTGAAAGGTGAAAAAAACATGGATTTGATCTTGGCCATTGATTTTTGATAAGATTAAATCTTGGTCATTGGATTAAAAGGGCAAATTAGTAAATTCACTAGTTAAATGAATTTAAAATTCATTTAACTTTACACATGGATTAAATAGAATAAAATATGAACAAAAATCATCTTTTATTCTAAGGGGCTGTTTGAAACTCATAAAAAAGGGGGAAGGAGTTTTCAAAATTTCAATCTCAAAATTTGGAGAGTTAAGACAAGTTTCAAGCAAAATTAATTTAGGTAAATTGTTCTACACTTGATTCTCTTCATTTTGATAGTAATATTGCATGATAAAAGTTAATTTTAGTTCATGTTATTGATGAAGATGTTTATGGAAATTGAAGCTTATGATGAAATTAGGGTTTTAGTTAGTTGAATTGATGATTTAAAACATGGAATCAAGTTGAATTTGGATTAATTTCTTGTTTGAAGTTATAAACCCCAACCCTAAGAATTGGGGATTTTGGTTAGGGAATTAAATTGAGGATGGAATTGAATAGAATATGATGTTGTAAGCTTGATTTTGATGTTAGATTGAATAATTTCCCAATATGAGATTTTAAGGACTATTTTGAATTATTTAAGGAATTAAAGGAAATTATTGAAAAATTATTTTTAGCATTGGAATTGTTGAATTATGATGAAAGTAGCTTGAATTGATGATTAAGGACCAAAATGAAAATTTTGGAAATTCAAGGACCAATTCGGCTATTTAGGAAAAATTAAGGATTGGTCTCGAATTTATGGAAAAATTGATAGAATTGAAGATTCAAGCATGTTATGAAAGTTAAAGGATTGAAATGTCAATAAATGAAAGATAAGGGACTTATTTTGAAAAAAAGAATTAGTGAAGGACCAAAGTGATTAAAGTTGAAAGTTAAAGGAAACTTTCTAAGAATATTAGAAATAAATAAATGGTTTAATTGTACATTAATTTAATGTACAAAAGTAATGTAGTGACTAAAATGTCACTTTTGTAAAGTTTAAGGACTAAAAGGTAATAGTCCAAAATTAGTAAATGATTATGGAAATTGTTCAAATTAGGCTTGAACAATTGTTTAATGCTCAAAATGGTCACTAAGGACCTAGGGACCAATTCGGCAACTTTGAAGAATGTTGGGGAAATTTTCAGAAAAATTTTATATTCGAATAGTCATGTTTAAGAATCAAATTAGCAATGTTAGATTTAAGTCGAATACGAGAATGGTAATGTATATGTTCGATTGGTCTTATACAGTTCTAAAAGAGATCGAAAGAGAACCAATGATAAAAAGAAAGATAAGAACCTCGAGTAAGCTTAGTGAGGTATACTATTCATGGCCCAAGTGAGTGCATTTACATGTTTTGAAATGCAATTAGGAAGACTTGCGAATAGTCGACCTTAAATTAAAATGATATTGTACTATCTGTATATATGCTAATTTATATTGCCATGACCAATTATGATGAAGCATGAAACATGAAATGTTTATTTATATGATTGATTATGATGATTGATTGATGATAAAAGAAATGCCCAAGTATTGTGTATGAGAGTCCATGGTATAGTTGGCATGCCATAGAGTCTTTAGCAGCTGCACCCTCATGTTCATGTTATCAAACATATATTGTGACAAAATGATTGTGTTACATGCACCCTGAAGATCCACGCCCACTGTGCCTGAGTGCACTGTCGAGGTGCTTCATGTTTATGGGGAACAAAGAGCGTCCTTGAGTACGTACTCATCTTCACGTTCACGTTAGACACTACGATATCATTTCAAGATGACTCACATACCTCGATCTCATATAGCGTACTTTAGGCAACGATAAAAGAATCATGTCAGGTAAATGAATAAAGTCATGTAAACGAATTATGTTACGTATATGAATCATGTCATGAATATGAACCATGCCATGTATATGAAATAAGTTATGTATATGAATGATGTCACGTATATGAATCATGCCAAGTACATGAATTATGCCATGTATACGAAGTATGTCACATATATATGAAATATACTATGCATATGAATCATGCCATGTATACAAATTATGTTACGTATATGAATTATGACATGCATATGAATCATGCCATGTGTACGTATTATGTCATGTATATGAATCATGTCATGTAAATGAATTATGCCATGTATGTGAATCATGCCATGTATGTGAACTATGCCATGTATATGATTTACTTGATAATGATGGAGTATTGGAAACTAGACTAAGTTAGAAAAATTATGACTTGTACATGAACATTGACTGACTATGAAAACCTTGTTAGTACGACATGTATTGCTTTATTTTATGTTTTGATAAATAAGATTATTGCCTCACTAAGTTCGTACTTAGCATGTGTTATTTCACACGTAGGTTCTCCCAATTAGAATGGCAAGAAGGAGCTATTAAATTGGAAAATCAAGTTACATTAGTAATCACGGTATATACATCTTAAGTTGTAAGTTTAATATCTAGTGGGCATGTACATATATGTAGTGGATTTAAAGAGACAAACTGTTTTGTAATATTAAGTTTATAATGTGTTTCTGCAGTATTACGAATGTATGAATTTAGAAAAATGGGTTGCTACAAGTAGTTATATTTTTCGATATAGTTAAGTATAGTTTAACCCTAATCGCGTAGTAATTTTAAAATCAAGAAAGGGTCTAGGCAGGGAACATAGTTTTCACCTTGAATTATATTTTTATTTCAATAACACATTTATAAATTTTATAAAACAATTTAGGGACAAAACTAGCTTTTATAGACTGATGTAGTTTTTAATTCCAAACCGAAAAGGGTTAAACTTCAAGATAAAGTTTGATAAAAAATATATATTTCAAGTCAAGCTTTTCTTAATAACTCTGTAACATCTTTAGTGTATATTCGGTCTACGAATATACGTTAAGGGTGTTACATTTAATAGGGTATTTCAACCCTATCTGGATTGTTGTGGTCTTCATAGATGATAGTTTGGTTTATCCGAAGACCGAGGCTGAGCATGATTACCATCTTCGTGTGGTACTACAAACTTTATGAAATAAGTAGCTTTATTCCAAGTTTTCTAAATGTGAGTTCTAGTTGTTAGGAAAGTTTTGAAAGATTAAACAAAGTTTTGACTAAGGCACCAGTTCAAATTCAACCAGAACCAGAAAAAGAATATACTCTGTACAATGATATATCTCGTTGTGGTTTGGATTGAATTTTTAAAAAAAGGATTGTGATGAGGTTATCGATTATCGCCTGAGAAGGTTAATGAAGTGACAGATACTTTTAGCCGAAATACATTGTCTGTCTTGGGCACGATGAATGCACAATTGTCTGTGGGACGAGATGGTTCCTTAACAGCAGAATGTTAGTTAAAGTCAATTTTATTGGATCGATTCAAAGATTTGCAGTCTATGGATGAAAGATGTCTTGAAACGAGGAGACAAGCTGAAACTAGGAAAGTACAGGACTATGAAATTAAGCCAAATGGTTGATAATATTACTGAGGTAAAGTATATGTTTCTGACAATGATAATCTGAAAAAAGAAGATATTAAAAGAGGCTAATTATAGTTCATTAACTTTGTACCCAAGGAGTAATAAGATGTATCAAGATTTAAAGTCTCGAAACTGTAACCAAATATCTTATGGATTACTTCAGTCTATTTTTATTCCCCAATGAAAGTAGGGACGAGTAACGATGGATTGTATAACGGAATTGTCAGCTACACCAAGTAAAAAAAAAGAATTTAATATGGGTCATTATGAATCGTCTGACAAAGTTTGCTCACTTTATTCCAGTTTGAATGGATTATTCGCTGGATAAATATGCAGAACTTTATGTTCGAGAGATAGTAAGACTACATGGTGTCTCAGCATCAATAATGTCAAACAAAGACCCAAGGTTTACTTCAAGGTATTGGGGTACGTTATTTGAAGCTTTAGGTACTAAATTAAATTTTAGTATAGCTTTTCATCAGCAAACAAATGGGCAGTCTGAGCGGATCATACAATTTCTGGAGGATATGTTACGAGCTTTTGTAATCAAGTTTGTGGGATCATGAGAAAAGTACATGCCTTTAACTGAATTTGCTTATAATAATAGTTATCAAGCAAGTATCAAGATGGCACCTTTCAAAGCATTGTATGGAAGAAAATGCCAAACTTCTTTTAATTGATTCGAATTGCAAGATCGAAATGTTCAGAATAACTCAAACATTGGAAGAGTTGACTTAACGCAAGACATGGAGGATAAAGTAAAGATTATTCAGCAAAATCTCAAGGCAGCCATGGATCGACAAAAGGCCTATACAAATAAAAAGAAAAAGGATATTGAATATGAAGTTAGAGAAAAAGAGTTTTTAAAGGTTTCTCCTTGGAAGAAAGTGCTACAATTCGGGCGGAAAGGGAAGTTTAGCCCTAGATTTATTGGACCATATGAGATTTTAAAAAGAGTTGAATCAATGGCTTACCAACTAGCATTACCTCCGGATATGAGTAAGATTCATGATGTGTTTCACGTGTCCGTGCTACGGAGGCATCAATCAGATCCTTCATATGTAATTTCTCTTGAGAAAATTGAGATGCAATCGGATCTAACTTATGAAGAAGAACCAGTGAAAATCCTAGCATACAGAATCAGAGAATTAAAGAATAAGAAAATTTTAATGGTTAAGATCCTCTGGAGAAATCATAAAGTAGGTCAATTGGGAAACTAATGAGAGAATGAATAAGCAATATACGAAGTTGTTTAAAATGGGTAAACGTTGAAAATTCGAGGAAGAATTTTCTTAAGGGGGAGGAATTGTAATATCCCAATTTTTGCTTAGTAACTAAAATGTAATTTTTGAAAGTGTAGGGGTTAAAGTGTAAACTTTAGAAAAGTTCAAGGACCAACGTGTAATTTTAAAAAGTTATGTAATTTAACCCCGTAAATGGATAGTTCACCCCAAGAGTCGTATTTTCGTGCTACCCAGATTTTTTATACGAGGCTTATATTATTCGAATTTTGGATCGAATAAAAATTGTTAAGCGTGCTCAGACTAGGGTAGCACAAGGATGGGTAACCTATTGGGAAGATCCCATATCCAATATTTTGACTAATAAAAAGGATTAGTTTAAGTCAGTAATATTCGTAATGGATTGTTGAGATAAGATTTCTAAGAGGAAATGTATCCGATAAAAATTCCCGGTAATTATCGGTATATCAGATCGAATTGAACTTTTAAAGACAGATCCAAAGATTATGGGAAACTCATAAAATATTATTTTATGAATATTTTATTAATTTTGGTGGGATTCTAACTAGATTTAGTTAGAATATGATGGAGTGGTTATAAAGCTCAAAGAAAGAAAATTTAGAAATCGTATTGAGTGAAATTCGAATAATTGGATCGAATAAATATCATAAATTAAAATTTATGATATTTTGGGAAGGAGGATGGTTAGAATGGAACCAATTTGGTTCAACTTTTATGGAATGGCAATTTTAAGTCATGTAAGTAAATAAAGTCTAGTTGGGGGGCAAATTGGTCATTTTCTATGGATGGCATTTTTGAAATATTTTGAAACTTTGAGGGAAATTTTGAATGGTGAAAAAAACATGGATTTGATCTTGGCCATTGATTTTTCATAACATTAAATCTTGGCCATTGGATTAAAAGGGCAAATTAGTAAATTCACTAGTTAAATGAATTTAAAATTCATTTAACGTTACACATGGATTAAATATAATAAAAGATGAACAAAAATCATCTTTTATTCTAAGGGGGCAGTTCAAACTCATAAAAAAAGGGGGGAAGGAGTTTTCAAATTTTCAAGCTCAAAATTTGGAGAATCAAGACAAGTTTCAAGCAAAATTAATTTAGGTAAATTGTTCTACACTTGATTCTCTTCATTTTGATAGTAATATTGCATGATAAAAGTTAATTTTAGTTCATGTTATTGATGAAGATGATTATGGAAATTGAATCTTATGATGAAATTAGGGTTGTAGTTATTTGAATTGATGATTTAAAACATGGAATCAAGTTGAATTTGGATTAATTTCTTGTTTGAAGTTATAAACCCTAACCCTAAGAATTAGGGATTTTGGTTAGGGAATTAAATTGAGGATGGAATTGAATAGAATATGATGTTGTAAGCTTGATTTTGATGTTAGATTGAATAATTTCCCAAGATGAGATTTTAGGGACTATTTCGAATTATTTAAGGAATTAAGGGAAATTGTTGAAAAAATATTTTTAGCATTGGAATTGTTGAATTATGATGAAAGTAGCTTGAATTGATGATTAAGGACCAAAATGAAAATTTTGGAAATTCAAGGACCAATTCGGTAATTTATGAAAAATTAAGGATTGGTCTTGAATTTATGGAAAAATTGATAGAATTGAAGATTCAAGCATGTTATGAAAGTTAAAGGATTGAAATGTCACGAAAGGAAAAATAAGGGACTTATTTTGAATTAAAGAATTAGTGAAGGACCAAAGTGAATAAAGTTGAAAGTTAAAGGAAACTTTCTAAGAATATTAGAAATAAATAAATGGTTTAATTGTACATTAATTTAATGTACAAAAGCAATGTAGTGACTAAAATGTCACTTTTATAAAGTTTAAGGACTAAAAGGTAATAGTCCAAAATTAGTAAATGATTGTGGAAATTGTTCAAATTAGGCTTGAACAATTGTTTAATCCTCAAAATGGTCACTAAGGACCTAGGGACCAATTCGGCAACTTTGAAGAATGTTGGGGAAATTTTCAAAAAAAAATTATATTCGAATAGTCATGTTTAAGAATCAAATTAGCAATGTTAGAATTAAGTCGAATACGAGAATGGTAATGTATATGTTCGATTGGTCTTATACAGTTCTAAAAGAGATCGAAGGATAACCACTGATAAAAAGACAGATAAGAACCTCGAGTAAGCTTAGTGAGGCATACTATTCATGGCCTAGGTGAGTGCATTTTCTGTTTTAAAATGCAATTAGGAAGACTTGCGAATAGTCGACCTTAAATTAAAATGATACTGCATTATCTATATATATGTTAATTTATGTTGCCATGACCAATTATGATGAAGCATAAAGCATGAAATATTTATATAATTGATTATAATGATTGATTGATGATAAAAGAAATGCCCAAGTATTGTGTACGAGTGTACATGGTATAGTTGGCATGCCATAGAGTCTTTAGCAGATGCATCCTCATGTTCATGTTATCAAACAGTTGTTGTGACAAAATGATTGTGTCACATGCACTCTGGGGATCTACACCCACTGTGCCCGAGTACACTGTCAAGGTGCTTCATGTTTATAGGGAGCAAAGAGCGTCCCTGAATATGTACTCATCTTCACGTTCACGTTAGACACTACGATTTCAATTCAAGATAACTCGCGTACCTCGATTTCATATAGCGTACTTGGGCAATGATAAAAGAATCATGTCACGTAAATGAATCAAGTCATGTAAACGAATCATGTTACATATATGAATCATGTCATGAATATGAACCATGCCATGCATATGAAATAAGTCATGTATATGAATGATGTCACGTATATGAATCATGCCAAGTACATGAATTATTCCATGTATATGAAGTATGTCACATATATATGAAATATACTATGCATATGAATCATGCCATGTATACAAATTATATTACGTATATGAATTATGCCATGCATATGAATCATGCCATGTGTTCGTATTATGTCATGTATATGAATCATGTCATGTAAATGAATTATGCCACGTATGTGAATCATGCCATGTATGTGAACTATGCCATGTATATGATTTACTTAATAATGATGATGTATTGGAAACTAGACTAAGTTAGAAAAATTATGACTTGCACATGAATATTGACTGACTATGAAAACCTTGTTAGTACGCTGCTACCTTAGACAGAAACTATGCTAGGTTAATGTACAACATGTATTGCTTTATTTTATGCTTGGATAAATAAGATTATTGCCTCACTAAGTTCGTACTTAGCGTGTGTCATTTCACACGTAGGTTCTCCCAAGTAGAATGGCAAGAAGGAGCTATTAAATTGGAAAATCAAGTTACATTAGTAATCATGGTATGTACATCTTAAGTTGTATGTTTGATATCTAGTGGGCATGTACAGATCTGTAGTGATTTAAAGAGACAAACTTTTTTGTAATCTTAAGTTTATAACGTGTTTATGCTGTATTACGAATGTATGAATTTAGAAAAATGGGTTGCTACAAGTAGTTATATTTTTCGATATAGTTAAGTATAGTTTAACCCTAATCGCGTAGTAATTTTAAAATCAAGAAAGGATCTAGGCAGGGAACATAGTCTTCACCGTGTATTATATTTTTATTTCAATAACACATTTATAAATTTTATAAAACAATTCAGGGTCAAAACTAGCTGCTATAGACTGATGTAGTTTTTAATTCCAAACCGAAAAAGGGTTAAACTACAAGATAATTTTGATAAAAAATATATTTCAAGTCAAGTTTTTCTTAATAACTTTGTAACATCTTTAGTTGATAATCTTGTTTAGTAAGTCTTGATATTAAATGGTACAATATGGAAGTTTAAAGGTTATTAACCAATGGTTTAATGTTAACTTGAACGGTCTTAATCATAGAATGTTAAGTCTTGAAATGATTAGAGATATGCAAACTCATAATCGAGTTAAGATTAATAATGTGTATGTATGAAAATGAAACCTAAGCGTTATTAGAATCGTTGTAATAATCTTGTGATTTGAAGAACATGGAAGTTAGAGGCATAATAAGAACTGGTGATTATTGTGTATAGTCCATAGTATGTGAATACATGTTGTATATGATTTGAAAATTAATTAAGATCTTTGAAACATTTAAAAAGGTTTTAAATTACTCTGTTTTTCGAAGGCATGTTTAGTTGTTTGTGCTAAATTGATCAAGATTCTTTGTATGTTTGTTTAGTAACACGTCCTAAGCCGGTTTATTTCCTAGACCGGGTAGGGGTGTTACAAAGCCATACCACATAGGAGTTAGGCCGGGTCACATAGCATCGGTACGTACACTCCGGGTGAGGCTGGGTCCCATAGCATCAGATCTTACACCCTAGGTGAGGCTGGGTCCCATAGCATCAGATCTTACACCCTAGGTGAGGCTGGATCACATAGCATCGGATCTTACACCCTGCTTGGAATCATCCCTCGAGAACACATGGATGACGCTTGGGTCACATAGCATCGGTAACCTCCATCCCCTGAACTTACCATGGTGTTGCAACACGTTTCTTGGGTATCCAGATCCTATCAATTCAAGTGCACACTCGGCACGACTCAACATTTCCATAACAATACATCAACAACTTAACCATTATGAGGTTTACTCACGTTAAGACTCTTTATTCTTATTTATTCACATACGGGGTTGGACATTAGTTTTCTCAATTTTACAAATCATTTCATACCTCTAGAGACCCATTGGGACCTTTACCTCAAATTATCGAACCCCTGAACGAAACCTCAATTTCTTGGGCAGATTGCCCAGTGAGTACCGGTACTCCGATACGGGTATCAGTACTCCTCCATTGGTACCGATACATAAAACAGGTTCAAAAAAAATAAATCCCCAAGCCGTACCAATACGCCCATCTCCGTATCGGTACTGGATATCGGTACGTGAATCACCCTGTACAGATTCCCACTCGTACCGGTACCCTTACTTACCCGTACCGATACGCGAAAGCCTCTCTCGGGCAATGTAACAGTGGGTACCGATACGCCCGAAGCGTACCGATACGCAAACATGCTATTGGAATTCTATTTAAGCTAGGGGTACTGATACTCGGGAAGACGTACCAGTATGCCCTTCATAACTCGGCTCCTTTTTAAGAGAAAGGTACCGATACCGAACCATCTCGTACCGTACGTGAACCTAGATTTCTAGGTCTGTGTTTGAAATTCTCACCTAAAAGCCCCAAACCAGTTGATAACCCCTAAAACTTGACCTACAATTTATTGAAGGTGTTTAGGGTCGGTTTCTACCAATTTTACAAATTATTGACATCAATTACTGATTTTGCCATTAACACCCATCAAGAACATTCAAACATGCTCAAATCACTAGGATGGCATATAAAGCAATTATCTTTATGATATGCAAGAAACAAATGAATTAGAAGTGTACTAACCTTCTTCAAAATACCAGCAACCCTTGATTTTACTAGCTTAAGCCTTCCTTTTTCCTTGAGCCTTAGAATGCTCACCAAGTTTTTTGACTACAAAAGATGGGTGGTAAATGTGTTACAACACTAGTGGGGAGACTAGTAAGATAAAAACACAATTTAAACCAAGAATGAATCCTCCAACACCCCATTCCCGTTATTCCTAAGAACCCCCACCAAAACCCCTTCGTCCATTATTTTAAACCAAACTTACCTTGAATGATAAATCCTTCCAAGCTGGTTATAACTCCCTTACAAAGCAAAACGTGATTCTTACTCTCACTCTAAAATATTCAACCTTTGGTGGAAAAGTTTGAGCAAAGGGAATGAGTTTTGAAGAGGGAAGGAGGCAACCAACATGGTGATCTCATTCCTCTGTATATGCAGAAATTAAATCCCCTTTCCCTCCTCTTTTTCATCCCATGGAATTTCCCACAATACCCTTATGATATTCTCAAAAAATCCATGCCCAAACCAAGACTCAAGCCCAACAAGGGTCATAAAGCCCAATATCAAGGCCCATATGCAGAGTCTGCACTCCCGATTAACCCGGCCCTCGAATTTTGAAATCCGTGTCGTTACAACTCTCCCCTCATTTAAGAAAATTTCGCCCTTAAAATTTACCTTTGGGAAACAAATGCGGGTAAAGCAGCTCCATATCCTTCTCAACTTCCCACTTAGCTTCCTCAACCCCGTGATTTCTCCATAACATCTTTACTAAGGGTATACATTTGTTGCGAAGCTCTTTAACCTCTCTGTCAAGCACTCTTACCGGTTCCTCATTGTATGTCAAATTGGGACTAATCTCAATTTCTTTAAACGAAACCACATATGAAGGATCTGAATGGTAACGTCTCAACATTGATATATGGAACACATTATGGATAAATACCAACTCTAGTGGTAGAGCTAACCGGTAAGCTATAGGTCTAACTCTCTCGATGATCTCGTACCGTCCAACAAATCTCGGGCTCAACTTACCCTTCCGCCCGAAGCAGATAACTCTCTTCCACGATGACACCTTGAGGAAAACCTTGTCACCAACCTCATATTCAATGTCCTTGCACTTTCGATCTGCGTAAGTCTTCTGACGATCAAATGCCGCTTGCAACCTTTCTTTAATAATCTGAACTTTTTTCTCAGTTTGTTTAGCCCTGACCCCATAATCTTCCTCTCGTTAAGCTCCGTCCAACAAAGAGGATTCCTACACTTACATCCATACAAGGCCTCGAAAGGAACCATTTTGATGCTCGACTGAAAATTATTGTTGTAGGCAAACTCAACCAGTGGTAATTGCTCCTTCATAACTGCTTCTCCCAACTCTTTTCAAAATCTATAATACAACACCAGAGCATATCTTCCAAGATCTGGATGACTCTTTTAGATTGACCATCAGTTTAAGGATTAAAAGCTGTACTAAAATGGAACTTAGTGTCTAGAGCCTCGTGAATCTTCTTCCAAAGCCTAGTGGTGAAACAAGGGTCCCTATCAGATATAATCGATGTCAGTACTCCATGCAGTCTTACAATCTCTTTAATGTACAATCTAACCAACTGCTCAAGGGTAAAATCTATGCGTACAAGTAAGAAGTAAGCAGACTTGGTCAAACGATCTACAATCACCCAAATTGCATCATGCTTTCTCTGGATCAACGGCAAACCCGTAACAAAATCCATTGTCACTCTGTCCCACTTCCATTGGGAATTTGAATAGACTGAAGCAAGCCTGAAGGAACTTGATGTTCCGCCTTTATTTGCCGACACGCAAGACACTTGGTCACGAATTCGGATATATCTCTCTTCATGCTTGGCCACCTATAGAAAGAACGAAGGTACTAATATATTTTGTTACTCTCAGGATGCACAGTATATGGAATACAGTGTGCCTCTCTATGAATACGATCCTGAAGAACCTCCAATGCTAGAACACATAATCGGCCCTTAAAGTACAAGAATCCTCCATCTCGTACCTCGAAGTTAGTTTCCTCACCTCTTTAAACTGATTCAATCTTGGCCACAAGGTCCTCATCCATAACTTGCATCTCTTGTATCAAGGTAGGTTCCACTCCAAGCTCGGCTATCAACCCTCTTTCCTCGGTCATTCTTAACCGAACGAACAACGCCCTCAAGTCTGACATAGACTTTCAGCTCAAAGCATCAGCCACTATGTTAGCCTTACTGGGATGACACTCTACTGGGATGATACTCTATGATGCAGCCATAATATTTTAACAACTCAATCCATCTTCTTTGCCTCAGATTCAACTCTTTTTGAGTGAGAAGATACTTCATGCTTTTATGATCCGTATAAAAATAACATCTCTCCCCATAAAGGTAGTGCCTCCAAATTTTTAAGGCGAAGATAACTGACGCCAATTCCAAATCATGCGTGGGGTAATTCTTTTTATGGGGTTTAAGTTGCCTTGAGGAGTAAGCCACAACTTTACATTCTTGCATCAGAACACAACCTAACCCACACAACGAGGCATTGCTAAAGACCATATAATCCTTTCCCAGCTCGGGTTGCATCAACACTGAGGCTTCCGTAAGATACGCCTTCAACTGCTTGAAGCTTTGTTGTCTCTTCTCATTTCACTTGAAAGAGACTCCCTTTTGCAAGAGCTTGGTCACGGGCCCCGCTATGATCAACAAGCCTTTGACGAACTACTTATAATACTCGAAAAGTACAAGGAAACTACGAACTTCTACGATATTCTTAGGGGGTTTCCACTCAACTGCCGCTTGGATTTTCTAAAGGTCAACACGGATCCCATCCGCAGAGACGATGTGACACAAGAACGCCACTTCAGAAATCCAAAACTCACACTTACTAAACTTGGCAAACGGCTTCCTCTCTCTCAAGGTCTGAAAGACAACTCAAAGATGGTAGTCGTGCTCTTCCTCTGAGTGCGAGTACACCAAGATGTTGTCTATGAAAACCACCACGAATTGGTCTAGGTAAGCTTGGAAAATCCGGTTCATTAGGTCTATGAAGGCTGCATGTGCGTTGGTAAGCCCAAATGGCATTACCAAGAACTCATAGTGTCCATACTGTGTCCTAAAAGCGGTCTTTTGAACATCCTCTTCTACCACCTTCAACTGGTAGTAGCCCGATCTCAAATCAATCTTTGAGAATATACAAGAACCTCTTAACTGGTCAAACAAATCGTCAATCCTCGGGAGGGGATAATGGTTATTCACTGTTACCTTATTAAGTTGTCGATAGTCAATGCACATCCTCATTGACCCATCATTTTCTAAATGAACAGGACCGGTACACCTCAAGATGAGATGCTCGGCTGAATAAAGCCTATCTCCAACAACTATTGAATCTGACTTTTTAACTCTCTGAACTCGGTGGTGTTATCGATACGGGTGTTGTTACAGGCATCACCTTAATCCTGAACTCTAACTCTCAATCAGGGGGTAATCCGGGTAACTCCTCAAATAACATATCAGCGAACTCTCTAGCCGTACGAAGATTCTCTAATATCGAACTCTCAACTCTGGTATCCACCACATGAGCCAGAAAGACTTCACAACCTTGTTAAATCAACTTCTGAGCCGTCAAAGCTGACACTACAATTGAAAGATAAGGATTTCTTTCACCCTTAACCACAAGCCGAGACCCATCCAAAACACGAAGTTTCAAACTCTTATTCTTACACCCTAAGCTTGCATCGTGTTCGAAAAGGTAATCCATCCCCAAGATGGCATCAAACTCCTGAAACGGTAGCACCATCAAATCTATAGGAAACACTGAACCTTGAACCTCTATAGGACACCTCCTATACACCTTATCAACTAGCACATCAAAACCCAACGGGCTAGTCACACAGACTCCCACTTCAAGGTCTTCGGCAGTTATGCTCCACAATTTTAATATCCCACTACGGATGTAGGAATAGGTAGACCCCGAATCAACAATAGGAATAGAAAACAAGGTGAACATACCTGAGATAACATCAGTAGCCTTCAAGTGGTAGTAGCCCGATCTCAAATCAATCTTTGAGAATATACAAGCACCTCTTAACTGGTCAAACAAATCGTCAATCCTCGGGAGGGGATAATGGTTATTCATTGTTACCTTATTAAGCTGTCGATAGTCAATGCACATCCTCATTGACCCATCCTTTTCTTAATGAACAGGACCGGTACACCCCAGGATGAGATACTCGGCTGAATAAAGCCCATCTCCAACAACTCTTGAATCTGACTTTTTAACTCTCTAAACTCGGTGGTGTTATCGATACGGGTGTTGTTCCAGGCATCACCTTAATCCTGAACTCTAACTCTCGATCAGGGGGTAATCCGGGTAACTCCTCATATAACATATCAGCGAACTCTCTAACCGTACGAAGATTCTCTAATATCAAACTCTCAACTCTGGTATCCACCACATGAGCCAGAAAGACTTCACAACCTTGTTAAATCAACTTCTGAGCCGTCAAAGCTGACACTACAATTGAAAGACAAGGATTTCTTTTACCCTTAACCACAAGCTGAGACCCATCCAAAACACGAAGTTTCAAACTCTTATTCTTACACCCTAAGCTTGCATCGTGTTCGAAAAGCTAATCCATCCCCAAGATGGCATCAAACTCCTGAAACGGTAGCACCATCAAATCTATAGGAAATACTGAACCTTGAACCTCTATAGGACACCTCCTATACACCTTATCAACTAGCACATCAAACCCCAACGGGCTAGTCACACAGACTCCCACTTCAAGGTCTTCGGCAGTTATGCCCCACAGTTTTAGTATCCCACTACGGATGTAGGAATAGGTAGACCCCGAATCTACAATAGCAACAATAGGAACAGAAAACAAGGTGAACATACCTGAGATAACATCAGTAGCCTTCAACTGGTAGTAGCCCGATCTCAAATCAATCTTTGAGAATATACAAGCACCTCTTAACTGGTCAAACAAATCGTCAATCCTCGGGAGGGGATAATGGTTATTCACTGTTACCTTATTAAGCTGTCGATAATCAATGCACATCCTCATTGACCCATCCTTTTCTTAATGAACAGGACCGGTACACCCGAAGATGAGATGCTCGGCTGAATAAAGCCCATCTCCAACAATTCTTGAATCTGACTTTTTAACTCTCTCAACTCGGTGGTGTTATCGATACGGGTGTCGTTCCAGACATCACCTTAATCCTGAACTCTAACTCTCGATCAGGGGGTAATCCGGGTAGCTCCTCAGATAACATATCAGCGGACTCTCTAACCGTACGAAGATTCTCTAATATCGAACTCTCAACTCTGGTATCCACCACATGAGCTAGAAAGACTTCACAACCTTGTTAAATCAACTTCTAAGCCGTCAAAGCTGACACTACAATTGAAAGACAAGGATTTCTTTCACCCTTAACCACAAGCCGAGACCCATCCAAAACACGAAGTTTCAAACTCTTATTCTTACACCCTAAGCTTGCATCGTGTTCGAAAAGATAATCCATCCCCAAGATGGCATCAAACTCCTGAAACTGTAGCACCATCGAATCTATAGGAAACACTAACCTTGAACCTCTATAGGACACCTCCTATACACCTTATCAACTAGCACATCAAACCCCAACGGGCTAGTCACACAGACTCCCACTTCAAGGTCTTCGGCAGTTATGCCCCACAGTTTTAATATCCCACTACGGATGTAGGAATAGGTAGACCCCGAATCAACAATAGGAACAGAAAACAAGGTGAACATACCTGAGATAACATCAGTAGCCTTCAACTGGTAGTAGCCCGATCTCAAATCAATCTTTGAGAATATACAAGCACCTTTTAACTGGTCAAACAAATCGTCAATCCTCGGGAGGGGATAATGGTTATTCACTGTTACCTTATTAAGCTGTCGATAGTCAATGCACATCCTCAGTGACCCATTCTTTTCCTAATGAACAGGACCGGTACACCCTAAGATGAGATACTCGACTGAATAAAGCCCATCTCCAACAACTCTTGAATCTGACTTTTTAACTCTCTCAACTCGGTGGTGTGATCGATACGGGTGTCGTTCCAGGCATCACCTTAATCCTGAACTCTAATTCTCGATCAGGGGGCAATCCGGGTAGCTCCTCAAATAACATATCAGCGAACTCTCTAACCATACGAAGATTCTCTAATATCGAACTCTTAACTCTGGTATCCACCACATGAGCCAAAAAGACTTCACAACCTTGTTAAATCAACTTCTAAGCCGTCAAAGCTGACACTACAATTGAAAGACAAGGATTTCTTTCACCCTTAACCACAAGCCGAGACCCATCCAAAACACGAAGTTTCAAACTCTTATTCTTACACCCTAAGCTTGCATCGCGTTCGAAAAGCTAATCCATCCCCAAGATGGCATCAAACTCCTGAAACGGTAGCACCATCAAATCTATAGGAAACATTGAACCTTGAACCTCTATAGGACACCTCCTATACACCTTATCAACTAGCACATCAAACCTCAACGGGCTAGTCACACAGACTCCCACTTCAAGGTCTTCGGCAGTTATGCCCTACAGTTTTAATATCCCACTACGGATGTAGGAATAGGTAGACCCCGAATCTACAATAGCAATAATAGGAACAGAAAATTAGGTGAACATACCTGAGATAACATTAGTAGCCTCACAGTCCTCATGTGCCTTGACTGCATACTTTCTCGCAAGAATCCTTACTGTCGACTGAAAAGTACCACCACTCTGATGTCTCGTCACATGAGTCACCCCTCCTCTAGCAAAAACCGGCTCATCTGTGCTGCGAAAGAGTTCCTCTGATTTTGAACTGGGGGGCGACATCAAAAGCCTCAAGACAAACTCTCACAAAGTGGTCCGATGATCCACACCCATAACAAACCTTGGCATTGCTGTGAAACTCTCCATGGTGCTTGCGCCTACACTGGGCACATACTGGTGCATAAGATTTGCTAGACGAGGCTTTAGAACTCATAACAGAAGAGGAGTTGGGCCTTCTACGCCCTGCCGATGCTAACTTGTGATCGAATCTTCCTGATTGGTTAGATGCTCTACCCCTATGATTATAATTTCCTTGATTCCTCCTTGAAGAGAACTGATACTAATTAGAGTGGGAATAACTCCCTCCACTCAGATTGACATTGCCCCCAGCTTGACTATACGTCAACCCTTGCACTTGCTTGAGGGACTTGCCACTAGTGGCCAAATCAGAAAACACCTTTGGTGGATTTACCGTAAAAAAATGTCTGTATTTCTTTCCACAACCCTTTCCTAAACCATTTGTACTTCATCTTCTCTGTGGCAACAAGCTCTGGAGCATACCTACTTAACTATAGGAACTCTTGTTCATACTCATAAACCGGTCAATTTTCTTGCACCAGATGGGTAAACCGGTCTTGCAGACTATCCATGTGAGCCTTTCTAACATACTACTTCTCAAACTTGTCAAGAAAATCATCCCAAGTGGGTTGGTTAGGATACCAGCCCAACTCTATTGTCTCCCACCACTCATGAGTATTCTCCTTCAGAAGAGAAAGAACACACTTCAACTTCTCTCTTGGCTCCAAACCCATTTGATGCAAGATCCAACGTGTATCCCTCAACCATTGATCCGCTTTAATTGGGTTATCTTACCCCGACCCCAAGAAATCCGTTGCACCATATCTACGAAGCCTTTTAATTGGGGCTTCTCAAGGGGTAGCAGAAGCTCTTAGGATAGCACTCACTATCCGATCAAGCGCCCTATGCATATGGGAAAAGTAATTACCTCATTAACGGCCCTCACTCCCCAACCTTTCATTGGTCTCCGGGTTAAAGTCCTCATCAAAGTCTCCTCTTTAGAGCCCCAACTCTCCACTGGATCGTGAGCTCTTATATGCATGTTCAAACTGCACAGATAACAAATAAGGTTACTCCATCAGATATTCAGCCTTATTATGAGTACGACTTCGATGTGGGCATGTATTCACTAGACACCCCTTTTTACGACTCTCTACAACCTCGAGGTTCCTAGAACCGGCTAAACATAAGCTTTGATACCTCTAAATATAACACCCTAATCCTAGTGTAACATTGGGCCTCAAGCCCAGACCGTTTATAAAAATTTTGAGCGAGTTTAGCCCAAATCTATAGTTCATAAACCATGTTCATTTAAAAAGGGTTATACAAATATTCAAGCATTACTTTGGAGCTCCAGTTTAAAACATAGTAATTTAAAACACTCAACATGTTAATAAATCAATACGAGTTGCAGATTACAAAACATAAGGGTCCTATGAATACATTGCCCCTACAAATCTAAGTATTGTACTCTTCGCATATCGATGAACTGAAGTCCTACTCCGATGGCTTCTTGCAAGTATGCAGCAACCTAAAGGCCTGCGTAAGGAAATAACAATTTCAAACGCTGAGCTTGAAAGCTCAGTGGATACACCTCTAATCTACTATGCTTCATGTGGATCATAAACATAAGCATGTAGTCAATCAATGATTAAACAAGTATGAATAATAAGTGGCTCTACTTTGATCGCCTAAACACATGGGATCAACATGATCAATCATAAATCAAATATCAATCAATTTAAGGGCTCACATGGCCCACATACCATACCATACTACATAGGAGTGAGGCTGGGTCATATACCATTAGTACGTACACTTCGGATGAGGCGGGGTCACATAGCATCGAATCTTACACCTGCTCGAAATCATCCCTCGAGCACACATAGATGAGGCCCGAGTCACATAGCATCGGTAACCTCCATCCCCTCAACTTACCATGGTGTTGCAACACGTTTCTTCGGTATTCAGATCCTATCAATTTAAGTACACACATGGCACGACTCAACATTTCCATAACAATACATCAATAGCTTAACCATTATGAGGTTTACTCGTGTTAAGACTCCTTTTATTCTTATTTATTCACATACGGGGTTGGACATCCGTTTTCTCAGTTTTACAACTCATTTCATACCTCTAGAGACCCATTGGGACCTTTACCTCAAATTATGGAACCCCCAAACAAAACCTCAATTTCTTGGGTAGATTGCCCAGTGAGTATCGATACTCCTAAATGGGTATCGATACTCCCCTCTAGGTATCGGTACTCCTCCACGGGTACCGATACACAAAACAGGTTTGAAAGAAATAAATCCCTAAGCCGTACCAATATGACCATCTCTGTATTGGTACTGGATATCGGCACGTGAGTTGTCTTGTACCGATTCCCACCTGTACCGGTACTCTCATTTACCAGTACTGGTACACGAAAGCCTCTCTCAGGCAATGTAGCAGTGGGTATCGATACGCCCCAAGCATACTGATATGCAAACACTCTACTAGAATTCTATTTAAATGAGGGGTATCGATACTCGAAAAGACGTACCAGTACACCTTTCATAACTCGACTCTTTTTTAAGAGAAGTTGTAATCACTCATTTTTATCCGGTTTGTAAATATTGTTAATATATTAGCATAATAATTAACAAGGTATTATTATTGCATGAATACATGTTATATTATATGTTTACTATATGTGTGATTAATGTGTACAAAATATGTGTGTAATATATGTAAGCGCATGCGTATTATACATACTATGTGCGGTGTATGTGTGTCACATGTCACGTACGTTTTAATAGTTTATATATGTACTAGGGTGTATTTGGTTATACTTATTTTGTGTGTATAAGATGCATGTATGTGTGTGCTTGGGTGTATGTGATATATATGTGGTTTGCATGTGCATGTACTATGTATGTTTGTAGTATGTATAATGTTTGTATACTTACATTAATTAAGTGTGTGAGCAAATATATGTATATGTGTGTTCGAATGTTATATGGCATATGTTAATTTGCATGCATGGTTATATGTACATAAATTATATATGTGTATATGTTATTATTATCGTATTATTATTATTATTATTATTACTATTATTATTATTATTATTGGACTAATGTAAAATAAAATCCAAAACATAAAACCCATTAATTAACAGTCCAAGTTCATATAATATTACAAAAAGAAAACCCAAAAAAAATATAATATGGTTTATAAGGCCCATTTTTGGCCTGACCCAATATCTAAAAAACCCTAAAAACCTATCTAATATCCTATCTCTTTCTTGTAGCCGTCACCCTCCCAGCCGTTGGATCAAGATTTGATCCAACGGTCCAGATCAGTCCAAGATGATCCAGCTGGCGCGCGTGTAATTCACTCCGGGACTGCTCGTCTTCCACTCGCGCGTGCGTTGCACGCGCGAGACCGTTCATTACCCCTCTGCCACGTGTCGAGATCATATGAAGCTTTGCTCATCCCAAGGCCAGATCTAAGCCGTTCATTCCCCATGCAATCACAGCCGTTGGATCAGATCTGATCCAACGGCCGTGAGTGAATCTGGCCGAAGACGATGCTGCCATACTCTCTCCACTCCGCCGTACCACCAGTCCAACCACCAGACGTGCAAAAGAGGCAAAAAAATAGATTATCATTAACCAAATCTCATAAAGATAATTATTTTTAGATCTACCAAAAGGAAAAAGATAGCATATATGTAATGAGGTCTACCCTCTTTTGTACCATTTTTACCAGATCTAAAAATACACAAAAAAAAAATTCCCAGAAAAGGTAGCTTCTTCTTTCTTTTTTGCATGTTCATTCGAACCAAAAATAATACCAAATACTTAAAAGAAAAAGGAAAGAATATACCCTTTCAGCTTCGGCCGGCCACATTGTACGGTGGCCGAGGCTGGGATCGCCGATGAACGGTCCCCACACATCTATCTCCTTATCTTCTCCTTTACCCCACCGTCCTTCAAGCTTTCAAAGGTTTTCTTTTTGTTTCGTTTTTTGTAGATCTAGGGCAAAAGACTCATTTTCTTAAAAGTTTGGGTTTGAATCTGAGTTTAGAAATAAAGGAAGGTCATTTTAAGGTTTTTTGGGTTTTCGCCGCTGCCGGCGGTCGGCGGTGACCAACGGCGGACGGCACGACTGTGGGTGACAGTTTCTGGATTTTGAAAGAGCCGGCTTCAAGGTTATAAAATGGGGAGAGGATTTTGTTTTACAAAACAAAAATTTCAAATGACTAAACCCTTAAACCAAGTCTAATAATGTCTATTTATAGACTTTTTTATTTTTAAAATGGTAAAATTACAACATAAGGAGTTCCGCATTTTTTAATTTTTCAAACCGAGTCTGCCCCTTGGTTTATTCACAATCCTGGTCCCTCGTAGTTTTTAAAATCTTTCGTTTTCGTCCCTTAATCAAATGATATCAGTTTTCAAATGGTCAAATTACGCCCCAAGGACTTCCGCGTTTTTGAAAATTTCATTTCAAGCGTGCCGCATGGGTATTTTACAACACCGGTCCTTTTAAGTTTCCTTAGGCTTGTAATCACGTCCTTAAATCGAGTTTTATTTCCTTTTAATTTCTGCCTTTCTGTTTTATTTCTTAGCGTTTCGGTCCTTGTTTTGTGTTCTAAATATTCATTGCTTACTTGTGTTTTTATTTGTTTTTTAGCATGTTCTATTACTTGTTGTATTCATAAATGTCATGTTTGACTGTGTTTATTTATGTTTTAGATAGGTTGTTTTCTTTTTATCATTTTGTCCATATTCATCTTTATATCATACTTTAGTTTGGTTTTCATGGCATGTTTGTTTATGTTAGTATGTGTTTTATGTTTTTAAGTTACATAATAGTGTGCTTTTTTGGTCATGTATAAGGCCATGTTTTTATTTATTTATTTGTGTATGTGTTGTGTGTGATAAGTGCTATGCAAATGTGCAAGTATACACGTCGCAAGTAATAAAGTGATATGAGTATCGAGTATCGTCTCCACAGGGATTGGTTTGGGCCACTTTGCTTAAGTTACTGCACTGTAAAAATAAAAACACAATTGATAATAGAGGTTTTAATTAACGAGAAAAGTAAAAGCAATAAACTAAAAGAATAGATGAAAGAAAAAGAGAGAATAGGCCAGGTTATCGTGAGTTGAGGTGTGATAGCCGATTGAATCGTCTTGGTAAAAGAGTGCAAGGGCAACTCAGTTGCCGTGGTAACTTGCACAGCGGGGTTGCCTTGGCAACTAATCGATGGTTGCCTGGGCAACTAGCTGGGAAACTACTTGGGCGTCTGGGCAGCAACTTCAAGGTTTGGCGGAGCGTTCTTCAATGGTTTCTTCTTATCCCTAAGTCGAAACTCTAGCTACTTGTGCATGCCTTGATAATACATCCCTGCGTGAATCAAGGGTGAACAACAACCAATCTTGCACTCCTCTTAGCCGTTGAAATCCTTAACTTATTCCTAAGCCAGATTAATCTTCACCATCAATAGATTGAATAAAGACCATACTCATTCGTTTCTTGAATCTAACTCTCCCGATATTAGATAAATAGATGAAGTCACGAGATCCTCTCCCAATTCACTCGCAAACAAGAATAAGAACCAAGAATGAATAAACCTTGAATTGAAAGTGCAAACTCTTATTACCTAAACAAAATCCAATTGTTTCTCACAACAACAAAACACAATAACCCCAACCAATTAAGTTAGTTCATGGTTGGGTTCAAAAGATATACAAAGAATAATCCCCAAACCATGAATCTAATGGAAGCAAAGAAGAAGAAGAAATCGAACTCTCTCCCTCCTTGCTATCTTGTCAAAATTTCCCTCTTGCTCTCTATCGAGTTGTTGAAATTCCCCTAGCCTTCTCCCCCTTGGATTGTCGAAATCTCCTTGCTATTTATAGGGCTAGGCCAAAGTCCTTCTTTGAGGAGGAGTTTGAGTTGGAATTAAATTATCTTTAAAGAATATAATTCTTTATTATAATTATATTCCTATTAGAACTTCTCCTATCTTCTTGGAATTTAATTCTTCTTTAATCTCTGCATGGCAATCAAATTCCTTTGGGCTTGGGCCTTGCTCCATGTCATCTTGGGCTTGTATAGTCATTAATGTCGACATCCTTATTGCATTTTCTCTTTGTCGACAATTGCCATGGCAACTGGCTCGGCGTCTCCTTCATACATTGCCCTGGCAACTAGCTCGGCATATCCTTCATGCATTGCCCTGGCAACTAGCTCGGCATTGCTTTGGCAAGTGATCCTGCACATACACACACAAAAACACACCAAAACAGCATCTTTTTCCACAAAAATCACCAGGTTATGTAATCAAGCTCAACAGTGGAAAGAAACATGAATTAATGCATGAATAACTAATTATGCAACTAATATGAGCTTAAGTCTAACAATAATATGAGTAAAAAGGGTAATAAAAATAGTACTTTTGAACACTTATCACGCCCCCAAACTCGAACTATTGCTTGTCCTCAAGCAATGCAAACTAACAATTACCTGCCAAGACTTTAATCATCAAAGACATGCTTCAAACTTGAATTCAAACCTCGGAACCGTGGCACAAAGTATGATCACCTTTTAATTTTTCAGATAACACAAAAATTACCCGGAACCAAACTATAGTGTTCGTGACAATGTGTGTGCGTAGTTGTGTATAAGTTGATTTTCAAGATTCTATGTGAACAATAGGCTTTTATCAATTTAAGTACCGAGACATTTTTTTTATTTTCACTAGAGCCAATTTCGGGCACCTCTTAGCAAAGTAAGCAATTTCTCATTTTATTTTAGTCGACTAGAGCCAATTTCGGGCACCTCTAGCAATTCTTTAATGTGCATTAACTACTAGAGCCAGTTTCGGGCACCTCTAGCAAGAAAGTGTATTTACTACTAGAGCCAGTTTTGGGCACCTCTAGCAAGAAATTAACTTTTAATTTTCAATTTTAAATTTACCCAAATTTTAAGCAACCTAAGTTCACTAAGTTTCTTTCAATCAACAAGCCACAACCGTGTAAAAAAAATTCAGTATCATAGTAAAATTCTAAGCTCTTTTCATGTAATCCTAAAAATAAAGGTTCTTTCAATTAAGTGCAGTGGCAAAAATTCATCATTGGATATTCAACAAGTCTTAAGCAATTAAATCAAATTAAAGGCATGGCAAGTAACATATGCAACCTATATGTGATTGCTAAAGATGAATGCAACTAAACATGAAACTAACTAGAAACCAACACCCCCCAAACTCGAGAGAAGCATTGTCCTCAATGCATGTAAGAGTGAAACAAAATTTAAAAGAAACTAAATGAAATGAGTTAGTCGAAGAGGTCGTCACCTCGAGTGATAAGTTTCCTTCGTGCCGTTTGCTTGATTCATTTTTCAGTCGGTGGTTGAATGCTGGTGCCGTGTGAATAGCATTGCTTTGATTTGATCCATGTTTGCCGATGCAGGTTCACTTGCATGGGCATCGAGTTTCCCGGCCATAGTTGTTGCCTGGGCATCGCCAGCTTTACAGTGGTTGCTTTGTGGCAAGTAGTCGGTAGTGAATTTCCTTAGCATGGTGGTTGTGAGTCTTGTTGCGGAAAAGAAAACCTGTAAACTAAAGATAATGAAGAAAAATAAAATATATCCTAAAAAATAAAGAGAAAAAATAACCAAAAATAATAGAACAAAATAGTTCAAAAAATAAAAATAAAAATAAATGTATCAGTAGTTGTCGTGGCGTCGAGGGTTGCCGAGGCATGCACATCCATGGGTGCCGAGGCGTCAGGGGTTGCCGAGGCGTGAGCGTCCATGGTTGCCGAGGCGTGCGTATCAGGAGTTGTTGCGGTGTTGAAGGTTGTCATTTTCGATACTTCTTATAGTCCATCTGCACCCTCCATCGGGTGATAATATTGCCCAAAAAGAGTTTGGCCAATGTGCTTGCCACTACTCCCTTTTGCGTTACCATGGTGGATGTGTCTTTCTTCTTTGTTCGCTTCTAGTCCATGTATACTCTCCACCTTTCTACTATTCCTGAAGGCACAAATATATTAATAGGAAAAATTATATCCATTCTCAACCATTCAATTACCTCATTCTTGTCGACTTCTATCATGGTTGGATGTAGCCTTTATTGTCGTGGCAATTGCTGCTCAAGCCAATTGTCGTGGCAATCAGTTGTCAAATTTTGCTTTAAGTCAAGGGAAGAATCAATTTTCTGAAGACCTTTATGAATCCAAACACCTTTTTCTTTTGGCCTCTCAAACATCTCCATGAGTAGAGATTTCGATGGCTTCAAATCTACCAACCTCGATTCCTCAAGACATACCTGCAATGGACGAGGTGAGTTTTTAAAGAATTCAAAAGGTTCAACTATTACCTGCTCATATTCCATTGGAAAAGTATTATCATCTCGTTGATCTTGCATGTGGTCGAGTAATTGTCGTGGCAATTGTAGATGAGAGCAATCTACACATTCCTGCTTCAACATCAACGTTATAACTTTCTGGGCATCAGGTTCCTCAGAATTTGCTGTAGTATTGTTGTTCTCAGCTTCACCGAGTGTTGTCGCGGCATTGCTCTGTTCAGGCTCCTCAATCATTGCCGAGGCAATTTGTTGTTCAAGCTCATCATGTGTTGGGCAGTCTCTCTCATTGGCATCCTCTTGACTTTGAGGTTCTAGTTGTTCCTCACACATCGGAGAGATTTCTTTGTATTGCTCCTTATCCTCTTGCCTTGGGACGTCAGTATCCCTAGGAATGAATTGTTGGTGCATGTTATCCATGACATATGTGGATCTCCCCAATTGATCTTCTGAATCCCCTAAGGTTGCATCCCACTGAGCTATCCTCGTATCCATAGATTTTGATAGTTCTCGAATCTCTTCAATTGATCCGTCAAGTCTAGCCAAGGAAGCTAGTAACGTTTCCTCCAAGGAATTGGAATGCTCTTGAAAAGGACTACATTGCCATGGCATATCTGTTCTTCTTGGCAAAATTGTTATGGTAAAAAAAAATTTGAGCTTTTTGACCATACCATGAAGAGTTTTGTTGTTGGTTCCCTCTATGGTCCTCCATGTAGTTATATGCACCGAAAATGTGAGGGCAATTTTCAAACACATGATGTTCTCCACACATAGCACAAGATTTTTCCATGGTATAAGTTCTTTGGGCTTTTCTCGGTTGGTATAGGTAATCATCAAAGGGTGCAAGGAACTCTTGATTGGATTGATTCATATCTTCCAACATCATCTCTCGAATAGATTGGCTTTTATTTCCCGACATGTTGATGTCCCTTAACTTAGAAGCGCACCTATTTTTTTTTTTTTTTGATAAAACAAACAAAAAGAAAAGTTAGTAAAACTAATAGAAAAAATGCAATAACAAAAACAACTAACACCAATTTCAATCCCGAAAGAACGGCGCCAAAAAACTTGTTGCGTGTGATAAGTGCTATGCAAATGTGCAAGTATACACGTCGCAAGTAATAAAGTGATATGAGTATCGAGTATCGTCTCCACGAGGATTGGTTTGGGCCACTTTGCTTAAGTTATCGCCTTTGTGAAAATAAAAACACAATTGACAATAGAGGTTTTAATTAACGAGAAAAGTAAAAGCAATAAACTAAAAGAATAGATGAAAGAAAAAGAGAGAATAGGCCAGGTTATCGTGAGTTGAGGTGTGATAGCCGATTGAATCGTCTTGGTAAAAGAGTGCAAGGGCAACTCAGTTGCCGTGGCAACTTGCACAGGGGGGTTGCCTTGGCAACTAATCGATGGTTGCCTGGGCAACTAGCTGGGCAACTACTTGGGCGTCTGGGCAGCAACTTCAAGGTTCGGCGGAGCGTTCTTCAATGGTTTCTTCTTATCCCTAAGTCGAAACTCTAGCTACTTGTGCATGTCTTGATAATACATCCCTGCGTGAATCAAGGGTGAACAACAACCAATCTTGCGCTCCTCTTAGCCGTTGAAATCCTTAACTTATTCCTAAGCCGGATTAATCTTCACCATCAATAGATTGAATAAAGACCATACTCATTCGTTTCTTGAATCTAACTCTCCCGATATTAGATAAATAGATGAAGTCACGAGATCCTCTCCCAATTCACTCGCAAACAAGAATAAGAACCAAGAATGAATAAACCTTGAATTGAAAGTGCAAACTCTTATTACCTAAACAAAATCCAATTGTTTCTCACAACAACAAAACACAATAACCCCAACCAATTAAGTTAGTTCATGGTTGGGTTCAAAAGATATACAAAGAATAATCCCCAAGCCATGAATCTAATGGAAGCAAAGAAGAAGAAGAAATCGAACTCTCTCCCTCCTTGCTATCTTGTCGAAATTTCCCTCTTGCTCTCTATCGAGTTGTCGAAATTCCCCTAGTCTTCTCCCCCTTGGATTGTCGAAATCTCCTTGCTATTTATAGGGCTAGGCCAAAGTCCTTCTTTGAGGAGGAGTTTGAGTTGGAATTAAATTATCTTTAAAGAATATAATTCTTTATTATAATTATATTCCTATTAGAACTTCTCCTATCTTCTTGGAATTTAATTCTTCTTTAATCTCTGCATGGCAATCAAATTCCTTTGGGCTTGGGCCTTGCTCCATGTCATCTTGGGCTTGTATAGTTATTAATGTAGACATCCCTATTGCATTTTCTCTTTGTCGACAATGGCCATGGCAACTGGCTCAGCGTCTCCTTCATGCATTGCCCTGGCAACTAGCTCGGCATATCCTTCATGCATTGCCCTGGAAACTAGCTCGGCATTGCTTTGGCAAGTGATCCTGCAGATACACACACAAAAACACACCAAAGCATCATCTTTTTCCACAAAAATCACCAAGTTATGTAATCAAGCTCAACAGTGGAAAGAAACATGAATTAATGCATGAATAACTAATTATGCAACTAATATGAGTTAAGTCTAACAATAATATGACTAAAAAGGGTAATAAAAATAGTACTTTTGAACACTTATCAGTATGCATATTATGTCATATGTTATGTACTAGGTATTAGTTTCTTTGTTAGCATGTTGTTTTGATTCGTGAAATTAACATCATAATACATTTATGTCATGCATATGTTACATTGTGTTTTATTTTTAATATGTATGTATTCTTGAAGTATGTGTTTTTTATTTCCCACATGTTTTTCATTTATGCCTCGTTATTATTATTATTATTATTATTATTATTATGTGTTATGTTCGTGTTTTATCATATTGGTTTAATTTTGTGATATCCATGTTTTTCATTATTTATTTTGTCTTTTACCATGTCAATGCGAATGCATGTTTCCAAATTACTTCTCTAAGGTTGCATAATGAAATATATAAATTGTCAATGCGGTGCCCTTTTATCCGAGCATAAACGGGGCCAGTATCAGGCGTAGTGATAGTGGTTGGGCGTTTACCCTCGGATAACGGGGCCTTTAAAATTAATTCGCAATTATAACCGAATTTTAAACTAATCGTCACTTTAATCCGGAAAGTCTAATATCAATAAAGCGGTAATTATTAAAGTACCAAATTTGGGCGGTGTGGGGGTGCTAATCCTTCCCCATCCGTAACCGACTCTCGAACCCAACAGTTTTTTAAATCTCTGGTTTTATGGTGTCCGGCCTACCTAAGTGGCCGGTGGCGACTCCAATTTCTAATATAACGCATTTTTTCAAAACCCCACAGAATAAACGTTTTATATCCGAAAAATCACCAACACCTCAAACATTACGAAAACACGTTTTTTTAGCGAAAAAGGACATCGCTACAGATGGCGACTCCGCTGGGGTCGGTTTTTTGTTTTTTTCAAAAACAAATGAGAGTCAAGCTTTTTAAATAATTACCGCTTTATTAATATTAGAAATTCCGGATTAAAGTGATTATTAAATTAACATTTGGTTATAATTGCGCGTTTATTTTAACGCATTTTAAATATGGCATATAAACCCGTTTTTTTAAGTGGGGGGAAAACGCTAATGCTCTCGTGGAGATATCGTTATCCCGTATGGGCCTAGCAAGTACCTTCGGGGCTCGAGTACCTTATGCTTTCGTAAGGATATCGTTCCTTCGTGCAGGCATAAGCGAATGGGTCCCCCTGAATTGAACCCGGTTGAAAGGAGCCTATAATGGGTGATGACCGGGGGCCTTGCTACTCTTAGTAGAGGACAGCAAGGACAATTTGGGTACCTCCTAGAACCAAAACTGCATATAGAGAACACATAGAAACCCACCCTGTTAGAGCCATACGGATAACCTAGGTGTCTTAGATGGAATGTAAATAGGATTGCCTTGTTTGCTTATCGTATTTTGTTTGCCCTTTATTTACGTACTTATCATTTTTGTCTGGTACTGACTTGTTTTCTTTTTGCTTTGTTTTTGAATACCATCGCATTCGCATTACACAGGGCATTGGTTCCCGAGTGATTTCTCCCATAATAGAAGATTGTTCATGATGGACCAAAAGTCCTTTGACCTGAAGGAAAGGGGTCCAATTCCAGAGTTCTATCCTGAGACTAGACTAGGGACAGCTGAAGAAGAATCATTCAAGGACTCCAGAACAGCTTCGGTAAGCAGTGTCAATTCTGGGGACAAACAAGATGAAATACAAGAACTAAAGAAGCAGATGTCTGAGATGATGGACCAGATGAATGCCATGATGAAAGGCAAGCAGCATGTCGAACTCAGAAAAGATTCGATCGAGGATCAGAATGTGGAACAGAATAGTCAGAATGTCGAGATAGACAACACCGTTAAATATGACAAATCGAATCCATTTGTGATCAATCTCAAGAAGCAGACAAGTAGCATATCTGGGATAGATACCAAGGGAACAGAGGCAAAACCAGGGGAAGTTCGAGAATCTAATGACATCAGAAGGCATTATCCTATACCCATGAGATACACTGAGTTACTTTCGTTGCTTGTCGAAAGGAGCCTTATCATACCAGTGAAGTCTGTACCAAGAAAATATACCAAGTGAACTCGTTGTCCCGTATATCAACATGTCAACCTTGAATCCAAGTCTAAACCTTAACCACTTTTACTCTTCGATTGTAACAAACTCTGGGCATAAAGGCTCAACCGTAGAAAATCTTACTCATACTCAACACTGTTTTGACACCTTGAACCAACTGCAAGAACTGATCTCTCATCTCCTTCATAAGAGCTTCACTAACGTACTTTTTCCTGATTTATCCAAGGAAATATCCCATGTTGAGAAAACAGGCTGTAGTCCCAACACAACGGTCTCTCACCATTCATATGCATTGCCTTTAAGAAAAAGATGATACAATCAGGATCCCCCTTAAGACTACTCCACATCTACCTCAGATCACTCTGAGTGTCTCATAGCCATCAATTCGATTGATCATGTCATCCATTTCTGACCCTTTACTATCCTTGGATTCGTAATAATAATGCTCCTCCTATTTAAGGAACATGGCTCTCTTCAGGACTTTCATGGTCGTTTCTCGGGCCACCTGACCCAAACTAGTCTGAACCGCGTTAAGAATGTGGTGGTTCATCATTCTCAACCAAGGGTTCGGTTCTCTTTAAACCTCGAAGCTTTCAACATGACGCTCGACATCTCAAGCTAGCTCATCCGAATAAACAATCAATGGCCAAGATCATATCAATTCATTAAAAAGATAAATCCACTGAGTCTGTCAACCACATATCCTCAAGCATTACTCAATTATTGCCTTGCACAATGCCCACGATGTCCTTTTGGTCACTACTTTAAACAATTGTAACAAGCATACCTTACTCGAGATCTCAGAGCATTCAACATACTAAGAGCGTACTTGGGACCTCATAGCCCTCATGTACCTCTCAACATTAAATGGAAATGCATATCCGTTAGGCGTGCCACATCCCCATCACATTGTACCCCATCATTAGGGGTCGCTTACTACGGATGAAGGAACTCCCGATTGATACTCTACCATTGGTCAATTGAAAGTAAGTCCTCTTATCCGTTTTATAAGGGTCGTCCACCAATACATGAAATTTCCTCACTAGAGGTTCTCACTATACATTTAAGGCTTCAAGTTAGCTTACGGCACATAACCATGATTACTACTTGAGTGATGGAAGGAGGGCACGCCCTCAACTCTTCCATTCTTCTATGAACACAAGCTTAACGTCTGAGATAACTCTGATCTCAGAATCATCCTCAAAGAAATCAACCAACATCACAGCACTCACGACCATGATCAAATCTATCTTAATTTCGTAACCATCGACACATTCGAACACAAGACACACCATCCAGATTCGAATCTTGAAAGAGTACAACTTAGACACAAGGGCTCGTATTCGCTAGATACCTATCTATGAGTCCTAACCACCACGAGGCTTTTTGAGAACCGGCTAAACCTAGGCTATAATACCACTAAATGTAACACCCTCGACCCAGATGTCACATTTGGGCCTCAAACCTGAAACCCAACCATAAAATTTTCAACCTAGTTTAGCCCAATCCACAATTAATTTTAAAAATCATTATATTTAAATCAAATAAAGTATAAATAATATTTGAAATATATACAGCAGAGCTCCTTTTAAAAATTACATTATAAACCTTTGACTCAATCATTTAAAAATCCAAATACAATTTACACTGTACAATAGGTTCCTACGAATACATAGCCCAAAGACTTAAGTACTATACTCTAAAGAAATGAGGCACTGAAATCCTTCATGATGGTGCACCTCCAAGAACGTGCCAAACCTACTAACCTAGGAACGAAAATAACGATTTCGAACGCTGAGCTAACAAAGCTTAGTGGATACACCGCCACTCAACCATGCTTCATGCAAATCATAAATAAAGTAATGCAACATGAATGATATCATGGAAATATAATGACGGTGCTACCATAACTGCCTAAACACATAGCATTATGAATGTATGATCTCACACACAGCATGCACTTATACATCATTAACCCACACAGTATCACAAAGATAAATCAAACAATATTAAGCGAGGTCCTCGCTCGCAAGCATTGGAATCCTACACTTTGAGTGAGGCCCGCATCTACAAAATATTGGGATCCTACACTACGAGTTATACATGTATCTATAAAGCATTGGGATCTTATACTCGTAGGGATGGGGCCTACATCCACACAGTATCGAGATCTTCTATCCGTGCTCGGAACCTCTCCTCAAGCACCTTCAAATGAGGCTCGTATCCACATAGCATCAGGATCTCTATTCATAAGCCTTCAAGGTGTTGCAATATACATTATTGGGTATTCGGATCCCATCCAACAAGACTCGACTAAGTAGGTGTCCTATCAGCACACAGTAAGGACTTTACTTCCACATAGCACACAATATCGACACAGTGCTACACCGCACCCAGCTCTAACACATTTACCATCACCTTATGGTTTCTATAAATTATTATACCACCCATTGAGCTTATCAATTTATTAACATGTTATGAAAGTACACATTAGTCGTTCTCATTAATTTATCTCATTATTCAAGGAGACTCAACTATATAGGTGTCCCCTCAGCACACAGTAAGGACCTTTTTACCATACAAAGTCAAACAATCCACTTAGGATCCATGGGGTTAACTATCACAAGCAATTCTCCCAATATTTACCAAGTTAATCGTCCATTAATTCATATATGAGGTTTAAACATCAATTTCTCAACTTTGATATTTGTTTTATACCTTAGGAGACCCCTTAGCCCATTTACATTGAATTATAAAACCCCTGAATGCATACTCAAATTTCTTAGGTAAATTGTCCAGTGAGTACTGATACTCCTACATGTGTATCGGTACGCTCTCTAGGTACCGGTACTCCTCCTCAAGTACCGATACTCAAATTAGGTTCGAAAGAATTGGTGCCTCAAGTCGTACTAATACGCTCACCCCCGTATCGATACTCAGTATTGGTACGTAAACCACCTCGTGCCGATTCCTACTCGTACTGGTACTCCTACATTTACATACCGGTACGAGAAAGCATTCCTCAGGAATATAACAGTAGTACCAATACACCCCTAGCGTATCGGTACATAAAAACACTATTGGAATTTCCATCAAGCATGGGGTATCGGTACGTGCCCAGTAGTACCGGTACGCCACTCACAAATTGCCCCTCATTTAGCTCATATGCGTACCGATACTAGACCCCCAGTACCAGTATGCGAGACTAGAATTTCAAAGTCTATGTTCAGATTTCACCCAGAAATCCCACTTTACTTATATGGTTAAGCCCCAAATCGATCCTACAAGTTATGGTGAAGTTATTAAGTAAGTTACTACCAATTTTAATCCCTAACAACATCAATTCCACATTTTACCATTGAAGATCACCCAAAGCATACCCAAACCACAAATGCCAAAATTATGCACAAAGCCTATTTTTATGAGTTTCATGAATTCATAGGAGTTAGTGGTGTACTAACCTTAGATTTAAGCTGATGACAAAGCCTTCAAAAACCCATTCTCGTTCTTCCTCTTCAAACCCCAACATAACCATTATAAGCAAAGCTTACCTCAAAATAAAGATCCTTTGATGTTGAACAATCTTTCTTCACTGCCCAAAACGAGATTTGCACCCAAGAACTCAAAAATTCTTCCTTTGGTTGAACCATGGTGAAAGAAGAGAATAAGGGTTTATGAAAAGAGGATAAGAGACAAGGGTAATCTCGCCCTCTTCCAAGAATACAGAAAAAAAATAAAGATTGATTGTTAGGATTTATGTTTTGATATAATAATTGAAAAATAGTTTTGGACTAAATTTAAAAGATTTCAAAAAATAAATTTAAGTCCAAACAACTTGAAAATAAGTTTGAGAAGTTTTTGAGAGGTTTTGGAAATGTTTTTAAAGTAGCCAGACTAAAGATTTCTAACTGCCCGTACCGATACGATAAACCTCATATCGATACAGATAAGGGTTTGAGCTACAGTAATTTTCTAGTAGTGAAAAATCGTACTGATACGCCCCTAGGTATACCGATACAGGTAGGATCATACCGATACACTTGTACGCGTACCGATCCAGATTTTAACTACCCTCAACGGCTATTTCCCAATGGCTATTTAAATTGTAGGGCATACTAAAATGAACCAAGGCGTACCGATACGATGTACCGATACGGGCAGGCAAATTGTGCATAACGACTAGCACCTGTAACGATACGAGTACACGCGTACCGATACAAAAAGCTGCAAAACTACATTTATTGCGGGAAATAAAGCCTCTAACGGCTCCAATTCAATCCCAATGGTCTTCAACGGCTAAAAACTCAATTGGGACTATAAAAAGACTCTTCAAGCTTCAGCAACAACTAATGATTCAATTGTCAACAACATTAAGATGCCAAAATTGTCTTAGGGCTTTCAATTCTCATTCTTTGTATAAACAATACTTGTGAGCTTTAATTGTCACATTTGCTCAAGTGTTTAGGTTTGGGTGAGTGAGCTTTAGAGAGCAAACAAACACCTTTAAGAGGGATTTCAGTTTGCTTAAGAATTCTCTTGTTTAAGAGTGATCCTAAAGCTCGATTTGTGAGCTTTGGATGCTAGGCTTGGTGAGTGAGTCTAGGATTGTAAGGGTTGCCTCCTAAGCCTAGAAAAGGGGAAGAATTCTTAGTGAATTGGTTGAAATCCTTAGTGGGGAAGCTAAAGTAGTGGATGTAGGCTTTGGTTAGAAAGCCGAACCACTCTAAATCTTTGTGTTATTTTCTTTATCTTTTGCTTCCACCACCAACACCCAAAAATCGACTTTTCCACCACTTGGCAAGCAATCCAGTTAAAGGAATTCAAGCTCATCAACTCTACAATTGGTATCAAAGCAAGGCTCAATCGAGAGGGATTAACACCCTATTGAGGTGATCCAGCAAGCTCGACCATCAAACAAGTCAACCAATTTCCATGGCATTATCTATCGACAAACCGTCCTTCTTCAATGGTGATCACTATGCTTATTGGAAGTGTAGAATGATGTTCTTCATGAAAATGAAAGACTACCATCTTTGGGACATAGTTGAAGATGGACCGTTCGTGCCAAATCAGAGCAAGACGGAATGGAACGCGGAAGATTGCAAGAAGATAGAGCTCAATTGCAAGGCTTTGCACATTCTATTTTGTGCATTGGGCCAGGATGAGTATGCCAAAGTATCTTCCTATGAGAGTGTGAATGAGTTATGGGACAAACTTGAAACAATCCATAAAGGGGAAAATAAGGTAAATGAGACAAAGATTGGTCTACTCAACCTCGAATACGAAAACTTCAAGATAGACCCATATGAATACATCAAGAGCATGTTTGACCGGTTCTCTAGAATCATCAACAAGCTAAAAGGACTTGGAGAGGAGATTCTAAAGACAAACTCATTCAGAAGTTGATTTATTCACTTCCCGAATCATGGGAGAGCAAGAAGACGGCTATCATTGAAGTCAAAGACTTGAAAAAGCTCAAGCTTGAAGAGCTCGTAGGATCTCTTCTCACCCATAAGATAATGTCTCTACCCTTGAGAAGGGAGAAGGAGAAGATAATCAAAGAGCTTGGAATCGAAGATCTCAACATTATAGCTCTTAAATCCTCCAAAAGCAACCAAGAAGAATCAAGTGGGGAGGAAAGTGATGATGAAGAGATGGCCTATCTCTTCAAAGAATTTGCACGATTCATGAAGAGCAATAAAGAAGAATCCAAGCATGAATCAAAGAAAAAGATGGTGGATTCCCCCAAGTGTTCAAATTACAAGAAGACGAGCCACGCCAAATACGATGAAGACTCTACCGATCAAGAAGCCAACCTATGCTTAATGGCCATCAATGAGGGGAGGTAACTTTTAACTCATCTTGTTCAAATTCAAATGCATATACTTTTGATGAGTTACAAGAAGCCTATGACCAATTGGTTTTTGAGTTCAAGGCTTCATTTTCAAAAAATAAAAAGATGATTTCAAAATTGAAAATAAAAATTATTTTCTTTTAAAAACCAATTTGGAATTTGAAGCAAAAATCAAATACTTTGAACTTAAAGTTTTAAATTTACAAAATTTGCTTCAAAATTTAGAAAAAGATCATCAAAAGGAAGTAGATGATCTTAAGAAAGAAAAAGATTTGATTTCCAATAAACTTCAAAAGAAAAATAATTTGGGAAAATCAAATTTTTATGTGAGACAATCTAGTGCCCCTAGATTTGTAAATGAAAAATGTTTTAGAAGTATTTGGGTCCCAAAAGGACTAAGTACTTCACATAAAAATGATGAAATTGAAAAATGGATTCCTAAGGGGGCTAAACTATGTGCTACTAATGTCTATGGATCCAAAGCAATTTGGATACCAAAATCTTTGTGATTGTCTTGTTTAGGTGTGATGGAGCTTTGATCAACAAGTGATGGAATTGAGGGAGAGCTCTATACACACAAAAGATGAACACTTGAAGAAGGAAGGCTTCACATCCTCCATTTGATTCAAGTGTGGTAAAATTAGTTGAATTTTGTTTATTTTAATTTAATTTATTTATTTTAATTCAACTAGTTTATCATATATGTTGGACTAACGTTTGAATGATGCTTGAGTAAGGGGGAGTCAATTTTAAAATAAAACTTATTTTTGTCAAATTTTTTTAACTCTCCATTGTTATTGGTCTTTAAAGTTTGAACTATTTTTGATATAACAAAAAGGGGAAATGTTTTGAAATTTTGATTTTTCAAATGAATAAGGGGGAGCTTATAAGATTTTCAACAATTAATCTCTTATTCAAATTTTATTTTTACTAAGGGAGAGAATCTCAAAAACAAATTTTCAAGTTGGTTTTATTATATCAAAAAGGGGGAGATTGTTAGGATTTATGTTTTAATATAATAATTGAAAAATAGTTTTGGACTAAATTGAAAAGATTTCAAAAATGTTTTTAAGTCCAAACAACTTGAAAATAAGTTTGAGAAGTTTTTGATAGTTTTTGGAAATGTTTTAAACGTTTTTAAAGTAGCCAAACTAAAGATTTCTAACTGCCCGTACCGATACGGTATACCCCGTATCGATACAGATAAGGGTTTTTTCAGTAGCGAAAAATCGTACCGATACGCCCCTAGGCGTACCAATATGAGCAGGATCGTACCGATACGCTTGTACGCGTACCGATACGCTTGTACGCGTACCGATCCAGATTTCAACTACCCCCAATGGCTATTTGAATTGTAGGGCGTACCGATACAGCATACCGATACGGCCCAAGGCGTTTCAATACGGGTAGCCAGATTGTGCATAATGGATAGTACCTGTACCGATACGGGTACAGGCGTACTGATACGGAAAGCTGTAGAATTGCATTTATTACGGGAAATAAAGCCTCCAACGGTTCCAATTTAATCCCAACGGTATTCAACAGCTAGAAACTCAATTGGGACTATAAAAGGACCCTTCAAGCTTCAGCAACAACTAATGATTCAATTGTCAACAACATTATGATGCCAAAATTGTCTTAGGGCTTTTAATTCTCATTCTTTGTATAGACAACACTTGTGAGCTTTAATTGTCACGTTTGCTCAAGTGTTTAGGTTTGGGTGAGTGAGCTTTAGAGTGCAAACAAACACCTTTAAGAGGGATTTCAGTTTGCTTAATATTTCTCTTGTTTAAGAGTGATCCCAAGGCTCGGTTTGGGAGCTTTGGATGCTAGACTTGGTGAGTGAGTCTAGGATTGTAAGGGTTGCTTCCTAAGCCTAGAAAAGGGGAAGAGTTCTTAGTGAATTGGTTGAAATCCTTAGTGGGGAAGCTAAGGTAGTGGATGTAGGCTTTGGTTAGAAAGCCGAACCACTCTAAATCCTTGTGTTATTTTCTTTATCTTTTGCTTCCACCACCAACACCCAAAAATTGACTTCTCTACCACTTGGCAAGCAATTCGGTTGAAGGAATTCGAGCTCATCAACTCTACATGGATCAACATTTTTCCCTCTATCACGTGGAGATAATTACCTTGCTACCCTTCTTTCATCCTCCTAACCCAAAATTAACCCAACACTTAAGCCCAAAAACAAGTGGGAAGCACACTAAGGTTCTCGGTGCCCAAATATCTTGGCCCAACCATTAGGCTCGCCTCAGTTTAACCCGACTTTCAAATTTCAAAATTTGGGTTGTTACACAGATAATTATGTTGTTGAATGTATCCACAAACACCAGGGATGTAACTGAATGATCAGTGTATCACAATTATAGATGATGTACAACCTACGGAATATAACAAAATACGTCGAACCTCATACATGCTCTGTTCAAAGCTATCCAGATTATCTTAACTTGGATGTGCAGTACAACAAGTAAAATCCAATCCAATACGTGGGTTCCATCATAAAAATTATTAGTGTTTTCATTGTACCATCTTTCTAATTAATATAAATTGTCTTTTAAGCATTTGTGTAGAGTTTTAAATATAGATAATTAGAAATGAAATTTAAATTATATTTATTATAATTATTCTATTTTCAAATGGTTATTTTGAAATTTGAAATTTGTAATCCAAACTCGCTCTTTGCTAAGCGCAAGTATCAATTATAACAACAGGTGAAAAGATGCGTTTTGTCAGTATTTATAGGAACACGCGTTTGGCTAAGCGCGGGTTCTATAAAAAATGGATAAGGACGCAGTTAATCCGCGTATCAGCCGTAATAAAGGGATCCCGCGTTTGGCTAAGCGTGAGTTCACTCGAACAGTCGTGTTTAAAGAGGTGCGAGGTCTCTATAAATAGGGACCACTTCCTCTCTAATTTCACACCAAAATCCTTCTTATCCTCTCATCTTTGACCGGTTTTTTACTTTTATTCTCAAAAGTTCGATTTAATGGCGGCGTTAATTAGACATGACGACAAACACGTCTTTGACTATTGGAGAAAGAAAATAAATATTTATTCAGCCTTTTTTCATTATATTTTAATTTTATTTTAAGTATTAGTTTAATTTTAATTTTGACGTTGAATTAATTATTAGTTTAAAATTTTATTATTATATTTGAACTCGTTGTTAAATTATTTAATTTTTAAAAATTTTAGAGTATGGAACATACTCTAAAGTGTTTCATCACTTGAATCAGTAAACGGCCTCATGATGATATTATGTCGTATGTGCGCCAAGCTAGAGGTTTGAGCCAAAATTAGATGTTTGAGCTAAAATTAGAGGTTTCACCGGTCAAATCCACTAATTTGAATGTTTGGTGAATAGAGGATTGGAATAGCAGTTTGGGGTGAAACCTCTGATTTTGAAAAATCTGCTAATATGAGCTTTTTGAAATTAGAGGTTTTGATGTAAGAGTTATAAAGACCCTTTTACCCTTAACAATTACCAAAAATCTTCAAATAACCTAAATTTAATATTTTTATTTTAATTCTTCACTCTAATATATTTACATTGTGACATTTGTAAACTAATATTTTTTTTATTCTCACACGTTTATTTTTATATTTAAATTTAATAATTAATTAAATTATATTAAAAATAATTATATAAATAATAAATTAATATATACATCCTTCAAATATACTCAGTAATATTATACTAAAAATATTTTCATAATCTAATTAATATTAATAGATACAAAATAATGATAACTAATAAACTATTCAAACAAGTATCGGATATAATCATGTCCTTATATGTCATTTTGCTTGTTTAAATAGTCAAACAACTATCAACTATTAGTTGATTTTACCAAACACTTTTATACAATCAACTAATACAATCCGCTAGTCAGATCAGCTAACGTAATTCGCTATCAGCAATTAGCTATTCGCTAATTTCCAAACAATGACATAATTTTTTTAAATCTTAAAGTCGTCTTAGTTTAGGATAGGATTAGTTATAAAAGTGTGATTTCAAGATGGCAAGTTTCGCATGGAGAAGGCACGTGTTTTGAAAATAACCAACGGTTATTTATAATAATAAAATGGAAAAATTCAGCCATTAAAATAAATCCCTTCGTATAGTATAATTATTTTTAAGATTTATATGTGCATGAATTCATTTGGTCAAGTTGTATTGGAACAGGTGGCTTCCGCAGAGGAAGTCGCCGATTGGGAAATTCATTGTATATAAGCAAAGTGTCACGGGCCGTGATCCAAGGTCCGAGTCATTAGCACCACAGGGTGCTCACCAAGGTGTCCATGAGGTTCTGAGGCACACTTTAGGCTTGAAGAGACCACCAGACTGGCCCGATCCGTGGGAAGATCCAAGAAGGCTTATTCATCCATACCTATGTGAACATAGGAGATTATTTCCATAGATAGCTAAGGAATATTCTTGGCATTATGCCTTGTGGTTGGTAGAGTTGTATCTAGGCCGTTGATGTAAATTAGTAGGGACCGTCGGATTAGAGGGGACTCAACTATAAATAGAGGCCTCCCCACCTCAGCTGTAATCATCCATTCTTTCATATATTCTTGAGTAATAGAGAGCGCATTCACTCTAAATTCTCTGAGTTGTTCTTCTCTTGTTCTTCGCGTTCTTCGTAGCCGATCTCATAGTTTGCTTCCGCTAAGAATGATCTTGCGTTCTTCGGTGCCTTCAAAATTCGATCTTTCGGGTTGAGGATTCAGGCTTACTTAGTCGTTTGTCTTAAGGACTCGACTAACGCCGCACGTCGTGCTGGTTCAGAAATCTAGCCCCGTGACAGTTGGTATCAGAGCCCACGGTTTGTAGCCACGGTTGGTGAATCGAGTGCTCGTGGAAGGCATTGTTGGAGATGGCGACAAGGAAAGGAGGAAACGCTACAGCGCAGATGGGTGACGAGGCCCAGGCTGTCGAAGGAAGGACCCAGAGGCGTAGAGACTTCGTGGCGTCGTGTGAGAAGATATGGGCCAAGTTCGAAACCACCAGGTTCCAGAGGAAAAGCCTCGTGATTGCCAAGGAGAGCCTCGAGGTGAAGGGCCAGGAGGGGGAGTAGAAGGCATATCAGGCATGACGGACAAAGTGGAGAGACGGAGTGATGCGGTTGAAGCCAAGGTGCAGGCTTCGACAAAGATGGATGGGACTTCGCATGGCGGGGAAAAGCCATAGAGGTGGAACAAGTCCAGGATACTAGTCCGACCATGGGAAATGAAGCCACGGAGGTGCTTCTATTGTGACGGCGAGCATTGGTCAAAGGATTGTTCCAAGGAAGCCGACCTTTCAGCCATCAAGGTAAACGAAAAGTCTGTGAAAAGGGAAGCTAGAGCTGGCATGATTGTTTCGTCCACAACGGTCAAGCCGGAGGTGCAGCGAAAGTGTCTTCGTTGCAAGGGGCCACACAGTTGGCTCGATTGCCCCGACAGAGTCAAGTCGAGGGAGGAGAAAGTGCAATGGAAGTGTTTGCATTGCATGGAGCCACATCGTTGGCGTGATTGCCCACATAGAGTCAAGCAGTCCAAGGTACAAGACGAGCCCGAAGAGAGCGAGGCTTTGAAGCTTGATTCGTTATGTTAAGAGCCACCATTGGGCAAGGTGGAGGGTGCATTGAACTTTGTGGAGAAAGAAGTGGCAATGCAAAATGGGGCGTCGGAATTCAAGGATGTAGAAGGGCCGATGCATTTTAGAGTGAACGCGAGGGAGTTCATCCCGAAGAAGGTACATCTCGAACACAATCTTTGTGTTTTTGGTTTTGATTTGTCCGGTTTGTTGGGTGTAGGCAGCAGAAAACCTAACCCATCAGATGGTGAAAGTTCAAAGGCATCCAAACCTTTGTTCGAGGGTCATGGTGATCCAAGTGGAGACAAATCCCAACTGCTAGGAAAGAGTTCCTACGGCCGAGATGTGCGAGGTGGTTCGACGAGCAATGTTACATGACGGCGGCAACCAAAGCGAGGAGTCCATATGGGTGGACAACCCAACATGAGTCAGGTGTTCTTTATGGGAAGAGCGGTCCTTATGGGGGGACAACCAAGCCCGATTTGAAGTTGGGAGAATGCTAAGGTGCCAAGGAGGTCCCAGGATCATTGCCGACTTCATTCCGGAGCAGCGACGAGGGCGTCGCCGAGTTTGGTGGGGGAGAATGTCACGGGCCGTGATCCAAGGTCCGAGTCATTAGCACCACAGGGTGCTCACCAAGGTGTCCATGAGGTTCTGAGGCACACTTTGGGCTTGAAGAGACCACCAGACTGGCCCGATCCGTGGGAAGATCCAAGAAGGCTTATCCATCCACACCTACGTGAACATAGGAGATTCTTTCCATAGATAGCTAAGGAATATTCTTGGCATTATGCCTTGTGGTTGGTAGAGTTGTATCTAGGTCGCTGATGTAAATCAGTAGGGACCGTCGGATTAGAGGGGACTCAACTATAAATACAGGCCTCCCCACCTCAGTTGTAATCATCCATTATTTCATCTATTCTTGAGTAATAGAGAGCGCATTCACTCTAAATTCTCTGAGTTGTTCTTCTCTTGTTCTTCGCGTTCTTTCAGAGTTCTTCGTAGCTGATCTCATAGTTTACTTCCGCTAAGAACGATCTTGCGTTCTTCGGTGCCTTCGAAATTCGATCTTTCGGGTCGAGGATTCAGGCTTACTTAGTCGTTTGTCTTAAGGACTCGACTAAGGCCGCACGTCGTGCTGGTTCAGAAGTCTAGCCCCGTGACAAAAGACATAATTATTAAGAATAATATCTCAATATAATTCATATCCACCACGGTTTGGTAATTGACTTTGACAACTCAACTCTTTCGAGGTTTAATGCCACATGCCCTGCCCTGCCCTGCTACAACTCATTGTTTGTATGCCACTTCTCATTACTGGACTGCTAAAACTAGGGGTGTTCAAAAATATTCGACCCGACCGATTCAATATGAATATCCGTTGACTCGATCAGAAAATTTAGATATTTGATTTGATTTTTATTTTTGGATCGGATATCTGATCCGATTTTAAATTTTTCGGATCGAATACGGATCGCAATATTTCAATTTTTGGATTATCCGAAAATCCTAATTCTTATGAATGTTAATTTTGTTATTTTTAACAATTTAATGCTTGTTATATCCGAAAATTAAAAAAAAATATAGATGTGAATCTTGTTATATTTAGCAATTTGTTGTTTGTTATATTCGAAATTCCAAAATTTTCATAAATACGAACTTTAAATTCAAACAAAATTGTAAATGCACATTTTTGACCGGGCCATAAAATACCCACATCCAATTAAAACCCCAACCAACCCACTTCAGATACCCAAATCTGCCTAAAGCCCAATACATATTAACCCAGACCCAATTAAACCCAAATCTGGTAACCAATTAAAAAATTAAATACCCAAAATGACCCTTAACACTAAAAAACCCTAATATCTTAAGATATACAAAACCTAACTCTAATATTACAAACCCTAGCCGCCGCCCCTTTATTAAGTTATCAGCCGCCGCCGCCACGAAGCCGCAAGTCGTCGCTGTTCGAACCCGCGTCGCCACGCGTCACACCGGCCGGCTATTCAAGCCACGTAGTTGCCACGTGTCAATCACCGGTGCCGCGTCATCCCAAGCCGCCCTGCTCCACCGCTTCGAACCTGCAAAAACAGAGCAAATTGTAATTATTTAATATTTTTTGTTATAAAACCCCTAGAAATCGAATGTAATGGGTGGGGGAAGTTTTTTTCAAATGAAAAGAGAGATGTTTTCGAACCAAAAATAAGAGATTAAAGAGTAAAAAAGATTCGAAATATCAAAAGCAAATACAAAAAAGGAGATTCGAAAGGTAAAAAAAATATATGTAAGAACTGGGTTTGTATTCTTAGATCTGCTTACCTAGGGGCCTCGGTTTGAAAATTTGGCCTCGGATTTGGATTCGGGGCGTCGAGGAGGGCCGAAAAGCTGTGACCTTCAAAGTCTCCGGCCGTCAGGGACAGTGGCGGCCACCACCGGCGGTCTACGGCGGCAACCATGCCGACGGCCAGCTACCGACTTGGTAGAGGAGAGCAGAAGAGAGCATCCTCTTTTTTATTTAAATGTTTGATATAATCTGTTTTTCTTTTTCTTTTTTTAACTTATATATTAGGATAAAATCAAGGTTTATTTAAACACTTGGTCCCCCGCCCCATTCTTTTTTAAATTTGATCTGCCGCAAGGGATAATCACTGCAGAAGTCCCTAATTTTTTTAAATGTTTTGCAATCTAGTCACTAAATTAGATCTAATTTGGTTTTTAATGGCATAATTACACGTCCAGTCCCTCTGTCCCAAAGTTATTTGCAAGATGGGTCTACCGCACGGATAAATTCCTTTCGCAGTCCCTTCATTTTTTAAATGTTTTGCAATTTCTTCCTATTTTAGTTTCAAGTTTCTTTCTTTGTAATTTGGTCCCTTTATTACTTTATTATATTAAATTATAATTGTTTGTTAATGTTACATATTATTAAATATAAAAAATATATAATCATTATCATTTATTATTATTATTTATATTATATTATCACATTATTATTTAAGTACCTATGTATTATTATTATTATTATTATTATTTTACTATTATTAACAATATCTACTTATTATTTTCATAATTATATCATATTTAGTATATTATGGAATACATATATATTAAGTATATGTTTTTGTTTCCATTATGCAATATATGTTTATATATAATATATATAGTACATATATAATTTATTATGTATATTATTTATAATTATTAATGCTATAATATATGTACAATAGTATTATTTATTTATTTATAGTTTAATATATGTTTATATACAATATATATTCTATATATGTTTTAATTAATCTCTAATTTAAAAATGATTTTCTTTATTAGGGATTATCGTGAAAAATGTACCTTGGACGTAAGAGGTGCCGCTTTCCGTTAATCTCTATCGAAAAATACCACTTTTAAATCCAAATTATAATTTTCAAAATAGATTCCTTTTATTCAGGAATCTAACAGGAATTATGCCCGGAGTATGGGTGTAAATTCCTTTCATGCAAAATTATTTTTTCAACATATTTTAAGGGATCGCAAATTTTAAATTAAATTCGAATTCTTAATTTCTCTCGTTTAGACAACAAATAAACGACCAGGTACCAATTTTGGGCGTTGTGGGGGTGCTCACCCTTCCCCACAGGTAATTGATTCCCGAACTTGTTTTTCTGGTTTCACAAACCAAAACTCGTTGTTTTAATAAAATGACGAAAACATGTTTTATTAAAATAACCGGGGTTTCAGGTGATTCAATCTCACCTAATTAAAAAGATTGGTGGCGACTCCATCCATCCAAAATATTTTTCGTAAGAACGCGTCAATTAGCCCGTCGCGGCGTGGGGCTGTTATTACAGCTTGGCGACTCTGCTGGGGACCACCTTTTTTTTAGAGCCAAGCCACCGGTCGATTATTTTTTTTTCTTAACAAGTGGAAACTATAAATTTGGCTTAATTTATTTTGTGATCCCTTTTCCTGTTAAATTTTTACAAAAAATGTTATTTTAAAAAATTCCCCATTTGTTTTTTGCATATTATGAGCTTTATACCCGAGCTTCGTCCCTTTTAAGTGGGAGTGAGAAGCTACGCCTTCATAAGGTATCACCTCCGTGTAGGATAGTGGATCACTTTCGAGATATATCGGTACCTTTGTCGCCGTGAGATCTTCATCTCCGCACAGACTTAGGGAAATATATCCTCCTGAATCGATGTCCTAGCGACAGTTCGGGTACCATTACTCTAGAACCTAAACCACGTATAGTGAGCCATAGCAGCCTACCCTTTAGAACTATATCGAACCTCTGCCCGTTTAGAGAGTCACCCAATAGGTGCATGGTAGATATAGTTAGGAAGTTTCTTTAATTCCTTTCAATTATGCTGTTTATTTTCAGTATCATTTATTTTCTCGCAATAAAGATATACTGGGTATCATGCCGATATATTTTATGCGGGTAGAAAAAATGTTCAGGTGTGATCCACTTTTTGTTTAAAATATGCGGGTAGAAAGCATGATGGGGTAGGATTGCTTTTATTCGAATGAAGCATGTCTACTTACAGGTTCTATACCTTTTAATTTTTGCAATACATTGTCATTATTGATTATCCTATTCGTACTAACATGTTTTTATTTTTTGCATTGCATTGGCATCTCATTTTGCATGCATTTGCATCATATCATACTTTATAATCATTTCTTGGTCGGGCTTCTAATTCTGAGAGAACTGCGATCGCTGTGATTTTGGGGCATCCGATCTGGCCGAGTCAACATTGGTTTTTCATTCAAGGCTAAAAAATGGATAGTCGTTTAGAAAAAATTGAAAAGGCATACGAAGATATAAAGAGTGACATAGAGCAGAACTTGGAAAAAGCACAACAAGCAACTCGCGACTACGTCTCACAATCACAGGAGGATCTACTAGCCAAGATAGCTGCGATGTTGGTAGGCAAAGATCCTGAAAAGAGAAAAGGATTGGCCATTGACCTGATGCTTTACAAAAATCAAAAAATCTTTTCGACAAGACACATATGCAAGTGTCGACTTCAGTTGGGAAGAAACAACGTCTCCAGGCTAGATCTTCATCGCATATAGGAACTAAAGAACACTTTGTCCCAAATCCAAACGAAGCATGTAAGCCGAAGGTCGAAATACCCAAGCAGCTTGAAGATTGGTTTCAGCGGCTCGAGGAAAAATTTAAAGCTGCAGAAGGGGCAAATGCAGTCCATGAATTAGACGCAAGTGAATTAAGCTTAGTCCCTGATCTGGTATTACCTTCAAAGTTTAAAATACCAGAGTTTGAAAAGTTCGATAGAACAAGTTCTCCGTCTGCTCACCTCGTCATGTTCTGCCGAAAAATGATGGGACATGTTGCTAATGATAAGCTTTTAATTCACTATTTTCAAGACAGTTTGAAAGGGTCTACTGCCAGGTAGTACAATCAGCTTAGCCAGGATAAGATACGATCATGGAAGGATCTGGCTAAAGCTTTCACAGAGTAGTACAAACATATAACATACATTGATCCAGATCGTCTAACATTACAAAACATGAAGAAGGGGCCTAAGGAGAGCTTTAGACAGTATGTGCAAAGGTGGAGGGATGTTGCAGCGCAAGTACAACCTCCTCTACTTGAAAGAGAGATAACGCCTACTTTTGTTAGAACCCTAGAATGTCTATTTCTGAAGTATATGCTGGGAAATGCAACCAAGAATTTTGAAGACCTTGTAATATTAGGTGAACTCATAGAAGAAGCTATCAGACAATGGAAAATCATAGATTCTAGTAGTGCAAACATCGGAGGAGGAAGTGGATCAGAGGTTCATGCGGTGGGGTCTTATCCATCCAATCGACCTTAGTCCTTACACCAATCAAACTATTCGTACTCACATCGACCCACTTCTCAAAAAAATTGTTTACCCAATCCCAATAACATATATAGAGTTACTTTCGATGCTTGTTGAGAAAAACCTATTAGCCCCGGTTCAGTCCAAACCAAAAAAGCCTCCATACCCAGAAGGCTACGATGTTAATGTTGTGTGTGATTATCATCTAGGAAGCACGGGCCACACTACCGAGAATTGTGGAGCTTTGAGAAACAAGGTACAGAATCTCATTGAAAATGGCACTTTGAAATTCAAAAGTAGAGTCCCTGAGATGAACTGACGAGGGGATAATGTTGGATCTTCTTGAAATTTAGACAACCTTTTGGGGACACCTTTGTATCTTAAATCTTTTTTTGATTAGTGCATGAAACAGACCTTTTGCCTAGGCCCGAAAGTAATAGGCAATCTTTTGTAAGGGTGTGTGTTCGGTTGTTTTAATAAATAACGCGTTTCTACAAATTTTATTAAAATTTAACTTATTCATATGTCATGATTTTTTTGTACATATATGGATATACATATATATAGAGGGGCCCCCCATTTTTGAGAAATCACATATTAGAAAAATAATATTCTTTGCTCATTCATATAAGCATCTTGCATGATTGAGAAAGAAAAGGTTTCTTGCATTACTCGTTATGGAGATTTAAAGTACAGGGACCTAAGGCAAGTGTCTACACAGATCAGAAGTTTGAAGCCCTCAAAGTACCCAACAATGATATCTGAGCCCAAGCTTAAGTGGGGCATCAAAACAGACTCGAGCAGATTTGACCAATGATAAATTCAATTTCATTTGAGAAGGAGAAAAGAAATGATGTCAACATCATTCAGCTCAAAAGATTTAAATTCAGAACGAGAACAACGAAATTTGTAGGGCAAACTTTTGCTGGGGCAAATTTTGAACATGAATGAAATTAGAAGATTAAGTTGAGCCAGAAGAAGAGGACTTCTGCAAGTATTCCATGCATCTTTATTCATCACGAGGGCATACATAAAAGCATACGCATCATGGCATCACCACACATGCTCATGTATCATGGCATCTAGTTTTTCATAAAGCATTCATAACTTGGAGATTCTGACAAAAATTCCATGCATCTTTGCATTATCATAAAAGAATCCATATGTATGTCATCTGCATAAATGCATTACCAAAAACTAACTCTGCATTTGTGACTCAAAGCAATCTTCTGAAATCTCGTCATTCCATAAGGACATTTTCCTCAAAAATAGGATTTTGTTAATTCCATCCTTTCATAAGGATATTTTTTCTCAAAACAAGAATTTCTTAATTCCATCATTTCATAAAGATATTTTTCCTCAAAAACAAGAATTTTTTTAATTCCATCCTTCCTTAAGGACGATTTTCTCAAACTAGGAATTTCTTAATTCCATCATTTCTTAAGGACATTTTTCTCAAAGCATGAATTTCTTAATTCCATCATTTTATAAGGATATTTTTTCTCAAAACATGAATTACTTAATTCCATCATTTCATAAGGATACTCTTCCTCAAAAACAAGAATTTTTAATTTATATCCTTTCTTAAGGAAGTTTTTTTCAAAACAAGAGTTTCTTAATTTCGTCCTTCCATAAGGACGATTTTCTCAAATAGGAATTTCTTAATTCCTTCCTTCCATAAGGACGCTTTTCTCAAAACATGAATTTCTTAATTCCATTCTTTCTTAAAGATGTTTTTTGTCAAAACAGAAATCTCTTAACTCCGTCCTTCCATAAGGACATTTTCGTCAAAAATGGGAATTTCTTAATTTCATCCTTTCATAAGGATATTTTTCTCAAAAACCTAGAAATTTCTTAATTTCGTCCTTTCTTAAGAACATTTTTCTCAAAACATGAACTTTTTAAATTTTATCCTTTCATAATGATATTTCCCTTAAAACAGGTTTGGCATCCCCTAACAGAAAGGACAGATCAAAATCGTCAACAAATTTCAACATCCTTAACACAAGAAGTGGGGCAAGTATTGTCTGGCGTCTTCAACCAAGAAGATCCTATCTCACCCATAACATGGTGTAGCGGATCAACTAACTCTCTTACAGATCCTGTCTATTCAACAAATGGTGGAATAGATCAGACTCCTCAACCGTCTCATCTCCCTGAAATGACAGCAGAATGGGTACACCAACAAGTTCATTTCCCTGAAGTGGCAATGGAATGGACACCCCAACTGTCTCATCTCCCTGAAGTGGCAGCGGAATGAGTACACCGACAAGTTTACCTCATTGAAATTGATAGCAGATCCCATATTTTTCAGATCTCTCTTCGCCGTTGTTGGTGCAGCGGGTCAGATTTTTGTCCATGTCTAGTTTCTCCAATGATGGTACGACTAGACCGGATGTTTTCCTCAGATTTTCTCTCCGAACATATGGGTAAAAAATAATAAAAAAAGAAAAAAAAAGGATCCCAAAAAAACAAAAAAAAAGAAAAGAACGAAAAACTGAAAAAGCAAAATAAAAAAGAGAAAATTAAAACTCTCTTCAGATCATGCCTCTTTATTACAGTGGAAACCTGATCAAAACTCTCATCGTCCGATCTTGTCTCTTCGCCAGTGTTGTAGATGGATCAAAATCATTTTGACAAGTCTAATAAAAATGTTGGCACAACGTGCTTAAACACGGTAAAGTTTAAGATAATGGACAATTCAAATGTCCATAGAAAATCTATTTTCACGAATGGTCGAAGGAAAATAAATCATTTGAAAAATCCAATGTCATGATTGGTATAAACTGAATGTACCCAGGGGAATAGTACAACTAGCTCGGAACAAACGTCTACCGGTAAAGGCAACTCAAATCCATTCATCCCTATGCATTTGGGAAAAATGCAAAAGAAATCTATGAAGCTCTGGATCAAAGCTTGCTGACTTTCGGTCCTGCCTCCTTGGCGATATTGTAGCTGGGCCAAACCGTCATCGTTCGATCATGTGTCTTCATCAGAGTTGCCACTGGATCAAGTTTTGCAGACCTTACCTCTCTGTCAGTGTTGCAGTTAGGTCAAATTTTCTCCAGGCACTGCGTCGTCGTCAGAGTCGTTGCAAGCCGAGCTCATTTTGCCTCCTCCAACGGATCACATCTGGTTTTTGTCTTCCCCAACGAATCCTCCATTTTGAAGATTGTGCTTACAAGAGTGGCCGAGCAGATCAAGTGAAGCAGAAGAAGAAGCGGTGGCCAGAGAAATAAATCCTGACCTGACCGGACAAAAATGGTCATCTTTTTGTCTTTGCTCTATTGCAGTTGCACAACAATGAGCAAAGAGGGGCAGCTGTAAATGCCCATTTTTTACTGGGCCATAAAATACCTGCATCCAATTAAAACCCCAACCAACCTACTTCAGATACCCAAATTTGCCTAAAGCCCAATACATATTAACCCAGACCCAATTAAACCCAAATCTGATAACCAATTAAAAAAATTAAATACCCAAAATGACCCTTAACACTAAAAAACCCTAATATCCTAAGATATACAAAACCTAACCCTAATATTACAAACCCTAGCCGATGCCCCTTTATTAAGCTATCAGCCGCCGCTGCTATGGAGCCGCAAGTCGCCGCCATTCGAAGTTGCCACGCGTCAATCACCAGTGTCGCGTCATCCCAAGCCGCCCTGCTCCACCGCTTCAAACCTGCAAAAATAGAGCAAATTGTATTTATTTAATATTTTTTGGGGTTATAAAAACCTGGAAATCGAATGTAATGGGTGGGGGAAGTTTTTTTTCCGAATGAAAAGAGAGATGTTTTCGAACCAAAAATAAGAGATTAAAGAGTAAAAAAGATTCGAAACATCAAAAGCAAATACAAAAAGGGAGATTCGAAAGGTAAAAATATATGTAAGAACCGGGTTTGTATTCTTAGATCTACTTACCTAAGGGCCTCGGTTTAAAATTCGGCCTCGGATTTGGATTCGGTGCGTCGAAGAGGGCCGAAAAGCTGTGACCTTCGAAGTCTTCGGCCGCCGGGGATGGCGGCGGCCACCGCCGACGGCAGGCGGTCTACGGCGGCAACCATGCCGGCGGCCAGCTATCGGCTGGGTAGAGGAGAGCAGAAGAGAGCATCCTCCTTTTTTAATTTGAATGTTTGATATAATCTATTTTTCTTTTCCTTTTTTAACTTATATATTAGGATAAAATCAAGGTTTATTTACACACTTGGTTCCCCCGCCCCATTCGTTTTTTTTAAATTTGATATGCCACAAGGGATAATCACTGCAGAAGTCCCTAAATTTTTTAAATGTCTTGCAATCTGGTCACTAAATTAGATCTAATCCAGTTTTTAATGGCATAATTACACATCCAGTCCCTCTGTCCCAAAGTTATTTGCAAGATGGGTCTGCCACACGAATAAATTCCTTCCGCAGTCCCTTCATTTTTAAATGTTTTGCAATTTCATCCTATTTTAGTTTCAAGTTTCTTTCTTTGTAATTTGGTCCCTTTATTACTATTATTATATTAAATTTTTATTGTTTGTTACTGTTACATATTATTAAATATAAAATATATATAATCATTATCATTTATTATTATTTATATTATATTATCACATTATTGTTTAAGAACCTATGTATTATTATTAATAATATTTTACTATTATTAACAATATCTACTTATTATTTTCATAATTATATCATATTTAGTATAATATGGAATATATATATTAATTAAGTATATGTATTTTGTTTCCATTATGCAATGTATGTTTATATATAATATATATAGCACATATATAATTTATTATGTATATTATTTATAATTATTAATGCTATAATATATGTACAATATTATTATTTATTTATTTATTTATAGTTTAATATATGTTTATATACAATATATATTGTATATATGTTTTAGTTAAATTCTAATTTAAAAATGATTTTCTTTATTAGGGAATATCATGAAAAACGTACCTCGGACGTAAGAGGTGCCGCTTTCTGTTAATATCTACCGAAAAATACCTTTTTTAAACCAAAATTATAATTTTCAAAATAGATTCCTTTTATTCAAGAATCTAACAGGAATTATGCCCCGGGAATATGGGTGTAAATTCCTTTCATGCAAAATTATTCTATCAACATATTTTAAGGGATCACGAATTTTAAATTAAATTTGAATTCTTAATTTCTCTCGTTTAGACAACAAATAATCGACCAAGTACTAATTTTGAGCGTTGTGGGGGTGCTCACCCTACCCCACACGTAACTGATTCCCAAACCTGTTTTTCTGGTTTCGCAGACCAAAACTCGTTGTTTTAATAAAATGACAAAAACATGTTTTATTAAAATAATCGGGTTTTCAGGTGATTCAATCTCACCTAATTAAAAAGATTGGTGGCGACTCCATCCATCCAAAATATTTTTCGTAAGAACGCGTCAATTAGCCCGTCGCGGCGCGGGGCCTTTGTTTCAAAATTAATTAAATCAAAATATATTTTTGGATAACCGGATATCTGAATATCCAATCCGATTATCCGATATCCAGATATCCGTTTTTTTGGATCGAATACGAATCACTATATCGTCGATTCGAAAAAAACTGGATCCGATCTGATATCCGATAATGAACCGCCCTAGCTAAAACAAACAAAGGCACAACATTCAGCCAAGTCAAATTTTGAGAATACATAAAAAATTTAATAAAAAGTGTAGAAATACAACACCGACATGACCATTTCATTGCTCTACGTCTTGGCTGCTAAGGATGGCAATGGAGAGCTATTTAATATCTATTCTGACTTTTAAGTGCATGTTGTTGGAAAATTTTGTACCGCAAATTAATTTCGTTAGCAGTGACACTAAAAATTATAGTAAGTAAATTACGGGCTTAGGTGAGATAATAAAATAGTATAATTATTAGTGTAGTCTTAAAAACCATTCAAGTTGTTTAAGTTCTTACATCAGATTTCATGTAGACAACCTTTTCTCTATTATTTTTTTAACAATTTTTATTTAGGGAAGAAAACTTGCTCCTACTAGGTTTTGAACCCACAACTTAAAAAAGAGGGTATCAACTAAAAACTTTAACTATTTACTCTAAAGACGGTTGACTTTGTTCTATTACTTTAGAAGAAAAAAAACCTTGTTAGTATAAGCATTGTTGTTTTCGCCGATGGCTATTGCTTAACTATAAATGCTTAATTACTCAACGGTCATCTTAAGAAGGTTGCGGACTCAAGCCTTCAATCTGGAACACAAATTATCTGTTCTTTTTTGTGTACTATATATGTCTCAATACTATAAAAATTTGATTTAAGATTAAAGATTAAAGTGTAGGATTTATTTTTTTTTAGTGCTGGGGCATACATAAGGACACCAAAAAGGACAAAAATATTTGCTATTCAATTTGAAAGTTTGAAGGGATTATAGATAATTTAAATATTGTATAAAGGATTATTATCCCATATACAGGCAGTGAAAATTTTTTGTTTCCACAAGCGCTTTAATTTTAGGGTTTAGGGTTTTAGTTTGGGGTTTAGAGCTTAGGGTTTTTATTATATATGTTTATAATTTAGGGTTTATAGTTAGAATTTAGGGTTTATGGTTAGAATTTAGGGTTTATGTTTTAGGTTTAGGTTTAGGTTTTAGGGTAATGTAGTTAGGGATTTAGGTTTTAACATATAAACACTAAATTTTAACCATAAACTCAAAATTCTATCAATAGCCCCTAAATTCAAAACTAATACACTTAAGCCCCTAAATTTTAAACGCTAAATAAAGTCCCTAAACCCTAAAACTAAAGCACTTGTATAAACAAAGTTTCCAAAAGTGCTTGTGCATTGAATAAATACCCTTGTATAAAAAATCTATTGAATTATAATTGAGCGGGAAACAAAGATCTTATCTTTTATCACATATCTACATTAATGAATCGTATTGACGAATTTTTAAAAATAAATTATTAATAGATTATTCAAGGGCATCAATTCATAAATTTATGGTTGAACTTGAAATTTTCACCCAACACGATAGAAGAATGAGTTCTATTAGGAGGCAATATTTTGGAGTAATATGTAAGCCTATAACAGGTCAAGTTTGATCATTCAAATAAGGTGATGGGAGTACTGAATTGAATGAGATGTTTATTGAAACTGTAGGAGATGAGTTGGTCTGTAATGTATTGAATGCAAGGCCCCATCTTTTTCATCTGCGAACCGCTAGCATAATACACGATTGTCCCACGCATGGTTAACAAAGGTTTTGACTCACCAAAACACCACCAAATTCAAACCCAATAAGTCTTTATTAAACTAAACAGTCCCTCTCTTTGCCTGTTCATATATACAAAAATGCATGCACTCAACTTTCTCCGTCTCAAGGCATGCCAAATCTAATCAGCTTCTAACCGGATCACGCCCGCTGCTGCTCGTTAGCAAAATTTATGATTCGAAATGAAGTTTTTCACCGCATAATATTTGATTTATGATCTCAAAATTTTATAAATTTATCTGAGTCGTGTACTCGAAATTCGGGCTTGCATGCGAAAAAATCGTAGTAGCAAATAGGTGGGAAGTTGGCCTAGAGTTTTTGTGAGATTGAGATAAAAGTGAGAAACTCTGTAAGGTAGAATCTGTTAATCCTAAGAGAAGTGACAGAGTACGGACAGAGCAGGTTAAAGTGGGATTGTACTACCCCTATGCTTTGCACTTAAAACTCTCCTTTTGTCTTGCTAATGGGACGTTTTCATGTTTTAAATGCGAGTTAAGGCCAAAGCCAATTGATTTATTATATTTTGGTTAAACTACACCAGTAGTCACCAAACTATGGTTTTTTTTTATTTTGGTCATCGAATTATTTTTTTTGGCAAAAACATCACTAACGTTATGTTTCCTTCCTATTTTGGTCACCGTCCGTTAAAAACTTAACGGTTTTGCTGACGTAGAATTTTATTTTATTTTTTTTAATTTTTCATATCATTTCTTCTCTCTCCTCGTAAGCAATATATGTTATTTTATAAAATTTTTATTCAAACTAATAGGATGGTGACACGTGTCACTAACTATTAGTGGAATAAAAGGAATGAAAAATCAAGCCTCTTATGCAGCCAGAGAGATTCGACTAATAGGCAGTTACACTTGTCACCATCCTATTAGACAGTTACACGTGTCACCATCTCTCTGGCTGCATAAGGGGCTTTATTTTTCATTCATTTTATTCCACTAATAGGCAGTTACACGTGTCACCATCCTATTAGTTTGAATAAAAGTATTATAAAATAACATATATTGCTTACGAGGAGAGAGAAAAAAGGGTAAAACTTTGATACACAGGCTGTGTAAAATTAAGTTTACACAAGCCTGTGTATTTACACTATAAAAACCCAAATCCTAAATTCTTAACCCTAACCTTAAAAATTAAACCCCACACCCTAAACCCAAAATTCTAAACACTAACCTTAAATTCTAAACCTACAACCTAAACCCCTAAACCTTAAACCCTAAACTAAAATCCTAACCCCTAAAACTAAAAGGCACATGTAAACTAAAGTTTACACGGCCTGTGTATCAAAGTTTTTTCTGAGAAAAAATGATATGGAAAATTTAAAAAAATAAAATAAAATTCCACGTCAGCAAAACCGTTAAATTTTTAACGGCCGATGAACAAAATAGAAAGAAAACATAACGTTAGTGATGTTCTTGCCAAAAAAAATAGTTCGATGACCAAAATAGAAAAAAAATTATAGTTCGGTGATTACTGGTGTAGTTTACCCTTATATTTTAAATTGTTTTAGTTGGGGTCAAAGCCTCACGCGCTCGTTTTGGGATTGTGAACAAGTCTTGGCACGTGCCCAGTCTGTGTATGGTAACTACGACTAACCATAACTAGAAAACATGAATGAGCTGGAGGGAGATTCCGCGTGTGGCAGTGAATTCAAGTTGTAATTGAAACCCCCTTCCCTTCCCTTCCCCTCCCCTTCCTCAATTCCTTTTTCATTCCCACCCGACCCGACCCGACCCGACCCAATTACCCTGCTTCCCTATATATACCCCATATTGCTTCACTTGGTTTCCTCACACAACGCCTTTCCTTCACCACTCAGCTACTCTTCACCGTTTAAAAAAACAACAATGGCATTCCATTTCCTGCTTCCCTTATTCGTTTCCCTTCTCTTGGTTTTCCTCTTCCGTTGTTTATTTAAATCCTTCAAATCCAACAACCGCGGATTGCCCCTCCCGCCGGGCACCATGGGTTGGCCCTACATCGGCGAAACCTTCCACCTCTATTCCCAAAACCCAAACGTCTTCTTTGCTTCCAAGCAGAAGAGGTGCTCAAGCTTTCTCTTCTTCCTGCTCTAATTCTGTAAATCTTTTTTCCCATGTAAATTAATATAATGTAATGTATGCTTCGTTTTCTTAACAGGTATGGCTCCGTATTCAAGACCCATATACTCGGATGTCCCTGCGTGATGATTTCCAGCCCCGAAGCTGCTAAATTCGTGCTGGTAACCAAAGCTCATCTCTTCAAGCCCACGTTCCCCGCCAGCAAAGAGAGGATGTTAGGCAAACAAGCCATTTTCTTCAGCCAAGGACAGTACCACTCCCAATTGAGGAAGCTCGTCCTCCGCGCCTTCATGCCCGAAGCCATCAAAATCATCATCTCCAACATCGAATCCATTGCCAAAGACTCCCTCCGCTCTCTGGAAGGGAGGTTGATCTCCACTTTCCAAGAAATGAAAACAGTAAGCTTCTTCAAAAACTCAAACAGGGGTCGTCTCTTCTGTTTCGTTTTCCCCTGTTTGAAAAACAAGTGCTATGCTATCTTTATTGATATATCGGTGTCGAATTTCGCAGTACACATTCAATGTTGCCTTGTTATCCATATTCGGAGAGGATGAAGTTCTATACAGAGAAGATCTCAAGAGATGCTACTACATTTTAGAGAAAGGGTATAACTCCATGCCGGTTAACCTCCCCGGTACACTCTTCAACAAATCGATGAAAGCGAGGAAAGAGCTTGCTCAGATCCTAGCCAAAATCATATCAACCAGGAGGCAAATGAAAATGGACTGCAATGACTTGTTGGGTTCTTTCACGGGTGATAAAGAAGGCCTCACCGATGAACAGATCGCCGACAACATTATCGGCGTGATCTTCGCCGCTCGTGACACCACCGCCAGCGTACTCACATGGATAATTAAGTACCTCGGTGAAAACCCCAGCGTTCTTAAAGCTGTCACGGTAAGATTTTTATAGTAATATACATGTGTTGCTCCTATAGTACACCAAAAACACAGTGAGTGACTTGGTTATATTGTATGTGGTAATATATACAGGATGAACAAGAGGCTATAATTAGAGAAAAGAAGTAAAGCGTGAGCTGGGCTGATACCAAGAATATGCCAATTATTCAAGGGTGATTCAGGAGACACTTAGGGTTGCTTCAATCTTATCTTTTACCTTCAGAGAAGCAGTGGAGGATGTTGAATATGAAGGTGAGTTACACCAGCTGCTACTACCTTGCCCTTGCCTAGTTGTTTGTGTAGCTTTATTTTATTCTTTTGGTGCTATTAATATCCTGACTTTGTTTCTTTTCTTGTTAAAAATTCAGGGTACCTTATACCAAAAGGATGGAAAGTTTTACCACTTTTTAGAAACATTCATCACAGCCCAGAAATCTTCCCGGATCCTGAAAAGTTTGACCCCTCGAGATTTGAGGTAAATTTTGCAAGAGTTTTGCTGTTTTCTTCCCTTTACAAGTTTTACTTACCCTTGGTAGCCGTACACGCAACTAAAGCACACATTTGCAATGATTGAACAGGTTGTTCCGAAACCCAATACATTTATGCCATTTGGCAATGGAACCCATTCATGTCCGGGGAATGAGTTGGCCAAACTGGAAATCCTGGTCTTTCTCCATCATCTGACCACAAAGTACAGGTAATTTGATTTGTTTGACAGTCTTGAAATATCTTCTTCTTCTTTTGTTTATGCTTTGCCTGTTTCTATTAATGACCATATTTTCTGACATGAATGAATTATGGGGTTTTGCAGGTGGTCTGTGGTGGGTACAAATAGTGGTATTCAATATGGTCCTTTTGCTCTTCCTCAGAATGGTTTGCCCATCAGATTGGTCAGAAAATCATAGGCACTGAATTCTCAGTTGCAGATGTAACCAAGAATGCAAAGGCAACAAAAAAGAAGAGAAATTTTCTGTTTATTCTTTCTCTCAACTCACAGAAAAGAAGAACAAAAAGGCTGAGAAGCACAGGTACAGCAACCCAAGTCCGTTTCAAGTACCCAGTACGTCTCCGGAACGAGTATTAATCGGGTACGACAAGAGTACGTTTTAGGGATGTTTCACGTTGACTGAGTACAGCTAAAAATAGCAGGGGACGCCTGTTATATTTTTGGGGACGTTTTGGGGGCGGCGTGTGACCTTCACGCGCGTCCCCACGACTCCCTTTAAATGCTCTGTTCGAAGAAATGAGGGAGATGGATAAAAAGAATGAGACTAGGAAAGAAGACAAATCCTTTTATTACAAAGTGAACCGTTTTGCTATCATTTATAAACTCAAAACGGCAACGTTTTTCTATCTATAAAAAGTCTCTTACATTTATCTATTCCTCTTTGACCTTTGACCTGCCAACTAACCAACGACTCCATGTACTTTCATAATTTATGACACAATTCAAACCTTATTATTAATCTCCTTTTCACCATTAAAATACTCTATTGATCCCTATTGTTTTTTTACTTCTAAAATTTAATCCAAAATTATTTTTATTTCATTTAATATGATACATAAAATTAGGTTGTATGATGTTTTAATATTATTTTTGTATTTTTAATATTATTTTAATATTTATTTTATATGTCATATTCTTGTTGTACTCGTACTCTAGAATTTTAGAAATTATTGTTTTTTATTCTCGTCCCTGTCCCCGTATCTGTATCAGTGCAACATAGCAAAAAGGAGTGTCTTTTGTAATTTTATTAATTTATAAATGAAGTCCGTAAGGCAAAAGTAATGAAATTTTGTTACTTCTTTTGTAAATGACGAAAATTTTTTGCCCCTTTTCCAACATAAAAAAATTAAATTATGAGCCCTAACCTTATACTTTACCCCTACAAATATACTCTATCCCAAATTTTTTAAACCCTAACTTTAAATCTTAAACTTAATTTTTATTGTGCGGGCATAAATAGGAAAAAAATAGAAGATTTCTATTCCTTTTGTAACTGGTGCTATTGTGTTCATTGAGCTAAAGTGCTTCAAACTTCAATACAAGGACAGATAATGAAACTCTGCAAAGGCATGGCCTGCATTCCTCTCTCTTTCCCATCATACATTAATTAATTTCTTAGTTTATGCCTTCGTTCACCGCTAATGTTTGATATCAACTAGACTGATAGAGTTAAATCTGGATACTGATAGTGCTTTGTTGTGCTTCAATCCTGGTGAGATCTATTTTTTTTTTAAGATTTAGAGGATGTTCATCTGTTTCCAAAAAAAAAATAGTGTTTTGCTGTCTATATTGTGGATTTGTGGTTTCTTCTTTGAACCATGATAGTTGCACGCCTATGGTGATTAATCTATTCTGAATGTGTTGTACAAGTCACAATGGTTGAGCACAAGGTGTTGGTTGAAAGTTCTGATGAGCATCGATTGTTGGTTCACACTTCCTTTGCTGCTGGATTTATCTTCTTTTATGTTGTTGAATTTTCTCAACCCTTGTTAACATGCTTCTATGTGGTAGCTTCATCGTGTCTATTCTTTGGTTTCCTTTATATGGTTGCTTCCTCACCTACTGCTGCTGATAACTAGTTGCTTAACAGCCTAGTTCTCATGCTAGAGAAAAAAAAATCTGGACAGAGCTAAATAGCTTAACCGCATAACTTTCTACGTACCGGATCGAGGGTGTTTCATTGCTCAAACGAGTTTAGATACACTCTGAAACTAGAAGCCTAACATCCTAGCTTCCAACATAAAAAAAGAGAGAGGATGAATGAAGAATAAGTATGAAGAAAGTTGAAGAAAAGAAAGATGAGTGAATGTATGAAGAAGAAGAAGAAGACTGAAGAAGAGTAAGAAAGTGCTAGAATTTTGATCGAATAACAAAGCAAACAAATGTGCTGGTTATCGAATATCAGAATATGCCTCCAAGGTAAATTGGTAAAGCTAGTGGTAACTTTAGTATTACAGCTGTCATCATGTAATAGGCTTATCTCTTGATATAAACTTATGTTTTGTGAATATCAGAGGTTTTTAGGGTTTCTACAATGAAATGGAAAAGTAGAGATGGGCACAGGTTGGGTCGGGGTTTTTATTCACCCGAATTCGACCCGAAAATAAATATATTAAACCCGCACCCGAACTCAACCTGAATATATATTTTTTTTAAAAACCCGACCTGGTCCAAAAATAAATATACTAAACCCGACCCCGACCCGACCTATAAAAAAAATTAATTTTAGGGACTTAATTGTAAAAAAATAATTTTAGAGGACTTAGTCGAAAAAAATTATAATTTGAAGGACTAAATTATAAATAAAATTTTAATTTTAAGGACCTAATTATAAAAAAATATAAAGAGAGGTATTACTATAAATATCCCTAAAAAATTAAGGGAAAATTACACAATTAGTCCTAGGTCGAGTCAGGTCGAATATTTTCCACCCTAAAACTGAACTCGACCCGACCCGAGTTCACTCTTAATAAAAACCCAATCTGACACGACCCAAAACCCGATTTTTTCATTAAAATTTGACATGATCAGACCGTGTCGGGTCAGAACCTGACTGGATCGATAAAATGCCCATCCTATGGAAAAGTAGATTTCTTCCATCTTTATTTCTCTTTGTTTTACCTTGTATAATCTAACGTAGACAGCTAACTAGCTAGCTATTGTTTAGAAAACACACACACTACTAATTTGACTAAGCTAACTTGCTAGCTATTAAACCTAATTTCCAGCTCTTTCCTTTCTTTTAAGAACAAAACTTTGATACACATGATGTACTCTGCATAACTCTTTCTATTTTAGGATTTAAAGATTTAGTTTAGAGTTTATAATTTATAGCTTAATTTAGATTTTAGAAAGAATAAATGTGTAGAGTTGTGTAATTTTTTATACACATTCTGTGTAAAAAAAATACTCTTCTTTTAAGTCGTTACCTAGCTTATTGTTTATTTGGAACCGCTATAATTTAAAATAGGTGTAATGATTATTTAATCCTCAATGTTTACATCTTTTGTCAATTTAACCTTAATTCTTTAACTAAGTTTGACTCCCATCCATTTCAAAGGATTAAAAATTTAATTCTAATATTTCAAAAGAGTCAAATTTCTATTTTTTAATAATAATTCTGGCTAAAATGTTAAAATTTTAGCAATGTTGACATATTTAACAGTGAGCGTTCGATCGAGTCGAGTTGGGTCAAAAAATTTCGAGTTAGTTAAGTTTACGAGTCCTATTTTACGACTCTAACTTTATTTGAAATTTTTTCGATTCGAGTCGAGTTTTCGAGTTCCTGTACAAGTTTAATTGTAATTATCTAGATTGTAGTACATATTGATTCCAATTTAAATGACTTTCTATATCCATATACAATACATATATATATTTATTCATATTTTTTTCATATGTGGTATATATAAGGCAGAATTGAGGGACACCACTCAAACTTAAAAACTGATCCACTAATTACTAATAATTTCGAGTTATTCAAATTTTTATTTTATAACTCAAACTTTATTTGAAATATTTTCGCGTCAAGTAGAGTTCATGAAATTACGAGTTGAGTCAAAACGAGTCCAGTTTTTTTGCGTCGAGTCGAAAAATTCAGTTTTTTCTAGTCGAGTCTTGTTTTGCTCACCCTTGGACATATCAGTTCGCGTGACAATACATGTGTACTTCTTGTTTTTTATAATCTATGATTTTTTTCTGACTATTTATATATATATATATAATTATTTGTGGACAAATAAAAAGTGTAATATCAACATGAAGTACACTTGAATTGTCACGAGGACTCTAATGTTATCACTATAATATTTTTTGTTTTATTCGGTATTTTCATTGGGAAAATGTTTTGACAATATTTTTAAAAGTAAAGGATCAAATTTAGCTAAAAAAATAAGGATTAAATTAATAAAAATATATAAATATTGAGAATTAAATTTGAAAAAAAAGAAAATAATGGGAACAAGAAATTTGAAGTGCATCTACGTGCATGCACTGCATGGATTGGGAAGTATAGCAAAATCCATTGGTTGTCCTTGGTTATTGCTCCACTCAAACTAATGAATCAATTTATGAATTCAAGGTTCCTCTTAATTTTAATATTTATTATTCACAAAAAAATCTAATATAAATAATATTTATTATTCACAAAAAATCTAATATAAATAATATAATGTTCTCAAATTTCGGTATGCAACTCTTGTAATTAATTGTACAATTACGACTCTCGTGGAAGATATGGAGATAGTAAAATCAAATTAAAAATAATAAAATAATTATAATTTCTTTTGTATAATTAAGATAATCACGGCACTGTGCCCTACATTACAAGATTACCTCCTTCTGGAAGAGGAGGACAAAGTAAATTGTAAGGGTCATTTTCATTTAAGAGTGAGTTAATAAACTGCAGGAGAATCTGTAACACCAACTTCCTACATAAAGATTAAACCGAACTTCCATAGTCCAATTTAAATAAATTTTAAGATGTAAAAACTCGTTTTAAAATGATCCTCTCAAATCAATTTTGTAACATTAAAGTTTAAATCCCGCTTATTTAAAAAACCTATTGTCTAACTTCACTGGAATGATCGATAGTTTTTTTTTACTAGAATACTTTTAAGTTAACAACTAATATTATGTTAAAAAAGAATTAATATATTATTTGAAAATAGTGGGATGAGACACTAAATCACTTAAGTAAAGTCAGATATTCAAATTTTAACGTTACAAATAGAGCAAATTAAGTTGGGAGGGTCGCCCACATAATGAAACTCTACAGTATTCGATCTCAAAATTAGTCGACCAATAGGCTGAATACCAATAGTTTAAAAATATAATATTTGGAAAAGTCAACTTGCAATATTATTATTATAGCAAGAATCAAGAATGGCAACAGCTAGCTCCTCCTTTTGACTCGCCTTCATAACTTGAAAGTGAAAGCCTTCTGACCTTGAGATCTCCGTTTCTCATGACAAAATAAAAGCACGTGGCATTCTTTCATTAAATTATCAATATTCAATAATTTGCATTGAATTGCCCAAGTCTCACAAATTAGGTTAAGAATATTTATGTTACGACCTGCCCCGTAATGAATGAGTTGTTTCATAAATTGGAGTAATTCAATTAATGACCAGTACCCCCAATGAATTCCATATAATTATCCAAATACAAAATACGAAAGTAGTAATTAAAACCAAGATAAAAGATGTTCGTGTTGATTTCCCTTTATGTGATTCAAATCTTAACATTTACATTGAAAATATAGTATCATTTTATTTAATAAAAAACAAGACAAAGGACGTATAAGCAAAGGTCCTAAATCCTAATTATTCGGGTCAGTCTAAAGAACATCTTAATTTACGGCTAAAATCAGTAAGTTTTGGAATTTGTCCCAATAACTTAAAATGATATACTTTTTTATAACATTTTAGGTTAATTTTCGTGGCTTTTCTACTTAAAAAAATTAAGTTTTTTTTACAAGTTTCGAAACTTGTCGAAAAAATCAACTTAAATTATTCTCCTTCTGTCCTATTGAATTTGTCCCTTATTGACTTTCTTGTCAATTTTTTTAACTTTGACCCATGATTATTTAAAATTTATTATAGATAAAAATATAAAAAATATATTTTATAAACCTTCAATCAACCAGTTTTAATATATATATTTTATAAAATTTAATTGTTTAAAATATGTAAAATAATCATGATCAAAATTTTAAAAAATTGACTTTAAAAAGTTAATAAAGGACAAAATTAATGAAACGAAAGTATAAAAAATATAACATTTTAAGTTAAATGAACAAATTTTAAAACTTTCTGATTTTTAACCTTAAATTAAAATATTGTACCCCATACCTACCCCAATTATTCATTCATTCATATTTTCCCCACATTGTTATTGCGATTGTCTACATCAGCCAATCAACAGAAAGACAAGGACAAGAGAAGCAAAGATGTCATGTCGATCCAACTCAGCCACTGCCAGCCATAATGCATTTTTTTTGCTTGGACAACCATGTACTAATTCCGAAATCAAAATGAAAGCATTTCAATTACCTCGCATCTTATTATGAAAAATAAGGCAAATACCTAACCAACAGTCCTCGTTTTCGCTTTAGACGTAAAATGGACCAGGTTTAGCCTTGTTGACAACACTTGTTCAGATTCAAAACCATTCCGACAACTACATGTTCACGTAAACTAACTCAAGTGAAGGTTTAACATCTTTCATGCCCCAGACTTGTAGTGTTTTATTTAGACTTGGCAAACTTGTTCGAGACCCGAAATCAACCAAAACACGACGACCCGAATTTGATCCGAAATTTAAAATAAATCAAATCGAAATTGACTCGAATTTTAATTGAACCGAAAATAGAACCAAACCGATTTCACCTAAACCGAAAGCAACCCGAATCAAAGGCAACTTGAAATTAAAAATATATTAAAATAAATAAAAAATATAGGATGTGAACTATCGCACAACTCACAAAAAAGACAAATATACATGCTATATAAAGTCATATATAGGACGAAAAAATCTAACTCGACCTGAAAATTCGGCTAAAACAATCGATCTCTTATTAATCCGATATTGACTTGACCTGATACCCGAACCGAAATCAATATAGTCCCGAACTAAAACCGAACCAGACACGGCCTAAACTTAAACCTGAATGTAGTCAGACCTCAAATGACCCGAACCGAACGACCCGTTTGCTACCTCTAGTTTTATTCCTTTGTAGCTCAACCTGAGTTCGGATTAGGTGATTGTGTTCTTCGGCCACAAGTTTCTGGTTTCTGATATGTCAATAAGACCAAAAAAAAAAACTGTGTTTTTCATCTTACCCACTGAAGGTCCAGTAATAATAATAATAATAATTACAAAAAACCAAACATAACTAAAATTACTAAATACCCGTTTACAAGCCCAAATCCCAAACTAAGTCTAATAATCCTAACCCAAACACAAGATCCATCAGTCAAACCCTACTAAAATTACCCTAATCGGTTTATAACCCAAGCCCAAACCTCAACCTAACTGTTGCTAACCCTAAATTACCATAAACCATAACAACTGCCACGCCAATGGCCACCTCCTCACCATGTCATTGAGAAATTATATCATAGGTCTGTCCCGCAATGTCATCTATAGTCTCAACCAATAAAAATTATCAATTTTATTAATTTTTTCTATGTCATCTTTTTACCGAGTGAATCTTCACTCATATTTACTGTAAATAAAATTTAAAAACAGTTTTTACCATGTGAAAATTCACTTGGTAAAAAGATGACATAAAAAATTAATGAAATAGATAGTTTTTATTGGTTGTGACCATGAATAACATGACGAGACGGGCCTATGATATAATTTCTCCGCATCATCACTAATAAGAAATGTTAATGTCATTTTATCACTAAAACAATAGAATTATCTACTGTATATTATATTATTTACGATACTCAAAAGAATTATGATGTAACATTATTATTGAATGCATGAATGATGGACTTTATGAACATGTGTAATAGAAGTGATCCACAAGATTTTTAGAAAAGAAGGATCCAAAACGAGTGAAGTTAAATACTTGCAAGATAAAATTTAAAAATTAGTTCTGGATTAATGATAAAGCAATGAGAAAGCAAAATAATATTGTACTTCATGAATTTTGAGTCATGTTAGACTCATTTTTTATTCAAAAACCAGCCTTCTACATACGGTACAAGTCAACAAACATTTATTTTTTAAAAAGTGAAGATCCAATTTTAGTAATTTTACAAGAGCTCTTAAATCCGAGTCTCCCATGAATGACTAAAACATTAATTTTCAAATAATCTAAATCTAAGTTAAATTCTTACACAATACACTCTATTTTCGTTTTATTACGAACGAGACACTATGGGATGCGATAACCAGCCAAAGGAAAAAAACAAATAGAATCATGTTGTTTATATATTGGTGGTGTGCAACTTCTAGGATGGATACCACTCTATTTATTTTGCTGACGTTGTTAGAGCCCTAGGAGGTGCTCTAAGCTACTTCTTGAGGGTGCATGCAGACAAAAAAAATTAAAGAAAGAAAGACAGGTAGTTGAAGAGTATATTGTTACATATAAACTTATAAATCTATTCAATTGCAATAGATAGCTAAGAATGTCTAAGTTGATTTCATGCCAGTTGTCGGAAAATATATTGCTGTAAAACTAAACATTAACATTGAATAAGAAATAAATAAATAAGAATAATTCACATTTAATCGTGTCGTGGTAATAAACCACTTCTTGAGAAGTAAATTCGTTCCACTTGGTGTAATTGCTGCACTGGAAAATGCCCTCTGAACGAACAAGACCTTGAAATTCGAAAAGCTTTTAAAGAGCAAAAAGAACTTAAAAAGCTTTTGAAAAACATATGGAAAAGATAGTGTTTTAACAAAAACATGTTTGTTGTAGCATAATAAAACGAATTGAGAAAGCCTTAATTTGTAGGTAGGGGTGTAAATGAATCAAGCTTGAACGAACAAGACAATGTTCGTATTCATTTGTTTATTTTCAAAGGTGTTCATGTTCGGTTTGTATTTGTTTAAAATTTTAATATTGTGTTCGTGTTTTTTTATTTATTTTTGAAGGTGTTCATGTTCGTTTGTTTAGTGTTCACGTACGTGTTCATTTAAGTGTTCGCGTACGTTTTTATTTAAGTATTCGCGTACATGTTCGTTTATGTATTCGTTTAAGTGTTCATGAAAGTGTTCCTTTAAGTGTTCACGAACGTGTTTCTTTATTTGTTTGCGAAATGTTTGTTTATATGTTCAAAAATATTAACTAAATTAACAATAAATAAAACAAAAGCAACAAAATAAACTTACATTTTAATATGAACTTATATAACATCTATAGCAACAACAAAAAGCATTATTTAGATACATCCACAACCATTCCATCCTATAAATGAGCTTATAAACGAGCCTATAAAAGAGCCTATAAACGAGCCTATAAACGAGCTTATAAATGAGCTTGTTCGTGAACATAAACGAACCGAACGCACCTTGTTCGTGTTCGTTCGTTTATTAAACAAACATAAAAATTTTGTTCATATTTGTTTATTTAGCTTAATAAACGAACATAAACGAAAATTATACGAATAGTTCATTGAACGCTCTATTCATTTACACCGCTATTTATAGGCTAAATTTGGAGTGTAAAATCCTCCATTTGCAAAACATATAATTAAAGCATATTTAATTCACTGTCTAAAACGTTTAAATTCATTAATCTGCCATTAAAACTTGATTATTATTACAATAATAACTATTGTGTTGAAACCATTTTTTAATCGGGTGAAAATAGCTTGACGATTAATTTTGGAAATTAGGGTTTCTCCTTTTAAATTTAATTTTTGAAAATGATTTGGAGTCGCCACTGTTCATTTTGGTAGTCTGGACACCATAAAAACAACCAAATATTCGTTCTTTTAAAAATTAGGGTTTGAAAGTCAATTACGTGTGGGGAAGGATTAGCACCCCACAAACGCCCAATATCGGTACCTTTAATTTTGCGTGGCATGTTGGCATTTTAGAATAATAATTCGAATTTAATTTGATAATTAATTATTAACTGGGTTTATGTTCCAAATAGAAATATTCCTTTTATATGGAGATATATTTTTATTTTTGAATATAAGATTGGAAACACCCTATACGTTCAGGGCACCTCTATTTATATTCCCCCAAAAAATATGTCACATACAAAAGGTTTTCATGCATGATTAATTATGATCTTGTTAATTTTAAGTCCGAACCTAAAAGGCTTTAATTAAATTTATATCTAGCTTAATCTATGAATATTATTTAATTTCAAAGTTTACATGAGACAACACCCAATTGCTTGAGCATCATCCATATTTAAACTCCAAAATTATGGATAATATTCCCTATTGATTTAATTTCTCTAATTGTTTAAAGTACTAGTCCTAATTAAGGCTCTAATTCATTAATCTAATATTATATATCAATTTTCTAAAGTTTTAATGAATATTGAGTTTTCTAATTAAAAGCTCATGTTGAACAACATCTCATTATATTGGGACACCATTCAAATTTGAACTCCAAAGTTTCCCTCTCAGTACAATTAATTTTCTATAATTATCTCACCTGTTCCATGTGCGCGAATCTCCCCTTGACCCGGTGCCAAAACAACATCATTCCAACTCAGCTATAAAAGGCCTTAAACCTAGTCGAACTCGATCATTTTCACTCTCATTCTCTCTCTTTAGATAGCCTCTCCCCTCTCTCTCTAAATCATCTGCCCATAACACATATTTACCCAAAAAAGCCTAGAATTAGATCAAAACACCCCCTTTTGAAGGTGTTCATCCTATGTTCATCATGAAATGGATGAACATGATGAACACCAGCCTAAAGCCACCGCATGCTCCGCCCTTCAATCTATAACCGCCAACCTCTGACCACCTTTGACTATTCATCGACACCGTTGCACCAAAACCCTAAACCCACACTAAAAATCAATTTCGAGCCTTAAAAATCCCTAAAACTAATCCCAGCTCGATAGAGACACTCATCTTCAACCAACTTAGGCCTATCTACCCCGTTCTGACCGTCTTCGACTCTGCCTTTTCCCTCAAAAACTCCCTGGCAACCAACTTATTTCCAAAATGTTTTTATATATATATATTACAGTTTGTTTCCGTTCCATTTTTACAAATATAAACTGATATTTCATTGTGTTTGCAGGAATCGAAGCTAAAAATAAAAGTTACCTTCTCAGTGATCTCCGATGAAATGTGTTGGGCTTGATTTCCTTCAACCATTTGTGTTGCCAAGTGATGGAGAAGATGTATTTTGGGTGTTGGTGGTGGAAGCAAAAAGGATAGAAAATTTACACAAGGATTTAGAGTGGTTCGGCTTTCTAACCAAAGCCTACATCCACTACCTTAGCTTTCCCACTAAGGATTTCAACGAATTCTCTAAGAATTCTTCCCCTTTTCTAGGCTTAGGAGGCAACCGTCCACAACCTAGACTCACTCAACAAGTCTAGCATCCAAAGCTCACAAACCGAACTTTGGGAACACTCTTAAACAAGAGAATTGATAGCAAACTGAAATCCCTCTACAAGGTTGATGTTTGCACTCTAAAGCTCTCACCCAAAACCTAAAACACTTGAGCATACATTGACAAATTAAGCTCACAAGTGTTGTCTATACAAAAATGGGAAATTTAAAGCCCTAAGACAATTTTTGCATCATAATGTTGTTGACTTGAAGTTGATTAGTTGTTGCTGAAGCTTGAAGGTCCCTTTTATACTCTCAAATGAGTTCTAGCTGTTGGAGACCGTTGGGATTGAATTAGAGCCATTGGAGACTCTATTTCATACAATAAATGTAGTTCTGCAACCTTCTATATCGATACGTGTGTACCTGTATCGGTACAGGTATTAGCCATTATGCCCATTCTGGCTGCACATATCGGAACGCCTTGGACCGTATTAGTATAGTGTATCGGTACGCCTTAGTCCGTTTTGGTACGCCTTGCAATTTAAAAGACCGTTAGGAAATAGCTGTTGGGGGTAGTTGAAACTAGGATCAGTACGCGTACAAGCGTATCGGAATGATCCTATTTGTATCGGTACGCCTAGGGGCATATTGGTACAGTTTTTTAGTGTAACACCCCGATCCTGTCCCGGATCCGAAGCATCACATTCGGGTTACCCAAAATTGAACCATCAAATTTTCTCGTTTAAAGCCACAAGTTGGCAATTATCAAAATAATCCATTACCATAAAATCCATGAAGATAATGAGATTAAAAGGGTTTACAAAATATATGTTCGAATTTAAATACACCGTTTGACCAAATAACAGTGAATCAAAATAAAATACAGACTCAACTATGGTAAGGTCCTATGAATACATTCAGTCCAAACTAAACATTAAGTACTGGAATCTGAAACTGGCTCAGTGCTGGGAAATCCTCCTCGATGTGCTCCTCCAAAGCAACTTGTCAACCTACGCACGGAAAAACCACAATTCCGCATGCTGAGCTAACAAAGCTCAGTGGTACATTTCTACTCTACCGTAATTCATGAATATCATAAAACCAACATGCATGATAATATAATCAAGAGTGCATATAAGGGCTTCTTAACATCTAAGGATCATTTTCTAGCCTATCCTAGCTAGAGCTTACAACTGTCTCAAGATATCACTATTATATAAGAAGACTACTAAGCCATCCCAGGCTTACCATACGCGAGGTCCCACCAACCATTGAGTTACGTCCTATACCCTGATCACATAGCCCAAGGGTTATCTAGCCCATATTTGAGATTACACAGCCCATATAGTTACTCGAGTTCACACAGCTCGTCGAGTAACAACCCTACCTTGATTACATAGCCCAAGGGTAAAATAGCCAACATCTAACATCTATACGACAACGTAAATAACATACATTCCCTAATGACCAACGCAGCCCTACTATTTTCCCATGCTCACACAACCGTCAGGTTACCCGTGATCATATAGCCGTTGAGTTAGGATCATATCCGGATCACTATAGCCACAGATACGTCCTAGACATACTTGGATCACAATAGCCATAAGAAGTCTTTTCCTGAGGTCACTTAGCCAACCAGGTTACTCGAGATCACATAGTCCTTCGAGTTACTCGAGCTCACACAACCCCCGAGTTGTATTTCCATATCCAGATCACATAGCCCAAGGATAGGTTTCTAATCGCATCCAGATCACATAGCCCGTGGATACGTCGGATGTACTCGATCACATAGCCTGGAGTACCCATCCCCTTATTTAAGAGCCTTTGCACTGACTCTAGGACATCCGAATTCCTAACCAAGACACATACGATAAAACATGCTCCCCCGAGCATTTATATATCTCACCGAGAGATAAAAGGCATCCAGCCAACCACTACTAATGCCCCAAGGCATGACTCATTTGATACAATAATTAATATGTCTTTAAGATTCATTTACGTCTTTCTCGTTAGATTATCTTATTACTCATGGCAACCAGCCTATATGAGCATCCCTTCAGCACACAACAAGAACTCCAAGCTACCACGTAGCATTAATCGATCCACCTCAGATCTCTAAGGGTGATTAAACAAGCGATCCACTAAATAGTTACCAAGCTATTAACCATTTATTTCTCACACGGGGTTTAACTCTACATTTTTCATCTTTAGTACTCATTTTACACCCTAACGGACCCTAGGGCCCTTTACCTCGAATTATAGAATCCCCGAACGCGAACTCAACTTTCTTGGGCAGATTGCCCATCGAGTATCGATACTCCCCCATGAGTACCGATACGCTAACTAGGTTCGAAAGAATTAGACCACAAGTCGTACCGATACGTACGTGTCATACCGGTACGCTTCATCGTTACTAGGATCGCCCCGTACCGATCAACCCCGTACCGATACTCTGACATACACGTACCGGTACGCTAAGCCTCTTTCAGGCAATGCAACAGTGCGTACCGATACGCCCCTAGCGTACTGGTATGCCAAAGCGTTACTGGAATCCTTATCAAGCAAGGGGTACCGATACACTGGAAGGAGTACCGATATGCCCTTCACAATTCGTCTCCCTTATAATGAAGGCGTACCGATACGCAACCACCCCGTATTGTTACGCGAGCCCAAATTTCAAAATCTGGAGCTCGAGATTTCCTTAATCCCACCCCTAACCTCCATGGTTAAGTCCCAAAACGATCCTACGAGTTATTAAGAGTACAATATGTGTTTTTTATCCATTTTACGCCTTATCAACATCTCATCTTGATTTACCATTAATGGGGGGGGGTTTTAAGCTTCTAAAACCTCAACCATACAACCCAAAACTATAAACCATACAAAGCAATCATCTTATGAGGCTCATGAAATGTGGGAGTTAGAGATGTACTGACCTCAAGCAAAGATTCACGAACTAAGGTAGCAACCAAGCTTCTTCCACCTCTTTTTTCTTGCTCCCAGCTTCAAACCAAAGTTCCACCAATGCTGGAGATATTTACCTCAAAAGATAGATCTTTGGGTGATGAGCAACTTCTCCTCAAGCCACAATCTGAGATTCCCACTCAAACATCCAAGATTTCTCCGAGCTCAACCACTCACCATGAGAGAGGAAGAAGGAAAGAGATAACATGAAGATAGGGGCAAGGTGATATCACCCTTGTCCCTTTTTCCAGTAGAAAAATTAAGGCTCCAACAGCCTTTGTCTTCCAATATGGCTTTTACCATATTACCCTTCCTCAAAGCCCATCATAAGCTAAGCCCAAAACCACCAAGCAAGCCCAACAACGCATGGAGGCCCATTATGGCACAATATCTCGGCCCGACGTGTCGGTCTAAGACCCGATTCAATGCCCATTATTAACTTGAAAATCTGAGTCGTTACAACTCTCCCCTCCTTCAAGAAATTTCTTCCTCGAAATTTAGATGGATGAAAGGAAGATGTAACCAACACAAATCTAACCACTTCACCATTCAAATAGGATCACCTTGATTAGAGAGAGTTCTCCCTCGATCCATCTTAAACAGAACTATAACACTAAACCACACGCTCTTAACACTTCTCTTAAGATTTTCAACGACTCATCCTTCAGCAACCAACGACACTTTTGACGAACCGCTAAGCACGATAACATAACCAACCTCAAGCCACGCTGTTCAAACATCCACTTAAAGGACTCGCTTCTAAAGAATTCTATCTCAACTAACCAACCTTTATACTAGCATCCGTCAACCAAAAACTAAACTTAGACTTCATCTACGTCTAAAATGCTACACCACCTCCACAACCTATTGCTAGGAATGCATCATGTCAAACCACCATATCTCGGTCAAACCATTAAAGGACAAGCAAAACCCTAACAACCGATCATTATCATCAATTTATCTTGAATCCAACATCTCTTTTCCTCAAACTTGGGCCACCAAGACGAGATTTAAACTTTGCTTCATCCAACTATTTTCAACAGGGCCAACAACCACTTACGATTCCAACCACTTGGTTCCGAGAAATGACCATCGTCACTTGCGATCTCACACCAGCAACCCAAAACTAACCATTCTATTTGCAAAAGTCTAAACATCTTTTTTCTAACCCTTGCCTCGGTCTCAACCATCAGATATAGAAAACCATTTGACTATTCTCAAGGATCGCCAACTGGTCCGTCTAAAAACATTTCTCGGTAAAGCAACCATCCGGTTACCCTTAACACAACTATTGATCCACATTTCCGCTGCGCCACTCTGATAACTTGCACACTGCTTGCTTTAACCGATAACAACTTTGGTCTATATCGATTGGGCAATCCTCAAACCCCACAAAATCTAGCTCAATAGGTGCACAAGCTAAGCAACTATCCTCACATTTCGCCCTTGGGACCTCAACCATGATCATCACAACCTTCACTTGACCCTTCTCAACAGTACCTTTACTCTGACAACAAAACACGAAGCTTCTCATATTCTATGGCCGAAACAAGGTCACCAATCTTACAAAACTGACGGCGGTCTTCCACCATTGCACTACAGCTCAACACATCCAAGCCACCATACAAGTTGCTCTCACGCAAACATGATCTCGGTAAAGTATTTGGCAACGACACCCAATTGGTCGCTTGCACAAGTGTTCCCCAACAAGGAGTTCGTTAAGTACCATACCACAGAGCGATAAACACTAACAACGAACTCAACCTTACCTTTATCGCAGTTCTAAACCACAATTAACTGGTAAGATTGCTCTTTCACTAAGGTTACCTCAAAACACCCACAACACTAAGACCAAGAACTCTTAACACTCACGTCTACAACGCAAGCTAAGAACACCTTGCAACCTATAAAACATTCCTCGAGATAGCACTATGGAGCACAACGTCCACCCTAGAGAGGTTAAGATCCTACACAACCAACACTAACAACTAGATTAAAGCAATCTAAAACTTCATAACTTCTCTCACATCTTACGGCACACATGCACTCTCAACAACCATCTACGGTAAATCCTTATCTAGCAAAGGATGTCATTCTAATTGCCATCTAAAGCAAAAACAAACCCAAGATTTACCAAGATACACATCACAAGAACCAGTCTACTACACAACCGAGGAGCTAAACGGCTAACGCAACAGCTAAAACCAACACAAAACTTAATTACCTGACATATTCTCTGTCGCAACGCTATCAACTCTAATCTGAGCAACAGACTGCCTAGCAACGCCTCACGCGCCAACCCTGGCGGTGGATCTCACAGAACCTCTACCTTTATAACCTGACGGTGCCCTAACTCTACCTCTCTCAAAACTCTGATCACGACGGGAAGCAGCCAACCTCTGAGATTGAGCTAGTGCATCCTCATCCATAACTGGGCAGTCCTTTGCCATATGTACTGGTGCCCGACACCTATAGCAAACCCTCCAAAGTAAGAAGCACACTTCGAGGTGATGTCTGCCATAATGCTCGTATGCTGGTGGAAGCGATGCTCCAATAGAACCATCAATACTCCCTTCCGGGGTAGGAATCAAAGAGCCTCTACGAATCCTCGATCTAAATCTTGTGCTGACTCTCGGTAGCTGGTCTGAAGCAACCCTTTTCGAACTCCTCGAAGCATAAAACCTCTCATGCAGATAGGGAGAAGGACCCATGATATTCTAGATCTCTATATCATGACCTCTAAAATCCTCGAACTAATTAGATGCTGAATTCTAAAGCCGCTCAAGTGCCTTCGCACTATTGGCTAACTCGGAGAATGTCCCAAGAGGACCCGCTGTCACATACAATTGAAGGTTAACATTCAAGCTTTATTTGAACCTCTTGCACCTCAACTCTTCCGTGGTAACAAACTCTTAAGCATAACGACTCAAACGCAGAAACTCTTGCTCATAAGCAAACACCGTTCGATCTCCCTAAACTAGATGCAGAAACTGGTCCCTTATCTCATCCATATGTACCTCACTGATGCACTTCTTCTGAAACTCATCCACAAAGATATCCCATGTCAGTCGTCTAGGCTTTAGATCTAACTCTACGGTCTCCCACCACTCGTGTGCATTGCCCTTAAGAAGGGAAACAATACAATCAAGGTCATCTTTCGGGCTTCCCTTCATCTGTCTCAGGATTCTTTGTGTATCGCGCAACCACTGGTCAGCCTTGATCGGGTCATCCTCACCCAAGCCTTCAAAACTCTTAGGTCTAAAACGATGAAGCCTCTCTACATGGGTCTTGCGAGGCATCTCAGATTGCCTCGAAATAGCTTGCACCACACACAAGAGGGTAGAGGTAAGGTCACAAAAGTGACCCACCTCTCCACTACTAGTTTTACCTTCCATCGATCCTTTTCGGAAACACAACAAACAAGGCGGCACATCAAGATTCCCAGTCTTATAAAGTACACTTAACTTTAGGGATTTGTATTCACTAGACACCTTACCACGACCTCTACGACACCCTAGGGTTTTCCTAAAATCGACTAAACCTAAGCTCTAATACCACTAAATATAATTCCCCGATCTCGTCCCAAATTTGGAGCATCACATTCGCGTCACCCAAAATCGAACCATCAAATTTTTTGTTTAAAACCACAAGTTGGCAATTCTCGAAATAATCTATTACCATAAAATCCACGTAGATAATGACATTAAAATGGTTTACAAAATATAAGTTTGAATTAAAATATATCATTTGACCAAATAACAATAAATCAAAATAAAATATAGACTCGACTGTGGTAAGGTCCTATGAATACATTCAGTCCAAACTAAACATCAAGTACTATACTCTAAAACTAGCTCGGTGTTGGGAAATCTTCCTCGATGTGCTCCTCCAAAGCAACCTGTCAACCTACGTACGGAAAAACCACAATTCTACACGCTGAGCTAACAAAGCTTAGGGGTACATTTCTACTCTACCACAATTCATAAATATCATAAAACAAGCATGCATGATAATATAATCAAGAGTGCACAGAAAGGCTTCTTAACATCTAAGGATCATCTTTTAGCCTATCCTAGCTAGAGCTTACAACCATATCAAGATACCACTATTATATAAGAAGGCCACTAAGCCATCCGAGGCTTACCATACGCGAGGTCCCACCGACCATTGAGTTACGTCCCATGCCCTGATCACATAACCCAAGGGTTATCTAGCCCATATTCGAGATCACACAGCCCATCGATTTACTCGAGTTCGCACAACCCATCGAGTAACAATCCTACCCTGATCACATAGCCCAAGGGTAAAATAGCCAACATCTAACATCCATACGACAACGTAAATAACATACATTCCCTAATGGCCAACGAAGCCCTACTATTTTCCCGTGCTCACATAGTCATCGGGTTACCTGTGATCACATAGTCGTCGAGTTAGGATCATATCCGGATCACTATAGCCACAAATACGTCCTAGACATACTTGGATCATAATAGCCAATATGCAGTCTTTTCCTGAGGTCACTTAGCCAATCAGGTTACTCAAGATCACATAGTCCTTCGAGTTACTCGAGCTCACATAGCCCAAGGATAGGTTTCTAACCGCATCCAGATCACATAGCACGTGGATACGTCAGATGTACTCGATTACATAGCCTGGAGTACCCACCCCCTTATTTAAGTGCCCTTGCACTGACTCTAGGACATCCAGATTCCTAACCAAGACACATATGATAAAACATGCTCCCCGAGCATTAATATATCTCACCGAGAGATAAAAGGCATCCAGCCAACCACTACCAATGCCCTCAGGCATAACTCATTTGATACAATGATTAATATGTCTTTAGGATTCATTTACGGCTTTCTCGTTAGATTGTCTTATTACTCACGACAACCCGCTATATGAGCGTCCCTTCAGCACACAGTAAGAACCCCAAGCTACCACGTAGCATTAACCGATCCACCACAGATCTCTAAGGGTGATTAAACAAGCGATCCACTCAATAATTACCAAGACATTAACCATTTATTTCTCACACGGGGTTTAACTCTACATTTCTCATCTTTAGTATTCATTTTACAGCCTAACAGACCCCTATGGCCCTTTACCTCGAATTATAAAACCCCCGAACGCAAATTCATCTTTCTTGGGTAGATTGCCCAGTGAGTATCGATACTCCAAGGTGAGTATAAGTACTGCCCTCTTGGTATCGATACTCTCCCATGAGTACTGATATGCTAACTAGGTTCGAAAGAATTAGACCATAAGCCGTACCAATATGCTACATACCGTACTGGTACGCTTCATCGGTACTAGGATCGCCACATACCGATCCACCCCCGTACTAGTACTCCCACATACGTGTACCGATACGCTAAGCCTCTCTCAGGCAATGCAACAGTGCGTACTGATATACCTCTAGCGTACTGGTATGCCAAAGCGTTACTGGAATCTTTATCAAGCAAGGGGTACCGATACACAGGAAGGCGTACCGGTACGCCCTTCACAATTCGTCTCCCTTATAACGAAGGTGTACCAATACGCTACCACCCCGTATTGGTACACAAGCCCAGATTTCAAAATTTGGAGCTCGAGATTTCCTCAATCCCACCCCTAACCTTCATGGTTAAGTCCTAAAACGATCCTACAAGTTATTGAGAGTATAATGGGTGATTTTCTATCCATTTTATGCCTTATCAACATCTCATCTTGATTTACCATTAATGGGGGGTTTAAGCTTCTAAAACCTCAACCATACAACCCAAAACTATAAACCACACAAAGAAATCATCTTATGAGGCTCATGAAATGTGGGAGTCAGAGATGTACTGACCTCAAGCAAAGATTCACGAACTAAGGCAACAACCAAGCTTCTTCCACCTCCTTTTCCTTGCTTTAAGCTTCAAACCCAAGTTCCACCAATACTGGAGATATTTACCTCAAAAGATAGATCTTTGGGTGATTAACAACTTCTCCTCAAGCCTCAATCCAAGATTCCCACTCAAACATCCAAGATTTCTCAAAGCTCAACCACTCACCATGAGAGAGGAAGAAGGAAAGAGATAGCATAAAGATGGGGGCAAGGTGATATCACCCTTGTCCCTTTTCCAATAGAAAAATTAAGGCTCCAACAGCCTTTGTCTTCCAATATGGCTTTTACCATATTACCCTCCCTCAAAGCCCATCATAAGCCAAGCCCAAAACCACTAAGCAAGCCCAACAACGCATGGAGGCCCATTATGGCCCAACATCTCAGCCTGACGTGTCTGTCTAAGACCCGAGTCAACGCCCATTATTAACTCAAAAATTCGGGTCGTTACTTTTGGTTATGGAAAGTTACTGTAGCTAAAACCCTTATCTGTATCGATATGTTGTGTAACCGTATCAGTACGGATGTGCTGAAAACATAAGTTTGGCTATTTTAAAAACGTTTTAAACACTTCCAAAACCTTTCAAAAACTTCTCAAATTTATTTTCAAGTTGTTTGGACTTAAAACCATTTTTGAAACATTTTCAAATTAGTCCAAAACATTTTTCAATTATTATATCAAAACAAATATCCTAATAATCTCCCCCTTTTTGATATAATAAAACCAACTTGAATTTTTTTTGAGATTCTCCCCTTAGTAAAAATAAAATTTGAATAAGAGATTAATTGTTGAATATCTTATAAGCTCCTCCTTATTCATTTGAAAATTCAAATAAATTCAAATTTTCAAAACATTCTCCCCCTTTTTGTTATATCAAAAATGGTTCAAACTTTAAAGACTAATAACAATGAATTTTTTTTACAAAAATATGTTTTGTTTGAAAATTGGCTCCCCCTTACTCAAGAATCTTTCAAATGTTAGTCCAACATTTATGATAAACTAGTTGAATTAAAATAAATAAATTAAATACAATAAATAAAATTCAACTAATTTTTACCACACTTGAACCAAAGGTAGGATGTGAAGCCTTCCTCCTTCAAGTGTTCTTCCTTGTGTGTCAAGAGCTTCTATAAATTTGACTTTGATCACCAATGGCTGAAGCACACCTACAAAAAAACAATCAAATGATTTTTTGGTATCCAAATTGCTTTAGATCCATAGGCATTAGTAGCACAAAGTTTAGTCCCCTTAGGAATCCATTTTTCAATTTCATCATTTTTAGTTGAAGTAATTAGTCCTTTTGGGACCCAAATACTTCTAAAACATTTTCCTTTAATAAATCTAGGGGCACTAGATTGTCTAACATAAAAGTTTGATTTTCCAAAATTGTTTTTCTTTTGAAGTTCATTGGAAATCAAATCTTTTTCTTTCTTAAGATCATCTACTTCAATTTGATGATCTTTTTCTTTCTTTTGAAGCAAATTTTGTAAATCCAAAACTTTAAGTTAAAAATCCTTTAATTTTGCTGCAAATTCCAAATTGGTTTTCACAAGCAAATCATTTTCATTTTTTAATTTAGAAATCAACTTTTTGTTCTTAGAAAATAAAGCTTTGAACTCAAAAACCAATTGGTCACAGGCCTCTTGTAACTCATCAAAAGTATAAGAATTAGAAATAGATGAGTTAGAAGCTACCTCTCCCTCTTGGAGGACATCAAGCATAGGTGGGCTACATCATCTTGATCGGTGGAGTCTTCATCACTCCATGTTGCCACATATGCTTTCTTTGAAAATGATCATTTTTTGTTGAAGCGAGGACAATTGTGTTTAGTGTGCCTCGTCTTCTTGCATTCGGAGCACTTGGGGGGATCCTTCATCTTCTTCTTCGATTCATGCTTGGATTCTTCCATTCCACTCTTCATGAATTGGATAAATTCTTTGAAGAGATAGGCCATCTCTTCATCTTCACTTTCCTTCTTACTTGATTCTTCTTGGTGGCTTGTGGAGGATTGAATAGCAATGATGTTGACATCAACTCCTTGCTCTTTGCTTTTCTTCTTCTTCTCCATTCTCAAGGGTTGAGACATCATCTCATGGGTAAGAAGAGATCTTACGAGCTCGTCAAGCTTGAGCTTCTTCAAATCTTTGGCTTCAATGATAGCCGTCTTCTTGCTCTCCCATGATTCAGAAAGTGAATAAATCAACTTCTGAATGAGCTTTTCTTTCAGAATTTCTTCTCCAAGACCTTTGAGTTGATTGGCAATTTGGGAGAAACGGTCGAACATCCTCTTGATGTCTTTTTTCGGGTTTATCTTGAAGTTTTCATAGTTGAGGTTGAGTAGACTAATCTTTGTCTCCTTCACCTAATTTGTACCTTCATGGATCACTTCAAGCTTGTCCTATACTTCATTGGCTTCTTCACAAGAAGAGACTTTTTCATATTCATCGGGGCCTAATGCACAAAAGAGGATGTGCAAGGCTTTGCAATTGAGCTCCATCTTCTTCTTATCTTCTGCATTCCAATCGGGTTTTCTTCGTGTAGGCACGAACGGTCATTCTTCAACGACATCCCAAAGATGATAGTCGATGGCCTTGATGTAGTACATCATCTGTAATACCCCGAAAATATTTTTCCAAGTTAGTTAAGGGTTCATATGATGTTTGATCTGAATCTGAAAAGAATAAGTCCTAGTGACCAAAATGACACATTGGTAAAAGTTTGGGGGACTAAAGTGTAAAATATCAAGTAAGTGATTTTTATTCAGTATAAGGGTAAATCTGATCAAAATAAGAATTTCGATATCAAAATTGGGAATTAAGATGCAGTAGAAAGTATCAAATTTGGATCGAATAAAATTGTTAAGCGTGCTCAAACCAGAGTAACACTAGGATGGGTGACCTCTAGGAAGGTCCCATATCCGTGTTTTTGATCGATAAATGACTCAAAAAAATTAGGAATAATTCGTATGAATATCTGTTAAAGGAATTTTAAGGAAAAATTTTATCCGATAGAGATTTCGGGTAATTATCAGTATTTTAGATCGAGTCAAAGTTTCAGAGTTTGACCCCATAAATATGAGAGATTTATTATGACAATATTATTTATTTATGGAATTTAGAGATATGAGATTTTTGGATTAGATTCGATAGTTCGATCAACGAAAAATTGTATTAGGTGATTATCGGGTAATTGGATCGAATAAAAATCATAAAATAAAATTTTATGATTTCTTTGGGAATGGCCGGTTATGAAAGAACCAAAATTGGTTCAAATTTAATGGAGTGGCATTTTTGAAGAAGAATTGTAAAAATGAATTTAGTTGAGGGGCAAATTAGTACTTTGGATTAAAATGAATTTAATATTCATTTTAATTTGACAAGTGGCAAAATTAAGTTTAATTGGGATAATATTGAGTTAAAAATTAAACAAAATTTTGTTCTTCCTAACTTGCTTATGCCGTGGAGAAGGAAGAAAGAAGAGAGAGAAGAAAATTTCATTTTCAAGCTAATTTTGAAGGTTTAAAGGCTAGATTCAAGTAAAATAAATTAAGATAAAGTGATCTATGCTTAATTCTCTTCATTTTGATGGTAGTTTTGCATGCAAAGGTTAAGTATAGCTTATATTTTTGAAGAAGAAGATTGTGAGATTTATGAATACATGTTGAATATGAAGTTTGATTTGAATAAATAAGATGTTGTAGGCATGAAAACAAGCTTGAATCTAGTTTAATTTTATGTTCAAGGTTATAAACCCTAACCTTAGAATTTTGAATTTGATTGGGAAAATTGAATTAAGGATGAAAATGAATGATTTTTGATACAAGAAAGCTTATTTTGATGTTAGAATGAAAACTTTCCCCTTAGGAAATTAAAGGGCATTTCGGTAAAGAAAGAAAATTAGGGGGATTATTTTTGAATAATTATTTGATGAAGGAAGTGACGAATTGGTGATGAAAATGTCATTTTGATAATGTTAAATGATGATTTGATAAAAAATAATCCTTTGAGGATTAAAGGATCATTTCGGCTAAAAGAGAAAATTAAGGAGAAATACTTTGAAAATTTATTTTGATAGTGTACTTGAAAAGATTCAGATAGTATAAGTTAAATTATGATGTAGGGATCAAATTAAAATCCTTGTAAAGGTTGAAGGATTAAATTGGCTATGTGGATATTTTGGGATGGACCAATTCGATCAGTGCCTTAAATTAAAGGGAAAGTTGGTAGAATTTTAGAAATGTTGGATTGGTTGATTAATGTATGAATTCAAGTATATTTAGTGAAATTAGTCACTAAAGTGTCACTTAAGTAAAGATTAATGATTGAAAGGCAAAGAATGAAAGTTAGTGAATAACAAAGGAATTATGGAATAATTGTTATTCAAGCATGAATAAATTATTTGATGTCCAAAATGGTCACTAAGGACCTTAGGACTAAATCAGCAATCACATGGAAATTGGGGGAAATTTTCAGAAATATTTTATATTCGAATAATTGTGTTTCGTAAATTAAGTTAGCAATGTTAGATTTGAGTCTAACAAAAGAATGGTAATATATGTATTCGATTGGTCTTCTACAGTTTCGAAGGAGACTAAGGGAGACACAAGTATTAGAGGAAAAGAAAAGGTTATCGAGTAAGCTTAGTGAGGCTACTTTTGCATTGCTACAGGTGAGTGCATTATTCATGTATATGTTATTTAAAAAAGACTTGTGATAAGTCGACCTTAATATAGAAATGATTTATATTGCTTTGAAGCATATGGATTTGATGCATAAAGTACCAAAGGCAAGTGACATATGTTCTATATACGAAGGAAGTTAAGGTATAAATTACCCACTTTGATTTCTTGATGATATATGATTATGATGAAATATGGGATGTGAATTGCCCGTTTACAAGAATGATGATGATTGACTTATAATGAAATGAACTACCCAAGTATTATGTTATGAGAGTCCATGGTATAGTTGGATATCCATAAAGTCTTAGGCAGCTGCATCACTCAAGTTATGATACGATTACATGTTTTGTGACTACTACGGTGTCACATACATCTTGGGGACCCAAGCCCTTGGTGTGCACCCTGGGGATCCAAGCCCATAGTGCTAATGGCACTAACGAGGTGCTTTAATGAGGAGCAAAGAGCATCCTCGAGTACGTAGTCATTTACAAGTTCACGTTAGACACTCAGGTGTCTTATTCATGTGACTCGAGTACCTTGATCTCATATTATTTACTTTGGGCTATCTTTAAAAGAATGTTATACTGTAAATGATTACATGATGGCTGATAAATACTGATAGCATGATATTTATATTTGTTTTATGATAGGATATAAATTGTACTGGGATCGCTTGCCATTTTGCAGGATCTGTATTGCATTTCCATATGATATATTGTACTACATTATTGCATATTTTAACTAAGTAAGTTTATTTGCCTTACTAAGCTGTTACTTAGCGTGTGTTTTATTTCACACGTAGGTTCTCCGAATTAGACTAGCGAGGATGAGCTGTTCTTTTGAAGTCAAGTTACTACAGTAAGTTACAGTATGTACATCCTTATCATAGTTTGATAAAGTAGTGGGCATGTAAATATTTTTAAAGTAAACTGTTCTGTATAACTAAGTTTTAACCTATGTGTATGATAATATAGATGTATTATCTTTGAAATTATGGACTAAGGATATTGGTAAAGTAAATAGATATAGTAAAAGTACCTTGATTATTATTTATCGCGTAACAATTTCAAAATCAAGAAAGGGTCTAGGCAAGACACATAGTTTTCATTCTGAATTGTATTTTCAATTTAATAATTGACTTATAAGTTTTACAAACCAATTCAAGGTCGAAACTAGGTGTGTCTGCCTGACATTGTTTTAAATTAGAAACCGAGATAGGCCAACCACTGGACTAGTTAAGCAAGAATAGTATTAAAAAAAATTTACAAGTTAAGTTTTCTGAATATGACTCTGAACATCTTTAATTGATATTCAGCCTACGAGGATACGTTAAGGGTGTTACATTTTGTGGTATCAGAGCTAGAGGTTTAGCCGATTCTGGAGGTTAAATCGAGTCTAATATGATTTTTTATTAAGTACATGCCCCTAGGATGTCATGTTACTGATGTACTATCTGTGTAACTTGATTTTGCTCCTCACTAATATGAATAAGTTACTGTGGTAATAGAAAATGTTGAATATTGCTGGATCGCATCAGGCGATAGATCATGGGGACCAAGAAGAGGTCCAAAGTGGAAGCAATGAGGTACATCATACTCCACCTCCATCTCCTGACCCAGCTAAGCCTCCTGCACAACAGAGAGCTCAAGCCCAAGAATATGGAGCGTTAGTACAAGCGTTAGAAGCTATGGTTAATAGGCTTCAGGCCCTAGTGCCCACACCAGCTCCGTCACCCACACCAGTTATAGCGTTAACTACGAAGGAACTTAAAAAGTTGGGTGCTTCAGAATTTCATGGAGAGGGTGGTCCGATGGCTGCCAACTTGTGGTTGAACGATGTCAAAGTCCTGATGGAAGAGTTAAGTTGTACAAATGCTGAAAAGTTAGAAAAGGTTGTATCTTTATTAAGAGAACATGCTCGTATTTGGTGGTCTGATGCCATAGAATTAGTACTAGCTATTGAGGTAACTTGGACGTTTTTCCAAGAAGTATTCAAGGCCAAGTATGTTGGGGATCAGTTTAAGAGAGATATGCTGCAACAGTTTCTGAACCTTAAGCAAGGTACTCGTACTGTCTATGAGTACGAGTTAGAGTTCATTAGATTGAGTCGGTATGTAGCTAATTTGATGTCGACTAAAAAGGCCCGATTTGAGTGGTTCATAGAGGGGCTTTACCCTCGATCTGATACCAATTTTTAGGCTCGATTTCCTTCAACCGTTTGTGTTGCCAAGTGATGGAGAATATGTATTTTGGGTGTTGGTGGTGGAAGCAAAAATGATAGAAAATTTACACAAGCATTTAGAGTGGTTCAGCTTTCTAATCAAAGCCTAGGCAACTGTTTACAACCTAGAATCACTCACCAATTCTAGCATCCAAAGCACACAAACCAAACTTTGGGAACACTCTTAAATAAGAGAATTGATAGCAATCTGAAATTCTTCTACAAGGTTGATGTTTGCACTCTCAAGCTCTCACCCAAAACCTAAAACACTTGAGCATACATTGACAAGTTAAGGTCACAGTGTTTTCTATACAAGAATGGGAAATTTAAAGCTCTAAGACAATATTTGAATCATAATGTTGTTGACTTGAAGATCATCAGTTGTTGCTGAAGCTTGAATGTCCCTTTTATACTCCCAAATGAGTTCCTAGCCGTTGGAGACCGTTGGGATTGAATTGGAGCCGTTGGCAGACTCTATTTCCCACAATAAATGTAGTTCTATAACCTTTTATATCGATATACGTGTACCCATATCGGTATAGATACTAGTCGTTATGCCCATTCTGGCTGCGCGTATCGAAATGCTTTGGACCGTATCGATACGCCTTAGTCTATTTCGGTATGCCTACAATTTAAAAGGCCATTAGGAAATAGCTGTTGGGGTAGTTGAAACCAGGATCGGTACACGTACAAGCGTATCGAAACGATCCTATCCATATCGGAACGCCTAGGGGCATATCAGTATGATTTTTCATTTCTGGAAAATTACTGTAGTTGAAACCCTTATTTGTATCGATACGGGGTGTAATCGTATCGGTATGGACATGCTGAAAACATAAGTTTGGCTATTTTAAAAATGTTTAAAACACTTCCAAAACCTTTCAAAAACTTCTCAAAGTTATTTTCAACTTGTTTGGACTTAAAACCATTTCTGAAACATTTTCAAATTAGTCCAAAACATTTTTCAATTATTATATCAAAACAAATATCCTAACAAAAGGCCGACCTTCTTCCTCGATGAGTGATGTGTTTCTTTGATGTCAGTTTGGCTTCCTGACGATGCTTCGTATTCGGCGGTTCAGCTTCCAACAAAGGTAAGGCTTTCTCTCTATTCTTTTTATATTATTATTATTATTATTATTGTAACACCTTAAAAAATTGGTCCAACCAGAATCGAATTTTGATAATTAGAAATCCTATATTGAAAAGTCACTAATCTTGCGATTAGCCCCTCCTCAAGCTTAATCACCATATACCCCTCCTCAAGCTTAATCACCATATACGTGGGCTTTCTAGATTTGGTTGCTTCACCCTAAGGAATCTTAAAGTTTTAAGAATGAAATAAGGAAGAGTTTTAGAAAACTTACCCAGTTGAAAACTTTCTCTTAAGCAAGTATCTTAGGTATCATCTTCTTCTTTTGCAAGACAACTAAACACCTCCATTGGAGGGAGATTTAAGCTTGATTTATCTTAAGCTTCTTAATCCTAATCTATAGTTATCGACCGGGTAAGTCATGACCCCTTATAGATTCATCGATTCTATGGTTCTATCCATGCTTAATCTCATATTCAAGAATCTATAACCCTAGAAATTCTATAGGGATACTAAGGCTTGATCCTTATCGTTTTTCATAGCTAACAATTGCTATAAAAGTAGTTATTGCTATTGGAATTATTGGAATTGTTGTAACCCTTATTCCATATTGTATTGTATAGCTCAAAACGCTTGTGGTGAAGAATCGGCCAATCCACAAGAATTTGATAAGCAAAGGAATAAGAGGATAGTAATCCGAGAGCCCTAAAAGCTTCATAAGTATTCTTGAGTGTAGTTAGAGTCTCGGGAATGGCTAGATGCCCTCCCGATTTCATTGTTTATTGATTTTTGCATTGTCATCATCCCTACAAGGTATGGTTATATCGAAACCTCATGGAAAGCTATATTCGTAATCTTTGGTAAGCTTATTGCATTGAAACATTGATTATTGAGCCATAGTATTGATATCGTCACCATTGAAATACATATTGATTATTGATATTTCCATTGATCCCATTGATATACTATTGAGATTCATAGATATGCATATTGATTATTGACCATAGTATTGACAAGATCATTGGATTGATAAGAATATTGCATTGGCAAAATCATTGTATTGACAAGGACCTATATGGTCATCATTGAACAAGACAAGCATTGATTATTTTTAATGATGTTGAACATTGTACCAATATTGAATATTGTCATTGTTATTGGCCTAATTATCGGACCTTAGATTCGAATAGACATTGGATACAATTGGCATACCATAGAATTCATGAGCTCATTGGTACGGAGTGGACTATGATCCTTGAGCTAAGGCTCTATTTGGCATTGTTGGAAGGATTTGACCACTCATTGATTTAGCGATGTTGGTTGGGAATTCGCGTATCCACTATCTCATATTGATCCAACGGTTAAATTTGTTAAAATCATTTTTAAGCGTGGTTTGAGATGTTATATGCATTTAAATACTATCATTAATATTATTGACATCCATTGTATTGCTCATACCATTGTCGTTGATTACCTCACTAGTCTAAATAAGCCTAACGCATCTCATTTTCATGCATTTCAGGTCAAGGAATATATGTTCCAAGGAATGGAAATGAGCAAGTTTTGTAAGTCACTCTACAAGAATAAGTAATATTCCTCTCGTCTATAATTTTCTAGAACGGTGGCATAAGGTCTAAGTATGCTTGAATGACCCATTTTGATATGTATATATGATGGTTATGCGTTTGTTTAAGTTTAAGGTAAAATTGACCTATGAGCATGTTGAAGTTTGGTAAAACATGCATATTTGGCTCTAAAAGGTGAAAACATGTTAAACGGTCCATACAACCTTGAAATTTTAATGTTATTAGTTTGGGACTAAACAAGGTTGCTGGTAAGGTTTCATGAAATTTGGACATGTTTTGATCGGCCAAAATGGATAAAAACCAGTCATAAAGTGTTATTACAGACCCTGCCGTACCGATATAGATGAAGGCATATCGGTACGAGTATGCATTTTGGAACCTGGTCAATGTTTGTCAACATGGCGTATCGATGCTACCTTGTGCGTGTCGATAATAGATTTCAACATAGGAATTTTACTATAGCATCATATGTAATACCTCAAAATTTTGGCTAGTGACCAAAATGAATAAAATGAAAGTTTGGTGGCTAAAGTATAAACTTAGGAAAAGTTTAAGGATTAAATTGTAATTTTTAAAAGTTATGCATTTTAGTCCCGTAAATGAATAGTTTACCCCCAAGAATGACGTTTTCATGTTACCTGGAATTTTCGTACAGTATTTGTGTTAAAAGCTATAAAGAGTTAAAGTTCGAGAAAAATTTGGATAATCAGATCAAATCGAATATTTGAGATATTTTGTTGGATGATAAAACAAGGTTAATAATGTAATTTCCATACCTTAATTTGGAAGGATTTAACATGGACCATTGGATTAAAGTAGATTTTCCATGTTAAATATGAACCGTTGGATGAAAAATGGCAAGATTGTAATTTTTGGAAAATTTCAAGGGTAAAGTTGGTAATCACTAACTTATTGGTTTATTTTTGACCATTGGATGAATAAATTGGCATGTGGAAAGATAAGAGACATTGGATTACAAGAACATGGTCATTTTGTCATAAAAGAGATTTTTATTTGATTTTTCTATAAATAATGACAAATGGCCTAAATTAAATCAATTGGAAATCTCAAGAAATTTCTTCAAATTTCTCTATCTTGCCGAGACCACTTCTTAAGGTATGTAAACATTTCTTTTTGGCTTTCAAGCTAAGTTATTAGGAATTTGGATGAAAACATGAAACATGAAATTGATCTACATGAAATTCTCTATCATTTGGTATTATTTGTTTATGCTTCCCATGCTTGAAACCTAAGTTCTTGAATTTGGTGGATGAAAGGGATGTTGGGTTTTGATTTGGAAATTATTGATAATGCTTAGAAATGATGTTTTGAAGTTGAATTCATGCTTGAATCAAGTTGAAGATCAAGCCTAAAGTGACCTTTCATATTCTGCCATGGTGAAATAATTAGGAAAACTTTTGGAAAATTTTTATTAAGGTTAGACATGATGAATGGACGATTTTTCAAACTTTAGAATATTTTTGGACCAATTTGGAAGTTGAATAGGTTGGGAATTTGGAAGTTGTAAAGGTCGGGGGACCTAATTGCATATTGTAGAAATAAAAGGGTTTGAAGTGGAAATTGATTAAATTGAGGTATTATGCTTGAATAATTGTTGGAATGATTTATGAATCATTCTTTGATTTGGATATTAAAGGAAATTTGAAGTGTTGAGATTGGTATGAATCGTATGAAAAGGATTTAGTATCAAATAAACATTGAAAGAATTTGTAGGAATTTATTTTCCTATCACGTTCCTATGTTAGTATGATACTAACATGTATTTTTGAAATGTACATGTGTTGTAAATGATGTACATATAGATCGTGATCAAAATCGGGATCAAGCTAATGACCAAGAAAAAGAAAAATGATCGAAATTAAAGCTTAGTGAGGATTTAAATTTTGACCTATATAAAGTGTCAAGGTGAATGCAATTGCATACATATCATGACACATTGATGTTTTATACATCATTGGGATGGCTTGCAATGAGCCTAACCAAATTTTATTGTCATTATATTTATGTCTGCGATGAACCTAACCAAATTTTATTGTCATTATATTTATGGATTTTAAATGATGTACATATAGATCGTGATCAAAATTGGGATCAAGCTAATGACCAAGAAAAGGAAAAATGATCAAAATTAAAGCCTAGTGAGGATTTAAATTTTGACCTATATAAATTCTCAAGGTGAGTGCAATTGCATACATATCATGACACATTGATGTTTTATACATCATTGGGATGGCTTGCGATGAGCCTAACCAAATTTTATTGTCATTATATTTATGTCAAGGATCATATGATTGACATATTTTAAATATTTCAAAAGTTGAATATAAATGCATGGATCACTAGTTATATATGATTTTATATTATGAATGTTATTTCGGGTATGAACTGCCCAATGTTAAATTATGTTGATATACATTGCCATGGATGAAATAAATATGGAATATATGCCCAAGCATGTCATTGAGGGACATGGTATAGTTGGCATGCCATAGAGTCCCGCAGCACGCTGCATACTCGGTTTAGCACTATAGTATATATAAATGACACTTAGTGCATATGGTGTGCATGACCTTATGTGTATTATGGTGGGCACGACCTTATGTGTATTAGCACTTCGATGCATATTTGACTCGTGTACCCAGGGTCCTCACAGGCTTATATTTGGGCTATGAAATATTGGTTAAAAAAGATAAACATGTGAAAGAGTTTATGAACTCTCAAAGTAAATGGCAAGTAAATTGGTAAGAAATTTATATCAGGTTTATATTATGTTAATATATAATTAACATAATGGTAATACATATCCAGTGATCATGATGCATGAGTACTGTTACATCTTTATATTTATAGATATGTTGTATTGCACTGGATATTATTATTTTCTCACTAAGTGTATACTTAGCGTGTGATGGTTTTCACACGTAGGTGAAAAACATGAATCAAAGTCAGGAGTTTTTGGCATCCTACTTAGCAAGGAGTATATTTACGGTATTAGTAATGACATCTTTGATGTATTTTGATTTTACTAGTTGGCATGTATATGATAACAGTAGTTGGTTTTAAACTAGTTTAGACATAATTTGTAATAACTTATAAACTAGTTTATGCTGATAATGAATGGTGAGTAGCTTTATTAAAATTGAAAATGGTTAAAGGAATTACTAGCGTAAAATTGGGTAACTATTAGGAATTGAATAAATAGAGTAATCGATTAGACTTTTAATTTAGGCAGTTTATAGGCAGTTATAATACTTATAGGCTATAGTTATGAACTGCTAAGTTGCTGTCTGAAATCGAAATTAAATTGGTAGATTAAAAATTAGAAAACTGATATTACGCGATAAATTGATAAATGGTTTATTGTGATTTTTAAATAAATGACTATTATGGATTGTTAACAATTCTCTATGAGACACTATGACTAGTATTTGATATGAAATACTGGTAAGGGTATTACATTTATTGGTATCAGAGCTACATGTTTAGCCGGTTCTAGATACAAATCGGGCCGGTAGAGAGCCGAAATTATATACATGCCACTAGGATGTCAAAATTACTGATATTTGTATAAATATACTTTGATGCATACTAATTAGTAATGTTACTCCTTACTTATGTGGGATGATTGTGACTTTAATAGATGTCAGATCATCAGGAATCCTGTCAGGCAACTAAGCATGATACTCTGGCACAGAGCGGGAGTAATGAGGTAAATTAGAATCCGCCTTTTGCTCAGCAGAATGTAGAGCCATCGGCTCAAGGTCAACAAAATATGTCTGTACAAGATTAAGGTTTATTTCTTCAGGTATTGAATACTATCATAAATCTTCGAGCACCAGTATCGGTTCCAAAGAATTAAGGAAAATGAAAGCACCAGTATTTTGGGGTGATACTTTTGCAAATCCAATGGCTGTTGATTACTTGTTGAATGATATAAAAATTATGTTGAGCAGGATTCCTTGTGATGAACAAGGAAAGTTAGAGGGAGTAGTATTTCTACTGATGGAGCAAGCTAGTGTATGGTGGAATGTATTCACTATATGAGTTCCTCTAGAGCAGATTACATGAGAATTCTTTCTAAAAGAATTCAAAGAAAAATATACTAGGGACGTGTTTGTTGATGAAATGAGACAGCAGTTCCTGGATCTGAAATAGTCTGGCAGGTCAATCTATGAATATGAATGTGAGTTCAATAGATTGAGCCGATTTACAACATAGTTTCTTCCAACCAAAAAATCCAAAATTGACAAATTCATAGCTAGGTTAGATCCTCAATATAAAAGAATATTGGTCTCTCACAATTTCACTGCTTATCAAGAGGTAGTAAATCGATAAGGCAAAACTGCTAATGATCGAGATGACTCAGAGATTGTAGCAGGTATGATCAAACTCTTTGGCATACCTATTTTTGAATTGATTGATCCAAGATCTACCTATTCTAATATTAGTTCTAACGTAGTACATGAAAGAAATATTCCGATAGAACCAATTTCGAGTGAGGTAGTTGCTATTAATCTAATCGGACAAAGCGCCAAAGTAATTCGAATATGCAAAAAGTGTCCTATAAAGATTCAAGAAAATGAATTTCTAGCTGACCTTATAGAATTACCCTTCTAAGAGTTTGAAGTCATTCTTAGAATGGATTAGTTATCGGCATATAATGCTACAGCTGAATGCTGATTGAAAAGGTTAATTTTAAAAGGACCAGATGGCTCAGAAATAATATTTGTATGCTAAAGGCAGAATTATCTGAGCAATGTGATATCAGCTGTAACTGCTAGAAAGTTATTATCACATGGGTGTGAAGTATATTTAGCTCATGTGATAAATACTCAGGAAACAAAGATAGATCTAGAAAATATACCCACGATGTGAGAATTTCCAGATGTTTTCCCAGATGAATTATCGGGATTACCTCTAGATTGAGAAGTGGAATTTGGTATTGATGTGCTTCCTGGAATAACACCAATATCAATGGCACCTTACAGGATGGCTCCTACAGAACTTAGAGAGCTAAAGGCTCAATTACAAGAATTATTAGATCGAGGTTTTATACGACCTAATATATCACCTTGGGGAGCTGCAGTCCTGTTTGCGAAAAAGAAAGATGGATCAATGAGGTTATGTGTGGATTATCGTCAACTTAATAAAGTGACAGTGAAGAATAAATGTCCTTTGCCAAGGATTGATGATCTCTTTGATGCTCTTAAAGGAGCAACAATTTTCTAAAATTGATATTCGATTGGGTATCATCAATTGAAGATCAAAGAAGCGATATACCAAAGATAGCTTTCAGAACTAGATACGGACATTATGAGTTTGTAGTAATGCCTTTTGGTCTTACAAACGCACCAGAAGCTTTTATGGGTCTAAAGAATTGGGTATTTCAGCCATATTTAGATCAATTTGTGGTGATCTTCATAGATGATATATTGGTTTATTCTAAAGCCAAAGAGGATCATGATACTCACCTCCGAGTAGTTGTTCAGATCCTCTGAGAGAAGAAATTATATGTAAAGTTGTCAAATTGTCAATTTTGGTTGTCTGAAGTAGCTTCCTTGGACATATAGTTTCAGCTGAAGGGATTCGAGTCTATCCTAAAAAGGTTCAAGCAATTCTAGAATAGAAAATTCCTTTCTTGGGATTAGCTGAAGTTTCTTATTAAGGTTATTATAAGACTTTTTTCAATGATTTTCGCTCCAATAACTATGCTATTAAAAAGGATGTGTCTTTTGTTTGGACAGATAAATATTAAGAAAGCTTTAAAAAATTAAATAGGATATTAACAGAAGCTCCAGTTTTGGTACAACCAGAATCTGAGAAGGATTTTATAATATATAGTGATGCATCCTATAATGGTTTGGGGTGTGTATTAATGCAAGAAAGAAAGGTTGTAGCATATGCTTCTCGACAACTCAAAACTCATGAAAGAAATTATTCTACCCATGATTTAGAGTTGGTTGTAGTAGTGTTTGCTTTAATGATTTGGCGTCACTACTTATATGATGAAAAGTGATATATTTACATGGATCACAAAAGTTTGAAATACTTGTTATCTCAAAAGGAGCTTAATTTGAGACAAAGAAAGTGGATAGAACTAATCAAGGACTATGATGTAATTATTGATTATCATCTGGGGAAGGCTAATGTGGTAGCATATGCATTTAACTGGAAAATATTATCTGCCTTGAGAGCATTGAATGCCCAGTTGAAATTGTAGAAAGAAGGTGCATTAGTGGCTGAAGTTCAAATTAATCCTACCTTGATAAGTCGAATTAAGGAGTTGCAAGCAAAGGATGAGAAATGCTTGGAAAAGAAGAAGCAAGTTGAGCATGGTGAATCTAAAGACTTTGAAATAATGTCAAATGGATGTCTATATTACAAGGGACGTGCATATCTTCCTAATGATTGAGAACTTAAGAGGAAAATACTTTGAAGGCACATTATAGTCATTTAACTATACATCAGGGAAGCAATAAAATGTATCAAGATATAAAGAGTCAATTTTGGTGGCCTGGCATTAAATAAACTATCACCGAGTTTGTTGCTAAATGTTTAACTTGTTAACAAGTAAAGGCAGAACATCAAGTTCCATTAGGATTAATTCAATGAATTTCAATTCCACAATGGAAGTGGAAAAGGTTACTATGGATTTAGTAACAGGTTTACCACTGATGCAAAGTAAAAGGATTCAATTTGGGTGATTGTAGATTGATTGACTAAAATGACACATTTCATACCAGTTCGAACAGACTACTCCTTGAATAAGTTAGCGGAGTTTTATACTAAGGAAATTGTTAGATTATATGGCGTTCTTATGTCTATTATATCCGATAGAGATCCAAAGTTCACTTTAAGGTTTTGGAGTGCATTACATGAAGCGTTAGGAACTCGGCTACACTTTAATACTACTTACCATCCTCAAACGGGTGGACAATTAGAAAGGACTATTCAAATACTCGAAAATGCACTCAGAGTGTGTATAATAGATTTTGCAGGCTCGTGGGAAAAATATCTTCCATTAGCTAAGTGTTCCTATAACAACAGTTACCAATCAAATATAAAGATTGCACCATATGAGGCATTATATGGAAGAAAATGTTGAACACCATTGAATTGGTTTGAGTTAGAGGATCAAAAACAATCATTGGACCAGATCTTGTTCAAGAAGTGGAGGACAAGGTAAAGATAATTCAAGATAATCTCAAAGCCGCCTCTGACAGACAAAAGTCGTACCTAGATCTTAAATTGAAAGATATTGAGTTTGAAGTTGGAGACAAAGTATTTTAAAGGTTTTACCTTGGAAAAAGATATTACGTTTTGGACAAAAAGGCAAACTTAGTCCAAGATTCATTGGTCCTTATGAAATTTTGAAAAGGGTTGGTCCAGTGGCATATCAACTAGCATTATCACCGAAAATGAGTAAGGTCCATGATGTGTTTCATGTATCCATCTTTTGAAAATATCGATCAGATCCTTCGCATGTTATTCACCAGAAGAAATTGAAATTAAACTAGATTTGACATACGATGAAGAACCTGTAAGAATTTTAGCTCGAGGAGAAAAACAATTAAGGAACAAAAAGATTCCTGTAGTTAAAATTCTATGGAGAAACCACAAAGTGGAAAAAGCTACATGGGAAAAGGAGGAAGTAACGAATATGCAGTATCCGAATCTTTTTGAACCAGATACGTATTGAAAATTAAAGGACGAATTTTCTTAAGGGGAGAATTGTAATACCTCAAAATTTTTGGCTAGTGACCAAAATGAATAAAATGAAAGTTTGATGGCTAATTATAAACTTATGAAAAGTTTAGGGACTAAATTGTAATTTTTAAAAGTTATGCATTTCAGTCCCGTAAATGAATAGTTTACCCCCAAGAATGACGTTTTCATGTTACCCAGATTTTTCGTACAGAATTTGTGTTAAAAGCTATAAAGAGTTAAAGTTCAAGAAAAATTTGGATAATCAGATCGAATCAAATATTTGAGATATTTTGTTGGATGATAAGAGAAGGTTAATAATGTCATTTGCATACCTTAATTTGGAAGGATTTAACATGGACCATTGGATTAAAGTAGATTTTCCATGTTAAATATGAATAGTTGGATGAATAATGGCAAGATTGTAATTTTGGAAATTTTCAAGGGTAAAGTTGGTAATCACTAACTTATTGGTTTATTTTTTACCCTTGGATGAATAAATTGGCATGTGGCAAGATGAGAGACATTGGATTACAAGTACAAAATGGTCATTTTGTCATAAAAAAGATATTTTTATTTGAATTTTCTATAAATAATGACAAATGGCCTAAATTAAATCAATTAGAAATCTCAAAAAATTTCTTCGGATTTCTCTATCTTGCCGAGACCACTTCTTAAGGTATGTAAACATTTCTTTTTGATTTTCAAGCTAAATTATTAGGAATTTTGATGAAAGCATGAAACATGAAATTGATCTAAATGAAATTCTCTATCATTTGGTATTATTTGTTTATCTTTCCATGCTTGAAACCTAAGTTCTTGAATTTGGTGGATGAAGGGGATGTTGGGTTTTGATTTGGAAATGATTGATAATGCTTAGAAATGATGTTTTGAAGTTGAATTCATGCTTGAATCAAGTTGAAGATCAAGCCTAAAGTGACCTTTCATATTCAGCCATTGTGAAATAATTAGGAAAAATTTTGGAAAAAATTTATTAAGGTTAAACATGATGAATGGATGATTTTTCAAGTTTTAGAATGTTGTTTGGACCAATTTGGAAGTTGTAAAGGTTGGGGGACCTAATTGCATATTGTAGAAATAAAAGGGTTTGAAGTGGAAATTGATTAAATTGAGGTATTATGCTTGAATGATTGTTGGAATGATTTATGAATCATTCTTTGATTTAGACATTAAAGGAAATTTGAAGTGTTAATATTGGTATGAATCGTATGAAATGGACTTAGTATCAAATAAACATCAAAAGAATTTGTAGGAATTTATTTTCCTATCATATTCCTATGATACTAACATGTATTTTTGAAATGTACATGTGTTTTAAATGATCTACATATAGATCGTGATCAAAACCGGGATCATGCTAACGACCAAGAAAAGGAAAAAAAGGATCAAAATTAAAGCTTAGTGAAGATTTAAATTTTTACCTATATAAAGTGTCAAGGTGAGTGCAATTGCATACTTATCATGACACATTGATGTTTTATACATCATTGGGATGGCTTAAGATGAGCCTAACCAAATTTTATTGTCATTTTGAATATAAATGCATGGATCACTAGTTATATATGATGTTATATTATGAATGTTATTTCGGGTATGAACTGCCCAATGTTAAATTATGTTGATATACATTGCCATGGATGAAATAAATATGGAATATATGCCCAAGTATGTCATTGAGGGACAAAGTATAGTTGGCATGCCATAAAGTCCAGCAACACGTTGCATACTCAGTTTAGCACTATAGTGTATATAAAGGACACTTAGTGCATATGGTAGGCACAACCTTATGTGTATTATGGTGGGCACGACCTTATGTGTATTGGCACTTCGATTCATATTTGACTTGTGTACCCAGGGTCCTCACAGGCTTATATTTGAGCTATGAATTATAGGTTAAAAAAAAGATAAACAGGTGAAAGAGTTTATGAACTCTCAAAGTAAATGGCAAGTGTATTGGTAACAAATTTGTATCAGGTTTATATTACGTTAATATATGATTAACATAATGGTAATACATATCTAGTGATCATGATGCATGAGTATTGTTATATCTTTATATTTATAGATATGTTGTATTGCACTAGATATTATTATTGCCTCACTAAGTGTATACTTAGCGTGTGATGATTTTCACGCGTAGGTGAAAAGAAAGAATCAAAGTAAGGAGTTTTTGTCATCCTACTTAGCAAGGAGTATATTTACGGTATCAGTAATGACATCTTTGATGTATTTTGATTTTACTAGTTGGCATGTATATGATAATAGTAGTTTGTTTTAAACTAGTTTAGACATGATTTGTAATAACATATAAACTAGTTTATGCTGATAATGAATGGTGAGTAGCTTTATTAAAATTGAAAATTGTTAAAGGAATTACTAGTGTAAAATCGGGTAACTATTAGGAATTGAATAAATAGAGTAATCGATTAGATTTTTAATTTAAGCAGTTTATAGGCAGTTATAATACTTATAGGATGTAGTTATGAACTGCTAAGTTGCTGCCTGAAATCAGAATTAAATTGGTAGATTAAAAATTAGAAAACTGATATTACGCGATAAATTGATAAATGGTTTATTGTGTTTTTTTAAATAAATGACTATTATGGATTGTTAACAATTCTCTATGTGACACTCTGACTAGTATTGAATATGAAATACTGGTAAGGGTGTTACATCGTATTGGTACGTGTTGAACCAGACTGGTATCGATGATTGATCAATTTGGGATTTAGAGTTGGCGTACCAAAACTAAATTATACCGTATTGCACCCCTGTACCGATATGGCTTGGCCTGTTTTGGTATGGTTAAATGTTATTCGAATTTGTCTAAGTTCTATCATGCATAGCGTACCGATACGAATTATTCTCGTACTGGTACGAACCCTTCATTGTAACAGTGATAACGACCATGACATAGGCGTATCGGTACGGCCTCTTTGAGTACCGATACCATTTCAGGTAAATCAGTTAAAAGCTATAGAAATGAGTTTGGTAAATTACGAAATGGTCACTATTTATTAAATTGCTTGATTAGCCAAGTAAATGACCTCTAAATGGAATGAAAATTTACATGCTCACTATTTATAAGTTGAATTTCATATTGATAAGTTTAATTTCTAAAAAGGACCTTAAATTTATAGCAATTATAGTTTGGTCCCTAAAAAGATAAATATTATATCGAACCAATTTAAGATCATTATTTCATTGTATAGTAACATTGAATCATTGCATCGTATTATCAAATTGTCATTGAATCATCATAATTACTATTCGGATCACCGTTATCATTCATTGATAGCATCTCTGACCATGTTTCCTCCTAGACAGGGAAAAGGATGTTACATTTATGGTATCAGAGCTAGAGTTTAGTCGATTATAGGACTAAACTGAAGCTTATTGTATAGTCATTACATTGTATATGCCACCTAGGTGTTTATTATTGTGTATATTGTGACCTGCAGCTAATCCGATCCTTTTTCTTTATATAGTAATTAAGTCTAAGTCAAACAAACCTCATCAGAATATTGAGCGTTCCACCGGTTCCTCAACTCATGGCTAGGAGATAAGGGGGAAGAACCTCCTAATTCCCAAGTACCTCAATAGGAGGTACCAAATCCTGAATCCTCTGCCCAGACTGCTCAGTTTGAGTGCTATCAGAACATGGCTGAGATGTTCAAGGAATTCATGACTACTCTAAGGACTGAGCAGGCAGCACAATATTCTATAGCTACTACCTCTATGTCTCGAGCTCCTATTGATAAGCTTGCTCAGTATAGAGCTTATACGTTCACTGGCAAGGAAAGCGACAACCCGGAGGTTGCTGAATAGTGTCTTGATAAAGCGTTAAGGATATTGAATAAGCAATTATAGTGTCCTGATGAGCACAAGTTGAAGTGTGCTTTTGCACTGATTGCTGATGAAGCATTACATTGGTGGGAACAACCATTCTGACCATCTTAGAGGAAGTCGTTACCTTAGAATTCTTCCTAAAAGAGTTTCGTAAGAAATACATTAGTGATTTTTATCTAGCTGAAAGGCGAGACATCTTCCTACATCTCAAACAAGGTGGAAGGCCAGTAGAACAGAACATTCACGACTTCTGTAAGAACTGTAAGTATAGAGCTAAATATATAAATAAAGAGGAGGAGAAGTACATGATGTTTATCGTAGGGCTTAGTGATAAATTTTGCCCTTTGTCTACTACTCTGGGTATCATCGATTTTCAAGAGCTTGTGAATCGTGCTATAGCTACTAAAGCTACCCAAAGGACATAGAGGACTAGTGGGTCATCTCATTCTGACAAAAGGCCTCGAGAAGATTTTTGTCCTCCTTTACCCTACAAGAAAGGCAAGCAATATGGATCTAAGCAGCAATACTATCAACAACCTTCTCGTTTTGGCAATGTTTTAAGGCCACCGACTATGTCATAGTCCATTGCTAGGACAGTATCCATTGGAAGTACTAGAGGTTCGGGTTGGGACTCTTAATACCCCGCTCATACCTATTGCTAGAGGAGGCATCCAGTAGGCCAGTGTCGTAAACAGACTGGGGCTTGCTTCTATTGTGGTGAGCAAGACCATTTCATCAAGGATTGTCCTATGAACACTTCCAAAGCTATCGTACCAGTCCCCTCATCGTTACAGAGCAAGGGATAAAAGCAAGTTGTATCGGGAGCTACGGGAAGACCTAGTGGCTCTACAAGGACCCCAAACCAACAAGAATCCAAGGCTTTTGCTCAAGAGTATCATGTGAGGAGAAGAGAGGATAATGATGATCCGGATATTATTACATGTACCATTAAAATGCATTTTCATCATGTTTATGCATTGATAGATCCTGGATCCACTCATTCCTTTATAAGCATCTTATTGATAATGAAGTTTAAGTTACAATTTGAGCCTATAGCTACTAAGATTACAATAACGAATCCACTAGGTGATAATGTTGTAATCAGTTTAGTATGCAAGAGCTGTCCCTTAATAATTTAAGGGATTCCTTTCTCAGCCAAACATATGGCTCTTCCTATCCATGAATTTGATGTTATATAAGGGCTTGATTGGCTCATTGAGCACCAAGCTTGTAACCCCCTATACATGGCCTAGAAGAAATGTGTAATATCCCATTATTGGAATAATGACCAAAACGTAAAGAATCAAAAGTTAGTGGTTTTAGTTCAATGACTAAAACGTAAAGTTTTAAAGTTTGGTGACAAAAGTAAAAAGTTGAGAAAAGTTCAAGGACCAACATGGTAATTTTCCCAATAATTATTTTTATTCCATAAATAGATAGATCATCTAAGGGTGTGGATCGAATATAAAAACTATGGTTTGGTCTGATGTTTCTATTATTGGGAAATTACGGTTTTAGTTCAAGTGTAATTCGGGTAATCGTATGAGCTCGGAATTTTATGAAAATTTGAAGGAAGTCTTAAAAGACCCAAAGAGCAAAGCATTGAAGTTCTGAATCATTTTTAAATCATTTTAGATTTGATTCTATTCAATATTTTGTATAGGATGGAATGGCATTTTGGAGAATATAGAGATTCATTAATGGCAAAATGGTCATTTTACCCATACTTTTTAATTATAATTGATTTGATGATAAGGTTGAGTATAGGTGTGGATTTATATTTGGTCATAACCCAAGGGTGAAATGGTCATTTTACTATGAGGAAAGATTTTTATTTTAAATTAAAGATTTAATTGCCATTTGGCATTAATCAAAGAAAGAAGAAAAATTTGGAAACTTTGTTCATCTTTTCTCTCAAAGTGCCAAACCTAAAGGGGTTTAGGTAAGAAATCTTTCAATTCAATATTTAGCTTGATTTGGTTGATTTTTGGCTAGAGTTATGAAACAAGAAATTGATCTCCTTTGAATTCTCTATCTTTTGACATAAGTTTTCCTTAGTTTCCATGGTTCTAAGTTGAGTTTGATGATTAGGGTGGTTGAAGAACATGTTAAGATTTCATGTTTTAAAGCTTAATCAAGTTGGAAATGGTGTTGTAGTGTTGTTTAGATGCATGAAATGATGAAAACTCTTTGGTAAACTTTAGGGACCATTTCGGCTATAAGAGGAAAAATTAGGGGAAATTTTGCAAAAAATTATTTGATGATGGAAATGATTAGAATGATGTTTTCTAAGTTGAATTATGTGGTTGGATTGAAGAAAACATCATTTTAGGACTATTTTGTGAATTTTATAAATTGGGTGAAATAAGTGAGAAATTTGGAATTATTCAAGAAGCATGGTTATATTGGTTGCTATGATACAAGGATTATTTTAGTATTAAAGTTTTTGGATTATTAGATGAAATGTGAAAGTTTCCAAGTTTTAGATTATAAACCCTAAGAGAGGGAATTTAGGGTTTAAAGGGAGATTATCAAACTATTGGTTGTAATGTGTAATTTGAGATAAGATTAAAGTATTGGAAGCATTGTCGTTACAAAGAAGTATTTGGATGAAAATATTAATTTTTCCATATTGGTATGTACATGTATTAGTAAAGGTTGGACATGTACTTAAGGTTACTTGCGTCATGTATTTAATGTACAAATAGATAACAATCGAGTTCGAGTACAAACGAGTGAAGAAAGAAGATAGAAAGTGCAATCGAGCTTAGTGAGGCTAGTATAAATTATAACTTTGAAAGTGTCAAGGTGAGTGCAATGCATGCATAGCATGAATTTTATGTCATTCATTATATAATTGACATGTTAAAAATATGTCCAGAATTGAGAATACATGCATGGATCACTACTTATTCATGGAATGTTATTTTACGTATGAATTGCTTAATATGCATATATGTTGCCATGTAGGAGATTATGATTGATATAAAGCCCAAAGTATGAGATAGGAAATTAAAAGTATATTTGGATATTCATAGAGTCATAAACAGTTGTATAAACATTTTAGCACTCCCGGTAGAGTGCAATTTATTATAAGCACTTCAGGTAAAGTGCAAAATAATTAATAATTGTATACTCCGGTAAGTATACAAAAACACTTCGGTGTTAAGCACTTCCAGTAAAGTGCACATAATATACTATACTCAAGTAAGTATAGGGGGGATGACTCGCGTACTAAAAATTTCCTTAATTCAATACTTGGGCTAAATGAATTGAAAAACAGGTTAAAAAGTCTTGAAAGCTCGATGATGAATATGGCAATGGTATTGGTAAGAATCAAGGTTATTACCATGTAATATGTTACTATACATATATCATGTCATATATGTTAAAATGCATAAAATGGGAGGTGATCATATGCATTGTTACTATAATATATTGATACCTATGTTAAATTGCATTTGAATTAAATGTTCTTGCCTCACTAAGGATATGCTTAGCGTATGATGACTTTCATGCGTAGGTTTTAAAGGAGCTTCGAATGAAGAGTAGCCGAGCATCGCTTTCATATTTTGGGAGGTATATCTCCAAACTCATAGTAATGTAATGACATCCATCCTTTCTTTTGGAAATGTAATAGATGACATGTATAATTAGTGGGGTTGTAATAACTTATCACTAAACATGGCGGGTTAATAGTTTTTGAATATGGATGATGAATCTAGCAAGTCCTATTATGGCTATAAATGATAATGGACTAAGTTTTTAGTAAATATGGATTCTAAGATAGAAAGTTTAAAAATCTGCCCAGAAATGTATGCAAAAGCAGTGTGTTCGAAAAAGCAGCATAAATTCCACAATTGGAATTAGACAGTGAATCTTATATTTATGAACTAAAACTTTTGTCTAATTTCTCAAAAAATTAACGGTGACTGATTTCGAGTTGTATGTAAAAAGATATGAATTTTTATTCGAAGGAAGGTCAGAAAACATGGTAGTAGAATTTCAGTATTTTGGGGCTGTGACGTGAACTTAGGAATTTATTTGAATTTTGTATAATGAATTTAGGCTAATAATTTATATGGTTAGAAAGCCTAATGAATCTAGTTTAATTAGAAAATTTCATAATAAATTTTTTATGTCTATAAAAATTTCTATAAATTTTTAAGTAAGGTAGCACAGGTTGTTAGTTTATAAAGGAAAAGAAATAATAGGGTTTAAAATTTGTTAATAACATCACTGGCTCGTATTTGGTGATAAATACGGGAAAAGGGATGTTACAAAATGGGCCGAATCTAGAAGGTCACGTTTGAAAACTTGTCCCTCAAGAAATGATTTTAGGTTAAATTATATTGTAATTGAAAGTAATCGATTAAATAAGTAAAACTCAATAAATATTCCAATTATTATAAAACTTAACCTTTTAATCACTATTCTGATAATTAATAAAATATCTAAAAACAAATTCGTAAATGCATGCATCCAATAATTTCCCAAATTGTGAATAGTCCCAATGTTCGAAATTACATAATTATCCCAAATAACATAATCAATAATTTGAAAGACTACTTAAAATAGTTCATATTTATGATTAAATGTCTGAGTAAAACATGAGATGCTCCAAGTACCGAGTCGCCTAAGAGTCTGCGTATATCTGAAAGAGAAAGACTATGGGGGTGTAAGCTAAAGAGCTTTGTAACCCCCTCGACCCGGCCTAGTTGAAAGACCGAACCAAGCAAGCTACATTAGGTTTACCGAAGTAAACTGGAACGATTTAACCTAAAACTTGCCCATTTATTTTTTCTTTTATCTTATCTAGATGCATAACGTTATCCTACATGATCATGCTGTTCAAAGGTGATCACTCATCTCAATCGGGCATCATAATAATATCCAATTAGCCACGACTCAACTTAGGGACCAAAATGTAAAATCAGCAAATTAAAAGGGTTTTCCACATTTTAAGTTACCGACCTTAAATTAGGTTTATTTCATGCTTATATGCCAAATTTCAACCTCAAACGATCATCCATGCTTAAATAATTGATAAAACAAGATTCAGGGACTAAAACAGAAGAAAACAAAACTTTACTAAAGCCTTTAACTAACTTAGTTGTCATGGGTATCGGTACTCCAATCCGAGTATCGGTACGCCCTTTACATTTGAACTTCCAAAGATTCCAGTAGCCATTCCCCGTACCGGTACGACTCTTGCGTACCGATATGCCTTACCAAAACCAAGGCCCCGTCCTGATCCTCAAACCCGTGTACCGATCCTCCAAGCCAAACTCAGCCTACCCATACCGATACGCGAACCCGTGTATCAGTACGCGGCTTCGATTATACTCTTCTGTATCGCAACGCCCAGCTCACGTACCGGTACCACAAGCCTGAAATGACTTTCCATACCGATACGTGTACTTATGTACCGATATGCCTAGACCTGAATGGTGACAATTGGCTGGTTAAACAAACTTATTTTAAAAGTAAACCACTTCACCAAGCCATAAACTTCCATACCACACTATCTAGATGCAAAGGCAACCTATACATCATAAGCTCAGCAACCCAAAAAGGCTTCCACCCATTCAAAGATATTCTAAAGGCATGTTTCCTAAACACTTTGCCAAACGTCTCAAAATGCACCATTAAACCATTCACAGCATAGGCAACAAAACAACACACACCACAAAGCATAATAGACTTGCTCAATTCATCACAACAAGGCAATCATCAAGGAAACTTTAGATGCAGACCTGGGACACCATTCACAACAACTACAACAAGTTCCAACATCAAGCTTAACAACATCAAACCTCCACAAAAACCAGCATAGAATTCGTACTCAAAATCCATAAGGAAACAAGATTACAACCCCTAAAAACCTTGGTGAACACATTGCCTTATTAACCGAAAATAGAAACTGAGTTCATACTCAAAGTAGTTTATCTCTTGGATCCTTGCAAACCTTTCCTTTGCTGCCCCGAACTTTAATGCTCTGCATCGTTAGGAAAAAGAGAGCTAAGCACACATGCTTAGTGAGGATGCTCATAAACAATGATGCATTTGCAATCTTTTAAAAGCATGTGCTTTCTTTTCCCAAAACATGATTACTTACAAAGCACTTCCTCATGATTCTAACCGAATCAAAACATAATGATAATCATAACATCAATAACATCTCATGCTTAAATCCCAAGTTTTTTAATCAAACCATGCTTAAATCCCAAAGCATTTGATACAAAAATAAACACATGATATTTTTCATATATTGGCAATTATAGTGACCCGGATAGACTACCTCTATCCTTTACACATATCGGATACACGGATCTCTCATACCATGCCTAGTTAAACCGCAAGATTTGACACCCTCGCCTAGTTAAACCACAAGGTTTCACCCTTGCCTAGTTAAACAGTAAGAGCACCGACCTTGCCTAGTTAAACCGCAAGATCACCATCAATTTGGGTTGCCTAGTTAAACCGCATGCTCCAAATGATGTCCCAACAGTCCGAGTGGCCTATTTAAATTGCCATACCTCAAGGACCTATGGCCACGATCGATTTTGTTCATATTTTATAGAGCACTTTTAATCCTATGGCATGCCAACTATATCCGATTGTTTTTATCATGTCACATAGCCAATATATCATTTACAAAACCATTTACTTACTATTTTACAATGCATATCATAAACAACACATATGCAAATCTCATTGCCAATGCATTACCACCATTCCCAATAGGAATAAAAACCAATGCTCAATATCATTTAATATATACTTTCACTCCCCTGCATATGTACTCAAAATCATGCATTACCAGTAAGTGAATCATACTATGTTTGTTACCAAAACATGCAAACAACATGCTCATATCCAAGCCGATATTCAAGAGCAAAATAAAGGAAACTTACTTCCGAGCTTAGGTAAGTGTCTCACGCTTACCCTAAACTCCCAACACCCTTTACAAACCTTTGTAAAGCATTTAAATCCAGTTTCCACTCACCGATACTCTTCGCCTTCCTTGCCAACGCGAAACAAGCTCTCGGCAAGCCACCAAACACGTCACGCTTTGTCGCCCTGATTATCCCCTATTTTAAACACATAAAACCAGAGGGCAAATACATTAAAATTCATTCAAACCATTGCCTAACAACAATCTCCCACAACTCCCAAGATGCTCACACAAACACCATCTGAAGCATACCGAAAACACCATCAAATGTTTCCAAAACTTAACCCAGCCATAATAAAACAATTCAAGCCTTCAATTAACATCAAATAACATCCAAAAACTCTTTCCTAACATCATTTTACTTCCAGCAAAGATTAAACTCGAATAACACCACAAAAACCCTAATCTAACAACCTAACTAATTAGAGATTCAAGAGTTTCGAGATTCTATTGATAAAAACAAATTATCAACATCAAAATACATCCAAAACATATATTAAATCCAACTCAAACACTGGAAAAACGGATCCACTTCGAAAATTATAATGTCTCATCAATATTCCCAAAAAACTCAATTAATCATTGATATAACATTAAAATCAGTTTCCAAACTATAAATAAAGGATCAAATACTTGGGAATTTTAGTAAAGAACCATACAATAGAGGAGATCACGGACCTTGCCCCTATTGTGAGATTTCTCCCTCAATTGGTTTGACAAAAGCTAAGAAAACACAAGATTTAAATAAGATTTTGCAAAAACAATGTTAATCAAACCATTACCAATCATAAAAACAAGTTAAAAGACTCCTCACCTCTGGATTTTGAAAAAAACTTGAGTGTTTGGCTGAGGAGAGAGTGAGAGAAAAGTTGAGAGAAAGAGTTACGGAAATTTTCTTTAATGAGCTTAACTAACTTTTTAAGTAAAATCCCTTTTTAATTATCCTCAAAACACATGTTAAATATCTTAAATTAAGGGAGAAATCATCAGAAAAACCTTGGTAAAATAGCTGCTTAAAGATTCTAAGAATTTGACCCTTTTCATTTTAGTCACCTTTAAAAACAATTTTCAAAAATCGCATTTTGGTCACCAATCCAAGATGTCACATTTTCAAATTCTTTTTTTTCTAAAATTGATTCCGCCAAAAATCATTATATAATAAAATATGATTTTAACAATTTCCCCTCATTTTTATCTTACCGAAAAATATACGATCCTGAATCCGACTCGAATCTCTAACCCGATCCACCGGACTATCTAACAAACCTCAAAACTACTAAGCCCAAAACTGGGGTGTTACAAGCTTAGTGTGTCTCTAATATGCAGGCAATCACAACCAAAACAATATTTTTATTTTTTTGATAAAGTCTTTTGAAAACACATTAAATTACAATAATTTTGATCATGACGAAACAATGTCTGATGCACATGAAATCTCAATACTCAATCTCCGATACACCGAACCAAAAGTAAGGTTCTCCAGAACCTACTCTCTGCATCATCACCATCCGAAGTGAAACTCAACCCAAAGGGTGAAGCCACTGATCTGAAATGAAATTCAGCCTGAAGGGTGAAACCACTGAACTTCCCCAAACAACCTCAATCCATATACCCCAATGTTATGATGCTGATGTTAAAATCTAAATCTCATCCGAAACTTGAATTGTTAAAATTCAAGTTGCAAAATTTTATAAATCCGAGGTTTTGCAATTTTGAAAGTCTGATATTTCGTAATCCGATAAATCTGATTTTAGTTAAACCACAGTTCGATATGCTATGCATGATGTCTGAAACTTTCACAAATCACAACACAGAATAAATCACACAAGATGTAAAAATCTTATTTCACACCAGCATAAAGCATAGAAAGAAAACTCAAGTTTATAACACAGGAAGAGACACACCTTTAGCGGGCAGAAGCTCTAATGCCGAGAAAGACGAGTGTCAGGCTCGAGTCCAACTCCAAGCATAACCGAATCAGAACCTACACGGTAAAAATCCTACATTTATAACTCTTACTAAAACTAAGCCATCAACTAAAAACATAATACTAATCCGAAAGCATACCCACATGTGAACCTCGAAGAATATGCACGGTCAAACTGGATCGAATGAGGAGGTAGCTCTACAGCCTCAGAGTCGATACAAAAATAATGCAGTACTTATAAACCAGTAACTGTTAGAAATTCGAGACTCTCTGAGTGATGCAGGATCCAGGCTTAGAGTATCAATTAATCTATTGTCAAAAATTCAGAGATAAGTCTATCGAGCATGTACTTCTCCTCTAACGATAATGAAACTGGGGTCAGCGCAGTTAAAATAAAACTTGACTGAATATGACATATCAACAAATCGAAACAAGGAATACCCATAGTGGTCGAGATTCCAAGTACGACAGTGAGTCAAATTTAGGAGGTTACCTATATTCTCGAACTACGTTGTCTTGCAAATGGCTTAGTGAAAGGGCCCCACAAAATTTTGATGGCCATATCTCACTTTCAAAATAACATGGGGTTTAGGGAATCCAAGCTAGGTGACAACATAAGTTGAGGGTTGTTGATGGCCTCATATGCGACGGTGCACAAGGCACTGGAAGCAGCAAATGGGTGTTGGACTTGGACAGGAGGTCGACAATTTGCGAGGGCTAAGCATGGCAAAAATTGTGGTACACATGTGAAGAATGAGGGAACCACGTTAGAGGTGCACAAGACGTTGTTCAGGATGACTAGACGAGAGTCTTGGCCGGTGAAGAAGGGAGAGGTAGATGAAAACCAACAAGAAATAACATGGGGAGCTTTTCGCGAGATAAGGAAAAAGGGGTACGGCTGCAAAACCTGAAACAACATATCCCCGGGTTTCTAAAGCTAAAAGGGGATTAACCAACATGCTCCAAGTGTAAAACACACATAAAGTCATCCAACTCTTTAAGGGTTTGCAAAACAGCACCCAAACTTTAGCCTAGATAAAAATGACCCCCTAAAATTAACCCAATTATAAAAAGGTCAAAGAACTTTTTATTTTAACAATTATGTCACAAATTTCATAACTAATTTTTAATCAAAAAATCCCAATTATTAATTAGGGTTTCAACGATAAATTTCTTAATTTTAGGGTTTTTGATTTAGGGATTCTAAAAAAATTAAGAATTTTTGAAATAGGGAATTTGGGGTGTTACAACTCTCCTTCCCTTAAAGAAATTTCAGCCCTCGAAATTTTCAAACTTAACAACAGATCCCAAAATTAACTGACACATATACTTTCTAACGGGGAAATCATAATCCAATATAACAAAAAACAAACTGGATACATAAAAAATGTACCTGCTATGACCTCACATGCATCCTCGTAACCATCATGAGCTTCGGTCGCATATAACTAATCATGGTCGTCTAACCTTGGATCTAATGGATCCACCAATCTTAACATGTCTACCTCTACTAGCCGTACCAGAAATGGATGACCTACTCTGCCCTCTACCACCATGAGGTGACTGAACTGATGCTAGTGATAGACTCTGAACGAATGAACCGACAGGTGGACACGGACAATTTGTTTCCTCCCTATGCACTCTTCGTTGTTCTTCTTATTACCGAATTTACATTCAAGAACTGGGGGAAGAACTTTTAAACTATCCACATTACCAATCTAATGATCTTGGGAACCACATCTAAAACAAGTTCGTTTCCTCCCTATGCACTCTCCGTTGTTCTTCTTATTACCGAATTTACATTCAAGAACTGGGCGAAAAACTTTTAAACTATCCACATTGCTAATCGTAACTGTCGGTACTGTAGGTCTATCACTTATATAACTCTAAAATTAAACTCATCTCTAGCTTCTTTTTGTTTTAGACGGGTTGACAAAACTTGGCTGAACATTTGTGTCTGACTGCTTCCTGACTCGATCAGTATTCTGAAGTTCATCATCTTCCATGAGTGCATCAATTCTCTTAGCACAAAATTCCATGAGAGTCTGATGCACATGAAATCTCAGTACTCAATCTCCGATACACCGACCCAAGAGTAATGTTCTCCATGACCTACTCTCTCCATTGTCACCATCCGAAGTGAAACTCGGCCCGAAGGGTGAGGCCACTGATCCGAAACAAAATTCAGCCTAAAGGGTAAAACCGCTGAACTTCTCCGAACAACCTCAATCCATATACCCCCAATATTATGATGTTGATGTTAAAATTTGAATCTCATCCAAAACTTGACTTGCTAAAATTCAAGTTGCAAAATTTTATAAATCCGAGCTTTTTCAATTTTGAAAGTCTGATATTTCATAATCTGATAAATCTGATTTTAGTTAAACCATAGTCTGATATGATATGCATGATGCCTAAAACTTTCACAAATCTCAACACAAAATAAATCACACAAGATGAAAAAAATCTTATTTCACACCAGCATAAAGTATAGAAGGAAAACACAAGTTTATAGCACAGGAAGAGACACACCTTTAGCGGGCATAAGCTCTAATGCCGAGAAAGATGAGTGTCAGGCTTGAGTCTAACTCCAAGCATAACTGAATCAGAACCTACACGGTAAGAATCCTACATTTATAACTCTTACAAAAACTAAGCCACCAACTAAAAACATAATACTAACCGAAATCATACTCGCGTGCAAACCTCGAAGAATATGCACGGTCAAACTGGATCGGATGAGGAGGAGGTAGCTCGACAGCCTTAGAGTTGATACGAAAATAATACAATACTTATAAATTAGTAACTGTTAGAAATTTGAGACTCTCCGAGTGATGCCGAATCCAGGCTCAGAGTATCAATTAATCTATTGTCAAAAGTTTAGAGATAAGTCTATCGAGCATGTACTTCTCCTCTAACGATAACGAAACCGGGGTCAGCACAGTTAAAATAAAACTTGACTGAATATGACAGATCAACAAATTGAAACAAGGAATACCCATAGTGGTCGAGGTTCCAAGTACGGTTGTGAGTCCAATTTAGGAGGTTACCTATATTCTTGAACCATGTTGGCTTGCAAATGGCTTAGTGAAAGGGCCCCACATAATTTTAATGGCCATATCTCATTTTCAGAATAACATGGGGTTTAGGGAATCCAAACCAGGTGACAACGTAAGTTGAGGGTTGTTGTTGGTCTCATATATGACGGTGCACAAGGCACTGATAGCAGCAAATGGGTGTTGGACTTGGACATGAGGTCGACAATTTGCGAGGGCTAAGCATGGCAGAAATTGTGGTACACAGGTGAAGCGTGAGGGAACCACGTCAGAGGTGCACAAGACGTTGTACTAAAGATGCGCATGAGCGCTTTCGACAGAATGGTGGTTTAGGATGACTAGACGAGAGTCTTGGCTGGTGAAGAAAGGGAGAGGTAGATGAAAACCAACAAGAAATAACATGGGGAGGTTTTTGCGAGAGAAGGAAAACAAAGGGTACGACTGCAAAACCTGAAACAACATATCCCCGCGTTTCTAAAGCTAAAAGGGGATTAAATAACATGCTCCAAGGGTAAAACACACATAAAGTCTTCCAACTCTTTAAGGGTTTGCAGAACAGCACCCAAACTTTAGTCTAGATACAAAATGGCCCCTAAATTAACCCAATTATAAAATGGCCCCTAAAATTAACCCCTTATTGCATTAGAACCCCCGTAATGATACGGCTTAGCCTGTTTTGGTACGGTTAAATGTTACTGAAATTTATCTAAGTTGTATCATGCATAGCATACCGATATGAATTGTTCTCGTACCGGTACTGGCCCTTCATTGTAATAGTAATAACGACCATGGCATAGGCGTATCGGTACGACCTCTTTGAGTATAGATACCGATTCAGGTAAATCAGTTAAAAGCTATAGAAATGAGTTTGGTAAATTACGAAATGGTCATTGTTTATTAATGGCTTGATTGGCCATGTAAATGACCTCTGAATAGAATCAAAATTTACATGCTCACTGTTTATAAGTTGAGTTTCATATTGGTAAGTTTAATTTCTAAAAAGAACCTCCAATTTATAGCAATTACAGTTTGGTTCCTAAAATGATAAATATTATATCAAACCAATTTAAGATCATTGTTTCATTGTATAGTAACATTGAATCATTTCATCGTATCATTGAATTGTCATTGAATCATCAGAATTATTGTTCTGAGAATTGTTATCGTTCACCGATAGTATCTCTGACCTAGTTTTCTTCCAAACTGGGAAGGAGGCGTTACAATTATTATTATTATTATTATTATTATTATTATTAATCATTTGTAATTAATGATCTGCCAATTTTTTCTCTCTCCTATTTATAGGTGAGTGGATTGTGATGTAAAAGATGATGTCACATGGCTAACGTCATCAAGCCAACTAGATCCAAAGAAGCACGAATCAGAGTGAAACTCGTTTAGGCTAATGACAGACTACCACATGGTCATTTTCGAGTGGGAAAAGGGGTTATCAGACCTAATTTGTGTTTTTGGGTTAGAATGAGTTGTAAGCGTGTTGTAGAAAGCTGTAAAGAAATAGGATTTGGGCTTTAATTTTTAATTTGGGCCTTATGTATGTAAGATGGACATTTGGAATGGATTTTGGTGCTTTTATTGGGTTTTTGGTTTATAGTGTTTATCTATTTATTATTTAAGATAATATAATATGTATATCTAGGTATACCCGGATAAAATTTGGGTATTACATATTGTAACAACCGAATTAAAGGCTAAAAACAATCCAATTCATGCTTGGATTAATATTGCAATAAAATCTATATTTAAATAAGCAAACCGATTGAAATCATTTCGAGTCCAATAAATAATGAAGTGAAAAAATTCTTTCACAGTTTAGAAAACATAAGGAAAATTCTTAATATTTTTCTCCAAAAAGATATTACAGTGAGGTACGTGGCATTCGAGGGCCTTGTCATCTCACTATTCAACAAGGAGAGGAAGAAAAGGCCATACATAAATCTATATCAAGGCTCATTCCCACCAAATGTGGGATTTACATACACTACCAAATTCTTGTGAATTACTGAAATTCCCCCACTAATGCAAAATAATTATTTTGTAAAATTGAGAAATATTTTAAAGTTAAAACATTAGAAGAGCAATAGCGAGACTAGCTGCTTAGGCACCAGTGAACGTATCTGGAACAATACGTAGTGAAAATAAGTAATTCTTCTCTTAACTAAGTGAACGAATCTTGAACTTTTTAAGATTAAGGTGAACTCATAACACACGACTAAACTCATTCATTCACCAAAGTCCACGATAAATCAACAAAGTATATATATATATATATATATATATATATTTTCTATATATATATAACTATATATATAGCCATAATTTCTCAGGATTTTAATAATTGTACTAGAAAGACGACCCAACACTTTTCATTGAAGGTGGCTAATGCTTCTCACTTACGTAAGTAATTTCATCAGATTTATCTCAATATAAATCACCCGATTCAGAGCTATGAAATTATTAAGAGATTTTTCAGTAAGTTTAACCTCACAATATAATTAGGTGAATTCTTCAATTTCATTTAAACTGAACCACCCAAACTTTAGGATAAGAATTCATTAAGAATAAAAAAGTTAAACCAGTTTTATCGATTAATTCAATAAGTCCTTCTCAAATAGGATCATCCAAAATCTTAAGATTGAATTCATTAAGAGTTAAGAAACTCATCCTTTCTTGCTGTAAGTCCATCTAGTCCTTCTCACTAGGATCGCCCAAATATTGAGTTATAGACTCATTAAGAGTAGTTATTTAACCAAAATAGTAAATTCTTCAAGTCTTTTTTACTAAGACCACCCAATGTCTAGCTATGAATTTATTAAGAGCAAAAACCCATCCTTAAGTATGTACATTATTCGTCATAGGGGTAGGCAGAAATGTACACTATGAGTCTTCCAATGATTTCGTTTCCACATTGAACTTAGACAAACTAAGTTGGGTTTCCACCACGAATTCGTCAACCAATTAGGCTTAAGGCCCATCTCCCTCGACGAATTTGGAATTAATTTCTAACTTAACCTTTTAGTGAGCGGATCAATTAGGTTCATTTCTGACTTCACATACTCTAAAGTGAGCATTTTGTTCTTTATTAAATACCTTGTTGATTCATGTCTTGTGCGAATTTTTCTTTTCTTACCATTGTAAGCTTGGCTATAAGCCACACATATTGCTGTTTGTGAATCATATAATAAAATATCGAAGGAGCCAATTTTCCCCATAACAGAATTTCTACTAACAAAATTCGGAGCCGCTCAGCTTCTAGTTTGTTTAAGTTCTACTAAGTACTTTTGCACTTCAAAGAGAGTACTTTGTTTTTGTTTCATAAACTTACGCCTTCTCTATTAGTTTTATTATTATACCACACATTCGGTAATTTGAGTTCTACCAAGTCTTTTTGTACTCCAAAGCGAGTACTTTATTTTTGTTTCATAAACTCATGCTTTCTCTTATCGACTTTATTATTATACCACACATATTGCTGTTTATGAATCACATAATAAAGATATCGGAGGAGTCGATTTCCCCATAATAGAATTTCTACTAACAAATTCTGGAGCCACTTGGCTTCTTGTCCATTTAAGTTTTACTAAGTCCTTTTACTAATTCTGGAGCCGCACATTCAGTAATTAATGGATTTTAGAAATAATACACAAAAAATATAAGACGCTGTCTTAAGAAATTTTAATAAATTTCAATACCACTTAGCTTCTTGCCTAACGAAGTCAAGAGCTATAAGCCAAAACACCTCGGTAGAGATAGTAAAATATGTCTCCCAAACTTTCACAAAAAGTTTTTCTACCAAAAACACATATCCATTAGTAGTATTTCACCACTACAATATCGATTACCCAGTTTCTATCACATGATCCTTTTAGGATTTCAAGATATTATAATCGATGAAGTATAAACTCTAAGATATAATCTTTCTAAACGCTTAAGTAAATACTTAAGTTTTTTCTATATTCATTTCTTGGATTATGGTTATGTATATTCTAATAGCTTTCAGGTCAAGTATAAAGCTCTCAGTAATTTTAGCATTCTCAATGTAAAACAATGGGTTCTATACTTTTTTAATTAAAATTTTATACTAAAAAAGAGAGTTGTTTTAGGAATCATTTCAACACTAGAACTTTTTAAAGATGACATTTATTCAAATAATGTTCTTTATCAGTTTTAGTAATCTTTAATTCTTAGCATTCCTATCATCTTATCCAAGTTTTGGACATTCATAACCTTAAGAGGACAAAAGTTCTCTTAGTGTTATGTAATCTACTCAAATATTATACTTATGCATATAAACTAAAGATTTATATGCTACACAACATATTGCATGCGATCATCATTTTTAGACACCCCATACTTTCTAACACTTTTAGGGTAGAACTCAGTCCCTAAAGAAAAAGTGTCTTAGCCAATGCGTAAACAAATTTTCTCACATATTTACTCGATCATACTAGAGTAATGCCACATTAGTTTTCATTATAAAACCCTTACTCAGAGTAATTATGGCTTGTTCACACACGTCGATATTTTCAAAGTTTTATAAAATTCCTTTTATCTCGTTCAATATATTAATCAATCATTTATGTTTGTCTCATTCAAAGAAAATTTCAATTTTTCCTAATTCTTTGAAAGAGTTATTATGAAAATTAAAAATATTATGAAAATATTTAAGGAGTTTTCAATTATTTCCTAACAATAAAAAAACCAACCTAAATAATTAACAAGAAGATTTCAATACACTCATATGATTGAAATTACTTTTCTCTTCTCTACTCAAGAGATTATTAAAAAATATTAATAACTACAACTTCTTTCAGTAGCACTAATGTATATCATATTCTTATTCATGTGATCAAAACATTAATATTGAAGAGATCATTAAATATTATAATATGAACAAATTTGGTATTTAACTCAACTAAAATATTAATATTACTCTTTTAACTTCTCCATTAAGTTACAAAGAGATTTTCTTTTTAATAAGTCATAGATTTCTAAGAATAGTAAGTACAACAGTACACCAGGTATGTTCCCATGAAAGAATGATGTTCTAGGCACGTTTAAATAGCGAGTCTTTCAAAGAACCAATACTAGACTTTCGTACTACTTTCTAATCAACATAAATATCTTCTTTTCTATTATGATCTCCTAAAAATTGTGCTTAATACGTTTTACCAACAATAGTATGTAATTAAGCATACTTAATGTAAGGCTCACTACTTATAAAAGACATTCATTCTAGGCTTAGTCTTTACACTAGTATAAAATATGCTCTAAAGTCTTAGTTGTCATTAAGCATGAATTGTCAAGCAACAAATCTAAATAGATTGACCTCATAGAAAGAATTGTTACTTCTAAATAGACTTGTTCATTTTCATCATGCCTGCAACTTTAGTATGCTCTTTGGTATTTTTAATCATAGTGATCTTGAAATTTACCGTGATAGTCACTTTATTTGAATTGGCATATCTTTTAAATCTATCAATTATAGAATCAAAAAGTTCTACAGATTAACCTTTGAAACTAATTTACTATCACTAATAATTTTCCTTAAAAAATATTGATAGTCATAAAATTCTTATCTTTAGTATTATGCATCTTTAACTTCAAAAGATTGTAAAATTTAGACTAATATTTGTACGGCTTCTAAAATTGTATGGAGAATCGTTTCAATATTTGTAGGTTCTATACCTTTTCTTCGATCACCCCGTTGTCTTTATACATTTTTCAAAATAAATTCATTAGAATGACAATAATTAACACTCAGTAGCAACTATAGATTGGTCTATCACAAATAGCTTTACACTACTTTGTCCACAATGAGGCTCAAATATCAAGTAATTTTTTTACATTCACAGCCATTTAATGACGACTTTACTCGCATTTAAATTCTCTTAAAAATAGTTAAAAACTATTCAACTTCTTAAACCAATTTATAGTCTAACAAATAAATATATAATTGTTATTTTCACAATTTGTTTACACTAGCACCATAACCATCCTTTAATATTTTACTGTAATTAACATTTGATTAAAATCAAATAACAAAACGGTAACAAGAACATTTATCACAAACAGAAAATTAAAATTAGGGCTAATACTAATCATGATAACATATTATCATGCATTAATGCTTATTATACAATATTAAAAATAACCATGCATTAATGCTTATTATACAATATTAAAAATAACCATTTATCTTCAACCGTTTATGACTTTTAAAATATGCAAAATATATTCATTGTATTAAGTGCATAAACGTTGAATGCATAAATAATAACTTTCCCCTTTAAACAGCCAAACACCTTTAAACTTTCTTTCATTATCGAAAGCCAATATATATATACACACAAAACAATGATAATAAACTTCTCATATTTGAAGTATAACTCCTTAAAATTAAAGTCATATCTTATTCTTTCAAGGCCCATCATATTACAATCTGGCCTTTAAATTTCAAAAAAAGATTAAGCAATTATGTCTTGTTTTTCTTTCAATTTAGTGTTGTAATGTAAAACTGACTATTTCTTTCTCCTATCCTTTATTGGTAAATCAACAATAATTTGAAACGATTTAAAGGGTTATTCATACTAACCTTTTAATTTTATCAACTCGAAGAAAAGATTGAAATTCAACTTTACGTTTCAAAGACACAATCAACGTGAATCGTCATTTAAATTTGACTTACTAATTTCATCATTTTAAACAATAACAAAAAGAAATTCGTTTTTAAATTGTTAAAAAATATACTACTGCAAAATTAAACATTAGTATTGGTGTAATCGCCGTACTAGACGATGTCATATGAAGTTGACATAGTCTCTCTAAAAAATTGTATACCAAAAAAGTGGAGTAGGGAATGGTGATATTACTCTTCTCTAAGAGTTCGAAAATCGAAAAACTTTTAAAAAGCGAAAAAGAACTTAAAAAGCTTTTGAAAAGCGGAAAAGATAGTGTTTTAACAAAGATGTGTTTGTTGTAGCATAATAAAACGAATTGAGAAAGTCTCAATTTATAGGCTAAATCTAGAGGGTAGAACCGTTCATTTGCAAAACGTAAAATTAAAGCATATTTAATTCACTGTCTAAAACGGTTAAATTCATTTCTATTTCATCTAGATCTATTGAATTATTGAAGCTTGGTGATGCTGGTGAATTCGAGTGGTCCCATGTACAGTTGATGCCTTTAATTATGTCGCAGGGGTAGTCATCAATTTCTATATTGGCTATTTTTTAATATTTTTTTATCATCTGATTTTTTATCATCCCATTGATGTATAAATATTTTTTTTATCATTGGTCCAATATCTATAGTAATGTTGTCATCGTATATTTTGGACTTTTGGTTTGAGGTATAATCCAGTATGTATCTAATAATAAACTGGATTATTGTAATATTTGTCAATGAAGATTTACAAATATTTTACATCTTCTTCTGCTACACGTAACTTGGCTTCCTCAGTTATACTAAATTTCCAAATTTGACATGGCTGATAAAATTTTTCTCTTTCAACTATTCTAATTAGACTATGTAATTTAAATTTTATAAAAGCTGAAAATTTTCATAATAAGTGAAAAGAAAAGTTTTGTACTGTAATTGATCTAACAAACCTCTATTTAATATGATTTATATCAAATGGTTCATGATCAATTCTAAATTTAAAAAAGGAAAAGTCTTTTTTATATAATTTTCAAAAACATATACTTGTAGAAAATATTTTAAAAATATTTTTTTTAAACTGCTCTTGTTGGTTGCAAATAGCTCTAATTATTTTTGAGAATATTTAAATAGGAAGAAAAAAATATGGAAAACAAAAAACAAAATGATTTAATCTTCAACAATTCATGTCAATGATGAATGAAGGTAATATGTATGCTGATAAAATGATCAAATTGGTGGATGTTCATCACTGTCTTTAAATCTTAATTTTTTTTGAAATTTTTAATTTAAATCTTTAAATTTTTAAAATTTTAAATAGATCTCCAGACTAAATTGTCGAGTTTTGCCTCTACAAATGATGAATGAAGGGAATTAATAATAAAATTATATCGAGTGAAAAGTGAAGAAAGTATGATGTGGAACACTTGCAAAACAACCACTCTGTTAAATGTAAAGTCAGAGATTGACTTCTAAAGAAAGTGATTAGTGTTGGTAATGCACAAAAATTTAGTAGTGCATGCAAATCTTATATTGGATGAATTTTCCTTACGTTTTTTAAATCGTAAATTTTTTTTCACTTCATTGTTTATTGAACTCGAAATGATTTAAATCTACTGGCTGATTAACAAATGCTCAAGAAAGCTAAAAAAACAACAAGTAGATGAACAAAAACTTGAAAGACAACAAATTAGATGAACAAAAGCTAAAAAGACAGCAAGTAAGATGAACATAAGTTGAAGAGACAACAAAACATGAATAGAAGAGCAAGTCAGCTCCATTATTAAAAGAAAACAAAAACACTTGAAGGCATGAAAGACACCATAATAATCAAAAAAAGATATGCATCAAACTTCAAGATCCAATTAAATAAAATTCAGGAGTCTATAAAAGGGTAGCTTGCAAAGAAGCAAGGCAATTTCTGCCACCAATATCTCCTTTCACTTTAAATCTTTCTTTTGTAAACACTTTCGTTTCAGATATTTTCCTTTATATTCTTTTATGTTCTACCATAATATTTGTAAAATACTTTTGCCACCGTCATCTGGCTGTAACTAGTATCAAATAAGATACTGGTATATCAATAATAACAATACTATTAGATAAAAAAAAACATATAGAAGAGTTACATAGCATGCTTCATCAACTAAAGTTTAATTTATTAGATTTATTAAAATTTATATCATACATATAATAAATCTATTATTAAAATCTCTTCTATATATATAATACAACTATTAGACAAAAACATAATGGAAGAAATACAAATTTATAGTTGTAAAGTCTACGGATGTCAAAAGTTTAAAAGGAGTAAATTTATTAAACCCTAGCAGCTACTTGCTCCGAAAAAGATGGAGAACCTGTGCGGCAACTTTGTGCAATCGACTGGAGTTCCGATAGAGGGCTTGCCGAACCCCCTGGCGATAGGCCTCCGGATGCAGCCCTTGTACCAGCTATCAACATGGTGGCTCCGCCGGTACTGGAGAGGGAGAGGTCGCCGTTACCTCCCGATATCATACGAAATCTAAGAGAGTGCGAAACGGGGGTGTAGGATAGGCGACTGACATGGACATAGGTTCCGATGAAGGTAAGGGTGCTGCTAAATCCCGTGGCGGTGGTGATGGTAAGGGGCTTGACGTCAACATGGGCGTTGGGGACGATGGCCGTGGCGTGAATATGGCAGCTGGAAAGGATGGTGCTTCAGTCGGGGCTAGAGGCCAGGAGGGTACAGGCGTTCCGCCAGAGGGGAAGGTTTCATATGCGGCAGCGGTGGCGGGGAAAAACGTGGTTGGACAGCTGGCTAGTCCTACGGTATCCAACAATGAGGTTCGAGTCTTGGATGAGGACGTGAGGATGTTGCGCGATGGTCACTTTCCGATCATGCAAATTTCTGATTGAGTACATGATATGTTTGATCATAGCATGAGGACTTCGGTTATTGTTCTTTTTGTTGGGGTGAAGGATATGCTATGGAGCTTTATTGAACCGGGTCAAGTCTTTATGGCAGCCGATGGGAGATTTCCAGGTGGAAGATATTGAGAACGACTATTTTATAGCCGGTTTTGCTTTGGAATTGGACTATGTGCGGGTTCTCACGGAAGACCCATGGACAATATATGGAAGTTACTTGACAGTTCAGCCGTGGAGTCGTTCATTTTCAACAACTGAACGACACCCTTCGCAGGTGATAGTCTGGGTAAGGTTACCTGGTTTGCCGTATCAATTCTATTCAAAAGGTTTCTTTAGGCATATTGCTATGAATATTGGCCGAGTCATTCATGTGGACTATAAGACGGATGCAGGGGTGTAACACCTTCTTCCTGTATTTGTTACCAAACACGAGTCGATGATGTCACAAAACAAGATTAAACAATTTTCACCATTTGAAACAAAAACTGGTAGCTTGCGATGTCTCTAAACAAAACTTTCTATAAATTTTTGTAAGCTTCAAAACTTCATTTGGAAAAATTCCTAGTAAACTAGATTCATCAGACTATCAGTCCATATAAATTAGAGATCTTAACTCATGGCACATAAGTGTAGAAAATTCGTTAAATATGCACTATAGTGCAAATCTGCTGTCTGGAAATTCTGACCTTGCATCGAATAAAAATTTATATCTTTTTACACAGAACTAGAAATCAACCACCATTTGTTTTAAAAGAAACTAGATTCAATTTTTAGTTCATACATTTAAGTTTCATTTTCTAATTCAATCTATGAAATTTATGGCAAACTTACTGCCTAAAACAGAGTTTCTGGATAACTTCAACTTATTTCCAATATAAGTTCATTGACTAGTCAAAAATCATTCAAATCCACATATTAATAATACGAAACCATGTTTTAGTTAAAAACATAACTAAATAAGGAGTGGTTTAATGTCTCTTTCACACAAAATATGCAAATTCATTATTATACATGCCACTACTCAAAATATGATATCGGATGTCAAAGTATTACTAAGATAATTTGTAATTTCCCCTCGATCTTGGGGTGATGCCAAAACGTTCCTGCTTACGAACCACGTGATCAACCTACGTGTGCACAAGCATAATACACACGCTAAGTATAACTTAGTGAGGTATTATAAGTAATTATAAATTCAAGTAATAAAATAAATGAAAACATGGTTAAGCAAGAACATAATAAATCTTTTTTTAGTTCAAAACCATCATATATAAGAAAATGGTGATTATCATGTACTTTAACTTTGTAATTGGCCCAAGAATTGTATAAAGAGAAACTAAAGTATGCAAGGTCTGTACTCCTTGAGCACTGGTCACCAAAGTGACGAAAAACATATAGACACATAAGTGTCGGCATCATATAGGCACATAAGTGCTGATAAGCATATAAGATCCGAAGATCGGTGTGTAGCTACACGTAGTCCTTGACTACTGGACCTCTAATGGCATGCCACTATACTGTAACTCTCTATCATTACTTGGGCAGTAAATTCCATATCATATACTTGTAAATCATCATGTATAAACAATTCACAAATCACCATTATTCAATAACAATTTGCCATAACAAAACATAATAGAGCAGTTCATACCCCATTATGTACTAACCTTTTTCATTACTTGTAAAATATCATATAACTTATACAAAACCATGTTATAATTTTAATAAAATCAAGTAAATAGAATTCTTGAAATCAATCAAAACATATTTTGAAACATATGAATGCACTCACCTTATATGCCTCACTAGCTACTTATACCAAAACGTATCTATTCTGAAACTCCTTCTATGTCCTTCAACTTGTTTCGATCACGAGCTTGCTTGTTATCTGTATGTATATTAAATACATAACACAAGCAATTTTTAAGTACATACTCATACTATACAAATAATGGAAAGTAACTAAAATAACTATCCATTATGCATAACTTGATTCCGATAAAACTTTCTATATTCGAATCATATTTCTTTACACTTTTCCATAACTCTCCAACTTTTTCCAAAATACCCAATTTAGTCACTAAGGACTCTTTTGAGCTTCTAACCATCATTTTCAAATTTAATCCTTTCATTTCTCATTCCTTATGCTTTTGGACCCAAACTTTAGAAATTTACATACTGGTCCTTAAGATTGCCAAAATTTCTAAAATGGTCCCAAAGTCAATATAAACTTCAAAATCATCATTCCAATCATTTATCGTAATTTTCCAACATAACATACTTCAAAACAAGCTTGACAATCAAGTCACTAAACTTTCCAAAATTTACATTTTGGTCCCTAATGCAAAATAATTAGAGATTTTCATTCCAATCAACTTTTATTATCATTCTAAACCATTCTTAACCTTAGGAAATTTTTCCATAACTTTCCCCAATTTTCTTTTACTAGCCGAATATGAAAGGTCACCTTGACCGATTTTATCAACTTGATTCAAGCACAAATTCAACCTCCAAACATCATATTCAAGCTTCTAAAATCATTTCCACTTCAAATAAAAATTTTGCCTAATTTTTCAATTTTCCTATAATCAACCTATAACACAATTCATGGAATTTTCATTATTTGTACCATGAAAACAACATCACAAGCATGTTTCCAACAAGAAAAACCATTAAAACTCAATATTCCATCATGCTCTTCATCAACCCTAAACCCCAAACTTAACTTAGAGACATGAAAACTATACAAACTTATACCAAAAGATAGAGAATTTAATGGAGGACAATTTCTTGTTTCATGTCTCAAGCTCAAATCTAACCATGGAAGCTTAAAGGTTGAATAAAAAATTCTCACCTATATGCTTGAGAGGTTTCTACGGCTTGGAGGAGAAGATGAGATGATTTTTTTCCAAGTTTTTGTTCTTTAATTATGCCAAATGGCATAATTTACACCAAATTAAATAATAAAAATCCTTTAATAGTCAAAAGACCATATACCCTTGAGTTATAACCAATAACTAGCCAACACTTATTTATTCTTATCCATAATAATCATAAATAATCAAAAAGTAAGGATGAAATGACCATTTTGCCCTTAATGAACCAACTTATCTTCAAAAATGCCATTTTCACCTATTTCACCCAATACTGCATAGAATTGAATTTAAATTGAATAAAAAGGATTCAAAAACCATAATATCATGTTCTTCTAGTCTTTCTAAGACTTCCATAAAATTTTCATAATTTTTTGAATTCGAATATTCATTCGAATTAATTTCTGAAACTTATCATTTTTATAGCTTTTCACACAAATCCCGTACAAAAAATCTGATTCCCACCAAAATTCTTATACCAGGATAAACCATTCATTTTTGCCATAAAAATAATTATTGGGAAAATTACCATGCTGGTCTTTGAACTTTTCCCAACTTTCCACTTTGACCACCAAACTTTGAAATTTTATGTTTTAGTCACTGAACTAAAACCACCAAACTTTAATTCTTTGTAATTTAGTCACTATGCAAATATTGGGGTATTTCAATTCTCACCATAAGAAAATTCGTCCTCGAATTTTAAAACATACCTGATTTAAAAAGATGTGGATATTGCTTTTACATTGCGTCCTTTGCCTCCCAAGTGGATTCTTCCACTTTATGATTTCGCCAAAGAAATTTCACCAATGGAATAGTCTTATTCCTCAATTCTTTAGTTCCATGAGCAAGAATCTTTACAGGTTCCTCCTTATAAGTCAAATATGGCTGAATTTCAATCTCTAGCGGTGATATTACATGAAAAGGATCAGATCGATACCTTCTAAGCATCAAGACATGAAATACATTATGAATCTTTCTCAACTCTGGAGGCAAAGCTAGATGATAAGCCACATGACCAACTTTCTTCAAGATTTCATAAGGGCCAATAAACCTCAGACTTAATTTCCCTTTACGTCCGAAGCGTAACACCATTTTCCATTGTGGAACTTTCAGAAATACTTTTTCACCAACTTCAAACTCTATATCTTTTCTTTTCAAATATGTATAAGATTTCTGTCGATCTGAAGCTTTCTTGAGTCCTGTATTACCCTCACTTTATCCTCAATATCTCTAACCAAATAAGGTCCAATGACTTTACGATCTTCGAGCTCAAACCAATTCACACGTGTTCTGCATTGTCTACCATATAAAGCTTCAGAAGGAGCCATCTTTATACTTGCTTGATAACTATTATTATAAGCAAATTCAGTAAGTGGCAAATATTTCTCCCATGAGCCTTCGAACTCGAGTACACAAGCTCTAAGCATATCTTCAAGAATTTGAATAATTCTTTCAGATTGGCCATCTGTTCGAGGTTGAAAAGCAGTGCTAAAATTCAATCGAGTTCCCAATGCCTCGTGTAAAGAACTCCAAAATCTTGAAGTAAACTTTGGATCTCCATCTGATACGATAGAAACAGGCACACCATGCAACCGCACAATCTCTTTGATATACAAATCTACATACTTATTCATTGTGTAATCTGTCCGAACGGGAATGAAATGGGCAGACTTAGTCAATCTATCAACTATCACCAGATAAAATCCTTTTTGCTCGGAGTCATTAGTAACCTAGTTACGAAATCCATAGTGATATTTTACCATTTCCACTATGGAATAGCTATCGGCTGTAGTAATCCCGATGGCACTTGATGTTCGGTTCACTTGTTGACATGTCAAGCATTTAGCCACAAATTCCGTCACTGTTCTTTTCATACCTGGCCACCAATATCTGCTTTTCAGGTCTTGATACATCTTATTACCTCTAGAATGCATTGCCAATGGACTATAATGAGTTTCATATAACAATTCTCGTTTCAATTCTTCACTATCAGGGATATATATACTCTATCTCGATAATAAAGGCATCCATTGGTTTTAGCTGTATAGCCTTTGACTTCACCACTTTCCATTTGTTTCAAGATTGCTAAACATTTTTCATCCTTACTTTGAAGTTCTTTAATTCGAGCTGTCAAAGTAGGTTTAAGCTGTAATTCTGCAATTAAAGCACCATCATCTCGCAACGCCAACTGAGTATCCATAGATCTTAAAGCAACAAATATCTTCTGACTCAAAGCATCAACTACAACATTTGCCTTTCCCGGGTGATAATTAATAACAAGATCATAATCTTTGATTAGTTCGAGCCATCTTCTCTGTCTCAAATTCAAATCTTTCTGCGTCATTAAATACTTTAAACTTTTATGATCCGTATAAATATAGCATCGCTCACCATACAAGTAGTGACGCCATATTTCCAAAGCAAAAACTATTACGGCCAATTCTAGATCATGGGTCGGATAATTCCTTTCATGTGTTTTCAACTGTCTAGAAGCATATGCAATTACTCTACCTTCTTGCATCAATACACATCCCAATCCATTATGGGATGCGTCACTGTGTAAGGTAAAATCCTTACCCGATTCTGGTTGTACAAGTATTGGTGCTTCTGTTAAAATCTACTTCAATTGCTCAAATCTCTGCTGACACTTATCAGTCCAAATGAAAGGTACATCCTTCCGTAATAACTTAGTAATCGATGTTGCAATCATCGAAAAACCTTTCACTAAATGTCTATAATATCCTGCTAACCCCAAGAAACTGCGAACCTCAGTAACATTCTTGGGAGGATTCCAATCAACAATAGCCTTGACCTTTTAGGATCAACCCAAATTCCTTTAGCCGAAACAATATGACCCGGAAAAGATACTTCTGATAACCAAAATTCACACTTAGAGAGTTTAGCATACAACTCCTTCTCCCTTAACGTCTGTAATACTATATGCAGATAAGCATCATATTCTTCCCCGGTCTTCGAATAAATCAGTATATCATCAATAAACACTACAATGAACTGATCCAAGTACGACTGGAACACTCTATTCATTAGGTCCATAAATGCTACATGGGCATTAGTGAGACCAAAAGGCATAACCACAAATTCATAGTGTCCATACTGTGTCCGAAATGCTATTTTTGGAATATCGTCATCCTTGACTTTTAACTGATAGTAACCCGACCGAAGATTGATTTTAGAAAACACAGTTGCCCCTTTCAATTAATCAAATAGGTCATCAATCCTCGGTAAAGGATACTTGTTCTTGATCATCACTTTATTCAGTAGACGATAGTCAATGCATAGCCACATCGATCCGTCTTTCTTTTTAACAAAAAGAACGGGTGCTCCCCAGGGCGATACACTAGGTCGTATAAAACCTCGATCTAAAAGATCTTGCAATTGAGCTTTAAGCTCCATCAACTCTATCGGAGACATCCAATAAGGTGCCATTGATATTGGTTCAGTACCGGGTAAAACATCTATTCCAAATTTCACCTCTCTATCTGGAGGTAATCCCGGTAATTCTTCGGGAAACACATAAGGGAACTCTCGAACTGTAGGAATACTTTAATATCTATTTTTGATGAATTAACATCTACAACATGGGCTAATTAAGCCTGGCACCCCTGATACAACAATTTCATCGCCTTGATTGCCGAGATCACATTACTCATACAGTTTGATCCTTCACCAACCACTACGATTTCTGTACACTCCTTACTTTTTAGCACTAGTCGTTTCAAACAAAAATCCACTATAGCATGGTAAACATATAACCAGCCCGTGCCCAAAATAATTTCAAAATCATGGAAAGGTAATTCCATCAAATCAATTGGGAATTCAATTCCCTGAATCACTATCAGACACAGTTTGCAAACTTTACTCACTCGAGCACTATGGCCACTAGGATTGGTTGCGAAGACATCACTAGATGTAGGTTCCAAGGTAATCCTCCTATCTGGGACTAACTTAAAACTAATATATGAATGAGTAGATCCTGGATCTATCAATACAAATACAGGTTCATCAAAAAGCTAGAAAGTACCTGTAATAATATCCGATGCATCCCTGTCATCCTCAGCGCGGATGTGGTAAACTCTCATTGAGGTCTTTAATTCCTTGTTGAAAGCAGCTTCAGACGCTCCCAAACGATTAACTCCATAAGACTTTTGAGTAGCCTGATATTTTTCCTTCTGGTTCTGAACTACTGATCTTTCTGACTTATCTGGCCTATTGCCACTTCTCGGACAATCTCGAAGGAAATGATCAGTAGCACCACAACCAAAGTAAGCTCCTGTAACCAGTCAACATTGTCCATAATGAAATTTACCACAATGATCACACTGATGTTTCCTCGAACTTTTTGTCTTTGCAGAAGAAACCTATGAACCTTTGGACTTTCCCGATCCAAATCTTTGTTTGTTACTTTGTTATGAGCCCTTGCCTCGCTTGGATGATGATGAACCAAAAGGTCCTCCAAAACTTCTTTTCTAAGATTGCACATCCCGAGCTGCTAGCTTTTCTAGACAAACTTTTTCCATTCCTTTTACTCGGTTAACAACATCCTGAAATCGAGTGATATCCATAGCAATTAGCACCTCTTTATAATCAGGATCCAATCCTTCAATGAAGCATGTGGTACGATCCTTCTCAGTAGGAATCAACTTTGAGGTGAAATGATTCAGTTTATTGAATTCACATTCATATTCGTATACGGTCCGGTCGCCTTGCTTGAGATTCAAAAATTAACTCCTCATTTCTTGGATAAACATGTCTCCGATATACTTGTTGCGGAACTCACGAAGGAAACAATCCCAAGTGATCTCTTATTGAGTACAAGTGGTGATGTTCGAGCACCAGATATGAGCCTGTCCCTTTAATAAAGACACAGTTCCTCCAACTTTCTCTGATCATCACATTGCAATCCTTCGAGCATAATCTTTAGATCATTAAGTCAACAGTCTGCAGTAATAAGATCTCCATCAACAAAATCTGGTGCTTGCAGATCCTTTAGCTCTTTAGCAATAGAAACTTGGGGAGGGCGATTAAGTATCATCTCCAAAGCTTGTAGAAAGTTTCCTTGCTCTTGTACCGGCATTCCTGGTTGAACCGGTACATTCTCAACATGCTGTGCTAAAGGCGTAGCAAAACTAGCTTCATAACCCACCTCATCAACATTTTGACCCTCAATATGGGTCGCCTGACGTGAACCTTCACCCTCAAACATCTGCACTCATCATAACATTTAACATTAGTAAGCATGAGCATCAACTATACAAATGTCATCATTAGTAATTTATGACATCCTAGTGGCATGTACACACTTTTTAGCTCATAAAACACTCAATTTAAATCCATAACCGGATAAACATGTGGCTTTGATACCAATAAATGTAACACCCTCTTCCCGTATTTGTTACCAAACACGAGTCGATGATGTCACAAAACAAGATTAAACAATTTTCACCATTTGAAACAAAAACTAGTAGCTTGCACTGTCTCTAAACAAAAATTTCTATTAATTTTTCTAAGCTTCAAAAATTAATTTGAAAAAATTCCTAGTAAACTAGATTCATCAGACTATCAATCCATATAAATTAGAGATCTTAACTCATGGCACATAAGTGCAGAAAATTCGTTAAATATGCATTATATTGCAAATCTGCTGTCTGGAAATTATGACCTTGCATCGAATAAAAATTCATATCTTTTTACACGGAACTCGAAATCAGTCACCATTTGTTTTAAAAGAAACTAGACTCAATTTGTAGTTCAAGCATATATGTTTCATTTTCTAATTCAATCTATGGAATTTATGGCAAATTTTCAAACTTACTGCCTAAAACAGAGTTTCTGGACAGCTTCAACTTGTTTCCAATATAAGTTCTTTGACTAGTCAAAAATCATTCAAATCCACATATTAATAATACTAAACCATGTTTTAGTTAAAAACATAACTAACTAAGGAGTAGTTTAATGTCTCTTTTACACAAAATATGCAAATTCATTATTATACATGCCACTACTCAAAATATGATATCGGATGTCAAAGTATTACTAAGATAACCTGTAATTTCCCTTCGATCTCGGGGTGATGCCAAAACATTCCTGGTTACGAACCACGTGATCAACCTACATGTGCACAAGCATAATACACACGCTAAATATTGCTTAGTGAGGCATTATAATTAATTATAAATTCAAGTAATAAAATAAATGAAAACATGGTTAAGCAAGAACATGATAAATCTTTTTTTAGTTCAAAACCATCATATATAAGAAAATGGTGATTATCATGTACTTTAACTTTGTAATTGGCCCAAGAATTGTATAAAGAGAAACTAAAGTATGCAAGGTTTGTACTCCTTGAGCACTGGTCACCAAAGTGACGATAAACATATAGACACATAAGTGTCGGCATCATATAGGCACATAAGTGTTGATAAACATATAGGATCCGAAGATCGGTGTGTAGCTACGCGTAGTCCTTGACTACTGGACCTCTAATGGCATGCCACTATACTGTAACTCTCTATCATTACTTGGGCAGTAAATTCCATATCATATACTTGTAAATCATCATGTATAAACAATTCATTTATCACCATTATTCAATAACAATTTGCCATAACAAAACATAATAGAGCAGTTCATACCCCATTATTTACTAACCTTTTTCTTTACCTGTAAAATATCATATAACTTATACAAAAACCATGATATAATTTTTATAAAATCAAGTAAATAGAATTCTTGAAATCAATCAAAACATATTTTGAAACATATGAATGCACTCACCTTATATGCCTCACTAGCTACTTATACCAAAACGTATCTATTCTGAAACTCCTTCTTTGTCCTTCAACTTGTTTCGATCACGAGCTTGCTTGTTATCTGTATGTATATTAAATACATAACATAAGCAATTTTTGAGTACATACTCATACTATACAAATAATGGAAAGTAACTAAAATAACTATCCATTATGCATAACTTGATTCTGATAAAATTTCTATATTCAAATCACATTTCTTTACACTTTTCCATAACTCTCCAACATTTTCCAAAATACCTAATTTAGTCACTAAGGACTCTTTTGAGCTTCTAACCATTATTTTCAAATTTAATCCTTTCATTTCTCATTCCTTATGCTTTAGGACCCAAACTTTAAAAATTTACATATTGGTCCTCATGATTGCCGAAAATTTTGAAATGGTCCCAAAGTCAATATAAACTTCAAAACCATCATTACAACCATTTAACTTAATTTTCCAACATAACATACTTCAAAAACAAGCTTGAAAATCAAGTCCCTAAACTTTCCAAAATTTACATTTTGATCCCTAATGCAAAATAATTAGGGGTTTTCATTCCGATCAACTTATATTATCATTCTAAACCATTCTTAACCTTAGGAAAATTTTTCCATAATTTTCCCCAATTTTTTTCTACTAGCTGAATATGAAAGGTCACCTTGATCATTTTTCTCAACTTGATTCAAGCACAAATTCAACCTCCAAACATCATATTCAAGCTTCTAAAATCATTTCCACTTCAAATAAAAAATTTGCAAGAATTTCCCCTAATTTTTCAATTTTCCCATAATCAACCTATCACACAATTCATGGAATTTTCATTATTTGTATCATGAAAACAACATCACAAGCATGTTTCCAACAAGAAAAATCATTAAAACTCAATATTCCATCATGCTCTTCATCAACACTAAACACCAAACTTAACTTAGAGACATGGAAACTATACAAAACTTATGCCAAAAGATAGAGAATTTAATGGAGAACAATTTCTTGTTTCATGTCTCAAGCTCAAATCTAACCACGTAAGCTTAAAAGTTGAATAAAAATTCTCACCTATATGCTTGAGAGGTTTCGACAGCGTGGAGAAGATGTGATGATTTTTTCCAAGTTTTTGTTATTTAATTATGCCAAATGGCATAATTTACACCAAATTAAATAATAAAAATCCTTTAATAGTCAAAAGACCATTATACCCTCGAGTTATAACCAATCACTTGCCAACACTTATTTATTCTTATCCATAATAATCATAAATAATCAAAAAGTAAGGGTGAAATGACCATTTTGCCCTTAATAAACCAACTTATCTTCAAAAATGCCATTTTCACCTATTTCACCCAATACTGCATAGAATCGAAGTTAAATTGAATAAAAACGATTCAAAAACCATAAAATCATGTTCTTCTAGTCTTTCTAGGACTTCCATAAAATTTTCATAATTTTCTGAATTCGAATATTCATTCGAATTAATTTCTGAAACTTATCATTTTTATAGCTTTTCACACAAATCCTGTACCAAAAATCTGATTTCCACCAAAATTCTTATACCGGGATAAACCATTCATTTTTGCCATAAAAATAATTATTGGGAAAATTACCATGTTGGTCCTTGAACTTTTCCCATCTTTTCACTTTGACCACCAAACTTTGAAATTTTACATTTTAGTCACTAAACTAAAACCACCAAACTTTAATTCTTTGCAATTTAGTCACTATGCAAATATTTGGGTATTACATGGGTATAGAGGCTGCTTTGCTAGGTTAGCTGTATTGGTTGATTTGAATAAGCCTTTGCTGCCCTATATTGGTATTGATAATTTTGTGCAAAAAATTGAGTATGAAGGCTTACTGAATATTTGTTTCAAGTGTGGGATGTACGGCCATGCTGAGGCAAACTGTAGAAAGACTGTTGATGCTTCTAATAAGACAGGGAAGGAATCTGGCCCGAGATGGGAGCTTGGTACTCCTGATGGTATGTTTGGCCCATGGATGATAGCTGATACTCCCAGGCAGAGGAGTCGAAAAATGAGTGTGGCATGATGGCGGAAAATGAGAAGAGCAATGCTGGCTCCCGATTTAGTATGTTGTAATAGGTAGATGAAGAGGTGCAGGAAATAGTGCCGAGAGACGATAATGGGGTTGTGTCGAGGCCTTTAGAGGATATACAATTGCGTAAGGGAAAATAGTCCATATCTGGATTGAGTAGGAACAAGAAATCTGCTAGTTTGGTTAGGTCTGAGGGTCAGGGCTCAGCACCGGTGGTGGGGCAGGATAGTGTGGTGCCGTTATAAGTAGGGGAAATTCCGAATTTGGTTACACATACGCCGAGCATTCGTGAGGGTTTCCATGCAGCGATGAAGATCACATAGGAGAACGAAGGGGTCCATGGTAGTGGGAAGATTAATGGAAGAAATAGTAGCATGAGAAAGGGCCAATGGGTTATTGCAAAGAAGGGTCTTAGTGTGAAGAAACAGAGTGAGTTTCATTTTCTGCCTCAGCTGATCCTAAATGAGTGGGTGGGGAACACGTTGTAGAGGGTAGCACCGAAGGCAGTCATGTTACGTCAATTGTATATAGATTTGGATCCGGGCAACTCTAATGTAGGGAACATGGTTGAAGGGGTAACTAGTCTGGCATCATGTTCTACTACACATGGAGTGATCGAGCTGATGTTATGCATCTGGATAAGGAAAATTATGCTCCGCGCCAGTAAGGTCAGCTGGTAGTTTTTATTTATTTACTGAATGTTTAATGCTCTCTTTTGGAGCTGTCAGGGCGCAGCCAGTTCTGAATTTTGATATTTTTTCATGATTTTATAAGTCAATCTCATTAACATTTTGTGGCCTTGGTGGAGCCCCGGGTGAGCGGTGTTATGGCTGACAAGGTTGTTAAGCATCTTGGTTTTCCAAATCCGTTTCGTGTTGAAGCACACAGTTTCAGCTGGGGAATTTGGGTACTATGGCAAGAGAGTATTGATGTTGATATTTTGAAGGTGTCAAACCAATTTATTCATACTCGTGTTAGAGTCCTAGATTACGGTGTTTGTTTCTTTCTCACTGCAGTGTATACGAGTCCGTCTGTGTGGAAGCAGAAGTTCCTTTGAGATGTTCTTCTTGACTTGGTTCTTGAGACAGATCAACCTTGGCTAATAGGATAGGATTTTAATGCGATCGTTAACCCGAATGAACGTAAAGATGGTTCACTGTCTGCTTTGGGAACTAGTCGTTTATTCTAGAATTTTGTGTTTGACTCAGGTCTGCTTGATATTCCTTTTATTGGACCTTTGCTTACGTGGAGTCAGGGTATAATTTACATCAAAGGTTAGATCTGTGTACGATAAATGATGGTTGGTCAAAGTGCTTTGCGGATACTCATATGGTGCATCTGGATCGTTTAGGGTCGGATCACTGTCCTTTGTTGGTTAAAGTGGGTAAGGTTGAGAGGGACAATAAGGAACGACCTTTTCAGTTTCTGGCAGCATGGCAAGAGCAACCTACCTTTGAGGGGTTGCTTGAAGAGAAGTGGGATCCAAATAAGAATGTTTGCAGTAATTTATCTTCTTTTCAGGCGGATCTTACAGACTAGAATCTAAATACTTTTGGCCATATTGGGCGAAAGAAAATGAGCTGATTAGGCGAATCTGAGGCCTTGAACATGCTCTACACCGCCGACATTCCAATTTCTTGGTGGAGCTTGAACGAACTCTTCAGAATGAACTTGCAAATGTTTTGCTTGATGAAGAAAATATGTGGTTTCAAAAAGCTCGTTGTTAGTGGGTGGTAGATGGGGATAGAAATACTAAGTTTTACCACCAGTTTGCTATGGCCCGAAGACGGTCAAACAGGGTACATGCTTTGCATAACAATGCAGGTGAATGGATTTCGGATGAGGTTGGACTACAAAACATGGCAATTAAGTTTTATAAAGGCTTATTTTCCAGTGGGGGTAGTGATGGTTATGAGTATCCAATACGTGGGGGCTTTCGGTCTTTGAGTATTGTAGAGGAAAATCAGTTGGCGCAGCCTATTTGTGAGGAGAAGGTTAAAGCGGCAATTTTTGTGATGGGTGCTCTGAAAGCTCCAGGTGCGGATGGATTTCATGCACTATTCTACCAGAAAAATTGGTATACCATGGAACCTAGCGTGTGTCAGTTGGTGAGTGAGGTGTTTGCGGGTAAGCCTATGGATGAGTCTCTGAATCGAACACTGTTAGTGTTGATCCCAAAAGTTCTGAATGCTGAGAATTTGAGTCAATTTTGGATGATTAGTTTGTGCTCTGTATTATATACAGTTGTAACCAAAGTGTTGGTTAACCATTTAAAGCCTTTTTTGCCCAACTGGGTTTCGGATACTCAGACTAGTTTTGTGCCGGGGCGTTCTATTTTGGATAACATTGTTATTGTTCAGGAGGTTATTCACTCTATGGGGAAGAAGACGGGAAAACGATGGTAGATGGCGATTAAAATAGATTTAGAAAAAGCTTAAGATCGACTTGAGTAGTCTTTTATTGATGATACTCTTCGTGTGATGGGGTTACCGAATAGTCTGCGTCAGTTGATTATGCGATGTGTGATGTTTGTATTGATGCAGGTACTTTGGAATGGTTCACCATCTTCTTTGTTTCGTTCGACTAGGGGTATAAGGCAAGGGGATCCTTTATCTCCGTATCTGTTTGTGTTATGCATAGAGCGTCTTGCAAAAGCTATACAAGGCGAGGTGCATTATGGGGCATGGAAGCCTGTGTGTCTTGCGCGAAATGGGCTAGGTATATCTCATATTTTTTTTGCTGATGATATGGTTTTATTTGCTGAAGTTTCTGTGTTGCAACTTGATGTTATAAAACGTGTCTTGAGAGTTTTTTGTGAGTTTTCAGGGCACAAAGTAAGCATTCAGACGAAGAATATTTATTTCTCTAAGAATGTGGATGTTGGTTGTCAGGATTTTATCAGTAAAAGCTTTGGGTTCACGGAAGTTTTAGATTTGGGGCGTTATCTTAGGGTGCCTCTCCTTCATAGAAGGGTAACGAAGGTGACCTATCGTTTTTTAGTTCAGAAGGTGGGCGAGAGGCTTTGTAGGTGGGCAGCAAAATCTTTGTCTTTAGCTGAGAGAATTAGGCTAGCTAACGCGGTGTTAGAGGCAATCCCCTCTTATACTATGTAGACTACTCTTCTTCTTAAAGGGGTTTGTGCCGAGATCGATAAGTTAATTCGTAAGTTTATTTGGGGTAACGCAAAGAATGAACAACATATTCACTTGGTTAATTAGAGTGAGTTGTGTAAACGAGTGGGTAATGGGGGCCTTGATTTTAAGCATTTAGAGGAGCAGAATGCGGCTTTCCTGATGAAACTTGCGTTTGGGATTATTGCGAGTCCAATTCAATTATGGGTGAAGGTGTTGCGTGCAAAGTATAAATGTACTGACTGTATTTCAAATTCAGTGGTACGCCAAGGTTGCTCTTATTTTTCGAAGGGCATTGCTATGGTTTGGGACGATGTTTGTGGTAACTTAACTTGGCATGTTGGTAATGGGGAGGATATAGACTTCTGGAGTGATCATTGGCTCGGAGATGTCGGACGGCTTTGGGATTGGGTTGTACCGGGTTATGATGGTTACTTTGGGCTGACACAACTTGTATCCATGGTTAATGGTAATGGTACATGGAGATGGACATAGTTCCATCGTGCTTTGCCGTGGCCCTTGTTGCTACGTATTGCTATCGTTTTTCCTCCTGTCGCTGAGGCGCCAAAGGATAGAGTGGCATGGTTGGGCACTTTGAATCTTTCATTTATGGTGAAATCCGCTTACAACATTCGTGTCTCGTGGCCATATTCATCTGAGGATCCCCTTTGGTGGGCTGTGTCGCGTTTCCCAAGGATGCAGCGTGTTAGGATTTTCCTCTGGCTTTTGGTGCATGATAGGTTATTAAACAATGTAGAGCGGGAATGCCGTCATTTGACACATGACATGAGCTGTGGGGCGTGTGGTAATGGGGTTGAGATGGTGGATCATTTGTTTCGCCATTGTTTGCCTGCGCGACTGGTATGAAATAGAGTTGTTCGTTCGGACCGTTTATCGGAGTTTCTTGCAATAGTTTTCAGAGCTTGGCTTAATTTTAATTTGCGGAAGGCAGATTTTGCCTTAACTAGTCTAGATGAGTGGCAGCTATGGTTTGGCATGGCACTATGGATGATCTGGAAGAATAGAAACCAATGTGTTTTTGGCTCGAGGAGCAATGGACATGTATCCATTATTGAAGCAACACATAGATTTGTTCGGGAGAATGTTATGGCTAGGGGCACACATGTACGGTTAGTTCGACCGAGTGATCAGGGGGGTCGGCGTGGTGCTGTTTGGCGTCGTCCAGATGAAGGGTGGTGCACGCTCAATTCGGACGGGGCACGGTGCAATGTGGATGGTCGAACAACCTATGGAGAAGTGATCCATAACGATCAAGGTGGATGGGTGTTGGGTTATGCTAAGTTCATTGCTATTTGCTAGGTGCTAGACACGAAATTATGGGGTATCCTGGTTGGTCTTCTCTACGCTTGGGATAGGGGTCTCCACCTTATTAAAGTGGAGGTTGACAATGGGGATGAGATTAAGCTTCTAAGCATGAAGTCAAGGATTGACAGCTATAACTCCCTCGTTCATCAGATTGAGACGATGATGGCTCGAGATTGGGAAGTTCGTTTAGTCCAGATCTATTGGGAGGCTAATATCGTGGCAGATTTGTTAGCTAAGTATGGTTTTTAGATGGGGCATGGGGAGATGGGTTTTGTACAACCACCAAATATAGTTGTTAATGCTTTACACGCAGATATTCGTGGTTCTGTGACTTAACTGGTTATGTAGATTCTCAGGTGTACTCTTTTTCCTTCATTTAGGTTTAGGAAAGTTTTTTAACGAGGCACCTGTAAACCATTCTTTTTTCATCAAAAAAAAAAGAAAAACAAATTTATACAATAATACAACAATTTAAATTAGGAAAAATTATAATTACCTTTTTTCTAATTTTTAACAAAAAAATATTATACATATATAGAAATTATATGTAAGTTTAAAGAATATAAAAAATATTCATTACATGCTTTGTTAGATACTGGAGCTACAACAAGTAGCTGCAGAAAAATGCTATGCCGATATAAAATGGAAATCAGTGAAAAATCCTATTAAAGTAATAGTAATTGATAGGAATGAAATAATAATTATATATAAAGCCAAAAATGTACCTATACACATAAATATTGTTAGATTTGTTATATCAAAACTACCATGCTTTCCTGACATGCATGAAGATATACTATTAGGAAACAATGTCATATATAGCCACTTACCCTTTTCTATAAACAATGATATGATAACTTTATCCACAAAAAGATTACATGTAGAAATTTCTTTGATAAAAAGTCATAAATTATAAGAAACTAATTTTACTAAAGAACCATTAAAATTATAGGAAAATAATTCGAGATATTGTAGTATAAAATTAAAAAAAATCTTAATAAAATTATAGGAGTAAAACCCATGATCTATACCAAACATGATATATATATAAATTCAATATTCAGATTAAAGAGTTACTAGATAAAGGATTAATAGAATACACCAATAGTCCACATTCTAGTTCAACATTTATGGTAAGAAATCATGTAAAAATAAAAAGAGGAAAAGCTAGAATGATTATTAATTATAAAAAGGCTAAATAAAAATATTACATTTGATGGTTATTTTATTTCAAGAAAAGATGTCTTAATTAATCAAGCAAACAAGTTAGATATTTTAGTAATTTTGATTATAAATTAGGATTTTGCAAATCATGCTAACTGATGAATCAAAACCGTTAACTATTTTTAGTGCACCTAGTGGTCATTATCAAGGAAAAGTAATGCCTTTTGGGTTATGTAATGCACCACAAGTATTCCAAAGATGGATGGACTCACTTTTCAACAAGTATAAAAAATTCTGTGTAGTTTATATAGATGATATATTAGTATTTTCAAAAATACTGAAGTTACATAAAAACATTTAAATATTATTTTTTAAGAATTCGTAAAACATGTAATTATATTAAGCCCTAAGAAATAGAGCTGGAAAAAAAAAGAGAATTTTCAAGATTAAAATTATCTTTACATGGTCTTAAACTCCAAGATCATATTATTGTTAAAATAAAATAATTTCCTAAAAATATTGAAGATAAAATACAACTTCAACAATTTTTAGGAATAATTAATTATGGTAGAAATTTCTTTCCAAAAATATCTTAAAAAATAGGCATATTATATGATAAATTAAAAATTGATAATACTTTAACATGGTCTAAACAATATTTAGAAATAATTAGAAAAATAAACTTTGAAATTATAGATATCCCAAAAGTTTATCTTCCTAAACAAGGAGATAAATTAATATTAGAAACAGACGCCTCAGAAAAATGTTGAGGTTGTATATTAAAACCTAGAACAATGAATAATCAAGAAATGATATGTGGATATGATTTAGAAAAGTTTAAACCAAATGAAATTAATTATGTAATTTTTGAAAAAGACTTATTAGCCATAAAATGCTATAAAAATTATTTATATATTTGGCACGAAAGAAATTTATAATAAAGGCCGATAATCAAGCGGTTAAGTAATTTCTCACTAATAAAAAATTTAGAAACAATACCTAGAAGAATTAGATGGTATAATGAATTATGTACTTTTAGTTTTGAAGTTTCATATATCAAAGGCACTGATAATGTTATTGTTGATTATCTTAACATGCATGATGTATAGAGGTAAAAAAAAACTATAGAATCGATTGGAGATTAGACTAATGCCCGAAAGAAGCTTAACAAAGGGATTCAAAGACCACAATATCCTAACTATGGATTTGTGCTAGTACAAACTTCGGTAATGTATTATCCTAATTTAGGATATTATGTTTCTTATCCAATGAAAAGCTAACCAATTAGAAATATGCCACAAATATCAACACCACAAGCAGTGATGTGATCATGGTTCAACGTGACAAACCCGATAAACTTTCATTAGGACCAATGACACATGATAGATTTAAGAAGATGCAGAAAAATATAATTCGCAGTTATTATCAAGTGTGGGACACGATCATTTCTTATAGTGATCAGGACGACGGAATTGTGGATGTGCAGCCATGCAATGTTTTGCATGCGCAATTTTAGTTCGCCTTTAAATTTCTGTTCGCATGCATTGTATTCGCATTCACATTATGTTCACATGCATTGCATTTTATTCGCCTTTTAATTTTTTGATCGCAAGCATTTTGTTCACATATGTATGTTCGCATATTTACTAGATACATATAGCAGCCATACTAGGACATATTTATTACTTATATTAATAAAACTATTGCATTAATAAAACTAGTTTACTTAATTGTAACTACTTCATTTAATGTTATAGTTCATCTAAGTAAGTTTTAATTTGCACATTTAAATTTCAGCATCAATATATGTTTTCTTTAAAGGCCATTAACAACCATCTCCCGAAACATCAACGGAAACACCATTGCCTAGTCTAATTCCAAAAACATACTTTGATTACCAAGTCTTGTTGAGATCCCTTGCTTCCTGCTGCCTCTCAAACCTTTAGTTCTCTGCATTGATGGACAAAGGGAGCGTAAGCACACTAGGCTTAGTGAGAAGTGCTCAAAAACAACACACCATCAAAGCATTTAAAACCATTTTCCATCAACACTATGAAATTCCCATTTCAAACCATATTTATCATCATATAAAACATCATGCCTTTAAAGCCATGCACTTTAACACTTTCAAAACCAGCATATTAAACCATATGCAACATGTATCATTAACCAATAGCATTTCACATTGCTAACCCTCTACTTGAGCCTTCCCATGCATTAATACCAAATGCAAAGCTCAAGGAGAAAACATGTATAAATCACATTATACAACATAATACATTTCAATGATACATTAACAATTATATTGGCTCACAAGTGATCCACCTCAACACCAACATTTCCGTTAAACCATTATTAAACATCGGTAACCATCGGATACACAGATTTCCAAGAGATCTCGCAATCTCTTTAGCTCAATGGCATGGAGTCGTGCAACACATGCACTACCTCTACACTACGAAGGCTAATCCTCCAATGCGGAGTAAACACATTCGATGCACCACCTCTACAGCCCATAGCTGGAGTAAATGCCATCTAAATGCCACCTCAACAAACATCGGGATTCGCATGGTCTGAGTAAGTACCTCTCGTACCACCTCTACAATCACGGATGACTTATTATAGTGCACTTTAAATCCTATGGCCGGCCAACTATATCCGATAACGTTTCCCTCACATTTTCATTACATCACTTGCCAATATAATCCACTTTTATAAACATACCTCCCTGTTTTCATATGCATTAACCAAAATACTTCAAAATGCATTAAACCATGCATAAATCATGTTCACAACATACTTTAAAATCATGTATTACTTTTCAAATGCATCTAACATCATTTCACCTCAACTTCCAGCATTAAACCATGCTCATTTCATGCATAAAATATGAGGTAACAAGTATTAAACAAGTGCATAAAAACCATTTCGCAAAAGCATGACCGAGAGAGTAAAACCACACCATACTTACTTTCGAGTCTAGGTAAGCGTTTCAAGATCTACCTTAACTCCCAAGACTCTGTTTCAAAACCATCAAAATGCTTTTAACCATGTTTTCACTCACCGATACGCAAAACCTCGATTTACCGACGCAAAAACAAGCATCTAAAGCCTCCAAAGCTTCCCCGATCACTTCCGGATCCATCTCCCCTGTTTTAACCACATTACAACGGAGGATTAATGCATCTCCATGCATTTAAAACACTGCAACAACAGATCCTCGCGTATTCACACATTCACCTCACAATTACCCAATCACAACAACCGAAAACACCATCTAATCCTTTCCAAACACAATCCAGCCACAACCTATCAATCTAACACCACTTTTATCATCAAATAACATCTAAAAATAGAATCAAAACAACCTAACACCTCCAGCAACCAAACAGCCACCACAACTCCACAAAAACACAATTCTAACAACCTAAACAAATAGAGATTCAAGAGTTTCGGGGTTCAATTGTTAGAAATGACTTATCAACATTATTATACATCCATAATATGTTTAAAATCAATTTACATCACTGGAAAACAGATCCAATTCGGATCTTTTGCTATTTCATCAATTTTACCCAATTAAATTAATTAATTCAATATAAAAACACAAAATCAGATTATAAACCATAAATCAAGGATCAAATACTTGGGAATATCAATAAAGAACCATTCAATAGAGGAGATCACGGACCTTACCCCTATTGTGTGATTTCTCCCTCAATTGGCTTGTTTAAAGCTAGGAAAACACAAGATTTCAATAAGGTTTTGTAAATCAAAGTTAAATAATCAATTGTAGATCAAGAATCTAAGTAAAAGTGATCTCTCACCTCTGGTTTTCGATGAAATTTGAGTGTTTGGAAGAAAAGAAGTGGAGAGAAAAGTTATGTCAAATATCATTAAAACGAAATAACTAACTTTAATATCTAAAATCCCCTTTAATTAACTTTTAAAACACATGTTAAAATGATTTAATTGAAGGGAGAAATCACCAGCAAAAACTTGGTAAAATAGCTCCTTAAGGATTCTAAGAATTTGACCCTTTTCATTTTAGTCACTTTAAAAACAGTTTTCAAATTGCATTTTGGTCACTAGCGAAATGTCATACCTCCAAATCTCATTTTCCAAAATTGATTCCACCAATATTAATCATATATTAAAACATGATTTTTAACCATTTTCCATGTTTTTATCTCACCGAAAAATATACGGTCCCGAATCCGACTCGAATCTCTAACCCGGTCCACCAGACCATCTAACAAACCTCAAAACCGCTAGGCCCAAAACTGGGACGTTACAACTCTCCCCCACTTAAGAAATTTTATCCCCGAAATTTACCCTGAAGAAACAAAAGCAGAAACTGCTCCAACATCTCCGACTTACATTCACACGCGGCTTCCTATTATTGTGGTGTCTCCGCAACACCTTAACAAGGCCAACCAATATACCACCCAAAACTCTACCGCTGGCAACAAGGATCTCCACCAGGTCCTTCACACAAGATAACTCAGATCTCAACACAATGCCTTACATCGGCACAACATGCAAGGAATCCAACTGATACCTTCGCAACATCATCACATGAAACACATCATGGAACCCCTCCAACACAATAGATGACCTCAACAATAAACAACAGGACCCACACACTCAACAAAATCGTATGGTCCTCAAAACGCATCACCTTCTTCGAAAGTAATACCATCATGATCATCCGACCATCACAACACACTTTAAATCACTACGCCTCAAATTCGCGTAGAATTTATGACGATCCAAAACTGCTCTTAAGTGCCCACATAACAACTTCACCTTCTCACTAGTGCTTTTCCACACATCAGACATGGGAATGTACTTTTCCCTAATTTTAGCCCAACACGCGGGTGTACGGCCCCTCCAACCACACAACGCCCCATACGGTGCCACCTACATACTTGCTTGACAACTGCCATTAAAGCAAACTCTACCAAAGGCGTATGCCTTTCACACTTTTTTGGAAGCTCCGTGATACACAACCTAACTCATCTTTCAAAAACTGAATTCCATGCTCTAACCCGCCATCCAACCGGGATAGATATGAAGTACATACACTTAAGCTCAAGCAACACCCTTAGAACCTCATTGTAACCCACGGATCTTCATCCAGAACTATCAACTCAAGCACATAGTGCAAATGCACTAACCCGATAATATACAAATCTACCACATATTCTAAAACATACATCACAAGCATAGCCTCGAGATTGCACACACTTTGCAACTCAATCAACAACCACCCAAATGGAATTCTTTCGGTCAGTGCCAAAGGCAACCCAGACAGAAAATCCCTAGTGATTCTTACTCATTTCCATTTTGGTATCCTCAACGGTTGCAACAACCCAAAAGAAAACTGATGATCAGCTTCCACTCGCTGACATACCATGCATCGAACAACAAAATCATCCATATCTCCCTTTAAACCAACCCAACAACCATCCCTTTTCAAACCTCTATATATCTTGGCATTACCGGAATGCATTTCGCAAGAACTGGCATGTGTCTCCATCAAACCTTACACCTCAACTCAACATCAAGGGACACCACCTTCCAACCTTTAAAACACAACACCCTATAACCTTTAACGTGAAAATCCACCAGATTTCCTCCTCCCATCCTCCTCCCAATAACCTAAACATGCGATACTAATGCATAATCACACTGTTACCTTCCTCTAATCAACTGTGGCCTGAATGAATTCACTTGTAACTTGACATCAAGTCTCCATCACACATTACATCCAACCACGTAAACAATATCCTCAACTTCGCCGCAACTCTCACAACCCAAGCATCGACTACAAGCTTAGCTCGAACGATATTCAATCATCAAACTATAACTCCTAAACAACTCCAACCATCTAGGTTGTCAAGAACTCAAAACATCAATCTTTTCATTTTTTTAAACCATGCACAATCCGTGTACACAACACACTCTTCATCATAGAATTGATATCTCTAAAACATTTAAACAACCACCAGTGTGGCAAGCTTCACATCATGCGCAGGAAAAAAACGCTCGTGTACCTTTAACTATCTAAATGCATAAGCCACAACTTTACTTGCAACACTACAGCCTCAACAAACCTCGATGCTAAGAACTGGATCTAGCAAACCCGCAACCTGCCAACTCTAACTTTGGTCGCTCAAAAACTAGCACCAGCCAAATTCCCAAGAACCATAACACCAAAACCACCTTCATACGCCACCTTACTTATACCATCACACCATTGATTTCTGATTAGTCATCCGTAAGTGTGAACATATGTATGTATGATCACTTATATGCCTTCATAGATGTCTATGTGTATGTATGCAAAACCTCTAATGTTATGCCCGAATGTATGCATGTACTGACATATTTACATATACATATAAGCATTTTTGCACTGTGCATGTTTATCCGTTCACACTTACTAATAACATCCTCAGAACCAAAAATCTTAGCAACATACCCAGAACTCACCCTTCCCAAACAAGAGCAACATTCACCTCTCTTCAAAAATCTACCAAACCAACTATACTTATCGATCAAAACCCTTCCCGATGCTTTTGCACACAGGGAAAAGAAACCATCAATAAACACAGCAACCAACTACCCCAAAAACTCATACTACCCAATTCAACAAAACTATGAACGCAACCTATGCATCGATCAAACCAAACGACATCACCAAGAACTCACATCGCCGTCCCCCTTACAAAAGGCAAATCTAAACACAACCACATCCTTTACTTACACAGATACCACCCGGACCTCAGCTCATACTTACAACCACTGAAGCACCCCCGAACTGATCAACAAAACATCAACTTGTTCAGCTACCTAGAACCCAAAGCACACTCGCATCATGCTATCCTCCTTTTTCACAATGACACTAGTGCAACCCCCGACGAAACACTAAGCCTGATAAACCCTTTATCACACAACTCTTGAAGTTGTATCTTTAACCTCTTCAACTCCCTCGAGCTATGCACAAAGAGCAATAGACACCGGGGCTATTTTTCATACAACTTAATGCCAAACTCAACCTCCCAATCCAATGGTAAACCCACCATTCCCTCTAAAACACCCAAAAACTCATATACCACACGACTATCCTGAGTTCACACTTCCTATGAACATGGATTCATCACATAGGCTAGGGATTTCTTGCAACCAAAATCCATCAAACAACTTGCTTCCATTGCCAAAATAGCATTAGACAAGAATTTAACATTCTCCTCGTGATTACCACCTTTTAACTATCAGCAAGTTTTAAGGCAACTCCCTAGGATTCAAAATCAACCACTGCTCTGTGTTCTAGCCACTTATCCAAACCCAATATTACATCAAAAACTGTAGAGCGGCACTCCAACAAAACAATCGTAACCTCAAGATCTTAAAGCATCAATGATCATTTCTAAACACCCTTCTCGCAACAACTATCTCACCAGAAGAACTAGCCACTTGTATTCCTGCAACCAACACTTACGAGACGATCGTTCAAACCACAACTCTCACAAATGTTATCACTGACAAGCACAAGAGTTTACACTCCACATAACAAATGTAGATAATCCCGCCTCATGATATCACACAATCCACATACTCAACGTGTATTAAATATTGTTTTAGTCTGGATACTCTAACCCTGCGGTCCTCACCCAGTACCATCATCACCTCACCTCAACTCAGGGTGATATCTTTTATCACAATTCCTTTTAACTGAACACTGCCGAAACTAGATTTCGCAAATCTTTTGCAAGAGCCAGAACCTCCCACACGAAATTGATAAACCCAGGTTCTACTCAATGCACTTCGCCCTTGTACTAACACGTCAAAAATGGTGTAATCGAAAGCCAACATGTACACCCTAACATCATGTACCAACTCACATCGGATTCGATCACAACGACACTTCCCTACCAAAACCAGTTTAGGAGCATACTGGCTCAACCAAATAATCTATATCCTAACTTGACCACATACATGTGACCCTGATCCCAACCATGAACTCTCGTCTACAGATACAATTGTCCACCAACTCAAAACATCACCTTACAATAGGGATTCAGCACATCCCAATTTACGGGCTCCAATACACCCCATTTGATCCAAAACCTGAACAATACTGGCCATCCATGTCTCAGATGCCTCAGTGACAACCCACTGTACTCAACTCCTCCTAAACTATAGAGATATTCCAACAGCAACCTCGTTTGCCCAACGATTGGTGCAAACACACGCACTCCAACAACAACAGCTTACAAGCTCAAAACATCGCCTATAACAAGGCATCAGATCACCCAACTTTGGCTCAACCGGCACAGGTGGTATATACTTCGAGGTGACAAACCCACAGAAAACACAACACTTTTCTCAACTCACTGCCCAAAGACAACAACATCTCGCTAGATCTTATTTCTCCTCTCGGTCGTAACATAACACATTTTCTAAGGCATGATAATCATTTCAAAACAAAATTGAATCAGGCCAGCTTCAAGCAAGGATCCAAGACTTTTATTTCAAAACCATACATTTCAGACTATAATAATAAGGCAATGGGTTTTCCCAAATTTCCCCCAACATAACATAAACACTCAGTGTGCATATTTCAACCACCGTGCATATCAATATCAGATTATAGCTCATAACAACATCACAATAATCATATCAATATTCCAATTATCACTGAACATAACAAACAAGCACCATGCACGACAAGCAATAGTAAATGGCCAAATACAACATCTCAACCTTTTGTGAACCTGGGTCTGATACCACCAAATGTAACCCCCTTGACCCGGCCTAGTCGCAAGACCGAACCAAGCTACATTAGGTTTATCGAGGTAAACCGTGAAGATGAAACTCAAAACACAACCATTTTTTTCTTTTATAATATCTAGAGGTATAATTATTAACCTACATGTACATACTGATCATAAGTGTAAACTCAACTCAATTGGGCATCGAATTGACATCCAATTGAACACTATTACAAAATAGGGACCAAAATGTAATTTCCATAAGTTAAGGGTTCAATTAACAAATTAAGTTTATCAATCCATAATTAAGTTCATTTCATACAAGCTCATGAAATTTTGTCGCAATTAGATCACCACAGCACCCTCAATTTATCATTCAAACATTTAGGGACCAAATTGTAAATATGCAAAACTATAAGGATTTACCTAAAATTTGATTTAACAATATTCAATTAGTCATGTTTCATGCATACATGTCAAATTTCAGCTTAAAACAACCATTCAAACTCATTCAATTGCATACACAACATCTAGGGACCAAACTGTAAGATTTCAAAGCTTAAATCGAACATATAACTGAAATAACGGTCCTTGGTTTCGGTACATGGGTTTTCGGATCGATATGGGGCCAAATTATATTAGAGGTTTCGAAACCACCCCTACAGGTTTCGAACCCAGGCCTCCATAACTTAAAACGCATACCGGTACGACTCCCCGCGTACTGCACCTCATAGCCAATTTTGGCCTACAGGTTTCGAAACCAGGGGCCAGGATTCGAAACCTCTAGGCCTGAATGGGAATTTTAACTGGTTTTTCATCCATTTAATATTTCTGAAACACTCAAACATACTTCAAACATATATCCAATATATTCAAGGATCGAACCACATCAAAGCATCATAGATTCAACATCGATTCATTGCATCTTGCATCAAATGGAAATCTATAGGCATGCTTCCTAGAAATCAATCAAGCAACGCATTAAACTTCAAACCATCACCAAAACACGTTATAATGGCCATTAACAATTCAAGAGCAACTAGACAAACTTGCTCTAACAGAGAGTTTAACAACCATATCCCGAAACATCAACAGAAACCCCATTGCCCTTATTACTTATAGTCTAATTCCAAAAACATACTTTGATTACCAAGTCTTGTTGAGATCCCTTACTTCCCGCTACCTCCCAAACCTTTAGTTATCTGCATTAATGGGCAAAGGGAGCGTAAGCACACTAGGCTTAGTGAGGAGTGCTAAAAAACAACACACCATCAATGCATTTAAAACCATTTTCCATCAACACTATGAAATTCCCATTTTAAACCATGTTTATCATCATATAAAACATCATGCCTTTAAAACCATGCACTTTAACACTTTCAAAACCAGCATATTAAACCATATGCAACATGTGCCATTAACCAACAGCATTTCACATTGCTAACCCTCTACTTGAGCCTTCCCATGCATTACTACCAAATGCAAAGCTCAAGGAGGAAACATGTATAAATCACATTATACAACATAATACATTTCAATGATACATTAACAATTATATTGGCTCACAAGTGATCCACCTCAACACCAACATTTCCATTAAACCATTATTAAACATCGGTAACCATCGGATTCACGAATTTCCAAGATATCTCGCAATCTCTCATCTCAATGGCATGGAGTCATACAACACATGCACCACTTCTACACTACCAAGGCTAATCCTCCAATGTGGAGTAAACACATTCGATGCACCACCTCTACAGCCCATAGCTAGAGTAAATGCCATCTAAATGCCACCTCAACAAACATCGGGGTTCACATGATCAGAGTAAGTACCTCTCGTACCACCTCTACAATCACTGGCGACTTATTATAGTGCACTTTAAATCCTATGGCCGACCAACTATATCTGATAACGTTTCCCTCACATTTTCATTACATCACTTGCCAATATATTCTACTTTTATAAATATACCTCCAAGTTTTCATATGCATTAACCAAAATACTTCAAAATGCATTAAACCATGCATAAATCGTGTTCACAACATACTTTAAAATCATGCATTACTTTTCAAATGCATCTAACATCATTTCACCTCAACTTCCAGCATTAAACCATGCTCATTTCATGCATAAAACATGAGGTAACAAGTATTAAACAAGTGCATAAAAACCATTCCGCAAAAGTACGACCGAGAGAGTAAAATCGTACCATACTTACTTTCAAGTCTAGGTAAGCATTTCAAGCTCTACCTTAACTCCCAAGACTCTGTTTCAAAACCATCGAAATGCTTTTAACCACATTTTCACTTACCGATATGCAAAACCTCAATTTGCCGATGCGAAAACAAGCGTCTGAAGCCTCCAAAGCTTCCCCGATCACTTCCGGATCCATCTCCCCTGTTTTGACCACATTACAACAGAGGATTAATGCATCTCCATGCATTTAAAACACTGCAACAACAGATCCTCGCAGAATCACACATTCACCTCACAATTACGCAATCACAACAACCGAAAACACCATTTAATCCATTCCAAACGCAACCCAGCCACAACCCAGCCACAACCTATCAATCTAACACCACTTTTATCATCAAAAAACATCTAAAAATAGAATCAAAACAACCTAACACCTACAACAACCAAAGAGCCACCACAACTCCACAAAAACACATTTCTAACAACCTAAACAATTAGAGATTCAAGAGTTTCGGGGTTCCATTGTTAAAAAAGACTTATCAACATTTTTATAAATCCATAATATGTTTAAAATCAATCTACATCACTGGAAAACAGATCCAATTCGGATCTTTTTCTATTTCATCAATTTTACCCAATTAAATCAATTAATTCAATATAAAAACACAAAATTAGATTATAAACCATAAATCAAGGATCAAATACTTGGGAATACCAATAAAGAACCATTCAATAGAGGAGATCATGGACCTTACCCCTATTGTGTGATTTCTCCCTCAATTGGCTTGTTTAAAGCTAGAAAAACACAAGATTTCAATAAGGTTTTGTAAATCAAAGTTAAATAATCAATTGTAGATCAAGAATCTAAGTAAAAATGATCTCTCAACTCTGGTTTTCGATGAAATTTGAGTGTTTGGCAGAAAAGAAGTGGAGAGAAAAGTTGACAGAAAAGTTACATCAATTTTCATTAAAACCAAATAACTAACTTTAATATCTAAAATCCCTTTTAATTAACTTTTAAAGCACATGTCAAAATGATTTAATTGAAGGGAGAAATCACCAGCAAAAAATTGGTAAAATATCTCCTTAAGGATTCTAATAATTTGACCTTTTTCATTTTAGTCACTTTAAAAACAGTTTTCAAACATTGTATTTTGGTCACTAACCGAAATGTCATACCTCCAAATATCATTTTCTAAAATTGATTCCACCAATATTAATCATATATTAAAACATGATTTTAACCATTTTCCCATGTTTTTATCTCACCGAAAAATATACGGTCCTGAATTCGACTCGAATCTCTAACTCGGTCCACCGGATCGTCTAACAAACCTCAAAACTGCTAGGCCCAAATTTGGGGCGTTACACGGCTGAGCCTCGCTTGAGATTGGCTGAGCGCAGCGGCCGAGGGAGGTTTTGGGGGTTGTGTTTTCTAGAGAATAGAGAATGAGAGAGTTATTATTTTAGGGTTAAAAAATGAAAAAAAGAAACAGAAGGGGGCTGATCGGTAGGTTTTATAGACTGAAAATAAAAAGGAAACAGTCTAATAGCTTCATAAATCCTCCCGTGTTTCTGGTTTTTATCAAATCGAGCCTGCCCCTTGGTCTAATTACAGCTCAGATCCCCCTTTCTTTTTAAAATCTTTCAATTTCACCCCATAGTTAAACAAATTTGTCTTTTAAATGGTAAAATCACATCCTTAGTTCTTCCGTGTTTTCGTTATTTGCGGTCTGAGTCCCCCCCCTTGGTTTTATTGCATGTTCAGTCCTCATATATTTCGTCCGGATCTCAATTAAGTCCTTAAATGCGCTTTTTATTTATCTAATTTATGTTATTCTATTTTGGTTTTATTTTATTTCAACCCTTTATTGTATGTTTTTTTATTTTTATTTGTAGATAGCCGTGTTTTAATGCTTTTTATATTAGTATGATTTGTGATGTTCTCCATATATGTATTACATACATATTTTTGTGGTCTCATTGTATCATGTTCATTCTTTTTTATGTGTATCATCATATTAATATGTCATTAGTTTGTTTATTCATATTATATATATGTTTTAACATGTCTACTTTATTCTTCATATTTTATTCTATAGGTTTTTTAGTATGATTGTATTACCCATTTGTGTTTTTATGTGTTTCATATTTTCATGTCTTTTATACTATATGTTTAGTTTATGATATCATGATTTTGCTTTTTTTGTTCGTTCGTTCATATTTTACATGTTTGATTTGTGTTTGTTCTAGTTTTTTTGTATTTGGCATGTTTTTTTATATTTTAGCATGGATTTTATGTTCACCTTGTTTTTTAGGTTATATGTTAGTGTGGTGTTAATTGTTACATTTAATGTCGTGTTTTAATTTGTGGGTGTAAATTGTGTCATATGTTAGATTGCCAAGTATTAGTTTTTTTTATGTTAGCATGTTGCTATGTTAGCTTAGCATCATGTTATATGTATGTCATGCATATATTGTATTTGTGTTTTTTGTGTGTTCAAGCATGTTGTAGTTAATTAGTTTAATTTTGGAAGCATGTCTTTCTTCTTTTTTCCTTGTTTATGTTTTTTTATTATGATATGTTATGTTGTTCACGCATTTTATCATTTTTGTTTAATATTATGATATTCATGATTTTATGTTTTAGTACCATGTCAATGTATGTTTTTAATTTGTTTGCGAAGATTGTATAATGGAATATATTTTGTCAATGCAGTGCCCTTTTATTCGAGCGCAAACTTGGTCAGTATCAAGCGCAGTGATGGTGGTCTATCGGTTTACTCTCGAATAACAGGGCCATTAAAATTTACTCGCACTTATAACCAAATTTTAATTTAATCGTCACTTTAATTCGGAAATTTTAATATTAATAAAGCAGTAATTATTAAAGTACCAATTTTGGGCGGTTTGGGGGTGCTAATCCTTCTCCATTCGTAACAGACACATTTTTAAATCTCTGGTTTTTACGGTGTTCGGCCTACCTTAGTGGCCGGTGGCGACTCCATTTTTAAATAAAACACAGTTTTTTCTAAAACCCCAAGAAAGACATTTTTAAATACCCGAGAGACCCACAAACACCTTTAAAAACCTCATTTTTTAGCAAAACACTCGTAGAAAGGATATTGCTACAGATGGCAACTCCGCTGGGGACCCGTTTTTTTTGTTTTTTCAAACAAACAAACAAAAGAGAGTCAAGCTTTTTGAGTAATTACCGCTTTATTAATATCAGAAGTTCTGGACTAAAGTGACTATTAAATTAACATTTGGTTGTAATTGTGTGTTTATTTTAACGCATTTAAAATTTTGGCATATAAACCCGTCCTTTTTAAGTGGGGGAAATGCTAGTGCTTTCGTGAGGATATCGTTCGTCCGTATGGGCCTAGCAAAGTACCTTCGGGGCTCGAGTACCTTATGTTTTCGTGAGGATCTCGTTCCTTCGTAGGGGCATAAGCGAATGGGTCCCCCTGAATTGAACCCAGTTAAAAGGAGCCTATAATGGGTGATGATCGGGGGCCTTGCTACCCTTAGTAGGGGACAGCAAGGACAGTTCGGGTACCTCCTAGCACCAACACTGCATGTAGAGAACATATAAGAATCCACCTTTTTAGAGCCATGCGGATAACTTAGGTGTTGTAGACATGATGTAAATAGGGTTGTTTTGTTCGATTACCTTATCTAATTTGTCCTTTTATTTTATGTATTTATTTATTTTATCTGGTACTGACCACTTTCTTTTTTTGTTTTGCTTTTTTGCATATACCATTGCATTTGCATTACATAAAGGTACTGGATCAAGTGGTTTGCTCGACCAGAAAATCTTTCATCATGGAAAAAAGGTATCTTAAGAAGGACGAACTCAACTCAGCTGCCAGACATTGGTCAGAAGTCAATCAGAGGACTCAAGGTAATAGTTTGCCGAGCGAGCGCATAGTGTCAGGGTACACCTACGTGAGCCTCCAACAGAATGACCTATGAGAGCTTAAAGGGATTTGGGAAGGATGGGATCGAAGACTACAAGATTTATTCTTCGATAGTTACGGCGACATAGCACAATTGATGTATGTCCGAGTCAACCAGCCTTTACTCCGAGCCATCTTCCACTTCTGGAATCCTGCTTTTTGCCGCTTCACTTTCAACGGGCAAGATATGATGCCTACGGTAGAGGAATACACGGCCCTACTTAATCAGAAAAATATCCAGAAAGATTGGATATATACGAAGCCGCCGAGGAACCAGAATTACCCTTTGAAGCTTAAAACTTTTACCGGGATGAGTGACGATTGGGTTAACGGCCTGATTCAAAATCGAAGAGACAACCTAGCCTTTGCATTGGAGAGTATCCGAGACATCATACTAGCGCACCCATATGAGGGGAAAAAGATGGACCTATTCGCCTTAGGGATATATGGTTTGGTCATCTTTCCGAGGGTTCTTGGAAACATTAATGTAGCCATCCTAGGTCTATTTGAGCGTATGAAGCGGAAGGCGAATCCAGTACCGGCAATCTTGATTGAAACTTTCATTTCTCTGAATGCAAGTCGAAATCATGAAAATGGACGTTTCAGAGGGTGTGCACAATTACTACAGGTTTGGATCCGAGCCATATGTGGAAGACACCAACAAAGGTTTTACCGGGGATATCATTCCGAGACTTTTCACCCTTGAGAGAGTACTTAGCGAAGGAACAGCGAAAAGACTTGAACATGAAGAAATGGACCCCGATCTTTAAGAACATTAAGGACGAGGACATAGTGTGGAGAGTTCCTTGGCTCGTCAAGATTAGTTACTTCCTATACAGTTGCGGCGATTACGACTGGCTAATGTTGTTAGGGCTACATGGTGGAATTGCTTGTGCTCCGCTTTTGGTGTCTCAACAATTCGGATTGCGATAGTTTTTTCCCGTCACCGCCGGTTTAAGTCGAAGTGAGTTTCCTTTCAAGGGCGAGTTTAGGGTAAAAATTCAGACCATCATGAAGTCTTCGCCGCCAATAATTGTCTTGAATTTGGTCATGTAATACTGGTCTCTGTCTTGAATCATGTAATACTGGTCTCTGTCTTGGATTTAGCTGCAGAAGCCGAATCCCTTCGACCTTTTGTAACCTCGGACATGAAAGAAGCACCTAGGTTCATCAAGCTACTCAAGGTTATCGAGAAGTTAGGAGCTGGAGCCAGGACTTATGTGTAGAACTCTACTTTACTATTTTTGTAATCTGGACCCTTTAATTCCCATGAAAGTAGTTCAAAAGGGTGATTACCAGCGGAATCAGTACCTTTATTTGCATACATTCTTGCATTGCATCATGGCATTTGCATCATTATAACATGCATTCATCTTTCTTTGCAAAAATATTGATAGTGTAAATATTGTGGCAGTGAAACTAAAAGATAAGCCGCAACCATTCCGCATCCATACTTTACTCGGTTCCAAAGCAAACTAATGGAGGATAGAATAGTCAGTTTGGAAAAATGGCAGAATGATTTAGAAGTACGCTTCGAAGAAGCTAGACAGCACCTCAGCTATTAGATCGCTCAATCACGAGCTACGATAGTATCAGACTTAACCGCATTGCTGGAGAAAAGCTATGGGAAAGAGAAGTTTAAAGATGAAATCGCCCAAGAGCCAGAAGGTATCGCATCTCACAGCAAGGTTCAACCAAAGACGCCAAGTCTGGCAAGAAGAGTATACATTGACCCTGTTGGGATATCTTCTAGTCTTCAGGTAGGGGAACCTGAAAACCAACCCATCGATAGAGAGGCATTCTACGAAGAAGAGGTGCCAGACTTCAATTTGGTCGAGAAAATTAGAACAGAAGTGGAAAAGAAATGGGAGGAAAGATTTTGCCTCATGGAAGAGAAATTTAGAGCACTACAAGACACAGATAAACCAGGGAATAAGGCTAGTGATCTGAGCCTGGTATCCGACCTTGTTTTACCACCAAAATTCAAAACTCCCAAATTTGACAAGTATGATGGAACTACATGTCCTTCTATGCATGTGACCATGTATTGTCAGAAGATGGCAACCTTTGTCAAGGACGAAAAGCTTTTAATCCATTATTTCCAAGATAGTCTGACTAGAGCAGTAATCCGGTGGTATACCCAATTAAGCCGGGCAAACATCAAGTCCTAGAAAGACCTTTCGAAAGTGTTTATTGAGCAGTACAAACATGTGACGGATATAACCCCCGGCAGGATCATGTTAGAAAACATGGGGCAGAAGTCTAACGAGAGTCTGTGACAATACGCCTAGAGGTGGTGAGAGGTGGCCGCTCAGATCCAGCCACCAATTATTGAGCATGAGATTACGCCCCTATTCGTGAATACTCTGAAGGGAACACTATTTGATCGCCTTCTCAATAATACAACTCAGAGCTTTGTCGATTTGATCAGGACTGGGGAGTCTCTCGAATTGGCAATTAAGAGTGGCAGGATTGACAGTGGGGATAGCTCTCGAAAATACAATAGAAGAATGAGGTAAATACTACGAGTACTTACAACGCCCCAAAGAACTTTATGGTCTCTCAGCCGCAAGCATCAACATGGAAGGCTCAGAACTCAAACCAAAGAGATAGAAGAGCTCCAAGAAAGTATCAAGAGAAAACAACCTTTACTCTGTTACTAGTTTCGTACACCGAGCTCTATTCTCAGTTATATAAAGCTGACTTGGTCTGCCCATACTATGTTACCCTGTTCAAGCCTCAATTTCCGTCATGGTATGATCCCAACGCGCATTGCGATTATCATGGCGGTGCCCCTGGTCACTCCACTGAAAATTTCCTCATATTTAAGAAACTTGTGCAGAGTTTGATTAATTCAGGGGTATTAAAGTTCAAAGAACCGAATGTGGCCGCTAATCCGTTGCCTAATCACGGGAACCACAGAGTAAACGCTATCGAGGAGTACTTTGTTAAGAAGGCCAAGGAAAATGTGTCAGAAATTAAGTCTCCCTTGCGGTGGGTGTTCCAACAATTATGCATGGTCCGCTTGAATGATAGGGGCATGGTAGTGGTGCAGAAGAGGTGTAGAGCTTATTGCGAGTTCCACCAGGACAGAGGGCACGGCATTCAACAATGTGAAGAATTCAAGAAGTTGATTCAACAGCTGATGGACATTAAGAAGATAGAGTTCTTTGAGGAGGTCACAGGAAGAAAGGGGTTAGATGTATATGCGTCGGATAGCCCCAACATCAAGTATGGAATAGACAGACCCTTTGTCATCCCATCCAGACCAAAGGAAGTGAGTTCATCTCAAGCAGAAGCTGCAAAGGTGGCCCTTAAAATCATCATCTCATCACCAGCCCCGTTTTCGTTCAAAGACACGCGGAAAACCCCTTGGAATTACACTGCCAACGTGACTATACCAGAGAAGTCGAAACCTCGTGAGGAGATGGAAAATGGTAGAAAAAGAACAAACACAGAAAGATGAATAGACAAAGAAATATGAAAGTGTCAGCGAAGTAGGCCACTTTACAAGGAGCGGCAGGTGCTACTCGTAGGAGGCTTTGAAATCTACTGAAGATACCAAGGATAAGGGAGAAGGTACATCAGTTGGTCCTGCAAAGATATTTGGTGAGAAACCCCCTCTAAAGATTAACGAACCAGTAACTGAGGTTCAGGCACAAGAACTTCTAAAGTTCCTGAGGCACAGTGAATACAATGTAGTGGAACAGCTGCGAAAGCAACCATCAAATATTACGATGTTGGAGTTGCTTTTGAGTTCGGAGAAGCATCATGATGCATTGTTAAAGGAGCTGAATCAAACGTTTGTACCTGTCGACATTTTTTGTGTCTAAGCTAGAGAGAATAGTAGGGCATATCACGCATACAACTACATAACATTCATTGATGACGAGATCCCGAAGGGAGGTATGGGATCCACCAAAGCTCTAAACATCACAACCCACTGCAAGGGGTATGTTTTGCTAGGAGTACTAATTGGTAATGGGTCGGCGTTAAATGTACTACTGATGGTGACTTTGTAAAAGCTACTGATAGATGACTCCCACATGAAACCCTGCCATAACTCTGTGAGAGCCTTTGACGGTACTCAAAGGGGAACACTTGGAAGAATTAAAGTACCTTTGCTAATTGGGCCGACAGAGTATACAATTGATTTTGTGGTGATGGACATAAAGCCAACCTACAGTTGCTTATTGGGAAGACCATGGATTCACTTGGCAGGAGCTGTCCCCTCATCACTCCACCAGAAAGTGAAATTCGTGACTGAAGGTAAGTTGGTCATTGTAGAGGCTGAGCAAGAGATCATCACATCGGTAACATCGGATGCCCCCTACATCCAAAATGATGAAGAGGCAGTGGAATGTTCTTTCCGAGCATTGAAACTTGTAAATGCTACATTCGTTGCAGAAGGTAATCAGATCCCATGCCCTAGGTTATTCAATTGTACCAAGATGACCATTTCTGAAACTTTAGGCTGAGGAGCCAAAATAGGAAGAGGGCTAGGAAGAAGATTGTAGGGAAGCCTACGACCTAGAAGTTTCATTACCAAGAAAGACCATTTTGGGCTTGGCTACAAACTGAGAATTCAGCAGAGGAGAGAGGAATACAGAAGAAAAGAAGAACAAATGAGGGCTAGACTCAAGGGAGAAGATATTCCATGGAGACCGATATTTTTCCCTCATATAAAAGATATTTTTGTCTTTGGAGGAATCGACCATATAGAACAGAAAGTGCAAGAAGCAATTCGAGAAAATGACATACTTAACGAGGATGAGATGTTCAGTGAATCGCTTGAAGGGATGTCCATCAACATGATAGCTGAAGATGACAATGGCAGCAACGTGTTGACCAACATCCGCCCTTGCTGTCCCGGGGAAACTTTCCATAACTGGAGCTACATTGATCTACTTGTAGTCTTTAGGGCCAGATTAGAGTAATGCTCCGAATTAACCCTTTTGCTTTTGCCCATGAGCAATGAGGATCTTTTGTATAGGGCATCTATGTTAACTTTTTGTTTGCAACGAAAGAATGTCTTCCTCATTTTCTTAAATGGCAAACATTTTATTTACTTAATTCATTTATTTATTAGTCATATTCATTAACTTCATTTAAAATCATTCTCATTTCATGAAAGGTCCCATAATTAACTGTATGAATGATTCTGAATCCAATCCTGAGGTAGATTTTGAGCACCCTGAGATCTCAGCAGAAATTGAAGAGGAGGACGACGAGGCAGAATGTGAGGTTCCTGAAGAGTTGGTAAGGATGATGGCCAACAAAGAAAAGCAAATCATGCCCCTCCAAGAAGGAACAAAAATTGTGAACTTGGGAACCGATGAGGAGAGAAAATAAGTGAAAATCGGGACTACGTTTTCCTCAAAAACCTGGCGCGGACTGATAGCCATACTCCAAGAGTTCAAAGATGTCTTTGCTTGAACTTGTCAAGATATGCCAGGGTTGAATACAGATATAGTGGTGCACAAGCTGCCAACGAGGCCAGAATGCAAACCAGTCCAGCAAAAGCTCAGAAGAATGAGGACTGACATGTTGTTAAAGATCAGAGAAGAGGTGAAAAAATAGTTTAATGTTGGCTTTCATGAAGTTTCCAAATACCCTGAATGGGTTGCAAACATCGTGCCGGTGCCGAAGAAGGATAAGAAGGTTTGTATGTGTGTAGATTACAGGGATCTCAATCGAGCAAGCCCTAAGGACAAATTTCCTTTGCCATATATTGACACGTTGTTTGATAATACCACAGGACACTCATTGTTCTAATTCATGGATGGTTTCTCAGGATACAACCAGATAAAGATGGACCTAGAAGACATGGAGAAGACCACCTTTGTAACCATGTGGGGCACGTTTTGTTACAAGGTGATGCCTTTCGGACTTAAGAATGCAGGAGCGACTTATCAAAGAGTGATGGTGACTCTTTTCCATGATATGATGCACAAAGAGATAGAAGTATACATGGATGATATGATCGCTAAGTCTCGAACCGAGGAAGAACACCTTCGAAATCTGAGAAAGCTATTTCAAAGACTATGAAATTACCAGCTGAAGCTCAACCCGGCTAAGTGCACCTTTGCAGTCACATCTGGAAAACTCTTGGGGTTTTTAGTAAGTAGAAGAGGGATTGAGATTGATCCAGAGAAAGTGAAGGCTATCCAAGACCTCCCACTGCCTTATACTCAGAAAGAAGTTTGAGGTTTCCTAGGAAGGTTAAACTACATCTCCCGTTTCATCTCTCAATTAACAGATAAGTGCGGCCCTGTCTTCAGACTACTGAGGAAGAATAACCCAGGAGTCTGTGATGAAGAATGTCAAGAAGCTCTAGTGAAGATTAAAAAGTACTTGACGAATGCTCTGATTTTAGTTGTGTCGGTCCCAAACAGGCCTTTGATCCTTTACCTGACAGTTTTTGAAAACTCGATGGGTTACGTGTTGGGGCAACATGATAAGTCTGGGAAGAAAGAAAGAGCCATCTACTACCTAAGCAAGAAGTTCAATGATTGCAAATCACGGTACCCGCCAATTCAGAAGCTATGTTGTGCTTTGGTTTGGATGACCAAAAGGCTTAGACAGTACATGTTATACATACCACCTAGTTGATATCCAAATTGGACCTCTTGAAGTTTCTAATAGAAGCACCGGCATTAACGAGGAGGATGGCCCGCTGGCATTATGTGTTGGTGCATATATATTTGTTTACACATTTTGTACATATACAAACGATGCATACGTAAAACATACACATACACCACAACACTCATTAATAAGTACATAATACATATTATATATATATATGCACCATGCATGCGTACGCACATCACACACATATATTACGTACATTATTCACACGTACATAATAAACATATAATATGATATGCATACATACGATAATAAATTAATAATTACACAATATTTTCAAACCAGATAAAAATGAGTGATTACAGTTGCCCCTCTTTGCTTGTTCTCGTGGAACGGGAACAAAGTAAAGATTATAAGCACTCATTTTTATCCGACTTCCCTGTTTGTGGCTTTGGAATCACGTGTTCTTCTAGAACTCTCTGCTTTTCCTTAGCTGAATCTTTAGGCTCGTAAGTTCCTTCTATATAGAACTTCTTCACCTTTTGATCTTGGAGCTACAGGCTCTTCCTATATAGAACCTTTCACTTTGAGGTCTTGAGTTACGAGTCCTTCCTATATAGGACTTTTCACTCTGACACGGTAAAGCTTGGAGTCCTTCCTATACAAAACTCTTTGCCTTCAACGCGGTGGGTTTTTCCTATATAAAACCTTCTGCGTCACGGATGGATTCTTCCGAGTGGGAGTTATTCCTATATAAAACTACTAGTCTTGAAATCCTGGAGCCACAAGTCCTTCCTATATAGAACTTTTAGCTTTTGAAATCTTGGAGTAACGGGTTCTTTCTATATAGAACCTTTCACTATGAGGGTTTAAAAATGTAGGCCCTTCCTATATAGAACCTTTATCTTCGAATGAGGGATTCACACCAAACTGGCTACCGATCTTTTGGACTCACGCTACTAAGGCTGCCGAAATCTTTCTTCAAATTTTGGGGATTCACGCCAAAAATGGCTACCAATCTTTCTGGACTCACGCTACTAAGGCTGCCGAAATCTTTCCTCAAATTAATCTACTTCTTCAATACATAGTCGCATATCAAAAGTCATTGGCAATCTATAAGCACCTGTTTAAAATGGACAAAATGTTATGATAAATGGGTTAACATGCTCCTAATCCTAAGGATGCCTAACTATATATGATGCATGAGTGTAAATATCTCGATGCGTCTGCTTCCGCAGTCAGTCAATCTCGACCCTCTGCTTACTTTTGTCTTCCTTTTCTTCTTTTGGTGATGGTACCCTATCTCAGTGTTGGGTTCAACCATTTCAACCTTTCTTTTCTGTGTTTCTGATTTGAAGTTCTAAAGTGCCCTTTCAGGTTTTCGCTTTAGTGTTTTTTTAGGTGCCCTTATGGGTTTTCACCTGGGAAATCCCTATCATCCTCTTGAATATTTTCTCGGACAATTATGAATGGTATATGATATTGATTATCTTATTCTAATACTCGAAGTCTTCCCCTCGTCGTGTCTCGACATGCATTATGTAGAAATCTTGAGATCAAAGTTAGTCTTATTTTCTAATCACTTGCATTCCCAGGGTTAGATCATAATAATGCTCAAAAATCATTTGTTTATCATAAGCCTATGTTAACATGTTTGCAAGATGCTTGTGACAACAATGAGAAGACACGAAAGAGAAGGCACAAAAAATATGATTTTATTGACATTAAGGACTTGGAATAGTTTTAGAAAAGTCATGGCAAACATAAGGAAAAGGGAAAGCATAAAATGAAATGTAGAATCCCAAATATCCACCGTATGAATGATGCGTGACCCTATCAACCGAAATATAATCTTTGCCGGAGCTCCTTCTTCTGGTACCCATATGGATAAATGTACTTGTCGGAGGCCCAATCTCAAAATTTATCTGAGCTGCCCTTAACGGGTTTTCAACTCATATCCTTCATTTGCTTCAAGACGCCCTTTTTTGGGTTTCTGCCTTAAGCTCTCCTTTTTTACCTACCTAAGGCGCCCTTTGTGAGTTTTCACCTTAAGTTTTCATTTTCATTTTTTTGATTTTGTTTTTGTTTTTTTTTTGTTTTTGTTTTTTTCAAACATAATAATTCTTAACTGAATTAGAATTCACGGGAATTTTCAATTCTTCTCCATCCATTTCAGTTAAAATCAACGCTCCTCCCGAAAAAGCCTTCTTGAAAACATATGGCTCTTCCCAGTTAGGCATCCACTTCCCTCGAAAATCTTTCTGAATTGAGAGAATCTTCTTAAGCACCAGACCCCCTCTCGGAATTCTCTCGAGCGCACTTTCTTATCATATGCCTGCATCATTCGTTTCTGGTACATTTGACCATGGCAGCTTATATTCTTTATAATATTTAAATTCCTTCTAGATCTTCTCCTATCTTCTTGGGATTTAAATTCTCTTTGACCTCTTCATGGAAATCAAACTCCTTTGGGATTTAACTTTGCTCCACATCATCTTGGGCTTATCTAGTCATCAATTTTGACTGCCATATCATCTTATCCCTTATCGACAATTGCCCTGGCGACTAACTCGGCATCTACTTCATGCACTGCCCTGGCAACTGCATCGGCATCTCCTTCTTGTATTGCCCTAGCAACTGGTTCCAGCCTTGCTTAGGCTAGTGATTCTACGCACACACAAACAACTATCGGCATCAGCCTTTTTTCCATAAAATTAAGCAAAATATGAAATCAAGCTTGTCCACCAAGGAAACTATGCAAACATGCATGAATGGCTAATAATGCAACTAATATGAGCCTAAGTCTAGCAATAATATGAATAAAAAGGGTGAATAATAGTACTTTTAGACACTTAACACACCCCCAAACTCGAACTATTGCTTTTCCTCAAGCAATGCAAACTAATAATTACCCGCCAAGACTTCAATTTTCACAAACTTAGCTTTGAACTTGATTTCAATTTTCAGAACTGTGGCACAAAGTATGATCTACTTTTCATTTTTCGGAAAACTTAGGAGTTACTCAGAATCAAACTATAATGCTTGTGAGTGTGTGCGGAGTTGTGTGCAAGTTGATTTTTTGGATTCTATGCAAACAAAAAGTTTTCAAATTACTTACTTGGGTTCTTTTAACATGTTTTAACTAAAGCCGGTTTTGGCACCTCTAGTGTTTTTAGTTTTCGTAAGTTAATAAATTTTTTTATTCGACTAGAGCCAGTTTCGGGCACCTCTAGCGATCAATTTTAAACACATACTAGAGCCAATTTCGGGCACCTCTAGCATTCATCCAATTTTTATTCTAATCCCCCATTTTTTAACTATCAACCTAAGTTCGCTAGAATTCCTTAAATCAATCAAGCCACAATAGTGTTTCATCAAGTTTAGCATCATAGTGTGATTCTATGTGTTTCCACAGTTATCCTAGAATAAAAAATTCTATCAATTAAGTGCATTGGCAAAGTCATCATCGGATATTCATCAAATCTAGGCAATTCTTGTTCCAACTAAAGGCATGGCAAGCAATTTATGTATCCTAAATACAGTACTTAAGATGAATGCAACTAAACATGGTAACTAACTAATAACAATCCCCCCAAGCTCGAGTGAGGCATTGTCCTCAATGCACGCAACAAAGAAAAATAAAAATAACAATAAAGAAAAGTAAAATGCAAACGAGGACTTACTCCAAGAGTTCATCATTGTGGATGATTAGTTTCTTTTTGGCCGGTGTCTTGATTCTTTTGCTTGAACGCGGTGGTTTCTTTCTTGTTGCCGATGGTGGAATCGATCCTCGTACGGGGGTGTCCTCATCGTCCTCATTATCAATGTCATTGGCCTTTCGCTTGGGCTTGGAGGATTCGATTGGTGCGGTCTTTGTTGGTGCAATAGAGGACTCGTCCGAATCTAAAAAATCGGAAAATGATTCAATACGAGTTGATTCGGGCATAGGAGCTTTACCTTTGGCTTTTGTAGTGGTTGTCGGGGCGTCTTTAGCTTTGGTTGTCGTGGCATCTTCAGGGTTGGTTGCCGTGGCAACTGTTTGGGCAGGCACAGTGTAGGTTGTCGCGGCATCATCTGTTGCAGTTGCCGTGGCAACTGCTTCATTGGTTACTGTGGCAAGGATTTCGGCAGGAAAGATAGGGAACGGCACGCAGCTGTCTGGATACTTTTCCAGGATGACTTGGGTGATGGCATTGTTATGATCCTTCATGTACCGCATGAACATTAGTTGCCGGTCTTCAATTTGCCTAAGGCGGTTCTCCAACGGTTGTAAGAGTGCTTCAAGTTGTCCTGGGGTTGCTGGCCGTGTTGCCTGGGCATCAATTGTCTGGGCGTCAGGGGTTGCCGAGGCGGTAGGAGTTGCTAAGGCAACTGAAGGCGTTAGGGATTTTACCGGTGCCTCTCCCATTAGCTTTCGGATTTGTGCTCGATTCTAACCAGACTTTGGTAGGGCCTTTTCATCGGTTGACTCACTTGGGACATGCATCTCCTTGCAAAGATTGGAAATTAAGCAAGGGAAGAAAAGAGAACCCTTGTCTTTTGTGCTACATACAAAAATCTCATCACAAATAATTTTCCAATGTTAATGATGCGATTATGCAAAATAGAATGTATAAGCAAAATACGAGGTGTATCAACGTAGTATTGTGTGTGGTGGGCATTAAAGAAGTTTTAACAAACTTATTCCATAATTTTGCCTCGGGTTTAAGCCGAAGGTGATTTACCGTGCCCTTATATTTACCGTCGTTCCAATGAGTTCTCGGAAGAGTGAGTTCTTGAAGCACCTTGTCGAGTTGCTTGGGCGTGAGTTGATCAACAAAGTCTTGATGCTCGTCCTTCTCAACGTAGAGCCCATAAAAGGTGTTGATGCTTTCGGTGCTTATGAGTATAGCCTTGTCACGAACAAAAACATAAGGATTATCCGGGTTAGGTGAGTGAGCATAGAATTCTCTTACCCATGAAATGTTACCCGATTCTGATTGATGGCAAAAGATTTTCCACTTTTGATGTGCAATCCTTTGGAATATGAATGGTTCAAGGCTGAAATCTTGATGAGAGTTGGAGTATTCGAAGCCTTGTTCTTCGCAAATCTGCCGGCTTTCAAACTTGGAGTGAAATCTTTCTTGAACCACCAGTGTAGCAAACTTCTTGTATCTTGGTTCTTTGGAGGAACTTGGATGAACCAAAAATTCGATTTTGGATGCCATGGATGATCTTGGTTGTGAGTTTGGTAGAAACAAAGAAAAGAAAGAAAAAGAAACTAAAGAGTTGCAAGGTGAAAAGTAGGAATAGGTTTCTTGGAAGTTAAGGGTGATGGGTTATATAGAAAAGATATATAGTAAATATGGTGGGTGTGATTGATTGGAAAGAAAGAAAACAAGGGTTTTGATTGGGGGAAGGGGATAGCTAGGGGATTTGGGGAAGGGGAAGGGTTTGGCCCTCTAATAGGGTTTATTTAGGGTAAATTGGAGGCTTAATATAAGCCTTAGATTTAGCCCATTAGTTTCCTTGTTGAATAAGCTTCCTTCTTGAATCAAATTCCTCTTTATCTTGAACTCTTTTCCTACAATTCAAAAACAAATAAAATAAGGATTAAAATTAAAGATAAACTAATAAAAGAAAATAAATAAAGATGTGCAAAGAAATTTTTAAACCTAAAATTTAAAAACAATTAGATAAATATGAAAGAAATATGTAGTATTAATCTTACAGAAAATAAATAAATCTATCCTAAAAGGAGAAATAACCAAAATTAATAAATAATAATAAAAAAATTAAATAGTTCGAAAAAATAAAAATAAAAAGAAAATATCGAAAGGATAGCATGCTCATGCATCTCCTAAGGTGACCACTTCTTTGTTATGTTCCACATGGGCACCGTTGTAGTGCTTCAATCTTTGTCCGTTAACTTTGAATTCATGTTCGTCAATGATGGACTTAATTATCACGGCACCATGGGAGAATGGTTTGACAACTTCGAATGGTCCCGACCATCTTGATTTCAGTTTTCTCGGGAAAAGTTTCAGTCGAGAATTGAATAAGAGAAGCGTGAATTGCCGCGGCAATAGTTTCTTGTCATGTCATTGCTTTGTTTTCTCCGTGTAGATTCGTGCATTGTCATAGGCGGGTGCGTGGAATTCTTCTATCTCGTTGAGGTCCAACAAACACTTTTGCCCGGCACTTTCCCAATCCATATTCACGGCCTTGATTGCCCAATATGCCTTGTGTTCGATTTCCACCGGTAGATGGCATGTTTTGCCACAGACAAGTCGGAAGGGAGACATACCTAAGGGTGTTTTGAATGCAATGGGACATGCCCAATGTGCATCATCTAGTCTTACTGACCAATCCTTCTTAGAGGGATTTACAACTTTCTCGAGTATACCTTTCAATTCCCGGTTGGAAATTTTTGCTTGCCCATTGGTTTGTGGGTGATATGCCATGGCAATCTTGTGAGATACACTAGAGCATTGTAACATCTTGGCAATGAGTTTGTTGTCGAAGTGCTTGCCTTCATCACTGATAATTGCTCTCGGCATCCCAAACTGTGTAAATATGTTTTTCTGCAAGAATCGTTGTACGGTCTTGGAATTGTTGGTGGGAAATGCAGCTGCCTCAATCCACTTAGACACGTAGTCGACGACAAGTAGGATGTAGAGGTTGCCAAATGAAGATGGGAAAGGTCCCATAAAATCAATCCCTTATACATCGAACAATTCCACCTCAAGGATGTTTTGGAGCGGCATCTCATGTCGTCTAGAGATATTGCCCATCCTTTGGCAACGATCACATTACTTGTAAAACTCTTGGGCATCTTTGTACAGTGTTGGCCAATACAAACCGGATTGCAAAACTTTGGCCGCGGTACGTGTTCCTCCAAAATGTCCTTTATAGGGTGAAGAATGGCATTGCCGGAGTACATTCTGCTACTCCTCTTCAGGGACACATCGACGTATAACCTGATCTGCATATTGTTTAAACAAAAAAGGCTCGTCCCATAAATAATGCTTAGCATCATGGCGGAACCTCTTCTTTTCTTGATGAGTAAGGCCATAAGGTAAAATACCATAAATAAGGAAATTAACCAAATCCGCGTACCAGGGTACTGTTAAGGCATCCGTGGTTACCGTGGAAACTGCTTCCATGGTTGCCGAGGTGTGCGCGACTAGAATTTCTATGGCATGCGCGTCAAGGGTTGCCGAGGCATGTACGTCTAGAGTTGTCGAGGCGTCGAGGGTTGCTGAGGCATGCGCATCCATGGTTGTCGAGGCAACAGGGGTTGCCGAGGCATGCACATCCATCGTTACCGAGGCAACTAACAGTTGCTCATCCGAGAATGCATCGCATATCTCTAAATCCGCGTCCTCCTCCCTATTGCGTTCTAAGCGTTATAAGTGATCGGCCACTTGATTTTCTGTTCCTTTCTTGTCCTTAATTTCAATGTCAAACTCTTGTAAAAGCAATATCCAACGAATCAAACGAGGTTTGGCATCATTTTTAGCAAATAGATACTTAATTTCCAAATGGTCCGTATGGACAATTACCTTTGTACCAATCAAATAGGATCAGAACTTGTCAAATGCGAAAACTACGGCTAGTAACTCTTTCTCCGTTGTTTTATAATTCACTTGAGCGTTATTAAGAGTTTTACTAGCGTAGTATATCACATGAAAGGTCTTACCTGTGCGTTGGCCTAGGACTGCTCCTACTGCAAAATCACTTACATCAAATATGAGCTCAAAAGGTAGCGTCCAATCGGGTGGAACGACAATGGGTGCCGATGCAAGCTTTTCCTTTAGGGTTTTGAATGCTTGGGCGCAAGAATCATCAAAATTGAAGACTTTATCATGTTCAAGCAAATTGCACAAGGGTTTAGTAATTTTAGAAGAATTATGAATAAACCTCCTGTAAAAACCTACATGTCCAAGAAAGCTTCAGATTCCTTTAACCGAACTTGGTGGGGGTAATCTCTCGATCACATCCACCTTAGCTTTGTCTACTTCAATTCCCTTTGATGAAATCTTGTGGCCGAGCACAATTCCTTCATCTACCATAAAATGGCACTTCTCCCAATTAAGGACTAAATCGGATTCTTCACATCTTGCCAACACCTTCTCTAAATTGCCGAGGCAACTGTCGAAGTCATTACCAAATACGAAAAAATCATCCATGAAGATTTCAAGGAAGTCTTCGACCATGCCTGAAAAGAGTGACATCATGCATCTTTGGAAGGTTACCGGGGCATTACACAATCCGAACGGCATCCTTCGGAAAGCATAAGTACCGCATGGGCATGTGAAGGTTGTCTTTTCTTGATCTTCTGGTGCTATGGCAATTTGATTGTAACTTGAATAACCATCAAGAAAATAATAAAAGGGTTTACCTGCAAGACGGTCAAGCATTTGATCAATAAAGGGTAAGGGGAAGTAATCTTTCCTAGTGGCTTTGTTTAGCATTCGGTAATCCATACAAACCCTCCAACCGGTCACAGTCCTGGTTGGAATGAGTTCATTATTTTCATTACTTACCACCGTTATACCTCCCTTTTTCGGTCACATTGTACCGAACTTACCCATGTATTATCAGAGGTAGGGTATATGATGCCGACATCAAGCCACTTGATGATTTCTTTCATTACAACCCCTTTCATGGCATGATTCAGTCTCCTATGGGCCTCAATCGAAGGCTTGTGATCATCTTCCAACAAAATCTTATGCATGCACACTGCCAGGCTAATTCCCTTCAAGTTGGCAATTGTCCACCCTATTGCCTTCTTGTGTAGCATCAACATGTTGATCAGCTTCTTTTCCTGCTCAGGCTGTAACTTAGAGGAAATAATTACAGACAATGTATTATCGGTTCCCAAGTAAGCATATTTTAGTTGCCCTGACAATTGTTTCAACTCAAGAACCGGTGGTTGTTCAATGGAGGGCTTTTCGAGTTTACCTTCCTTACTTGAGTAATCCAGTGGTTCAAAGTATGTACCTAGTCGATTGACTAACCAATTTGCCTCTTCTTGTTGTTCCTCATCGATCGGTTCTTCATACTCCTCAGGTTCCTCTTGATCGACAATGTAGTTGTTGAGGCAACTAAATTCCTCGTCGAAGTTAAACTCTATTGTGGCATGAAGAAGTTGACATTCTTCCAGATCATCGGCATGTCTTCGTGTTTGGAACACATTTAGTTTAACTTGCTGGTCATTCACCCTCATTGTGAGTTCTCCCTTTTCAACATCGATCAAGGTTCTCCCTGTTGCTAGGAAGGGTCTCCCGAGAATGATAGGTGCATGCTCATCTACTTCACAATCCAAAACAATAAAGTCAGCAGGAAAAATAAATTTATCAACTTTTACCAGTATGTCTTCGATTTTTCCCTCTGGATGCACATAGGATTTGTCTGCTAGTTGTAGCATAACTATTGTAGGTCTTGCCTTCCCGATTCCTAGTTTATGCTTGCTCCAAGGTCACATAATGTTTTCCCGACATAGTGGTTTCCGATAGAACATGGTATTGTGAAACTTCCAGGATCTTTCAACTTGGGTGGCATGCGATTGTGCAACATGGCTATGCATCCCTCTATTGCGGCAACTGTTTCAAACTCTCCTAACCTTGTTCTCTTGGACACAATGTCTTTCAGAAACTTGGCATAATTCGGCATTTGTTCAATTGCCTCAACCAACGGCAAGTTGATATGGACTTGGTTTAGGATATCAAAAAACTTCTTGAATTGATATTCTTTCTTTTGTCGTTTCAACCTTTGTGGGAAAGGTAGTGGAAGTCAGATATCTACAATCCTTTCATTGGTCTGGAACCTGATTGACAGCATTGTCGGGGCAACTAGAGTTGTCGAGGCATCATCAACTGGGGTTGCCGTGGCATCCTTATCGCTGGTTGTCGTGGCATGCTTATTTCAGGCATGCTTGTCATTGGTTGCCGTAGCATCGTCAACTGGGGTTGCCATGGCATTTCTTGGTTCAGCATCTGAGGCTTTACTGCTGAGTTCATCTTGTTCTTTTTGTGGAGTTTTGTTTGATGGGAGAGCTTGAGCCTCCTTAAGTTGTCGGCCACTTCTAATGGTGATTGCCTTACATTGCTCGTGGCCAGTACCTCTTGCGACTTCAGTATCGTTAGGTAAACCTCCTTGCGGTCTAGTATTCAGGTTTTGAGCAAATTGTTCTACTTGAGTTTCCAATGATTTGATTGTCGCCTCTTGGTTTTGCAATCTCATCTCGGTCCTGTTAATAAAAGCATCAGTTCTTTTTATGAAGTTACTATTCTTAGCCATATAAGATTCAATTTTTAACATAAAAGCATTGAGAGAATTTTCCAAAGAACTAGATGTTGTCGGTTGTTGTTGTGGTAACTGTTGTCGTGGCATATTCTGCTGGAATCTCAATGCTTGTGCATTCTGATTGTTCTGGTTTAGAGCATTGTTGGGATTACTCCATGAAAAATTTGGGTGCTTCTTCCAAGCTGGATTATATGTGTTGGACACCACATTGTTGTTCCGGTTGTAATTCCCCACATAAAAGCTGGATTCCAGATTCTGCGAACATTCAGAAGAAATAGGGTTACCACCACACAACTCACAAAAGGAATCCATTACCTTGACCTCCTATGTGTTGTTTGGTTTCTGTATGTTCTGGACCATCTTTGTTAGAGTGGCCAATTGTGCCGAAATTGAATCTGATGATCCTAGTTCATGTATTTTGGCTTGACGTCTAACTCCTCCTCTTTTAGCAGATGGGAACTGATAATCATTCTTGGCAAGCCTGTTCAAAATTTGCATTGCTTCTTCCGGTGAATTATCTAGGAGTATGTCGTTTGCCGAGGCATCTAGCATCATCCTTGTTGGTGTATTCACAGCGTTGTAAAACATTGTTACTTGTGTCCACGCTGGGAATTCGTGTAGGGGGCATTTGAGTATAAGTTCTCTATATCGCTCCCAAGCCTCGTACATGGATTCATCATATGCCTGCCGAAAAGAAGTAATTTCGTTACGAAGTTTATCAGTCAAATTTGTAGGATTAAATCGAGCAAGGAAATCACGACAAAGATCGGTCCAAGATCCTATTGATCCGGCAGGAATACTATTCAACCATGCTTTTGCCTTATCCCTTAGTGAATAGGGGAATAATCTTAGCCGTAAAACATCTGGGGTGACTCCTTGTATTTTGAATGAATTGCAAATCTCGAGGAAAGATTTAAGATGTTGTCGTGTATCTTCAGTTGCTGAGCCGCCAAATTGACCAATTGTTTTGATCATATTGAACATCACCGGTTTCAACTCAAAGTGGTCGGCTTCAATTTCAGGTGTGACAACTCTTGGATTAAGTCCTTCAAGATCTTCTTCAAGATAGTCTCGAATAGTTCTATTTTGTGCAAGAATCACTCATCCTCCTGCAACTTAGTCTTTGCAAGGTTCGTTCGATTTCTGGATCAAAGGGGTATTCTGGTGTAATCGGTCTCGCCCTGGTAATATACCAATGCAAAACCAAAGTTTGTTAACCCTTTGAATCTTAAACAAGAAAAATAAAAAGTGCAAGAAAATAAAAACAAAGTTGCTATTGCCAATCCTCGGCAACATCGCCAAAACCTTGTTGCGCGTAATAAGTGCTCCGCAATTGTGCAAGTGTACACGTCGCAAGTTATAGTATAAAAGATATCGTCTCCACGGGGATTGGTGCCACTTCAAGAATTCAATCTCTTGCACTGTAAAAAGTAAAAACACAAATAGCTGATTGTAGGAGTTTTAACTAACAACTAAACTAAGAAAGCAATAAAGTAAAAGAAGATGTAATCAAAAGAGAGGGAATAGGCCAGGTTATCGTGAGTTGAGGAGTCATAGCCAATTAGATCGTCTTGGTAAAAGAGTGCAAGGGCAACTCAGTTGTCGTGGCAACTTGCGCAGCTGGGTTGCCTTGGTAACTAATCGACGGTTGCCTAGGCAACTGGCTGGGCAACTGTTTGGGTGGCTGGGCAACAACTTCAAGGTTTGGCAGAGCGTTCTTCAATGGTTTCTTCTTATCCCTAAGTCGAAACTCTAGCTAATTGTGCATGCCTTGACAATACATCCCTGCGTGAATCAAGGGTGAACAGCAACCAATCTTGCGCTCCTCTTAGTCGTTGAAATCCTTAACTTATTCCTAAGCCGGGTTAATTTTCACCATCAATAGATTGAATAAAGACCATACTCATTCGTTTCTTGAATCTACTCTCCCGATATTAGACAAATAGATAGAGTTACAGGATCCTCTCCCAATTCACTCGCAAACAAGAAAAAAAACCAAGAATGAGTAAACCTTGAATTGGAAGGGCAAACTCTTATTACCTAAACAAAATCCAATTGTTTCTCACAACCACAAAACAAAATAACCTTAGACAAATAGATTTAGTTCATGGCTAGGTTCCAAAGAAACACAAATATGAAGAATGGTTGAAAGCCCTTCTCGAAATCTCTCCCCTTTGCTCTCTCTTGGAGTTCGACGGCTTGGTCTCCTTTAAATAGGAGATGGCTAGGTCAAAGTCTTTCTTGAGGAGGAAGTTAAGTTGGAATTAAATACTTTAAAAGGATATAATTCTTTATTATATTTAAATTCATTCTAGATCTTCTCCTATCTTCTTGGGATTTAATTTCTCTTTGACCTATTTATGGATATCAAACTCCTTTGGGATTTAACTTTGCTCCACGTCATCTTGGGCTTATCTAGTCATCAGTTTCAACTGCCATATCATCTTATCCCTTACCGACAATTGCTCTGGCAACTAACTCGGCATCTCCTTCAAGCACTGCCCTGGCAATTGCGTCGGCATCTCCTTCTTGTATTGCCCTGGCAACTGGTTGCAGCCTTGCTTAGGCAAGTGATTCTGCACACACACAAACAACTATCGGCAGCACCCTTTTTCCACAAAATTAAGCAAAATATGAAATCAAGCTTGTCCACCAAGGAAACTATGCAAACATGGATGAATGGCTAATAATGCAACTAATATGAGCCTAAGTCTAGCAATAGTATGAATAAAAAGGGTGAATAAAATAGTACTTTTAGACACTTAACAATAGTGCACTCAATCCTATGGCCGGCCAACTATATCCGATAACAATTTTAAAACCACATCACTTGCCAATATAATTAACCATTTTAACATTTACCTCACTATTTTAAACAAGCATTAACCAAAACACTTTTCCAAAGCAACAATCATGCTTTAAGCCTCAAGTATAAACCACACTTACAAGGATCACTTACCATGTGCATCCTTCAGTAAAACATGCTCAAAAATAGTATATCTAATACTTAAAAACATGCTTAAATAGTAGGTACATGAACATTAAACCAAGTGCACAAAATCATTCGAACAAGCACGACCGAGAGAGTAAAACCACTTTATACTTCCTTCCGAGTCTAGGTAAGCGTTTCAAGCTCTACCTTAACTCCCAAAACTCTGTTCCAAAACATCAAAATGCTTTAAACCTTGTTTTCACTCACCAATACGCGAAACCTCAATTTGCCAACGTGAAATCAAGTATTTGAAACCTCCAACGCTTCTCCAATCACCTTCGGATCAACCTCGCCTATTTTTACCACAAAACAACAGATGATTAATGCATCATAATGCATTCTAAACACAGCAACTACAATCCTTCTCGGATTTCCACAAAACCTTCACAATTAACCCTCCACAACAACCGAAAACATAACCCACACACTTCGATTCACAACCCAGCCAACATCTATCAATCTAACATCACTTTCAACATCAAAACACATCGAAAAACAGGTCCAAATCAACCTACCACCTCCAGCAACCTTGCAACCATAAAAACACCACAAAACCTCAAAACTAACAACCTAAACAAATAGAGATTCTTAAGTTTTGGGATCCCATTGATAAAAATCTCTTATCAACATTATTAAACATCCAAAATATAAATCAAAGCATCCTTAATTACTGGAAATTAGATCCAATCCGTGAATTAACTCATTTCCCCCAAATAACTCAATTAAACATTAGAAAATCATCAAAATGAGATTAGAAACACAGAAACACGGATCAAATGCTTGGTAATTTTTGTAAAGAACCATACAATAGAGGAGATCTCGAACCTTATCCCTATTGTGCAGTTTCTCCCTCAATTGATCTGTGAAAAGCTAAGAAAACATAAGATTTCAATGAGATTTTGTAAAACAAAGTTAAGGAATCAAGTTAAAATCAATAATCTGAGTGAAAAGAATCTCTCACCTCTGGATTTTGATGAAATTCTGATTGTTTGGCAGAAAAGAAGTTCAGAGAAAAGGTTTAGGAAAAAGTTACGTAAATTTTCTTCAAAAGCTAATAACTAACTTAGATATTTTAATCCCTCTTAAACCACATTTAAAACACATGTTTAAAATGATTTAATTGAAGGGAGAAACCACCAGCAAAAACTTGGTAATTTAGCTCCTTAAGGATTCTAAGAATTTGACCCTTTTCATTTTAGTCACTTTAAAATAGTTTTCAAAAATTGCATTTTGGTCACTAACCAAAATGTCACATTTCCAAATTCCATTTTACAAAATTTATTCCACCAAAAATCAATATATATTAAAAGATGATTATTAACTCAAATCTCTACTCCTGTCCACCAGACCGTCTAATAAACCACAAAACCGCTAAGCCCTAAAACCGAGAATTTACAACCAGAGCCATCGGATCAACAGGAACATTCTTCACTAGATCGGGTTGAGCATCACCAGGAAAATCCACAATTCGAATCCATTCTCCATTGTAGATGGTAAACTTGGCTCGCTGGAGAGAATGTTAATCGATAGGATCGGTGAGAGGCACTCCAAGGTTAAGGGAACAATCTATCCCAAGCTTGTGGAACATGTAGCTAAGGGCGGTGCCATAGGTGAAGGAAGACACAAGAGAGGTGATGGTTTTGGACAAGGAAGACTAGCTCGGTAAACATAATTTGGGCTAGGTTTGGGCTTTTTCCTCACGAAAACAATGTAGCCAAAATTCATCGACTTGGAAAACAATGCAGTCAAGTGAAGGAAACGCTCATGGGCATCAAGCACGGTTACGAAGCCACTATAGGTTTGACCAAAAGCATTTTCATCATCTATACCCGTATCATTCCTTCCCTAAATATTAAAAATAATTTTAGAATCATGATGAAATTTCTTCCCTATAAGATAAGAATCAAGTGCAATGACCTTTGTTTTCTCTCAATTTAAAATACATTGGGCATTTGAGTAAAAAATAAGGACAAGGTTTTTGTAAAGAACCCTGGGTATGCTTAAAAAAGTCATAAATTTCCAACATCTCATTAAATCAAGATAATGAAAGTTAAAAGCATCAGAGCACATAAAAGATATGGAAACAACACGCTCATGACGGATATTTCGGTTTATTAAAACATTGGATGAAAAGTTGGTTTACGTTAAGTCTAATACCATTGTTTTCTTGATTGGGATTTGGATTTGGGAACGTTAGAGCTAGATGATAACTCTTTTCTAGATCTCTTCTTAGGAGCCATGGTTAAAAACCTGAAAAATTCAAACCACAAAATACATGTATGCATAAACATCACATTCAATCTAATAAATCAATCCAATGATCAAGGTAGTATAAAAATCTATATTGTATAGTTTAAAATCATATATACAAGTGTAAAGAAAATTTTCGATAACTTAAAAACTTGAAATTTGTAAAATAAAATATACTAGTATAATATTATATTCGAATAAAAAAATTTCAGTTTTGAAAGAAATTTTGTAAAATCTTTGAAAACATGTATATATACATCCTAAATATATATTTTGTAACATAAAACATATACAAATATGAAAGAAATCAAAATTTAAAGAAAATAGGGGTTTTACCTTGAATATGGATGAATGGAGAGATGATTTGCACTAGCTTTGATGATAATAGCTTGAGTTTGATGTTGAAAACAAAAGCCCCCAAAAGATTTGATGAATTTTGGTGAAAAACTAAGAGATTTGAAGGGTTTTTATAGATAGAGCCGACTAGGGTTTTTGAGGGAAAAGTTAAGAGTTTTTTTAAATTAGGAAAACCTCATTTAAAGACTTATCTAAAGCTCCATCGGCTACACATACTGATACGCAGATGTGTGTACCAAAATTGCATACCGGTATGAGTTTACCTCGTACCGATCCTTAACCTGTACCGATACAGGCTCACTTGTATCGAAACACTGCCCCTGATACTCTTATCGATACATTATACCCCGTATCGATACCCCTTGATCAAATTTGACAGATTTGGCTGCAAGGGACCCAAACATTTGATTTTACTCAAATCGATATGCATGACTATTATATGAGGTAATCATGAATGGGCAAAAACATATACACACTCCCCCTAACAACATGAATAGATGCATATAGGAGCTAAATCACATAAACATGTAAATCAACCAAATTCAAGCAATATTTAAGCACAAAACAAGGCTCTAAGGTTCAAGAAAATAAGCCCTAAGTCTCTCCTAAGAGACCAAAAATGCTCTTTGTCTAAAGGTTTGGTAAAGATATCCGCTAATTGGTTTGAGTTGTCTACATACTCTAGAACAACATCATTTTTCAAGACATGATCACTAATGAAATGATGTCTTATCTTTATGTGCTTGGTTCTAAAATGTTGGATAGGATTCTTAGTAAGACAAATAGCACTAGTGTTGTCACACTTTAAGGGGATGATACGTACATCAATTTCGTAATCTACGAGTTGTTGCTTCATCCAAAGGACTTGAGCAGAACAACTACCAGCCAAAATATATTCCACCTTGGTGGTAGATAGAGCTATGCTATTTTGCTTCATAGAAAACCATGAGATAATCATGCTACCTAGGAATTGACAAGTACAGGAGGTACTCTTTCTATCTATCTTACAACCTCCATAATCCGCATTCGAATAAACATGTAAACTAAAGGATGAGTCTCTAGGATACCAAAGATCTAAACAAGGTGTTCCTCTAAGGTATCTAAAGATTCTCTTAACGGCTTGTAGATGTGTTTCTCTAGGACTAACTTGAAATCAAACTCTGATCATGATATATGGTCTACTTGCGGTAAAATAAAGCAAAGATCTTATCATAGATCTATAAAGCTTAAGATCAACATATTTACCTCCTTTATCTTTGTCAAGCTTTGTAGAAGAGCTCATCGGTGTGGCTCGAGGTTTCACGTTCTCCAAGACAAACTTATTTAGCATATCCTTGATGTACTTTGCTTGATTGATGAAGATGTCATCCTTCCTTTGTTTGATTTGGAGTCTCAAAAAGAATGAGAGCTCCCCATCATGCTCATTTCAAATTCATCTTGCATCAACTTAGCAAATTCTTGGCAAAAAAGTTCATTAGTAGAACCAAAAATGATATCATCAACATATATTTGAACTACTAAAATATTCTTGCCTATTCTTTTAATAAAAATGTAGTATCAACCTTCTTTTTGTCAAAACCTTTTTCAATTAAAAATTTGACAATCTTTCATACCAAACTTTAGGAGCTTGTTTCAAACCATATAAAGCTTTCGAAAGTTTAAAAACATGGTTTAGATATTTTGGATATTCAAAATATGGTGATTGTTCTACATACACTTCTTCGTTTATAAAACCATTTAGAAAAGCACTTTTAACATGCATTTGAAAAATCTTGAATTAATGATAATATGAAAATGCAAGCAACATCCTAATAGCTTGCATTCTAGCTACGGGTGCATATGTTTCATCAAAATCAATTCCTTCTTCTTGAGTGTAACCTTAAGCAACAAGTCTAGGTTTGTTTCTCACTATGTTACCACTCTCATCTAGTTTGTTTCTAAAAGCCCATTTAGTGCCTATAGTAGATTTATTACTAGGCCTATCAACTAATGTCCAAACTTTACTCCTCTCAAATTGATTTAACTCTTTTTGCATGGCCAATATCCAATAATCATCATTTAATGCTTCTTTGATATTTTTAGGCTCTATGCATGAGATAAATGCAACAAAGTTACAAGTATTTCTAAGAGGGGATCTAGTGGTTACCCCTTTGGATGGATCACCCAAAATCTCACCACCTTTGACATAGTTGAACTCACTTGGGTAGGTGACCTCCTTTTCCTCTAGAGACATGTCCTTCAAGGCTTCTAAAGGTGGATCTTGTGGTCCGTCTATAGTTTGAACTTCATCTACCTTTGATGATTGTCCTCCACCATCATTGGCATCAAAAATCCCTACATCATCACAAGTATCCTTCCTCAGAAGGAGGTTATAATAGAAAACCACATGAATTGACTCTTCAACTACTAAAGTTCTTTTGTTAAATACACGATAGGCTTTAGAGTTTAAAGAATAACCTAGGAAAATAGCTTTATCACTTTTTGCATCAAACTTGCCTAAATTGTCTTTTCCATCGTTTAAAACGAAACATTTCCATCCAAAAAGATGAAAATAGCTAATGTTAGGATTTTATTTTTGAAAAGTTTATAAGGTGTTTTCTTTAAAATAGGCCTAATCATTACTCGGTTGAAAATATAACAAGCTAGATTTTATGTCTTCCGCCCAAAAATACTTAGGTAAATTGTTTTCACAAAGCATGGTTCTATCCATTTCTTCTAAAGATTGATTTTTCCTCTCAACAACCCCATTTTGTTAAGGTGTTCGAGAAGCGGAAAAATTATGGCTAATCCCATTAGAGTTGTAAAACTCTTCAAAATCTAAATTTTGAAATTTGGTTCTATGGTCACTCCTAACATGTAAAATAGAGTAACCAACATTGTTTTGATTAGCTTTTGAAAATATGATGACTTTTTCTAAAGCCTCGTTTTTGGTACTTAAAAATAGAACCCAAGTAAATCTAGAGTAATCATCTACTAAAACAAATGCATATGATTTTCCACCCAAGTTCATAGTTCTATTAGGGCCAAAAAGATCTATATGGACCAATTGTAAAACTCTGCTAGTAGAAACATCATTAATAGGTTTAAAAGAAAGTCTTTTGTGTTTTCCTTTTGCACATGCATCACAAATTTTGTCAAAAGAAAACTTTATTTTTGGCAAACCTCTTACTAGATCATTTGAAATCAATTTTTCCAAAACAATCATGCTTGCATGTTCTAGTTTTCTATGCCATAACCATGAGTCATGCTCATCTTTTGCAACAAAACATGCATTTGAAATATGAATGTCATCTAGATGTACCATGTAAATGTTTCCTATTCTATTACCAATAAGCACAATTTTGTTGGAATCAATGTCAATAATTTTGCAACCATTTAAATCAAAAAGGACATTGAAACCTTTATCACATAATTGGCTTATGCTCAAAAGATTATGCTTAAGACCGTTGACATACAAAACATTATCAATAAGTATAGAAGAGTGATTACCAATGGAACCAATTTCTTCAATATGGCCTTTAGAGTTGTCACCGAAAGTCACTACTCCTCCACTCTTTGGTTTTAGCTCTAATAATCTACTCTTGTCACCGGTCATGTGTCTCGAGCATCCACTATCAAGGTACCACGAATTTGCACTTGAAGCTTTGGCTTTGCAGTAATGCTCCCCCTACAAACATAGAATCAAGTCTTGATTTTTGGTACCCAAATTCTTTTGGGTCCATGAGTATTATCTCCCAAATCTTGGTTCTATTGGGAATCCAAGAAGCAATAACATCAATGTTGTTAGAAGTAACTAGTTCTTTAGGAACCCAAACACTTATAACATTCTTACCATTTGAGGGCCTTGGGTAGCCTCTATGTTTGTAGCCACCAAAGTTTCTTCTCACATAGTTGGGTTTTGAAGTTGTCCCTTTTTCAAAATATGGTTTCCCAACTTCGTTCAAAGAAGCTTTGAGATCATTCATCTCCTCTTTGGTGTTCATCATGAACTTTGGAAAGAAGGTTATGCAAATCTTGATTTTTCTTTTCAAAATTATTTTGTTTAGTTTGGAAATCCATAACCTTCTTCTCAAGTTTGAAGTTGGCTTTGGATAAGGAATCATTTTGGTTTTTCAAATTTGAAATTGTTTTTCTTGTTTTTCAAAAGTGATACCTTATACTTCTCCACCAACTCGTCATAAACCTCTTGCAACTCATCGTATGCTTCTTGAAGCTCATCAAATGTAAAATCAAAGTAGATGAGTTTGAGGTTACCTTAAGATCCTCCTCCAATGCCATGAGACAAAGATTTGCTACTTCTTGCTCATCTTCATCGGATTAGTCCTCATCACTCCAAGTAGCAACATGAGCCTTGAACTTCTTTTTCTTCCTGAAGCTCTTCTTCTTTAGTTGAGGACAACCAAATTTGATGTGTCTCGATTTCTTGCACTCATAACATACAATTTGATCTTTTTTCTTTCTCCTTTTGCTTATTCTTGAAACCCTCTCTCTGTTAGAACTTTCTTCCCGGGTTGGATGTCATAAACCGTGTAAATCTCTTGGCTAGCATAGTCTTTTCTTCATCTTCTTCTTCATTTGAATCGTTCTCCTCTTTTGAAGCTTTGAGAGAAATTACCATCTTCTTCTTCTCTATCTTTTTTTCTTCTTTCTTCTTCTCTTTTTCTCTTTCTTTCTTCATAATTTTATGAGTGAGAAGAGACCCCATAAGACCATTAAGCTTCAAATTCTTAAGATCTTTAGCTTCGATGATAGAGGTCTTCTTTGAGTCCCATGACTCAAGAAGAGAGTAAATAAGCTTTCGAACAAGCTTGTCTTTCAAAATGACTTCTCCAAGGCCTTTAATCTTGTTGACAATAATGGAGAATCTATCGAACATCTTGGTGATGTCTTCATCCGATTCCATCATGAAGTTCTCATGGCTCAAGTTGAGGAGTCCAATCTTGGTCTCCTTCACTTCATTTGTGCCCTCGTATGTAACTTCAAGCTTGTTCCATATCTCCTTTGTACTCGTGTAAGAAGACATCTTGGTGTACTCGTCCAGTCCAATAGCACAAAAGAGTATATGCATAGCTTTGTTGTTGATTTGCATCTTCCTTCGATCTTTATTGGTATACTCTTGCCTTGTCTTGGGGACGTGCTGGTCACCTTCTTCTTTCATCAGAATGGTCGGTCCATCTTCCACTACATCCCATAGGAGGTAGTCATTGGATTTGATGAAGAGTCTCATTCTATTCTTCCAATAAGGATAGTTATCCCCATTGATATATGGCAGTTTGGTGCTAGAAGTAAAGGTCATGGCTCGATGGTAGATTAATTGAATCACCTTAGGATCGACTCAAGAGGGTGTTAATCCTTCCACCGAGTGTAGCTCTAAAACCAATTGTTGAGATGATCAATCAATGATAAATGGCCAAGAAGAGATGAATTGGCGAATAAAATATTTGGTGGAAGCAATTGGAAAGATAAAAAAATTGGGACACAAGAATTTATAGTGGTTCAACCTTCTAACAAGGTTTGCATCCACTACCTTAGCTATCCACACTAAGAATTTCTCAAATCCACTAGATTTGCTTTCCTTTTGAGGCTCAAGGAGATAACCTTACAAGTCCCTTAAGACTTATACCCCAAAGTCTTAAGAATCCTTACAAAGAGAATTAAAATGAAGCAAATTGAAAATACTCACAAAGGCTAGGTGTTTACACAATTCTAAGTTCACCCAAACCCCAAAACTTGAGTAAAAAGATTACAATAAAGAACTCTCAAGTGGGTTACAAGAATTTGACAATTAAGGCTCAAATATTGTTGTATATGTGCATGAATTCTTTAGACTTGTTGAATAGTTGTTGTTGAAGCTTTCGAGACTTGATTTTATACCCCCTCATTGATTTCTAGCCATTTGGGTAGTTGGGGTATTGAATTGAGCCGTTGGGCTGCATTTTTCTCGCAATAAATGATGTTTGGTGGTAAGGCGTATCGGTACTTGAGCAAGCGTATCGGTACCTGCTAAAGAAAATAGTTGTTGCAGCAAAGGGGTATCGATACGCGGGAAGCCATATCAATACGAAGTGTGAGTTTTAAAGGGTATACCAGTACGGTCCGTACCGTATCAGTACCAGTTTTTCTCATTGGAATCCTGATAAGTTGTGCAATAAAAATCATATTGATACGCCTATATGGGTATCGGTATGTGTTAATTGATTTTCAAACATATAGTTCCAACAAAACTGACAATGCAATGGTCGAATATTAAATGAAAAGATTTAGAAAATCTTTAACCTCCGTACCGGTACACATAAAGTTGTACCGATACTCGTACGCAATTTTGGTTCTAGGTTTAACAAGGTGTATCGATATGGCTGCACACGTATCGATACCCTATAGGTATCACGAATAAAATAGTTTTCCAGTAGCTAAAAACTGTACCGATACGGCCTTAGGCGTATCGATGCCCCTGTACCAAAATGGCTATTTTTTAGTACCAAACACTTAGAAAAAAATTGAGGATTACTGTTTTTACTTAGAAAATATTTTAAGTTCTAATCCTTGTCAATTTAGTGATTAAAACAAGTATTTTAAAAATCTATCCTTTTTACAAATTAGTCTTTATTATATCAAAATTAATTTTAGGTTTATCACTTTCGACTTAACTAATGCACCCAACACCTTTATGCGATTTATGAATTATATCGTGCGTCCATTCATTGGTAAGTTTTGCTTAGTTTATTTTGTTAACATACTTATTTATAGCAAAACTCTAGGAGATGTTGTTCAACATCTCATGTCAGTTTTAATTGTTTTGAGGAAGGAAAGACTTTATGGAAATTTGCAAAAGTATACTTTTTGCACTAACAAAATTGTCCTTTTAGGTTTCGTGGTCAGCTCAGAAGGATTGGAAGTGGACCAAGAAAAGGTAAAAGCAATTCAATAATGGCTGAAACCTACGAGTATTACTCAGGTAAGAAGTTTTCATGGTCTTGCTAGCTTCAACCGCAGTTTTGTTCCTAACTTTAGCACTATTGCAGCCCCCTTATCCTGAGTGATTAATAAGAATTCTAATTTTTATTGCGGTGAGGAACAAGAGAGATCATTTAAAGCCATTAAGGATTCTTTAACTAAAGACCCTTTGCTGACCTTACCCAATTTTGACAAAACTTTTGAGATTGGTGTGATGCTTTAGGTTTAGGGATTGGAGCAGTTTTGACACAAGAAGGACATCCTGCGGCATATTTCAACGAGAATCTCAGCAGTGCTACACTCAACTATTCAACTTATGACAAGGATATGTATGCCCTTATTCGAGCTTTAGAAACATGGCAACACTATCTTTGGCCAAAGGTGTTCGTGATTCATACGGATCATGACGCGTTGAAGCATAATAAAGGGCAGCACAAGTTGAACAAAAGGAACGCTAAATGGGTTGAGTTCCTTGAATCATTTTCGTACCTAATTAAGTACATGGCATGTAAGGAAAACATCGTTGTCAATGTACTTTCGCGCAGGTACACACTTATAGCTACTTTAGATTCTAAGTTGCTAGGATTTTCCTTCATTAAAGTTCTTTATGCCGCTTATCATGACTTTGGGGAAATTTATAAATCTTGTGAGAAAGGAGTGTTTGACAGGTTCTATAGCCATGATGACTTCCTTTTTTGAGAAGAAAAACTCTGCATTCCTTAAGGTTCTATCTGAGAAACCCTTGTGAGGGAAGTACATAGTGGAGGCCTTATGGGTCATTTTGGAGTAGTCAAGACAATGCGTACTCTTCAAGAGCATCTCTATTAGCCAAAAATGAGAAGGGATGTTGAAAGAATTTGTGAGAGGTGTATCACATGCAAAAAGACGAAATCCAAGCTTAAGCCATATGGGTTGTATTAGCCATTACCAGTTCCAACAGCTCATTGGATGGACATTTCAATGGATTTTGTACTAGGCCTTCCCCGGACCAAGACCAAAAATGACTCAATTTTCGTTGTTCTCAATAGATTTTCTAAGATGGCACACTTTATTCCATGTAACAAAACTGGTGATGCTTCTAATGTTGCAAATCTTTTTTAAGGACATCATTCGTTTACGTGAAATTTGTAACACCCTCAACGTATATTCGACATCCGAATACAAATTAAAGATGTTACTAACTGATTTTCTGACTTGTAAATTTTTTTAAAAACTCAACAAGTAGTTCAGTGGTTGGCCCTTTTTTAGTTTTCATAATCACTACATGATAAACAACCAACTAAGTTAAAAACCGTTTAAAGCATCTTTTCTAATTATTTTTAATTCTTCAAACTAAGTCATAATGCTAGATCATTCAGAATGGTTACCTATTTAATATATATACATGCCCCACTAGACAAGGATGTGGTGATACTTATTGATAATATCAGCTAGATTGATCCATTGATGTGTAGCTCCTCCTCTGCTATCTAGTCCAAAGTACCAACGTGTGACACAAAACACACGTTAAATATAACTTAGTGTGGTATAACCATAACAATACAAACCAATGATTATAATTAACTCAACCTTGCAGATTGGCAAGCGATTTCCAATTGCAGTTAATGACATTTTAATCGTATATAGCTCTTTTAACCATTATATTATTGTAATCATAGGATTCCATATGTCCTACCCATCTTATGTACATTAAACTTTTTAGCTTAACTACTGGCCATAATGCTTTTCAAGTATTATAAACAAAGTATAAAATCATGTCATCATTGTTCTATGTTCATTAGGTATTCACATGCACAATAATTTTTTTAACATATACATGCTCTCAATATGATTCATATCATCTGTCAACTCTATCATAGAATCATGATATCAATGGTTCATGATCATCAAGTAGTCATTCTTTATCACGTAATCATTTACATACCATATCCACATAGCCATACTTTCATTATGCAATCATTTGCATATCATTTATTTTATCATAGTCATACTTTCGTTATGCAATCATTTGCATATCATTTCTTTTATCATAGTCATACTTTCGTTATGCAATCATTTGCATATCATTTCTTTTATCATAGTCATACTTTCGTTATGCAATCATTTGCATATCATTTCTTTTATCATAGTCATACTTTCGTTATGCAATCATTTTATATCATTTCTTTTATCATAGTCATACTTTTGTTATGCAGCCATCACGACACCGTAGTGTCTACGACGTTGTAGCGTCTACATCGCCAAAGTGACTGAGATGAGTACGTACTCGAGGACGCCCTTTGCTCCTCATCCTAGCACATTTTGTGCCTTTTAACACCGTAGTGTTTGAACTGACTCCGTTGAGTCTTTCTTGACTCCATAGAGTTTTTCCTGCACCGTAGTGCTTTGACGCAGCTGCTAAGACAAAGCTAGTTATATAAGCGGTCTCAAAAGGATACATGATAATATGACATCACATATAATCATCTTCTCATGAAATCGATTTTAATTCGAACTTAAATTAAATTAAATAACTGAGAATTGAAATAACTTTGCAATGTATCAAACAATCGATTTTAATTCGATCTTGAAAACTCGACCAATTTAATTTAAATCTCAAAATTAGGTGTAATGATTTAAATTAAATCATGATAGAATAACTTAATTCAAGATTAATTTAAACTTAAATTAACTAAAAAGAAATAACATATTATTGTATTAAACAATTAAATTTAGTTCAAGTTTTAAAACTCAACTAAATTAATATGAATATAAATTCGATCTAATTTAATATATTTGTATATATTGTGTTATGCACGCCCTGTTGATTAATGTAAAACACAACCAAATTAATTTAAATATAAATTCGATCTAATTTAATATATTTTTTATATATCGTGTTATGTGGGTCCCGTTTATTATTGTAAAACTTAACCAAATTAATTTGAATATAAATTTGATCTAATTTAATATAATTTTAATATAAATTCGATCCAATCTAATAAGTTTCTTTTAATTAATATTATTTTTTGTAGGCCCCTCTCTTATCCCAAATTAGTGCTATAAAATACAATAAAAAGAATAGAAAGAAGAAAAAAGTGAAGAGTCGGCATATAAAAAATAGAAAGAACAGTGAAGAGGCGGCGCCTTTTTGCCCCTGCGCCTTTTAAGCGCCCAATTGGACTTCACCAAAACCGCCTCGCCTGAGCCCCTAGGAGGCGCTTCACCTTCGCGCCTAGGCGCGCCTCAATGGCGCCTTTTAATACACTGCCTAAACCACTGGGTATCTTGTAAATCCACTATCAAATTATTAAAGGATATTCAGGAAAAAACAATCGCTGATCATATTGATTTGAACAGCTTTTCTCATTTGCTTCCCTAAGAATAAATCCTTGTATAATGTGGCACTGAAAGAAAAATATATTACAATCTTTTAATAGCATTCTCCCTATCTTGCTCTAAAGCTCTTTCATCAATCTTCAGCGCACTCCAGCTTCTTCCCTTTACCCCATTTAAAGAGCCATGTAAGCATTAAACTAGACCAGTGTTTAAAAAGGCGCAACTGAGGCGCGCTTAGGCGCTAAGGCGAGGCGAGGGTGAAGCGCCTAAATGGTTCTAGGCGAGGCGATTTCAATGAGGCGCACTATTAATTAGTATGCATAACCGTGTGTTGTAGGAGTTTTAGATAGAGTAGGAGTTGTATGTTATCTTTACTTTATCTTAACTAGTAGTTTGAATTTAAATTTGATCTTTGTAAAGGATAAGAGTCTTATCTTATAGGTTAACTACTTAGTGTTAAACACCTCTGTAAAAGTCTATATAATAGACTCCTCTTTCACTAATGAATGATAACAAATAGAGTATAGTAAAACTCTGTTTCTCACATGGTATCAGTTTAGGAGCCGATCCTATCTCTCTCAGTTTCTCATTTGCTTAATTTCCATGGCTTTTTTCGAAACCACCACATCTGAAATTAGTTCCCAAAATAACCCTCTTGCATCTGAATTTTAGATCTCATATACCTCTCTTTCTCCAATCACATCCTATAAACTAAATGAGAACAATTACCTTCAATAGTTTTTTGGCCATCTCACCTCCAAATCTTCCACAACTGCCTTATCAGCTAGTGAAGGTAGAATTTCCTGTTTGGCCACTTCTAATCCTCTATCCTGGATTATAGATTCTGGTGCCTCTGACCATATGACAGGCAACCTTCAGCTATTTCGCACCTTTAACCATTGCAACTCTAAAACCTCTATCAAGGCTGCAAATAGGTCTCTGTCCCAAGTAAAAGGAAGTGGCACTATTCAAGTGGGTGATAAACTGGTTTTGCCTAATGTGCTATATGTTCCTAATCTTGCCTACAACTTGTTATTAGTTAGTAAGTTAGTTCAAGATAATAAATGTGATGCTCACTTTGGAATTAATGGGTGTGTATTTCAGGAACAGGGCTCGAAGAAGGTGATTGGCAGTGCTAGGCTATCCAATGGTCTCTATATCCTTGATGAATTACCACCTCCGATTTCTTCAGTTTCACGTTGTTTTAATACTTCACCTTCTTCTTTAAGTAACTCTGATGATATTATGTTGTGGCATCTTAGGCTAGGACATCCAAATTTTGTGTATCTTTCAAAATTGTTTCCCAAGTTATTTAGCAATAAAAAGCCTCATTCTTTTAATTGTGAAGTATGTCAAATTGCTAAACATACCAGGCAAACATATGCTCCTTCATTTACACCCACATCTCCTTTTTCTATAATCCACAGTGATATTTGGGGTCCATCTAAGGTCAGAAGCTTATCTGGGTCTAGGTGGTTTATTACCTTTATTGATGACTATTCTAGGACTACTTGGACTTTTTTAATGAGGGAAAAAGGCGGAAGTTGAGTCAATTTTCAAAACTTTCTATCAAATAATTGAAAATCAGTTTGACAAACGTATTAAGGTTGTGAGGAGTGATAATGGGAGTGAATACCTTAGTCAATCTCTTGGGTGTTATTTTCGGGAAAAAGGCATTCTCCATCTTACTTTCTGTGTCAACACTCCACAATAAAATGGAGTTGCCGAAAGAAAAAACAGACATCTACTAGAGGTTACGAGGTCTCTTCTTTTTTCAGCCAAAGCACCTAAATATCTTTGGGGGAAAGCCTTACTTACTGCCACCTACCTTATCAACAGAATGCCTAGCAAAACCTTGCAGTACCAACAGAAGCCTTATTCAAACATTTTCCTCACTTTAAACCACTGTCATTTGTTCTTCCTCTTAGGGTATTTGGCTGCACAGCTTTTGTTCATGTGCATGATAAAAATAGAAGTAAGTTGGACCCTAAATCAATCAGGTGTGTGTTTATAGGATATTCCTCTAGTCAAAAGGGTTACAAAAGCTATTCTCCTATTTCTAAAAAGACTTATGTCTCTTTTGATGTCACTTTCTTTGAGAATAAACCATATTTTGCAGGGACTGAACTTCAGGGGGAGAAAAATGAGGACTTTCAGCCCTTTGTTTTTCCACCTTCCATCATTTCTCCTCTACCAGACATTCCTCTCATACCCTATCCTAAAACCACCATAACAGAAAACACTATACCGACAGAAATGCACTCTCCTCAGACTAACAAATTACCAAGTCCTTATACAACACCTCTTCCAGCACCTAGGGCTGTAGCACAAATTTCCCCTATTTCTGTGCATTCACAGCCGGCAGACAGTCAATTTAAGGTGTATACCAGGAGAAGAAGAGCCCCTAATGAAGTAAATAACCAGCCTAGCACTTGTCAAGAACCAGACTCAAGTCCTGTTGCTATTGAACCGGGCTTAAATCTTGCTATTGCTGAGATTGAAGGTAACATTGCTCCTCAAGATTCTAGTGACCTTGGTGACTTTCCTATTGCTATTAGAAAGGGAGTAAGAAAATGTACTATGCACCCAATTAACAAATTTGTTGCCTATGGTAAACTTCAGCCCACTTTTAAGGCCTTTACTGCCAACCTAAACAGTGTGCAGATTCCTAAAACAGTGGAGGAGGACTTGAAGAATCCCAAATGGAACAAAGCTATCGAGGAAGAAGTAAGGGCACTTGAGAAAAATGAGACATGGTGTTTGACAGATCTACCAGAGGGAAAGAGGGTTGTCGGATGCAAGTGGGTTTTCACTATCAAGTACAACTCAGATGGGAGCATTGAGAGGTATAAGGCAAGGCTGGCGGCTAAAGGTTTTACACAATCCTATGGGGTGGATTATCAAGAAACCTTTGCACCAGTGGCTAAATTGAATACTATTAGAATCTTACTGTCCATAGCTGTAAACAAGGACTTGAAATTACACCAACTAGAAATCAAAAATGCCTTTCTCAATGGGAGGCTCGAGGAGGAAGTATATATGCAAATACCACCTGGTTTAGAAGGTAAAACAACTAGAAATACAGTGTGCAAACTCAACAAATCACTGTATGGACTTAAGCAATCTCCAAGGGCCTGGTTTGAGAGGTTTGCAAAGACTATGGTAAAGAATGGATTCAAACAAAGTCAGGCTGATCACACCCTGTTCAAAAAGGTTGCAGCAACTGGTAAAATAACCTTATTAATTGTGTATGTTGATGACATAATTATTACAGGGGATGATAGTAGAGAAATTGAGAATTTGAAGGTTGTTCTTGCCCGAGAATTTGAAACAAAGGACTTGGGGAGTCTAAGGTATTTCTGGGTATGGAAGTAGGAAGGTCAAGAGAAGGTTTAATCATCAATCAAAGAAAGTACATCCTAGATCTTCTTACAGAAACTGGGATGCTTGGATGCAAGCCAGCCGAGACACCCATTGACCCAGGGTTGAAGTTCAACAAAGAAGAAGCTGGTAATCCAGTTGACAAAGAACCCTATCAAAGGTTAGTTGGAAAACTGATTTATCTTTCTCTAACAAGGCCAGACATTGCATACTCAGTGGGTGTTATAAGCCAGCACATGAGTGATCCTCGAGAAGAACATTTGGAGGCAGTTAACAGAATTCTGAGGCACCTAAAATTCACACCTGGTGCTGGGCTAATTTTCAAGAAAAATCCAGACAGAACAGTGAAGGTATACACGGATTCAAGCTAGGCAGCAGAGCTCACTGATAGAAGGTCAGTTAGTGGATATTGTGCTTATGTTTGGGGCAACTTGGTTACTTGGAGAAGCAAAAAGCAGGCTGTGGTGTTAAGGAGTAGTGCTGAGGCAGAATTTAGAACATTAGCTCTTGGAATATGTGAAGGAATGTAGATAAAGAGGCTTCTCAAAGAGCTAGAATTGGATGAAAAGACTGAGTTCGAGATCTATAGTGACAGCCAGTCAGCAATGAGTATTGCTAAGAATCCAGTGCAACATGACAGAACCAAACACATTGAAATAGATAGGCACTTTATCTATGAGAAAGTGAATGGTGGTATTGCACAGCTAAACTATATTCCTACCAGAAGCCAGATAGCTGGCATCTTTACTAAGGCACTTCCAAGAGTTATTTTTGATGAGTTCACATCCAAACTGGGTATATACAACATATACACAGTTTGAGGAGGAGTGTTAGTTAGTATGCATAACCGTGTGTTGTAGGAGTTTTAGATAGAGTAGGAGTTGTATGTTATCTTTACTTTATCTTAACTAGTAGTTTGAATTTAAATTTGATCTTTGTAAAGGATAAGAGTCTTATCCTATAGGTTAGCTATTTGGTGTTAAACACCTCTGTAAAAGTCTATATAATAGACTCCTCTTTCACTAATGAATGATAACAAATAGAGTACAGTAAAACTCTGTTTCTCACACGTACCAAGGCGCTAAGGCACAAAAAGGTGCGCTTGTTTAATTATTCTTGTTCTTTTTGTCTTTTTTTATTGTGTTTTACATACTAACATGGGTCAAAGATGGGCACTACACAAAAATAATATTAATCAAATGAAATTTAAATTAACTTAGTCGAGTTAATGTGTAATTTGAACTTAAAGCATAACACACGATATATACAAATATTAATTAAATTGGTTCGAATTTAAATTTAAATTAATTTGGTTGAGTTTTAAAACTTGAACTAAATTTAATTGTTTTGATACAATAAAATGTTATTGTGTATTTGAGTTAATTTAAGTTTAAATTAATCTTGAATTAACTTATTTCTATCATGATTTAGTTTATAGATAATTATTTGATACGCTGTTAGTTTCTACAAACTTCTTAGTTTTAGGGTGTAGGGACTTGATTTAGGGTGTAGGGTTTAGGTTTAGTAGTGTAGACTTTAGAATTTAGTCATTGTGAATAGAATTTTGGGTTTAGGGTTAGAATTTAGTATTTACAGGTTAAAACCTAAATCCTCAACATATTACTCTAAACCCTAACCTCTAAACCTAAATCCTAACTATAGCTCCTAAATTCTAACTATTAAACCCTACACACTAAATTGAGTCCATAAACCCTAAAATTAAGGCATTGTGAAAACTAAATGTAGAAAAGCAATTTTCTAGCTTTAGGAAAAACTAATTAACGCATAAAAATAAAGCAGAATTTAAGTTTCTGCAGAAAAGAAGAAGAAAACAGAATTGATTTTCTGTTATTGAATATTTTAAAAAAATTACATCCCTTTACAGTGAATTTATAGACTCAAGTATTGGACTTTAGTTACAATTAGGAGTCCTAAGTACACAAGACATCTAACTCTATCTTTTAGGAAGTAAACTTTAATTTAAACTACTATTTACATGAGGACTCTAACTCTATCTTTAAACTTTAATTTAAACTACTATTTACATAAGGACTCTAACTCTATCGGATAATCTAACACTCCCCCTCAAGTTGGAGAATATACATTGTATAATCCCAACTTGAATAGAAACTTGTCGAAAGAAGCTTTTGGTAGTGCTTTTGTAAGTACATCTGCCACTTGTTCTTTTGTAGGAACATAAGATAAAGAAGCTGTCCCACTAGTAATCTTTTCTGAGATAAAATGCCTGTCAATCTCCACATGTTTAGTCCTATCATGGTGGACTGGATTTCGAGCAATTTGTATGGTAGACTGATTATCACAAAAAATCTCAAACTTCTCATCTTGGTTCACATTTAGCCCCTTCAATAGCTTTAACAACCAAATTCCTTCACACATTCCCAATGCTAAAGCCCTATATTCTGCTTCAGTACTGCTTCTAGATACAACTGTTTGTTTCTTACTCCTCCAGGTCACTAGATTTCCCCAAACAAAGGAGCAGTAACCACTAGTTGATCTCCTTTCTGTCAGTTCGTTTGCCCAACTTGAATCTGAATAAATCTGAACAGTCCTTTCTTGAGTCTTTTTAAATAGCAATCCATGCCCTGATGTCCTTTTCAAGTATCTCAAAATTCTAATTGCAGCTTCCATGTGATCTTCCCTTGGATCAGTCATGTGTTGACTGATAATATTAACTGGAAAAGCAATGTCTGGTCTGGTTAATGACAAATAAATCAATTTTCCCACTAACCTCTGAAATTTACCCTTATCAACTTTAGGGCTTGTGTCCTCTCTATTGAATTTTAAGCCTGCTTCCATGGGAGTATCAACTGGTTTGCATCCCAACATTCCTGCTTCATTAAGTAGATCAAGAACATATTTTCTCTGGTTTATCACTAGACCTTTGCTCGACCTAGCAACCTCCATGCCTAGAAAGTATCTGAGCTTTCCTAGGTCTTTTGTTTCAAACTGTGTATTTAACAACCCTTTCAAGTGACTTATCTCTTCATCATCATCACCTGTCAGAATAATGTCATCCACATATACTATTAAAATAACCCTTTTATTGCTAGAGGTTACCTTAATGAAGAGAGTGTGATCTGCCAAGGATTGCTTGTATCCATTTTCTAAAATCACCTTGGTGAATCTGTCAAACCAGGCTCTAGGTGACTGCTTCAAACCATAGATGGATTTATTAAGTCTGCAAACTTTCTGATCTCCTTTTACTGACTTCAAGCCCGAAGGCACTCTCATGTACACTTCTTCTTCCAATTTTCCATTAAGAAAGGCATTCTTAATGTCAAGTTGATGAAGCTTCTAGTCCTTGTTTACAGCCAAGCTTAAGAGAACTCTAACTGTATTTAGTTTAGCTACAGGAGCAAAGGTCTCATTATAATCAATTTCATAGGTTTGAGTAAAACCCTTGGCCACCAACCTTGCTTTATACCTCTGTATACTGCCATCAGAGTTGTATTTTATGGCGAACACCCATTTGCATCCGACTGGTTTCTTGCCTTGTGGAAGATCTGTAATGGTCCAAGTATCATTCTTTTCAAGTGCTTCAATCTCCTCTTTAACAGCCCTTCTCCACTTAGAATCTTTTAGAGCCTCCTCAATAGTGTTAGGTATCTGTTCTTTATCTAAGCAAGCTGTAAAAGCCTTAAATGATGGCATTAGATTACCATAAGCAACATACCTCAGAATGGGGTGTTTTGTACATTGTCTTACCCCTTTCCTTTTAGCAATAGACAAATAATCAAATTCAAGTAAATGAGAGGGAACCTCGACTAGAACATTACCTCCATCATTTTCATTGGCAACTGAATTCAAGTCCAATTCTCGGCAAGTGTCAGATTGCAAAACAGTCTCTGGAATAGTTTTCTGTTTTCTGGTATAAACTTTCAATTGCTTAGGAGGCTGAGGGGTTTGTGAGGAAGGTTTGGGTGAATTCTGAGGAGTAGTAACAATAGGTGAAGGATGGGAAGCTGTAGGTGTAATAATAGGTGAAGAAGTAGAAGGGTTTAAAGGAGTATGGGGTTCAAATACAAAGGATTATTAGTAGGTAATAACTCTGAAGGTAAAGAAGGATAAACCTGATTGGTAGGAGGCTGAAAAACATCACAATTCTCCCCCTGATTTGCAGCCGCATGGAAATAAGGTTCCTGTTCAAAAAAGGTGAGATCCAAGGAAGTAAAAAAATTTTGAGAAGGAGAATGATAACATTTGTAGCCCTTCTTAAGTGAAGAATACCCGACCAAAACACACTTCAAGGATCTGGGGTCAAGTTTTGACCTAGAGGGAACATAATCTTTCACAAACACAGTGCAACCAAAAACTTTGAAAGGGAGAATAGAGGACAAAGGTTTAAAATTGGGGTAACTCTCCAAAAAAACAGCTCTAGGTGTTCTGTATTGCAAAACCTTCTGGGGCATTCGATTAATGAGATAGGTTGCGTTAACAAAGCCTCACCCCACAAATACTTAGGAATATTACTAGTGAACATCAAAGACCTAGTTACCTCCAACAAATGCCTATTTTTCCTTTCTCTCAACCCCATTTTGTTGTGGTGTATCAACACAAGTGCTAAGTTGAACAATCCCTTTTTGTTAAAAAATTCCCCCAAGGACTTGGTAAAATATTCACTCCCATTATCAGATTTGAAGATCTGAATTTTACTTCAAATTGGGTTTCAACCATATTGTAAAATTTCTCAAAAACAGAGGCTACTTGATTTATCCCTTAACAAATATGCCCAAGTTGTTCTACTATGATCATCAATAAAAGTGACAAACCACCTACTACCAGTTACATTCTTCACTCGAGAAGGACCCCAAACATCACTATGAATTAATGAAAAAGGTTGGGAAGGTTTGTAGGAAGATGGTAAATAGGATGCTTTTGTCCATTTAGCGAGAGGACATATATGGCATTTAAAAGAACTTGGTTTTCTATTAACAAATAATTCAGGGAATAATTTAGCAAGATAATGAAAATTAGGATGCCCTAACCTAAAATGCCATAACATTATATTATCAATTTGCCCTAAAGAAGTCAAAGAGCAAGAAGTATTTGGTAGGGTAGATGGTTGATTTCCGAGGACATAAAGACCATTTTGCAAGCTAGCGATTGCCAAGCATCTTCCTCGAATTCATTGCCTGCAAAAAACAACCAGATTCATGAAACTCAGAATGAACACTTCAAATTCTTGGAGAGTTTACTAACAGAGATGAGATTGCAGGCGAGATTAGGCACAAACAAAACATCTTCAAGCAACAAATTATCGTTAATGAGGACTGAGCCACTTCCTTTGATAGAAGAGAGAGAGCCATCGGCTGTTTTAATAGAACTTGTAGAAGATGAATCTGAAAAACTAAGGAATAATTCCCTGTTACCAGTCATGTGATCAGATGCTCCAGAGTCGATGATCCATGCCGATGCACCTTTGGTAGAAAAAAGTGCAGTAGGAGAACAAGTATTATGTATGCTTGTATCCTCCACGAGGGCTAAATCTGCTTCACAGGTTACTGTCGAACCTGAAAATTCTGGAAAAAACTCCAATCCAGCAGCCTGCTCTGCTATGGATAGCATCTCAAAGGTTGTCGAAGGGGATCCCATTAAGAATTCTAACTAGGATCGATGTTAGACTGATACCATGTAGAAAAGCAATTTTCTAGCTTTAGGAAAAACTAATTAACGCATAAAAATAAAGCATAATTTAAGTTTCTGCAGAAAAGAAGAATTCACCTCTAGTGTATTGGATATAAATCCTTAATTTAAATCATATTATGATATATCTTTTTGAGAGTATTATATAGCTAGCTTTGTCTATTTATAGTATAAAATTTTTTATATTGCATGATAAAATGCAATATGCTTTTTAATTGGAAAGTTAAAGGTAAATGAAATTAAGAGCTTTGTTGAACTTATAGTCATTTTTAAAGTACTAAATTTTCTTTCTTGCTTAGTACCCTGCTTCATGTGCATTTATACATTCTCCTTGATTGGTTCATGTTGAAGTTGAACATTCAAAGAATCTCATTATTCGTATCACCCAAAATTCTATTGAATGTAAAGAACTTTGAAGTGATGCTTAATGCATAAAATGTTGATGATGAATACTCTTTGGTGTTTACAATGCATGAACTGTTCTTTTTGCTTTACTCTACAACTAGAAAAAATCAGTATATCTCTTATTTTTAAAAAGTGCGCCTTACTTCAATAAGGCGTGCGCCTTGCACCTTGTGCCTCGGCTATAAAACCCCTATTGCCTTAGTGCGCTTTTTGCCCTTTTTAACACTGAACTGACCATATAAGGCAATCTATCTGAAAACAAATACATAACACCTAGCGTCTACAGGATATATCATGTTAATCTACCCTGAGGTTAGTCTGTAAATAACAATGCCAAGTAAAAGTGAAATAAGTATAGAAACTTCTTACCTCTAAGCAATCAATCACAGCCAATTGATGTTGCTCAGCAATCTCTGGACTTATCTTTATTAATCGGCCCAGAGGATCAATGCCCATGTATTTTAGGTTATGGTTGTCACTCTGCCAACAAGAAACAAGAATTGGTTTGATTCACTTAAGTAGGAAAAATAGCTCAAAATCCTCTTTATAATAGCTATGTCCACTTCCGAAAGGCAGACACTAGCTACAAGTGATATACCTTTAAAAATATGGATATAGCTTCTGCTGCGGACTCTAATAACTTAGGATTGGGATATATAGAGGAAACACAGCATATGCACTCAAAGAGTGCAGCATTTCCTATATTACTTGATGAATCACATTTCCTGAATATGTCTCCCACCACAGTAAGCATGCTTTCACTTGCTTGCTTGTCACCACTTCCAAGCAGGGCCAGAATTTTCAGCAATTTGATCTGCAGAATGCAACTATGATTTTCAGATGACCTATAATTTTAATTGAAAATTCAAGCCAATAAAGTTGAAACCTTAAAAAACGCATTACCTGAATAAACGGAGCCGGAATCTGATGGTAATCGTAAGCCTTTGGCAATCTGCGTTCAGCTACTTGTTTAAGAATGCTTACAAAGCTCATGACCAAATCTTTGTAAGAATTAACATCAATTGTTATAAACTCAAAAAGTGGGCAAAGGGTTGCACCCATAACTCCAGGATCATTATCACAAAGTCTCTGAAACAAAGGAAACCACACGGTATAAATAAATAAATAAATAAATAAGATAGTGTATGGCTTGTGAGAAAAATATATGCGGAGAAACAACAAAATATCTAATATATCAAGATTAAATACGTCATTTTAGAATCAGAATTTCTACTTCTCAAGGCATTTCTATTAAAATGGAATCCATGGTCTCTCCATTATGCTGCTAGTTCTTTCCTTAATGGAGGTCATTCAAGGATATATTTGAAATTTATGGTTCTAGTTGTGAAACATCTACAAGTAAGTTCAATTCAAAAAAGTAATCCAGAAGTGAAGAAGAAATGGCTCAATTTCTAAAATAGCAGTATTCATTTAGCATATCACTCACAGGCAGGCACAGAAATAAGATGCATTCCCGATTTCCTAAAGGTACATACACATAGACATGGTTGTATGCTGGTTAAAATTGAAATGCATCAACACATTCATTTGGAATGGTAATGGTACAAAAATTAGATTAAGGAACCCAAGAAATAGAATAAGCTAAATGGGAAGACCTACCTTGCGAAAATTGGAGACGAGATGCGAAACAGAGGAGGGGGATTTCTGATAGAAGCGATGGAGAGCCATGATGGCCTTCTTCCGTACAGCCTCCTTAGGGTGTGCGAGCAACTCCACAACCGGCGGCAACACGGCAGGAATAGTCTCCTCATTGATCAACTTGCAAACGGCATTCAAGGCGGCGCAGACTACCAAGTAATTGTCAGACTTCAAATCCTTCTGGATGGTATTGACAATCAAAATGATCAAATCATGATCTTCGTTTAAGAAGAGCGTGACGGCCAAGTAACCGGTCCGTTTGACGAGAAGACTATCGTTGTGAGTCATCTTAACGGCGTGAATGTAACCGAAGGAGGCATCGTGACCGAGCATCTCGACGTAAACCAATCTGATGATGTATTCTTTCATCTTGCGTTTAGGTATGTCGGGGTCGGAGATGCGGCGTTTGAGAGTGTCGATCTCGTCAAGAACAATTCGGTCTACTTCGGCCTTGGATCGAGCCTCGCCGATGGACTTGACCAGACCCATAAATTCTTTGGATTGGTAGAATCCGCCTTGAGAGCCCATAGCGAGCTCCCTACCGATCGTCTTTAATTGCTCCAGCTTGACTACAATGTACCTCGATCACCTTTCCCTTTGTCGTTGAGATTAGATCTCCACCCAGAAATCAGATAATATCGAGCAATGTTTCTCTTGCGTTTTTACAGACTATAAAACAAAAAGAGACCTAGACGGGGAAAAGGAGACGTGTTTTTCTTATATTTTTATTTTTTTTAAAACACCACTAAAAATATAATAATGATTATTTTTTGTAAAAAATAAAAATTATAGGTTCGATCTCTGTCCATGGAAATGGAGTACATTTTATGGCCAGTCGTTTACCTCTTAGTGAGAGCATCCGCGACGAGAGGATTAGTCACTGCTATTGGCGATGAATACCTTGACTTTCACCCCAAAAAAATTACAACAACTAATATAATGAGTCGATGGATGCCTGGACCACTAAAATTTAAAATTCTAGATTTAAATTATGGTATTGTGATGTGAATAAAATAATTAAATTGGAAGAGTTATCGGAGGGTCATAATAAATTTTTATATTTGAATTAATCAATCAATGAATTAAATTCAATTATAATTATAAAAATATTGTAAATAATGTAAAGAAAAGCAAGAACAAAGAGATAAACAATAACAAAGAGATGAACAAGAACAAGATGAGAGATAAAGAGAGAAAGAGAGAGAGACTTGTATTATTTCAATGTAGTGTTGTATACAATGCTTTCTCTAATATCTATATTTATAGGCATAAGGGGAAAACCCTAATATCAACAGGATTAAACCCTAATAATAAAGTACATTAAAGTCACATTTAATACATGGATATCCACCATAAATAAATATTCATAACACTCCCCCTTGGATATCCATGAAGATAACATGTCTCGTTAAAACCTTACTAAGATAAAAACCCAGTGGGAAAAAATTTTCTCAGTGAAGGAAAAAGAGTGCACACATCTTTGATACGCATAACATGTTGCCTCATTAAAAACCTTACCAGGAAAACCCATTGGAACAAAACCTCGGTTAAGGGAAAAAGAGTGCAACGCATATTTACTCCCCCTCATGAAAAAATCACATAATATATTTGAATCTTTATAATTCAATCTTGAATACTATTTTACTAAAGATTGTGATGGATGAAACTTTGGAGTAATACGTTTCATTTTGTCACCTTTGACGTATCCATCTTTCGATTGAGATATAAAATTTGCATTATCTCCGCACAAGATAGCTTGAATCTTATCTTGTGAAAGTAAATCACATACCTTCTGCATATGTTGGGTCCATGGTCTTAGCCAAACGTATTTTTGGCTTGCCTCGTGTATAACAATTATTTCTACAAGGTTTGAGGAGACATAGACTAATGTTTGAAGATCTAAAGGTATGATCTTTATAACATTTAGATGGTATTTCTTGACCAACTAATATATGATGCTTCCAGACCAATGATTTATTTATCTTTCTTTTGAAGATAAATTTATTCACACCCAATAATCTTGCAATCACAAAGATACTCAATAGATATGATTTATCCATATTGAATCTTCTTTAAGATTCTTTCAATTTATGTACATTCATAGACAATAAGACATATTTAAATGCTCGATCTCCAGGTCGAGACAAAACTTGATCTCAAGATTCTTTTTCTCAAATATTTTCGTTAAATAATCAAATGCTTTGAAAGCTATTCATAAGTTTCCAATTTGAAGCTCTTCAAAAGTTCTAATGACATTTAATTATCATTATGAATCTTGATCCAAACTCCTTTATAAAATGCATAAGGAAATATGATCATTCTTATAGTATTTCCCCATTAAGGCGATTATACCAAATGTGCCAAAATATAAATATTCAATGGGACATATCTAAATAAATTTCTTCAGAAACTTCCAAATGCTTCTAGCATTTTAAATCCTTCAAGATAACTTTATACAGGGATCCACAAAATAATTAGACGCATATAAAATATTTCATAACTGTGAAGGTGATTGCATCCACTATGAAGTAATTAAAATTATTCATAAATCATAATTCAAGTCGTATTTATATCTCACAGCTATTTATTTGTATCTCACATGTATTACACCTTTAGGTGTTTGGACTATTGGTCCAAAAACTTCACTTTTGGAAAGTTCAAAACGTCTTCATTGGCCAATAATTTCAATATCTATCGATACAAGATCCTCATTTTCTTTCTCTTCTTCTATAAAAGTATTCTATGTAAATTTGTTGTCGACAACTTTTTCTATTTCGGTTCCATTCTTTTCTGTAGTGACATAACTTATCGAGATCTCTTTTCAATCTTTATTTCAGGTACCTGAAACTCTTCTAGAGTTTTATTAATAGTTATGTCTTGGGTCTCTTCAGGAGCACCTGCCTACAATATATGGCCATCTCATACTATTTTCCATTTACGAGAATTTTGATCATTGGAACTAGTTCCAACTATCATGCTTCAAGCAAGATTTACATCCATTTGCTCTAACATGTAATTCAAATTTAGAGCAATTTAGCTTGTATATGAGACTTGATTACTTTCATTAGGTCAGTAAATATGTCTGCCAGTTGACATGTAATAACATGAATTATCTTATGAACTTTTGGTTCATTTATGAGGATCTAGATAATGATAATTTATTTCCATTTATCCAGCTGATTATTATCTCCCCTGATGTTGAGAAAAAGCATGTCATAAATGATTCTCCAATTAATGTTTAAGAATTTAAACGTAAAAGGAGACTTATACTCAATATATATTCTTAACCCTTTTTATTTACCCATTTTGTGCGTTGTGGTGGAGTAATTCAATTATATATCGCACATTCAAAAGTTCTAAAATGGGAAATGTATGTTTCTGACCAAAAACCAATCATAACAAGGAGTTTATTACAACTCGTTGGCTTGATGCGTATAAGTGTTGCTATATGTGAAATACCATGTAGATAATAAATGGTTTGTTCTCATAGATTAACTATTAAAGAGGATGCATCCAATCAAAATTTTGCTAAATTGTTTTGTTCATAATCAATAGGCTTTATAACAATTATTTCAACAGATATATCCTAAAATATAAATCCACTAGCTTTTGCAAAACGAATAGTCTTAATTACATAATCTGAATCTTTTTCTAATCAAGCTCACAAACTTCTGGTTGTAAGTTGATAATACATATGTAGATGCATATACTAAAATTATATAAAAATTTTCCACATTTGTGGATATATGGGCCCATATTTCATTCAGATATGCAAGACATGCAGTCTCAACTTTAGTACAAGAACTTTAAGTTCTTTTTGTAAGTGGGGTCTTAATCATTTCCTTTGAGAACAAGCAACACAAGAACTTTGTGTTCTTTTAGTAAGTAGAATTTAATCAATTCCTTCGAGAACAAGCACCACAAGAACTTCAACTTCATTTAATAAATGTGCATATAAATCTCAATAATTTTCATATCATTATTGATCATAATGGTCTAACTGATCATGCCAACTATATATGTGTATATATATCTCTGACTTTGTAAACTTCTAATTCAATTGTACGTGCGTGGTACAAATTTTGAAATAAAAGTTTCTTTGAAACTTGATAATACATTATCCACCAAAAATTGTTCATTTGAATAGGAATATATTTAGCTCTTTTGGAACTTTCAATAAAAATTATTCTTTTGTAGCAATATATAGCTCTTCTAGAGCTTTCAGCTGACTTTTCGGCTACCATAAGTTATATTCACATTGGCTTATTTCATATGCCAATTGATAACATATGTTATCCATAATTCTCAAAGGATTATTCTGAGAACTCTTATTGTTCTCTTAAAATTTCCACTTCTGATGGTGACTATATTATTACTATTAACGGTAATTACTATAATATTCGCAATTGTGCACTTTTCATAATTTGCTTTCTCTCAAGAACTTATTGCTCTTCTGGAGCATTAATATTTTCAGTACTTTGAGATATAGTACTCACATTTTTCCCTTGCATTTAAATGAGAAAATATTTCTTATGCTTCTGCTAAGCATAAATCGTCACCATAGATTGTATTTGATAAGTAATCATGTTAAACAAAATAAATAAATGTCATAATATATATATATATATATAAATACAAAATGTAAATAATTAATGCGTAAAGTAAATAAACATAAAGCAAAATAAATTAAAAGATCAATAATTCTCTTCAAGGTTATTAGAGTAATTAGAAGATGATTTATTCACTTTAGGGTTATAAGAAAATCAACAACGTCCAAGTGAGTTGGACCAATATCATCTTCATCATTTTCGCAAACAAAATTTGCTTCTATTTTGTTTCCTTTATATGATTGTTGATGTTTCAACGTACGACAAGTACGAGCCTAATGGTCTATAACATCGCATTGATAATAAAATGATTTTACTTTCTTAGAATGATATTTATCACTCTTGGCATCCTTATAACCCTACTTCTTGTGGCATAAACATTCTTAAAATGATTATCATGTCTATGCCAATGGCATCGACCGTATCCATAACTAATAATGTGGCCTTTATTCTTCCGTTATATAATACCACATTCACTTTTGGGAATGGAGTGAAGCCAGTGGGCTTTCTAAAACTTTTTTCACGATATTTTTTCTGCAAGACAACATTATTTGCGTGAAAAGTGAAGTATGTTTTTCTAACATATCCTCATAAGTGATACTCCGACCACAAAATTTCAATTTAATTTGAAACATTCATATAACTGAGTTTTATCCACTAACCATATAGTGAATTATCATGTTTGCATTCACTTCAAGGAATGAAACTTATCTAATAATAGCATGGAATAAACATCATGTTTGCATTCACTTCAGGGAATGCCTCACATAAATTTTTTTGGATCAAGACAAATTTTCGTAACTTAAACTTGAGAGAAGTCTATAGTCGAGTTTTTCGACGCATAAGAATTATTGCTTTTGAGCAAATATAGACTTTATAACAGTTATATTGTTAAATTAATCATGCTTCCATTCACTTGAGAAAACAAAACAAATTTAATCGAATAAACATAATTAGAGAAATATACCTCTTTAGATTTTATCTTCAATTAATCCTTGACTTTTCTAATCGATTTAATATATTATGTAAAACTTCAAATATTGTTAAAGTTAGATAACATGTCGAGAAAGTATACCAAGCAATTACCGAACCAAATAGGTAATAGGTGAATTTACCAATTCGACATGTCTTCTACTATACTGTGAAGAACAAGATGCACTATTTCTCCTTTTTCTTAAAAAAATGCATGTGTGCTTGTTCTCATAGCAACTCATGTACCATGTTGTCCTTTGCTAATTTCATGGCTTTGCAACCTTTGCCCAATTTTTTCTCTCGGTACGATGCTTAAAAAATATTAACACGTAACAAAGATTCAAAATATTAGAACAAAAGAATAATCAAACAATAGATTAAAATACACTAACTTTAATAAGAGCGATTAACCAACCACTATATTGATATAAAAATAGGCAGGACATATCAGACTTTCCAAGCTAATTTGAATATACGATAATTGTAGCCATAAATACCAAATTGATATTATTTTCAAGAATCGCCAATATGAACCACGATAGTTGAGCCACTCTCTCGCTAAAATACATACTTATCATTGATATTGATGCCACTCTCTGGCTACACTAACACCGAGCAACCAATGATTTTTCAAAAATTAAAAATCAAGTTAAAGATCAAGAGAGAAAGATAATCGATAATTAAAATATAATTGAGGGAGAAAAACTTATCCTTGATTCATGCTAGAATCAAATTCTTTTTAGTAACTCCTTTAGGATTCGAATGGCAAACACCTCAATTAGTTAGAGTCTCGTGCTGATAACGTATTGTAAATAATGTAAAGAAGAGCAAGAACAAAGAGATGAACAAGAACAAGAACAAGATGAGAGACAAAGAAAGAAAGAGAGAGAGACTTGTATTATTTCAATGTAGTGTTGTATACAATGTTTTCTCTAATATCTATATTTATAGGCATAAGGGAAAAACTCTAATATCAATGAGAATTAAATCCTAATAATAAAGTATATTAAAGTCACATTTAATACATGAATATCCACCATAAATAAATATTCATAACAAAAAATACTTTACTTATGTAAATACTTTTAAAAGAAAAAATTTATTAAATTTTCACGATACTAGAAGCACTTATAAAAAAGTAGGAAATTAAATTAATATATATACTTTTATAGAAAATGTGTAATATGAACATTATTAAATTTGTGAAAATGTAAATTTTATTAGTAATGTAAAATAAGGATAATGTCACAGATGCCCTGTACTTTGTAATTTTTGTCAATATGGGGCGATACTTTCTAACATTCGATGTGTCCATGTACTTTATTTATGTGTTTTAGTGTGCTTCTTGAGACTAACGACGCTAAATGAAGATATGACAAGACATGTGGCACACTCATATAATGTCACGTGGCATTTTAAAAAAACTTCAAAAAAAATTAAAAATAAAGTGGACATTAATTGTTGAAAGAAAAGCAAAAGATTTGGGGACGAGTAGCGATATAGTATTTTGGAAATTTTGTTGTTGTTGTGTCTTTCCTGGTCGTGGTTTCAGAGATTTGAGGAAGTGAAATGGGAGCGAAAGTGAGCACCAAAGAAAGAAATATGGAACACCTTCTGAAAATGTGTAGTAATATAATGAGTTGGTTTGTCTTTTATTTCGTAAAGGTGTGAGGTAGGAATCTTAATTCTTAGCGTGTTTTGTTTTGTGAATTGAAGTTTAATTTCTAAAATCTTTCTGGTTTTTTTTCTTCTGATTTTTCAGTACTCAAATTTTTCAGAAAGAATATGATTTTTTTCTCTCTTTTTATCCTAAAACAAATTGCTTGTCTTCGTTTAAGGGGGTCTATTTTCAGATAAATTTTGTGGATTTTGTTTCCCTTATTAGAGAGGGTTGATAGCACTTCGTGGAAAATATTGTTTTTTCTGGGTTTGTTTCTTTATGTAAACTACGTTTTAAAGGTGAAATTATTCAACTTATTTAGTTTTATTTTTACAGAAAACCCCTTTTCCCACTTAAAATTACCCGATGTTGTGAATCTAAGATTTTTACTTAAGCTATGTATATGGTTATTTCATAAATTTCTGATCTTGGTTCCTTATTTCATCTGTTTGCCTACGAGATTTTTCAGAAAAAATCAAAAAAATGTTGCTTGTTTCGGAGCTTTCGTCTCTACCATTTTGTACTTTGTATGGGTGTCTCATGCGAATGAGTGTTCTTGATATCGGAAAAATTAATGATTATGGGCATATATGATATTGTGGCCGGAGAGGACTACAGTCACCGACGGTACTGGACGACGACTACTAGGTTTCGTAGTGGCGAAGAAGGAAGAAGAAGGGGAAAAAAGAATGATAAAAGAAAAATAATAATATTTTTAAGTAAAATGATTGGGTAAATTATCAAGAGGTCCTTAGGTCAAAATTAAAAGTAAACGATTTTTAATATTTTTTTTAAAAAAGTGGCACGTGACATCATATGAGTGTACGTGTCCTACCATATCATCACTTAACGTCGTTAGTCTCAAGAGGTACAATAGAACACGAAAGTAAAGTACATGCGGCACATTGAAAAGTTTAGAAAGTATTTACCCCACATTGATTAAAATGACAGACTCGTGCCATTATCCCTATAAAATATATATTAAATCTAAATAAAATGGTACTTTGTAGTTTGATTTTATTTTTTTTATAGTTGCGTATGTGATTTTTGAAAAATCACGATAAATTTAGTATAAATTGGGTAAACTTAATTTTGAAATTTCAAAATCTTGATATGAATGAAAATATTTCTCCAAATTCCTTAAGGAAACTTACATTTAATACAATAAATTTGATAATACTCTTTTTCTTAAATTGTCATGTTAAAATTTCATACTTATCTAAATTAAGCTAGAGCTCAATTCTAGACAATAAAAAGAAGAAAGCATAAAATTATCATTGATAAATATAAATCTGAGTATAAAATAGTCCTTAATTCAGTTAGGCACTAAACTGTGTTGAACATACATATTCTTTTTCTTTGGCAAAACATAAATATTCATAACAATAAGGATGTAGTCAAGATGCTTTCCAAATGATTAGGCAGTCAAGATGCTTTCCAAATGATTGCATTCACTAAATTACCCAAGCTGCAAAAATAGGTCCATTGACTACAAATAACAAGATGACAAATTATGAATACTATCAAAGATCACATCCAGAAAACCCAATTTTTATAATCTCATAAATTACTAATGAGTTTTAATAATGGGAGGTTCCTCATATGGTAATTGAGAATACTCTAAAACATCTCATCCCTTAGAGGCGTTTAGAAATTTATTAATCAATAAAACATAGATTGATCGATCCGAAATTAACAAAACTTACTGAACTACCCAACTCTTGGTGTTAATGTCTGATCTGTGTGGTAATTTTGTAGCATCACTTTGAGAGAAAAATGTCATACTTGGGTTGTTGAGATAAAAAATGATAATACGCCAGCAGATCTTCTGTTGTCGATAACCATTCAACGAGGAGATATCAGTAGTGCAACAAAAGACAACATCATCGACCTCTAAATGGATTGCCATCAGCAACATGAAAGGAGAGGTAGAAAAGCTGCAAAACGAAACAAAAACAAACAACAAATACAATAAAAGGATTGATGGGGCATGTCGCGTTCTTCATTGTATTTGCTTTCATAATATTGCTAGGGAAGCGAATAATATAGCCGATGCTCTAGCAAAGAGTGGGGTGGACCGGGTTGATTGGCTGCGAATTTTAGCGTAACGGATTGTATGGTCGGGCATGGGTGTCTTGCTAGTATTGTTTTATTTTATAATTACAATGTTGTACTCTTTTCCCCCATCCTAGGCTTAGTTTTTTTTAATAAGGTACTTGATAGCGTCTTTGTATGATTTTCACCATGAATAAAATCATACGTTTCGATAAAAAAAACAAATACAATAAAATAATAAAAGTAAAAATAAAAGAAAAGCAAAATGGTGAATAGAATAGTCAGTGGCAAAGGTAGATAAAAAGTGGGTGGTGGAAGTGTGGGAAAGGGAATATGCTGGATATAAACTAGTAGAGGGGAGGGGGAAGGATTTAGTGAGACAAAGTGAGCGGACGACGATCAACCTAAATACTGACGTCAATTGAAAGGATGAAGAGTAGTGGTAAACGGTACCAAACAAGACTAAAAGTTGAAAACATTTTTTAAGCCTTATTTTTAATAGCCTCAAATCTGTAGATTGACAATATTATTTACATATCATGTAATTATGTAATGAAAATCTTCCTACAAATTTCAGAGCCAAACACATTTCTTTTGATAAAGTTGATATTACAATTTTTTATCTTCTAAATTTAATATAAGTTAAGGTAAAAACATCATAGTAATCTGTGTATTGTATCTCACATGCATTTTGATCTCTCTACTAAAAATAGGCAAATTTGTAAGGACTCAAATTTTCTAAATCAAGGATCAAACTTTGACCCAAGTTATGAATTAATTTGATGTATTATGCATTTGGATTCATTAGGCCAAGTTTGAGTCGTTGTGGATGAGAGTTGGGCTTAGATAGGCCTAAAGCAAGGATTTTTTTTTATAATGGAATAAATAGAGGGTTTTGTGTTGTAATTTATCCATTGCGTGAAAACGAGGCTAAACTCCCGTTACTACTAGTTTTTCGCGTGGATTGAAGCGGCAAAATTCTTATATCTATTATATCGTCATTTCGTTCATTTGTTTCACCTTTCTCTCTCTTCTTCTTCTTCTATAGAAAAACTTAAAGGATAACCAACTTTTTTAAAAAATATGATGTGAAACTATCTTGGGGTTTTAGAGGGGTTTAAGCCTTTGGGATGTTTCAAGCTACTTTCATTGCGTTATTATATTCTAACTTTGTTTCTTTACTCCATCTAGACCCTTAAAAATATGATGTGAAACTTGGTGATGAGGTGGGATCCGAGTATCTAAAGGTTACTAAACTTTGGGCTATAATCGATTAAACGAGCACAAATATATTTAATGCTAAAAGTTCTCCTTGGTAGAATTTCCATGGAACTTAATGCTTGATGAATTGAAAATTCTCTTGATTACCTCGTTAAATTGTGTAAGCTTACTTCTTGTGTTCTATTGCTTTTGTATGAGTTTGATAGTTTTGAATTACCTGGAATTGTTGTAGGGAAGCAAAAAATCATTCTCGATCTTCACAATTGTAATTATTCTTTTGATTTGAAACTCCTAGAATGATGGCATGTTAATATGTCTTAGTAATTTTAATGTTTCATATTGAGGCTGTATGTGTTTATGCATACATTGAGTTCGCTAAATTCTAGATGACGTTGTATATATATGTGGTTGTTTCTTTTTTGTTGCAAATAGTTAAATTGTATTTGATATTAAGGGCTGGTAAATTTTGACGCTCTTTTGTAAGACTTCCAACATGGTCTAGTAGATAACTGAATCAGAGATGCCATCGGAACTCAAAATAGAAAATCAAACAATTGAATAAAGTCAAACATACACAATTTTATAATAGATTGATCATCAATAAAGGTCATAAGCTAACCGAATTTCTGATTTAAGCATTAGATACTAGTTTGTAAAATTTTCAATAATTAGGGACTAAGGTGTAATTTCTAAAAATTTAAGTCTTTTAATGAATTAAGAAAACACATATGAAATTTCAATTAAAACCATGCATATATGTCAATTTTTAGCTCAATTGGGTGTTTAAAACTCATACAATTGGGTCCTGAAAGTTTAAAGACTAAAATGAAAAGATTTTAAACTTGGAACAGTTTATAACCAACTTAACTAACATGGGCACCGGTACTCGAATACGCGTACTGGCACGCTTATAAAAATCAAATTCAAGTAGCGAGATCTAATACCATTACTAAACATCCGTACCGGTATGACCCCATTAGTACCAGTACTCAACGGTATTTGTTAGCTAAGTAGTACTGGTACTTGAGTGTACCATACCGGTACACTCTGCACTGTTTTATAGGTCAAAGACCAAAGTCAATTTTAATCCATTCAAAAGGGGCCCTAAACACCTTAACATGCTTCTCATGATTCATATACACCTTAACTAAGAAAACATTTATTCATATATCAAAATTCTACATTTATTTGTAGCCAAGGCATGGGTCTAAAGTTCAAGACCATACATGCAATTCTAAACCTTTTCTTTTCGTGCTTATAAACCTATTTCATACTTAAGATTCATACTACCATTTACCATATCATACATATTAAACATAACATACACTCATCAATCATGATGTATTCTTAATATACTTATTACATGTATTCTAATTAAACCATATTCACAACAAAACACACATCGCCAACCTTATATCAAAACATGCCTAAACCATTTACCACCTTTTAGAGTTAGGCAAAAGGAGATACATTACACAAAGATTGGAAGGTGACTTTGTAACACCCTTAACGTGTACTCGTAGGCCGAATATACATTAAAGATGTTATGAAATCGTTGGAAGAAATCTTAACTTGTAATTTTTTTATATCAAAATTTAGCTTGTAGTTTAACCCTTTCTCAATTTTAAATTAAAAACTATGTCGTCTAGATGCAGCTAGCTTTGACCTTGAATTGGTTTACAAAACTTATAATTGAGTTATTAAAATAAAAATGCAACTCAGGGTAAAAACTATGTGTGTTGCCTAGACCTTTTCTTAATTATAAAATTTCTACACGATTAGGGTTAAACTATATTTAATTGTACCAAAGTTCAATGCTACTATTAGCAAACTACACTTCTAAACTTATTCATCATAAAATCATATATTTAAGTTGTAAACTTATACTTTAAACAGCTCAACTTAAAAAAATATTTACATGCCCGCTAGATATCAAATTACGATAAAGATGTACTTAGTGTATCCTATTGTAGTAACTTGACTTTCCAAAAGAACAGCTCCTCCTTGTTAATTTACTTCGGAGAACCTACATGTGAAATAAAACACACGCTAAGTACGAACTTAGTGAGGCATTTAACACATATATCATAACATGAAGAGATGCATTATAGTGTGTTATATAAAAGTGCATTACAATTTCTGTAAGATGGCAAGCATTTCACAACATAATAATATCATGTATCATGACTATCTTAAGAATCATGTCATCTATCAATTCTGTCATAGAATCATGATATCAATGGTTCATGATCATCAAGTAGTTATGCTTTCATTACGTAATTATTTGCATATCATATTATGAAACATGGTCATACTTTCATCATGTAATTATTTGCATATCATATTCTGTAACATAGTCATACTTTCATCATGCAATTATTTGCATATCATATCCTTTAACATATTCATACTTTCATTATGCAATTATTTGCATATCATATCCTTTAACATAGTCATACTTTCATTATGCAATTATTTGCATATCATATCCTTTAACATGGCCCAAAGTATATTATATGAGACCAAGGTACGCGAGTCATCTTGATAAGACACCGTAGTGTCTACGACGCCGTAACGTCTGCATCACCAAAGAGACTGAGATAAGTACGTACTCGAGGATGCTCTTTGATCCTCATATAATCAAGGACGCTCTTTGCTCCTTATAATCAAACATTTTGTGCTAACAACACCGAAGTGGCTGAACAACGCCGTAGCGTCTAAGCCGACACCAAAGTGTCTAAACATCACCGTAGTGATAGAAATGCATCGTAGTGCTAGGACGCAGCTGCTAGGACTCTATGGATATCCAACTATACCAAAAACTTCACAATAGTACTTGGGCAAAATCAACATTATAATCAACATTTCATGTTCAAAGCATTTTGTGATTTATAGCCCAAAGTACAATTTCATGTGAATCATATGGTATACGAGTCATTATAACGACACCGTAGTGTCTGCAACGCCGTAGCGTCTGATGGTGAGTACGTACTCGAGGACGCTCTTTGCTCCTCATTATCGCACCTTTTGTGCTAGTCGACACCGAAGTATCTAAACATCACCGAAATGGCTGCAATGACGTAGAGTCTGAGGTCAACACCGAAGTGTTTGGAATGCACCGTAGTGCTGAAATACAGCTGCTAAGACTTTATGGATATCAAATTATACCCTGAACTCTCATACATAAATACTTGGGCATTTGATCTTATTGTCAATCAATTATCATTATTCAAGTAAGCTTGCAACTTGTTATCATATTTCATCAATAAACATAATTCATCATCATTTATGCAAACAATAGTTCGTACCTTGTAATCCGTCAAGCTTGCTATACCGAGTCATGCATTAGATCATTTATTTTAAAAAGTAATGCAATGTTATTTCTAAATTTGGGTTGACTTTTCACAAGTCTTCCCCTTTTTAATATAATACACATATAGAAATGCACTCACCTGGGCCATTTATTAGCATGCCTCACTAAATTTTACTTGATCCTTTCCTTCATAGTACGTCAAATCTTCTTTTGATTCGGATTTGACTTAATTAACGACATGAACATAAACAAATATTTGTTAGATTCACTTCTAACAATATCTCAATTAAGCTATCTAATTATTTAACATAAATTTTTCCATAATTTTCCTTCATTCCTTATACTGTCCAAAAATTCATTTTGGTCCTTAATGACCATTTTGAACTTCCAATAATTCTTCCGAGCTTGTTATCAAACATTTAGATACAAAAAGTATCAAATTCTATTTCCTGGCAACTTGTCCTACCCTCAGAATTTTACTTCTAAATATCAGAATACACATTGGATCTTAATATCCTTCATACTGCAAGAACTAGATTCGATAACGATTCTAACGGTATAAGCCACATAAATTAATAAAAGCTACAAAAATTATGAAAATTCTTCAAACTCCCGTCACAAAACTGTCCTGACAGAAACTGCTCTATAAATTTTATGACCTTCATTCGATTAAAAATTCATATCTTTTAACTCAGAAATCGAAATCAGTTTCTATTTGTTGGAAACAAAACTAGATGAACAAATATTTACATCGATATAAAATTCATCATCTAAACATTTTTGTAGAATTTATTGTGAATTTTTGAAGTCACTGCCAAATTTCAATCTTCTACATAGCTTTCCATAATTAACTTCTAATTTATACTAACTTCTTCTTATTTTTCTACTTGTCAATTTAGTCCCATCACTTGCTTCAATCCACCAATTCATCATATTCTTCATCAAATAATTATTCAAAATAATTCTCTCTAATTTTCTATCTTTGCCAAAATAGTCACTAAAATGCAAATGTAAGGATTCAAACTTCTTAACTTTGCAATTTAGTCCTCAAATCAACATTACTACCTTAATTCTATTATTTTAACTAAAAAATCAGATTTAATCCCTATCCAAGAATTCATTTCCTATTTGGTCACTTAATTTTGACAAATTTTCAAAATAGTCACTAATTCGATTCAACATCTGTTTAGCATTCTAACATCAATTTCACATCTCCAACATCATTAATTACATAAATACACTCCAATTTCATAAAATTCAGATTCGGTCCCTTAAGTTTGAAGCTTGCCGGATTGGTCCCTACATATTTAACTTAGGGTTTTGCTTCCAAACAACAAATCAAGCTTACTAGATCATTAATCCAACATCACAAACCCTAAATTAGACTTAAATCCATAAACCCTAATCTTCTCCATACAAACCAAAATATGTAGGGTTTAAATCCTAACTCAATAACATGATTTTAACATCATATAAGCTTGATTCCAACTTAAATTCAACCATGGAATCATAAATTTTCAAAAGCCCCAATTTTGTTCATAAACCCTAATTTCCTTCTCATGAAAAATTTTAATTAATCAAGAATGTATTCCATGAATTAATTACATCAAAAGATAGAGCTTGAAGAGTAGAACAACTTTGCAGTTCGGAAGATTACCTGAAAATCGAGTTTCGGGGCTTGAATCGAGCTTGGAAAATTTTCTCCCTTTTCCCTCAAATTTTCAAAATTTTGAAAGATGAAGAAGGCTTCATCTTTTGGCCTTTTAATTTTTAGATTGCTCCAATTATGCCACTTGTATTATGTAAATAAATTTTAAATTCATTCAAATAGGGAAATTATAAAATTGCCCTTTTATCCAACCGTTGAAATTGATTTTATCATCAATCAAGGGCCAAGTTTTAGATATTAAATTTTCTTCTTCCAAAAATGTCCCTTATAACTTCAAATACTTCAAAATTGCCACCCCTACCAAATGACTAATTTGCCCTCAAACTATTATTTATTTACTAGTTCACCATTATTGTAAAAGTTCAACTAAGTCTAGTTGGAATCCAGCCAACTGCAATAAAATACTCATAAAATAGTATTTTATGAATTTTCCATAACTTTTGGAACTGTCTTTAAAATTCCAATTCGATCCGATGTACTGATAATTACCAAGAATTTTATCGGATACAATCCCTCTTGGAAATTTTATAACAATAATCATTACAAATATTATGGAATCATGCTGAATCCTTTTTATCAGTCAAAAATACTAACATGGAACCTTCCCATTAGGTCACCCATCCTTGTGCTACTTTGGTCTGAGCACGCTTAACAATTTTTCATTCGATCCAACTACGATTTCCAAATTTCTAAACTTTATTGCTTTATAGCCATTAATATAAGCTTTGTACGAAAAGTCTGGGTAATACGAAAATGTCACTCTTGGGGTAAACTATTCGAGTCAAAATACATAACTTTTGAAAATTGCACTTTGGTCCCTAAACTTTTCCAAAGTTTACACTTTAACCTCTAAACTTTTAAATTTTACATTTTGGTCACTAATAAAAAATTGGAACATTACAATTCCTCCCCCTTTAAGAAAATTCATCCTGGAATTTTCAACGTATATCCGTTCAAAACAATTATAGATATTGTTCTCTCATTTTCTTTTTGGTCTCTCAAGTGGCTTTTTCACTTTATGATTTCTCCAAAGGACCTTAACCAATGAAATTTTCATGTTTCTTAGTTCTTTTACTCCATATGCTAAGAATTTCACTAGTCCCTCTTCATAAGTCAAATCCGATTATAATTCAACTTCTTCGGGGTCATGACATGCGAAGGATCCAATCGATACCTTTGAAACATAGATACATGAAATACATCATGAATCTTGCTTAATTCTGGCGGTAAGGCTGATTGATAAGCCACTGGTTCAACTCTTTTCAAGATCTCATAAGATCCAATGAACTCAGGAATAAGTTTTTCCTTTTCTACCAAATCATAACACCTTCTTCCAAGGTGAAACCTTTAGGAACACTTTGTCCCCATCTTCGTATTCAACATCGTTTCTCTTCTTGTCTGCATAAGCCTTTTGCCGATCCGCGGCAGCCTTGAGATTAGGCTGAATAATTTTCACTTAATCTCCCATTTCTCGTATCAAATCAACCCCTCCAGCCTTTGGGTTAATTTGAATATTTCGGTCTTGTAACTTGAATCAATTAAGAGAAATTCGACACTTTCTTCCATACAGTGCTTCAAATTATGCCATCTCGATGCTTGTCTAATAACTATTTTTACTGGTATTCCTATTACAAATTCCATTGTCACTCATTCTCACTTCCATTGGGGAATAGAAATAGGCTGAATCAATCCAGGAGGTACTTGATATTCGACTTTTACTTGTTGGCATGTCAAGCATTTTGTCATAAATTCTGAAATTTCCCTTTTTCATTCCTAGCCACCAATACCAAGTTTTTAGACTTTAATACATTTTGCTACTTCCGAAGTACATAGTTAATAGACTATGACGAACTTTAGTCAAAATCTCCTTATTCAAAACACCATCATCAAGAACGTAAACTTTCATTCGATAATATAAGCAACTATTTGACTTGATTTCATAGTCCTTTGGTTTTCTTGATTCAACTTACTTCCACTTTTCAATACATTCTTCATTCGAAAATTGCAAATCTTTGATTCGGTCACACAAAGTTGGTTTTAGCTAAAATTCTACTGCTAATGAACCATCTTGTCGTAATGACAATTGTACATTCATTGTGTACAAAACAAACATATCTTCTGATAAAAAGCATCAGCTGCTACTTTAGTCTTCCCAAAGTGATCGTCTATTTTATCCAGTTAATTCCCAAGAAACTCAAGACTTTAGAGACATTTTTTTCGGTGCCACCCATTCGAGAATGGCTTGTACTTTCTTGGGATCAACTTTTATTCTCTCTGCCGATACTACATGTCCAAGGAAAGTTACTTTTGATAACCAAAATTCACAATTTAGAAAACTTTGGATAAAGTTGTTTATCCCCCAGTGTTTGTAATACCATTCAAAGATGGTAGTCATGTTCAGCTTCTGTCTACCAGAACATCGTCTATGACGACTATTACAGATTGGTCTAAGCAGGGTTGGAATACCCTATTCATCAAAATTTAGCTTGTAGTTTAACCCTTTCTCAATTTTAAATTAAAAACTATGTCGTCTAGATGCAGCTAGCTTTGACCTTGAATTGGTTTACAAAACTTATAATTGAGTTATTAAAATAAAAATGCAATTCAGGGTAAAAACTGTGTGTGTTGCCTAGACCTTTTCTTAACTATAAAATTTCTACACGATTAGGTTAAACTATATTTAATTGTACCAAAGTTCAATGCTACTATTAGCAAACTATACTTCTAAACTTATTCATCATAAAAACATATATTTAAGTTGTAAACTTATACTTTAAACAGCTCAACTTAAAAAAAAATTTACATGCCCGCTAGATATCAAATTACGATAAATATGTACTTACTGTATCTTATTGTAGTAACTTGACTTTTTAAAAGAATAGCTCCTCCTTGTTAATCTACTTCAGAGAACCTACATGTGAAATAAAACACACACTAAGTACGAACTTAGTGAGGCATTTAACACATTTATCATAACATGAAGAGATGCAATACATAGTGTTATATAAAAGTGCATTACAATTTCTGTAAGATGGTAAGCATTTCACAACATAATAGTATCATGTATCATGACTATCTTAAGAATCATGCCATCTATCAATTCTGTCATAGAATCATGATATCAATGGTTCATAAACATCAAGTAGTTATGCTTTCATTACGTAATCATTTGCATATCATATTCTGAAACATGGTCATACTTTTATCATGCAATTATTTGCATATCATATTCTGTAACATAGTCATACTTTCATTATGCAATTATTTGCATATCATATCTTTTAACATAGTCATACTTTTATTATGCAATTATTTTCATATCATATCCTTTAATATAGTTATACTTTCATTATGCAATTATTTGCATATCATATCCTTTAACATAGCCCAAAGTATATTATATGAGACCAAGGTATGCGAGTCATCTTCATAAGACACCGTAGTGTCTACGATACCGTAACGTCTGCATCGCCGAAGCGTCTGAGATGAGTACATACTCGAGGATGCTCTTTGCTCCTCAAATAATCAAGGACGCTCTTTGCTCCTTATAATCGCACATTTTGTGCTAACAACACCAAAGTGTCTGAAGAACGCCGTAACGTCTAAGCCAACATCGAAGTGTATAAACATCACCGTAGTGACTGAAACGCACCGTAGTGCTAGGACACAGCTGCTAGGACTCTATGGATATCCAACTATACCAAAGACTTCACAATAGTACTTGGGCAAAATCAACATTTCATGTTCAAAGCATTTAATAATTTATAGCCCAAAGTGCAATTTCATGTGAATTCTATTGTATACGAGTCATTATAATGACACCGTAGTGTTTGCAACGCCGTAGAGTCTGATGGTGAGTACGTACTCGAGGATGCTCTTTGCTTCTCATTATCACACCTTTTGTGCTAGTCGACATCGAATTGTCTAAACATCACCGAAGTGACTACAACGCCGTAGCATCTGATGTCAACACCGAAGTGTCTGGAACGCACCATAGTGCTGGAATGCAGCTGCTAAGACTCTATGGATATCCAATTAAACCCCTGAACTCTCATACATAAATACTTGGGCATTTGATCTTATCGTCAATCAATTAACATTATTCATGTAAGCATGCAACTTGTTATCATATTTCATCAATAAACATAATTCATCATCATTTATGCAAATAATAGTTCGTACCTTGTACTCCGTCAAGCATGCTATACCGAGTCATGCATCAGATCATTTATTTTAAAAAGTAATGCAATGTTATTTCTAAATTTGGGTTGACTTTTCACAAATCTTCACATTTTTAATATAATACACATATAGAAATGCACTCACCTGAGCCATTTATTAGCATGCCTCACTAAATTCTACTCGATCCTTTCCTTCAAAGTATCTCAAATCTTCTTTTGATTCGGGTTTGACTTCATTAACGACATGAATATAAACAAACATTTGTTAGATTCACTTCTAACAATATTTCAATCAAGCTATCTAATCATTTAACATAAAAAAAATTATATAATTTTCCTTCCTTCCTTATACTGTCGAAAAATTCATTTTTGTCCTTAATGACCATTTTGAACTTCCAATAATTCTTCTGAGCTTGTTATCAAACATTTAGATACAAAATGTATCAAATTTTATTTCCTGGCAACTTGTCCTACCCTCAAAGTTTTACTTCTAAAGATCAGAATACACATTGGATCTTAATATCCTTCATACTGTAAGAACTAGATTTGATAAAGATTCTAATGGTATAAGCCACATAAATTAATAAAATCTACAAAAAAATATGAAAATTCTTCAAACTCTCGTCACAGAGCTGTCCTGACAGAATCTGCTCTGTAAATTTTCTGACCTTCATTCGATTAAAAATTCATATCTTTTAACTCGGAACTCGAAATCAGTTTCTGTTTGTTTGAAACAAAACTAGACGAACAAATATTTACATCGATATACAATTCATCATCTAAACATTTTTGTAGAATTTATGGTGAATTTTCGAAGTCACTGCCAAAATTCAATCATCTACATAACTTTCCATTATTAACTTCTAATTTATACTAACATCTTCTTATTTTTCTACTTGTCAATTTAGTCCCATCACTTGCTTCAAACCACCAATTCATCTTCTTCATCATCAAATAATTATTCAAAATAATTCCCTCTAATTTTCTTTCTTTGCCAAAATAGTCACTAAAATGCAAAGGTAAGGATTCAAACTTCTTAACATTGCAATTTAGTCCTCAAAGTAACATTAATACCTTAATTCTATTATTTTAACTAAACAAATCAGAGTTAATCCCCATCCTGGAATTCATTTCCTATTTGGTCACTTGATTTTGACAAATTGTCAAAATAGTCACTAATTTGATTCAACATTTGTTTAGCATTCTAACATCAATTTCACATATCCAACATCATTAATTACATAAATACACTCCAATTTCATAAAATTCAGATTCGGTCCCTTAACTTTGAAGCTTGCCGAATTGGTCTCTACATATTTAACTTAGGGTTTTACTTCCAAGCAACAAATCAAGCTTACTAGATCATTAATCCAACATCACAAATCCTAAGTTAGACTTAAATCCATAAACCCTAATCTTCTCCATACAAACCAAAATATGTAGGGTTTAAATCCTAATTCAATAACATGATTTTAACATCATATAAGCTTGATTCCAACTTAAATTCAACCATGGAATCGTAAAATTTCAAAAGCCCCAATTTTGTTCATAAACCCTAGTTTCCTTCTCATGTAAAATTTTCATCAATCAAGCATGTATTCCATGAATTAATTACATCAAAAGATAGAGCTTGAAGAGTAGAACAACTTTGCAGTTCGAAAAGATTACCTGAAAATCGAGTTTTGGGGCTTGAATCGAGCTTGGAAAATTTTCTCCCTTTTTTCCCTCAAATTTTCAAAATTTTGAAAGATGAAGAAGGCTTCATCTTTTGGCCTTTTAATTTTTAAATCGCTCCAATTATGCCACTTGTATTATGTAAATAAATTTTAAATTCATTCAAATAAGGAAATTAAAAAATTGCCTTTTTATCCAACGGTTAAAATTGATTTTATCATCAATCAAGGGCCAAGATTTAAATCTTAAATTTTATTCTTTCAAAAATGGACCTTGTAACTTCAAATATTTCAAAATTGCCACCCCTGCCAAATGACTAATTTGCCCTCCAACTATTCTTTATTTACTAGTTTGCCATTCTTGTAAAAGTTCAACTAAGTCTAGTTGGAATCCAACCAACTACAATAAAATACCCATAAAATAATATTTTATGAATTTTCCATAACTTTTGGATCTGTCTTTAAAATACCAATTCGATCTGATGTATCGATAATTGCCAGGAATTTTATCGGATACAATCCCTCTTGGAAATTTTATAACAATAATCATTACAAATATTATTGACTTGTGCTGAATCCTTTTTATCAGTCAAAAATACTAACATGGAACCTTCCCAGTAGGTCACCCATCCTTGTGCTACTCTGGTCTGAGCACGCTTAACAGTTTTTCATTTGATCCAACTACGATTTCAAAATTTCTGAACTTTATCGCTTTATAGCCATTATTATAAGCTTCGTACGAAAAATTCGAGTAACACGAAAATGTCACTATTGGGGTAAACTATTCATTTACGGGGTCAAAATACATAACTTTTGAAAATTACACTTTGGTCCCTAAACTTTTCCAAAGTTTACACTTTAACCCCTAAACTTTCAAAATTTACATTTTGGTCACTAATAAAAAATTGGGGCATTACAGACTTGCAGCTTCTAGAGCGCAATCGACAACTACGGAGACTATACCTGAATGCAACAATGTAAGCTTATATAGCTTAGTGAGGTAGTAAACCGTTGAGTGAAACAATCAATCGATAGAAGCCAATAGGGGTGAACTGGCAAATTAAAAATTGGTGGAAACTAATTGCAAAAGAAAAGAAATTTGCAAGGAGATTTAGAGTGGTTAAACTCCCTCAATAGAGTCTACATCCACTACCCTAGTTACCACACTAAAGATTTCACAAATCCACCAATTTTTCTTTCCTTTTAGGAGAATGAGGTAACTGATGCGTAAAGTATAGGTTCTTTATGCACTCATCAATAACCTTACACAATTCAACAAGATTTTATCCTTGAAATCGTGTGAACCCTTTTCCAAAATTCAATACAAAAGAGCAAACTATGAAAACCATAAAAAAAAGAATATGATTACAACAATGAAGCTCTCTTATACCCAAAACACTTGAAAATAAAAAATACAATGAATGCACTCACAAGTGTTCTCATAAGAAAGTGGAAAATAAAGCTCTAAAAGTCTCTTATACCCCAAACACTAGAAAATAAAAAATACAATGAATGCACTCTCAAGTGTTCTCATAAGAAAGTGGGAAATAAAGCTCTAAAAGTCTTGAATATTGGATTGAATGCTTTGAATTTGTTGTGTTGTAGAAGCTTTGGAGACTTATTTTTATACTCACTAATTGATTTCGAACCGTTTAGGTTGTTGGAGGCTTGATTATAGCCGTTGGGAGGTGTTTTTTTCTCATTAAATGCACTTGGGCAACTATCAGTATCAATACTCGAAGATCCGTATCGGTACCTATTTCAAATAGAAAATAATCGTTATCTAATACAAAACGTACCAGTACTCGAACAATGAGTATTGATACGGGGCTAGGCGTACCGATACTGATGGTCATACCGGTACTCGAACAGTGAGTATCAGCACAGTCGTTGTCTAATATTTTTATTTTATTTTTTAGACCACAACTAAAAATACAATAATGATTATTTGATGTAAAATAAATAAAAATTACAACAACCAGACAGTTTAATATAAAGACTCGCTAGATCTTTAAGATTTAGAATTTGAATTACAGTATTGTGAACAAAGTAATTGGATTGGGAGGGTTGTCATGGTGAGTCTTTGCATATAAATTATTCGACTAATGAATTAGATATGAATAATAAAAAAACTTTATTCATGTAAATATTTTTAAAAGAAAAAATAAGATATTAAATTTTCACAATACTGGAAGCACTTACAAAAGATTTGGAATATTAAGTTAATATATATAGATATACTTTTATAGAAAATCTGTAATATGAACATTATTAAATTTTTGAAAATGTATAAATTTTATTAATAATATAAAATATATATTAAATCTAAATAAAATGGTACTTTGTAGTTTTTTTTTATTTTATTTTGTAGTTCTGTATGTGAATTTTGAAAAATCACGAGGAATTTGGTATAAATTAGGTAAACATAATGTTGAAATTTCAAAAATCTTAATATGAATAAAAATATTTCTCCAAATCCATTAAGGAAACTTACCTTTAATACAATAAATTTGATAATACTTACTTTTTAAATTATCATGTTAAAATTTCATACTTAACTAGATTAAGCTAGAGCTCAATTCCAGACAATGAAAAGAAGAAAGCACAAAATTATCATTGATAAATATTAATTTGGGCATAAAGTAGTCTTTAATTCAATTAGGCACTAAACTGTGTTGAACATACATATTTCTTTTTAGCAAAACATACATATTCAAAACAATAAGGATGTAACTCATATAAACTACAAGACTAATCCTAGAACCTTGGACAAAGCAAGCATTAGGCAATCAAGATGCTTTCCAAATGATTTTATTCACTAAATTATCCAATCTGCAAAACCAGGTCCATTGACTACAAATGACACGATGAGAAATTGTGAATACTATCAAAGATCCCATCCTGAAACCCCCAATTTTTATAATCTCATAAATAACTGAGTTTTAATAGTAGGAGGTTCCTCATATGGTAATTGAGAATACTCTAAAACACCACATCCCCTGGAGACTTTTAGCAATTTAGTAATCGATAAAACATATCTTCATTGATCTGACATTAACAAAAGTTACTGAACTATTCAACTCTTGGTGTTAATGTCTGATCTGTGTGGAAATTTTGTAGCATCACTTTCAGAGAAAAATTTCATTCTTGGGTTGTTGACATAAAAAAATGATAATACACCAGCAGATCTTCTATTGTCGATAACCGCTCAACGAGGAGATATAAGTAGCGCGACAAAAGACAACATCATCGACCTCTAAATGGATCGCCATCAATGACTTGAAAGGAGGGGTCGAAAAGCTGCAAAACAAAACAAGAACAAACACAATAATATAAAAAAACAAGGAAAAACAAGAAGGGGACAAGAATAGTAAGTGGCAAAGGTAGATAAAAAGTGGGTGGTGGAAGTGTGGAACAAGGAATATGCTAGACATAAAATGGTAGATGGGAGGGGGAAGGATTTCGTGAGACAAAGTGAGCGGACGACGACCAACCTAAGACTGATGTCAATTGAAAGGATGAAGAGCAGTGGTAAACGATACTAAACAATAATGAAAGTTGAAAACCTTTTTAAGCCTTAGTTTTAATAGCCTCGAATCTGTATATTGATAATATTTCTTATATATATCATGTAATAAAGTAATGAAAATCTTCCTAAAAATTTCAGAGCCAAACACATTTCTTTTGATAAAGTTGATGTTACATTTTATTTATCTTCTAAATTTGATATAAATTAAGGTAAAAACATCATAGTAATCCGTGTATTGTATCTCCGGTGCATTTTGATATCTCTACTGAAAAATGGACAAATTTGTAAGAACTCAAATTTTCTAAGTCAGGGGTCAAACATTGACCGGTATTATGAATTAATTTGATGTATGATGAATTTGGATTCATTGGGCCAAGTTTGAGTCGTTGTAGAGTAGAGTTGGGCTTAGATAAGCCTAAAGCAAGGATTTTTTATAATGGAATAAATAGAGGGTTTTGTGTTGTAATTTATCCATTGCATGAAAATAGGCTAATCTCCCATTAATACTATTTTTGTGTGGTCGTCATTTCGTTCATCAGTTTCTCCTGTCTCTTTTTCTCTTCTTCTTCTATAGAAAATCTCAAAGGATAACCATTAAAAATCTTGACTTTATCATCCAAAGTCTTCATCCGATATTAGAGAAAGTAAAATTAATGATCAACAACTCTAGAGCTTTAAGAAAAGCACACGACTTTTTTTTAAAAAAAATATGACGTGAAACTATCTTGGGGTTTAAGCTTTGGTGGATGTCTCAAGTTACTTTTACCACATTATTATATTCTAACTTTGTTTCTTTACTTCATCTAGACCTTTAAAAAATATGATGCGAAACTTTGTGACGAGGTGGGATCCGGGTATTCGTTAGTTATTAAACATTGGGCTATAATTGATTAAACGAGCACAAATATATTTAATGCTAAAAGTTCTCTAGGGTAGAATTTCCATGGAACTTCATGCTTGATGAATTGAAAATTTTCTATGCTTTGATTAAATATCATGATTGTAATGTTATTTTGTTTTTTCTTGTTTACCTCGTTAACTTGTGTAAGCTTACTTCGTGTGTTCTATTGCTTTTGTATTAGTTTGATGGTTTTTTGTTACATAGAATTGTCGTAGAGAGGGTCACAAGTCATTCTCCATCTTCACAATTGTAATTATTCTTTTGACTTGAAAATCCTAGAATGGTAGCATGTTAATATGTCTTAGTAATTCTAATGTTTCATAGAGGTTTTATGTGTTTATATATATATATATATATTGAGTTAGGTAAATTTTAGATGATGGTATACATATACGCGCGCATGCGCGTGCGTGCTTTTTTTTTTTTTTTGTTGCAAATAGCTAAATAGTTTGTAAGTGCCTTGCTTGTTGGTTACAATGCATGTTGTCTGTGAGTTGCTCGTTCAGGGCATATTTATGGTCAAAGAAATTAGTTTAGTTTATATTTAAGCATTATTATTGTATTTGATATTAAGGTTTGGTAAATTTTGATGCTCTTTTGTAACACCCTAACCTGATATAGTGGAAAACAGAGTTGGAAATATCACGGAACTGAAAATAGAAAATCAAACAATTGAATCAAGTCAAATAGATTGATCATCAATAGAGGTCATAAGCTAACTGAATTTCTGATTTAAGTATTAGGGACTAGTTTGCAAAAATTTCAATAATTAGGGACTAAGGTGTAATTACCAAAAAATTAAGGGTTTTTATTGAATTAAGAATACACATATGAAATTCATATAAAACCATGCATATATGTCAAATTTTTGCTGAATTGAATGTTTAGAACTCATACAATTGGGTCTTAAAAATTTAACGACTAAAATGAAAAGATTTTAAACTTGGAACAGAAAATAACTAACTTAAATAACATGGGTACCGGTACTCGAAGACCCGTACCGAAACGCTTATAAAAATGAAATTCCATTAGTGAGACCTCTTATCGGTACTAAACTTCGAGTAGTGAAACAATCAATCAACAGATGCCAAGAGAGGGGAGAATTGGAAAATTAAAAATTGTTGAAACTAATTGCAAAAGGAAAGAAATTTGCAAGGAGATTTAGAGTGGTGCAACTCCACAATGGAGTCTACGTCCACTACCTTAGTTACCACACTAAGGATTTCACAAATCCACTAATTTGTCTTTCCTTTTAAGAGAATAGATAACATCACACAATTCAACAAAATTTATACCCGAAAACTTGTGAACCCTTTCCCAAAATTCAATACACGAGAGAAAACTACGAAAACCCTTACAAAGAAATATGTTTACAACAATGAACCTCTCTTATACCTCAAACACTTGAAAATAAAAATTACAATGAATGCACTCACAAGAAAATAGGAAATAAAGCTCTAAAACTCTTGAATATTGGATTGAGTTCTTTGAGTTTGTTGTCTTGTAGTTGTAGAAACTTTGGAGACTTGTTTATTTACCTTTTCATTGAATTGTAACTGTTTGAGTTATTGGAGACTTGATTATAGCCGTTGGGAGGGATTTTTACATTAAATGCACTTGGTCAATTGTCGGTATCGGTACTTGAAGAACCATATCGTTACCTGTTCAAAATAGAAAACTGTTGTTGTCTAATACAGAGCGTACTAGTACACGAACAGTGAGTATCGGTAAGGGGCTAGTCGTACGGGTACTAATGGTCATATCGGTACTAAAATAGCTCACTGAAAAATTCTAAAACAAGGCGTACCGATACTCGAAGAAGTCGTACCGATATTGAGTTCACTGAGTATCGGTACAGAGAGCAGTACGATACTGAATGAGCTTACTATTTTTCAACTTAAAATGTCGTACTACTACACATTCAAGTTGTACCGGTACTCAATGTCCAAATTGGCATTTTGAGTACTTTTAAACTTGTAAAATTATTTTGAAAACATATCATGACTTAGAAAAATTTTGGCTATTAAAACAAGTCATTTTGATTGATTGCTCTTGTCAATTTAGTTTTTGTCAGTTATTTCAATACTTAAAAATTTATTTAAAATTTTATAAACTTTGATTTATTTGTTATATCAAAATCATTAAATCATTTATTCAACATAAACTTAACATAAGCGAGATGTTATCCTATTAATCTTGCATACATAGAGAATCATATGCATAAAGTGGCAAAAACACATATTTATAACATAGTCATTAGTGTGCGATGATGTCTATATTCCGACACAATATATGTGCAAACATACAATGTCGACACAAGTAATAAAGTGTACACATGTGTGTCGAGTTGTCTAATCCCACGAGGATTAAGGCATTTTATAGTCGTTTATAATCAATAGAATGTTATGACTGGTAAGGAATACAAGTGAGAAATATAGAGATAATTTTCAAGGGAAACTGAAGATAGGGGACCATGATACTTCCGGATGCAACCAACGAGTTTTGATCAAACTGATTTTTGAACTTAACATAGCATTTGTCTAGCTGTTTATGTTTTTACTATGGTACAACATAGCAGATGGTAGATACTATTTTGAGACCACATATGAAATGCACCCAAACTAGCATCTCAATGTGTTACTTGACGTAGCCTGTTGGTACACCAACCATTCAGGTGTTTGTATGCCCATCCCTTGCTAAGCCCCATTGATACTTGACTAGGCCAAGTGGTAACTTTCGTTACTCATAGTATTAATCATTTTACATTCTCTGATGCTGGAATCTTAAATGCATTCTAGAACACATATATGGGCATATATATAAAGTAGTATAAAAACAAAGCCACTAGAAAAAACCATCAACTAAGGGTAACTATATTAAGAACAAAGTTAAGATCTACAAAGATAAAAGAAATAATAGTTTAGAAAACATCATAGTTATTTGATCATACAAGATCTAACACAAAAATACATTCCAATTACGGGCACATGAACTCGAACTAGCAAGCCTCGCGGTATACAATTCTACAACTCGTCTATCTAGTGGGCTTTTCAGCCACCCTGTTGCTTCCTTCGACACTAGAACCTCTGAGCTCTTCAAGCTTCCATGGAAAGTGCCATTTTCTAGGGAAAATTCTATAGGAAAACTCTCCGAACAGACATTCTTTCTTCGAAAGTTGGGAGCCACTTTATATAGGCAGATGAGGGATAATTGGCAAACCAATAGAAATGCAACAAGTGTTAGCTCTCTCTTGTGGTCTGCAATAATAAGTCCTTTTGTCTTGATACAAAAGAAATTTTGTGGCTTTAGATATTTTCTAGTACCTCCTCAATAGGAATTGTCTTGATACAATGGGCAGATTGTGACCTCAACCACCAAAGTGGTCTCGGCTCGTCCATGCACAACGTGTCTCTTGTATTAGCTGTAGAGGGGCACATGTGAAGTCCAGGCTGTCTTTTGTGGACCTTCATGGTCCCAAGCTCTCCCAAGAACAATTTTGGTTGGTTTGTACACCCCAAAACTGGGCCTAATCAGAATTCAATTCTAGTAACCAGAAATTTTACATTAAAAAGTTAAATTTTAGAGCTGACCTTTAACCAAGTGGTCAAGTATTGGTCTATTGAATCCCAATTAAGTATTGATATTGTAAGGATCCCATTGTAATCATTGAAACTTGTTTTAGTGGCTAATTGAAAGTTAGGGGGACAAAAGTGTAAAGAATGAGGAATTGAGGGACTAACTTTGTGATTACCCCCTTTTCAAGCCAACCTAATCACCACATACGTAGGATGTTAAGCTTGCTTCCTTCATAGGAAGGAAAGCTTTGACCCTTGGAAAATTAAAAAAAAGAATGAATTAAAGATAGAAAGTTTTCTTGTGAAAGTTCTTCCCAAGCTAGCACCTTTATCATCTTCTTCCTCTTACTTTAAACAAGCAAGCACCTCCATTGGAGGATAAATTAAGCTTTGATTTTCTTAAGTTTCTTAATCCTAGATTATAATTATCGGTCGAGTAAGCAATTCCCCTTAATTGATTTATCGATTCCATGGCTAAACCTTGTTTAATTCCAAGTTTAAGAATCAAGGAACCCTAGAAATTCTCTAGGGATATTATAGCTTATTCGTTATTGTTTTTCATAGATATTAAGTTGCTATAGATCTATTATCGATATTGAAATCCTTGTAAATCCTTGTTTCCTTGTAGCCCAAGAGAATCAAGGTGAAGAATCACCAAATCATTCTAATTTCACCAAGCTTAAGAACAAAGGGATTGTCATCCGGGAGCCTTGAAGCCTCGGAAGTATCGGTGAGTGTAGTTGGAGTCTCGGGATTGGCTAGAAGCCTATCTCGATTTCATTATATTGTCCTATTGCATTTCTATCATCAAAATCAAGGTATAGACACATGAAAACCTTGTTAAAGGTATCATTGGTAAGCTTATTACATTGTCAAGTTGATTATTGAATCATTGCATTGTCATTGATATCATTGAAACATCGAGAAAGGCCATATGCTATATTGATATTGTCATGGTTGCTGTTATTGTTATTATTATTGATATTGGCCTAAGTATTTAATCCTTGGATACAAATGGAAATAGGTACAATTGGCATGCCATAGAATTCATGAGCTCATTGGTACGGAGTGGACTACGATCCTTGAGCTAAGGATCTATTTGGCAATGTTGGCGGGATGTGTTCGTGTTGGTCTTATTGGCGATGTTGGAGGATATTGACCATTTATTATTGGCGATGTTGGTTGGGAATTCGTATATCCATATTTACATGTCGATCCAAGGAATTAAGATATGGAAATTATTGTTAAAACTTGATTTGAGATGCATTTACATTGTTATACATGTTATTGTTATCATTGACATCCATGTTATTGTTATTGACTACCTCACTAGGCTATGTAAGCCTAATGCATCTCATCTCTATGCATTTTCAGGTTAAAAGTTAGTTGGATCGAGGATCGGAGCAAGGACATTTTTGAAGCAACTCACCAAGTTACATGTAATGTAAACTTTGTCCTTAAACTCCTAGCAAGGTGGCATAGGGTCTAGATATGTTAGTTTAGCCCTATTTTGTATGTACATATGGTCCACTATGTTGAATAGGTTAAAACATGAAATTTGGTATGTTAGTGTTTTGACAAAATTGGTAAAATGGCTCTAAATCACTAACAAGGGAAAACACAGTAAATGGATTCATATTGACATGAAATTGGACATATATATAGATTTGATATTATTAAGGTTGTTGGAAAAATTTGGTAAACTTTGGATAAAAACCAGTCAAAATATGACATTACAAGTACAAGGGTACCGGTACGGGCGGTCTCGGACCGGTACGGGTGGTGTCGGATCGGTATTGATAGGCAGCTTTGGGGCAATTTTAACCTAGGCGTACCAATACAGGTGATGTCATACCGTTATAGACATACAAAATTGGTATAGGGTTTTAAGGTGTATCGATACTGGATACGCCTAATCAACACTATAATTTTACTGTAGCACGGGTACCGGTATGGGTGGTGTCGTATTGATACCCATTAACAATTTAATTTGGGAATTAGGGATTGCGTACCGGTAAGGTAATAGTGCCGTATCGATACAAAGGCACTGAATCATCATACTGGTACAATACATTGTGTACCGATACAGGATTTGGGTTTGAAAGAAAATATTTTAAGGGAGTACCGGTATGACCTCTTAAGTATCGGTACCGATACAGGTAAGTTAGTCAACTGGTTTTGGAAACTTTACAAAATAGTCACTGATTCAAATATGGATTAATTGAAAGGGTAAATGGACTCCAAAACCTCTGAAATTTTATTTGCAAGATAATGAAGCATGAAATTTCACATTGGTAAGTCTAAATTATTGATAAGTCCTTAAAATTTAAAATAATTACAATTAGTCCTTACACTTATGCAAGTTATTAATTGGTCCCTAATCATAATTTGAATGAGTTTGCATTAACCATAGCCAAGCATTGCATCGAATCGATGTTATTAATTCACTGTTTATAGTCCAAGTCATCAATTTTAGTAAACTCTTCACCGTATTGTTTATCGATAACGTATTTCGACCTGGATTCCTACTAGACCGAGAATAGGGTGTTTCATTTGTGGTATCAAAATTAGAGTTTAGTCGATTCTAGGACTAAATTCAAGTCCATTATATTTTTGTTGCATTATATATGCCACCTAGGTGCTTATTATTGTATATATTGTGACTTGCAATTAATTTGATCCTTCTTCCTTTTATAGTTTAACATGTCTGACTCTGAGAAAGCTCACGAAGAAGTTGAGCATACCACTGGCTCCTTAACAAATGGTGAGGAAAAAATAAGGAGACCCTCCGAATTCGTAGATTCTGCCACAAGAACTATCGAATCATGAACATGTACTGCAGACTGCTCAATTCGAATGTTACAAGAACATGACTGAAATGTTCAAATAGTTTATGGCTACTCTTAAGTCTGAGCAGTTTGGACAATCTTCTGTAGCTGCTACTTTCATAAGTCGAGCCCCTATTGATAAATTATCTCAACACCAAGCCACTACCTTCACAGGTAAGGCTAGTGAGGATCCTGAAGTAGCAGAATACTCGTTAGACAGCACGATAAGAATTTTGACCAAGCAATTACAGTGGTCAAATGAGCACAAGGTCGAGTGTGCCTTAGCCTTGTTGGCGGATGAGGCTTTGTATTGGTGGGAAACCACTATACTTACGGCTCCTGAGGAAGCTGTGACTTGGGAGTTCTTCTTGAGTGAGTTCAGGAAGAAGTATATCAGTGAATACTATTTGGCAGAAATGCGGGATATCTTCCTTCACTTTAAGCAAGGCAGGAGGCCGGTGGAATAGTATATCCATGACTTCTGCAAGTATTTCAAGTATAGAGCCGAGTACATCAAGAAAGAAGAAGAGAAATGTAGAATGTTTGTACCTGGGTTAAGTGATGAACTTTGACCCTTGTTCACTGCCTTGGGAATCATAGATTTCCAAGAGCTTGTGAATCGAGTGATCTCTATTGAAGCTCCTCAGAGGTTGTAGAGGTTTAGTGGGCTAACCCAGTCTGAGAAGAGGCCTCAAGATGAATCTCGCCCACCTTTTCTGTATAAAAAGGAAAGCAACAGTGATTCAAGCAACAGTATCATCAACAATCCTCTCGATCAGGCAATTTTGCTAAGCCACAAACCATGTCTCAATCTGCTATAAGAACAACCTCCATTGAGAGTACCAGAGGTTCAGGCCGAGAGTCACAATACCCTGTCAGTAATTTCTATTCTGAGAAGACATCCTATGGGGCAATGCCGTAGACAACCGGAGCATGTTTCTTCTATGGTGAGCAAGGTCATTACATTAAAGATTGTTCTATGAATACTTCTAAGTCTTATGCACTGGCAATTCCAGTGTCCCCTGCTCAGTCTTTCAAGGGTAAGGGGCAGAAACAAGTTGCATAGGGAGCTTCTGGGAGATCTGGTGGCTCTACAAGAATTTCTAATCGACAAGAATCTAAAGCTTCAGCTCAAGTTTATTACGTGAGGAGAAGGGAGGAGGATGAGGATCCAAACATTGTAGAAGGTACTATTGAACTGTATACTCACCCTGTTTATGCATTGATTGATCCTAGATCCATTCATTCCTTTATAAGTACTGTGTTGATTAAAAGATTTAAGTTAACATCCGAGCCTATAGCTTCAAAAATCACATTAACCAATCCTTTAGGGGATAATGTTTTAGTGAGATTAGTATACAAAAATTGCCCCCTCTTAATACAATGGATACTTTTTTCGGCCAATCTTATGGCCTTCCCTATACATGAGTTTGACGTTATTTTGGGGCTTGACTGGCTTAGAAAGCATCAAGATTGGGTAGATTGTTCGGACAAGAAATTGTACCTTAGAGGTCTTGGCAATGAGAGTGTAACTCTTATGGAATCTAGTAGTAAGCAATCATTGCTATACCCTACTGCAAGCAGGGAAGAACCTCAGTTGCAAGATATAGATATCGTGCAAGAATTTCCTAATGTGTTTCCTAATGAGCTTTCGGGTTTACCACCACTCGTGAAGTTGAATTTGGGATTGAAGTGCAACCTGGAACCACTCTGGTTTCTATTGCCCCTTATCAAATAGCACCAATTGAACTCACCGAGCTTAAGGTATAGATTCAAGACCTGTTAGATAAAGGTTTCATTCGACCAAGTTCCTCACTATTGGGAGCTCTGGTTCTTTTTGTCAAGAAAAATGATGAATCAATGCGTCTTTGCATTGATTACCGACATTTGAATAAGCTCACCATCAAGAACAAATATCCCTTACCAAGAATTGACAACCTGTTTGATCAGCTTAAGGATGCAACTGTCTTTTTTAAGATTGACCTAAGATCTGGGTACTACCAATTGAGAGTTAACCATGGACTTTGTCAGTGGTTTACCGATGATTACCATGGACTTTGTCAGTGGTTTACTAATGATTACAGCTAAGCATGATGTTGTTTGGGTCATTGTTGATCGTTTTACCAAGTTAGCTCTTTTCTTACCTGTCAGAATGGACTACGATCTTCCCAAGTTAGCTGATTTGTACATCAAGAAAGTGATCAGACTCCATAGAGTACCTAAGTCAATCATCTGTGATCGAGATCCACATTTTGCTTCGCGATTTTAGGAAGCATTGCAAGGAGCTCTGGGCACCCGAGTCAATCTCAGTACAGCTTTTTCACCCTTAGTCTGATGGCCAATCAGAAAGGGTAATTCAAATATTGGACGACATGATTCGCACTTGTGTCATTGACTTTGAAGGGACTTGGGAGAGGTCCTTATCTCTCATCGAGTTTGCTTACACTAATAACCATCAATCATCTATTGAGATGGCACCGTATGAAGCATTGTATGGCAGGAGATGTAGAACACCGTTATGTTGGTCTAAACTTGGTGAAAGTAAGATGTTGGGCCCTGACTTACTTCGGAAAACTGAAGAATGGGTTACCATCATTCATGACCGTTTAAAGGCCACCTTTGACTGACAAAAGGCCTATGCTGATCTCAATAGGGGAGATATACAATATGAAATTGGTGAGAAAGTTTTCTTAAAAGTCTCCCCATGGAAGAAGATTCTTCGTTTTGGTGAAAGGGAAAGCTAAGTCCCCGATTTATTGGACCTTTTGAGGTGACTAAAAAAGTTAGTCTTGTGGCTTACCGACTAGCTCTACCTCAGGAGTTAAGCAAGATTCATGATGTATTCAATGTAACGATGCTTCACAAGTATAAATTCGATCTATCTCATGTTATTGAGCCTGAATCATTGAACTCCAACCCAATCTGACGTATGAGGAAGAACCAGTACAAGTATTGGCAAGGGAAGTCAAGAGACTTCGAAACAAGAACGTTCCTTTAGTTAAAGTGCTTTTGAGAAGTCACAAGATAGAAGAAGCTACTTGGGAACCAGAAGAGACCATGAGGAATCAGTACCCACATCTCTTCGATTCAGGTAAAATTCAAGTAGGAATTTTTCTTAAGGGGGAGAGTTGTAACACCCCAAAACCGGGCCTAGTCAGAATTTAATTTCGACAACCAGAAATTTTGCATCAGAAAGTCAAATTTTAGAGTTGACCTCTAACCAAGTGCTCAAGTATTGGTTTATTAAATCCTAATTAAGTATTGATATTGATTAAGGATCCCATTTTAATTATTAAAGCTTGTTTTAGTGGCTAAATTGAGAAAACTGAAAGTTAAGGGACAAAAGTGTAAAAAATGAGGAGTTAAGGGACTAACCTTGCAATTAGCCCCTCTTCAAGCCTAATCACCACATATTGGGGATGTTAAGCTTGGCTTTCTTCATAGGAAGGAAAGCTTTGACCCTTGGAAAATTAAAAAGAATGAATTAAAGATAGAAAATTTACCGGTGAAAGTTCTTCCCAAGCAGCACCTCTATCATCATCTTCCTCTTCCTTTAAACAAGCAAGCACCTCCATTGGAGGATAACTTAAGCTTTGATTTTCTTAAGTTTCTTAATCCTAGATTATAGCTATCGATCGGGTAAGCAATTCCCTTTAATGGATTTATCGATTTCATGGCTAAACCTTGTTTAATTCCAAGTTTAAGAATCAAGGAACCCTAGAAATTCGCTAGGGATATCGTAGCTTATTCATTATTGTTTTTCATAGTTATTAAGTTTTTATGAATCTATTATCGATATTGAAATCCTTGTTTCCTTGTAGCCCAAGAGAATCAAGGTGAAGAATCACCAAATCCTTCTAATTCCACCGTGCTCAAGAATAAAAGGATTGTCATCCAGGAGCCTTGAATCCTCAGAAGTATCGGTGAGTGTAGTTGGAGTCTGGGGATTGGCTAGAAGCCTATCTCGATTTCATTATATTGTCCTATTGCATTTCTATCATCGAAATCAGGGTATGGACACATGAAAACCTTGTTAAAGGTATCATTGGTAAGCTTATTACATTGTCAAGTTGATTATTGAATCATTGCATTGTCATTGATATCATTGAAACATTGAGAAATGCCACATTGATTATGTTATATTGATATTGTCATGATATTGTTTTTGTTATTGTTATTGATATTGTTATTGATATTGGCCTAAGTATTTAATCATTGGATACGAATGGACATGAGATACAATTGTCATTAGAATTCATGAGTTAATTGGTACGGAATGGACTACGGTTCTTTAGCTAAGGCTCTTTTTAGCGATGTTGGCGGGTTGTGCTTGTGTTGGTCTTATTAGTGATGTTGGAGGATATTGACCATTTATTGTTGGCGATGTTGGTTGGGAATTTGCGTATCCACATTTATATGTCGATCCAAGGAATTAAGATATAGAAATTATTGTTAAAACTTGATTTGAGATGCATTTACATTGTTATACATGTTAGTGTTGTCATTGACATCCATGTTATTGTTATTGACTACCTCACTAGGCTTTGTAAGCCTTATGCATTTTCAGGTTAAAAGTTAGTTGGATCGAAGATCGGAGTAAGGACGTTTTTTAAGCAAGTCACCAAGTTACATGTAATGTAAAATTTGTCCTTAAACTTCTAGCAAGGTGGCATAGGGTCTAGACATGTTAGTTTAGCCCCATTTTGTATGTACATATGGTCCACTATGTTGAATGGGTTAAAGCATGAAATTTGGTATGTTAGTGTTTTGACAAAATTGGTAAAATGGCTCTAAATGCACTAACAAGAGAAAAATAGTAAATGGATTCGTATTAACACAAAATTGGACATATATATAGATTTGATGTTTTTAAGGTTGCTAGAAAATTTTGGTAAACTTTGGACAAGGCTACGACCTTTAATTTGGATAAAAACCAGTCAAAATATGACATTACAAGTACAGGCGTATCGGTGCGGGTGGTGTCGTACCAGTACTGATAGGTAGCTTTGGGGCAATTTTAACCCAGGAGTACCGGTACGGGTGATGTCGTACCGATACAAACATACAAAATTCGCATATGGCTGTAAGGCGTAGCGATACTGACATAGGGGTACCGATACGCCAAATCAACACTGGAATTTTACTGTAGCACGGGTACCGGTACAGGTGGTGTCGTACCGTACCCATTAACGATTGAATTTGGGAATTAAGGATTGTGTATCGGTAAGGTAATGGTCCCGTACCGATACGTTGAGTACTAATACGGGATTTAGGTTCGAAAGAAAATATTTTAAAGACGTACCTGTACGACCTCTTGAGTACTGGTACCGATGCAGGTAAGTTAGTTAACTACTTTTGGAAACTTTACAAAATAGTCACTGATTTAAATATGGATTAATTGAAAGGGTAAATGGACTCCAAAACCTCTGAAATTTTATTTGCAAGATAATCAAGCATGAAATTTCACATTGGTAAGTCTAAATTATTGATAAGTCCTTAAAATTTACAAGAATTACAATTAGTCCTTACACTTATACAAGTTATTAATTGGTCCTTGATCATAATTTGAATGAGTTTGCATTAACCATAGGCAAGCATTGCATTGAATCAATGTTATTAATTCACTTTTTATAGTCCAAGTCATCGATTTTAGTAAACCGTTCACCGTATTGTTCACCAATAACGCTTTCCGACCCGGATTCCTACTAGACCGGGAAGGGGTGTTACATGGTTCTTATATAATAAAGACAACTCCTTTTTCCTTAAGATTTTCTACACGTGCTAGCACACGAGTCAGGCAGCTCTGTCTAGATTTTAATATGCCAAGTACTGACAAAAAAGGATAAAAATACAAAACTACCCTAAATGCCACATATCATAGATGAACATAAGATTCTATGACTTAGCATATTATCAAAGTCATAACATAGTTCATAATTGAGCTTATTACTCCATATTATCATATATCAAACATATCTAAACATATGCAAAATATTTACAAAGCAAAATCCAAAGGAATTGAGCTTACCATACCATAATTAGCCACCAAAGAATGCTCTAAGTGAGCTTACATATTATGCCACAAAATTATATCATATAAACAAAGTCAAAAGTATTCTGGATGGCACCAAAATAATCTCGAGACCCGAACTACACTCACTTAATACCCCAATGTTACAGAGTATCCCGAATTACAATCCCCTGATTGGTTGGTCTAGCTTTTGCTTGCGGATGTGAAGATTCCCCAATAATGGGATGATCTAAAATGCCATACAACATAATTTCATCAATAATCAACCAAAGCGTAAAGAATTCCTGAGCTTAAAATAACATGGAAATCCTAAATCTTCAAAGCTTTAAGCTTTGATATCCCCATAACTCAAAAATCATGAAAAAATACCATTATGCTTAAAATTCAACCTAGTTAAGATATGGATCTATAATGGATCAAAAACCTAAGTCATAGAGAATTACCCATGAACACTAAAATTCAAATCGTAACAAAAATGACACCAAAAGGAAGCTAACTGCATGGACTTACCAAAATGTGGTATTAGATTGAAGAGATGACAACTACACTTGAATGAATTTGAATTTAAAGATTAGGGTTCATGAGAGTGTTTTTTCAATGAAGTTTTGGTGATTAGGAATTTGAATTTAATGAATTCCCTTTCTTCTTTTCCTTTGCCGTGTGATTTCTCCATAATTCCTTTATTTTTTAATATAAATTATCACATAGAGACACCCATTAGGTGACTTGGCTTTCATGCAAAGCTTAGGTTTAATAGGGAGTTATAACCTTAGGTTTCTCTACCATTTACACTAAGACCAGTCAACTTAATTCATTTAAAACTCACATTACACATTCTTACAAATTAGTACTAATTTCTTAAAAGCTCCAAATTGAACTTAATTATTCCGAATTTAATCCAGCCTAGTAGTTCAACGTCTAAACTAAATTATCGAACAGTAAATTTCGATCATCTGAATTTAGATAACTATTGAACCGGTTTTAAGGATGTTACATCTTTTATGCTTTGATTCTAATTTAAAGCTTTGTAATTGAATGTTGTCTTGGTAAGTTATAAATGAATTTAGTAAGGTTTAATAGAGACTCCAAGCCGTTTTTGTTTGACTTTCGACTAGGCCGAGTTAGGAGTGTTAGACATGTTTTCTAACGTTTAATTATATTTGGTATCAACGCCTTAATTTAAGTCGTGAGGATGTAGTTCCTTACACTTAGTGATACAAGGTACCAGTACCACTTGTAATACCTAACGCTTAGTGATAGCAAACACTATTACTATTATATGGTTGTGTGGATACAATATTATTTTTATGATATAGTTGTGTGGTTAATATAACCCTTTTATTGATACATGATCGAATGTTGTTTGTGAATAAGATTTTGTGTCGTGATGGTATATGTCTTTGCTCATGCCTCTCTGTTTATACTTACGTTGCATGTTTATACTTATGAATTGCTTGAAGTATAATAGAGTAAATGTGTGCCACTGAATTTTGCTCAACATTCGAATGTTTTCGTTCGCATGTTAATAGATTGATTCGTGATTGAGGATCACCATCAGCGAAAGATTCCAGCACCTTATATTTTGTAGCGACTTTTTTTTAAAAAATCGAAATCGAAAGATGGTTTCCCGCTTTTTATAAAAGATTCAATTTAAAAAAAGAGAATCTGGCAATTTTTTTTGTGAAAATTAGGGAGTCGTCACCGATCATTTCAAAAAGGGGTAGACCGGTTACCGAGAAAAACAAAACCAGAGAAAAATTTGGGCCCGAGAGTTGCTTACGTACGGGGAAGGGTTAGCACCCCGCTATGCCCAAAATTGGTACCTAAAGGTTCGCATCGTATTTATTAAGGAAAATAAAAAATTTGAGTTAATTTAAATTTTAATTCCTAAATGCATGTATGCATGACAATTTAAAAATGTCTCGATTTACAGTACCAAAAGAGATGACACCCACAGACCAGGGATGACACTCCCACTAGAATACCGGAATGAGAACTAGTTTAAAAAAACTAATGAGATAAAAATAGAGAAAAAGTTTGATATACAGTTTGTGTAAATCAAAGTTTACACGTGCTTTTCAAATTTAGGGGTTAGGGGGTTTAGTTTAGGGTTTAAAGTTTAGGGGTTTAGATTGTAGGGTTTATAATTTAAGGTTTATGGTTTAGGGATTAGAGTTTAGGGTTTATAATTAAGGGTGTTAGGGTTTTAGATTTTAGATTTTATAGAAGGGTTGTGTAAAATTATTTTACACAGACTGTGTATAAAAATAAAACCCATAAAAATATGCATGTATAAAATAAAAAAAGCTAACAAATAAATGTAAATACGATTAAATACATACATATAAACAAAACACGAATCAATAACAAGCTACACTAATACTGTACATATGTTAAAATATAAAACTAAGCACTACTACATTTAATACCTATAAATATATAATATAACCTATAAAATAATGTAATACATATACTAATATATAAATAATATGTACACATGAATTATACAATATAAAATAACATAAAATAATATATACAAATATAAAAGAAAAAAGTAAAATATATGTATATATATAAAAACAAATAAATCGTAACCAAAACTATATCATTATATATAATGATATGAAACTATAATATATGCAACTATATAAATATAAAAGCGTAATAACACTATAGTATATATTAGATAGAAATATATCATGTTATGGACTAATATATAAAATATATATACTATACGGTGCAAAAATATATATATATATAAACATTATGAAAATATATATAATGAAAGAAAAAAACAATAAATACATATAATAAAATATATAGAAATAGTAAGAAGATGGAAACGATATATATACACACACTTAAAATGTAGTATAAAAATATTTATTGAAATATAGTTTGAAAGAGAAAATAAATATATTAAATGAATAGGGATTAATTTATATATATATGTATAGATTAAAATGGCGAGTAAAAGAATGATAGTAAAATTTATATACATGGTAAAGTTAGATATAAAAATGCAAGCACACCATAAATATACCATAATAATAAATATTTACACATGCCATACAAGATTAAATTTAATCAACTAATAAAGCAATTAATCAAAGACCAAATTGATTAAATACTGAAATTAAAGGAAATAAAAGGAAATGGGACTAAAAGGGTGAATATCACCCCTGGTTTTCGGACTAAATTGAAGAAAAAAAAGAACGAAATGAAAAATACTTTTTAAAAAATACAGGGACTGCGAAGAGGATTATTAAAAGGCGGATGCGACTAATAAAGGTAATTTCTCATTTTAAAACGTTGGTATATAAACCAAAAATTAAAAACAATTCCCATTTTGCTTTCAAAACTCAAAATGGATCAAAACATTTCCCACCATTTTCTTTAATTGTTTATCTTGGGTTCTTCAAGAACTCAGGATTCGATCATCCCCCGCCGCAACGGCCACCGTGGGTCATCATTGGCTGCCGTTCGCCTGCACCGGTGACTTCAACACTCAAATCAAAAAGTTTCGTTTCTCTCTTTAAAACCCAAACCTGACTTTAGATTTTAAGGAAAGCACACTCATTTGCCAAGATCTAAAAACACCGAAGCAAAAAACCTCTTTTTTCTTCTTCTAAAATCGCTTTTAAAAAAACTCAAAATTTAAACCCTCACCGTTAAAACACAAAGAGGAGATGAAGAGATAACAACACAACGGTGCTGTTCACGGTGGCACCAACCTCAACCACCATACAAGGCAGTGGCGACCGAAAACCAGGGTAAGGTAAGAAACCTAAATCCCTTTTTTTTTCTATTCGAAACAAAAATTGAAGAGAAGAAATATCTCTGATTTTTTTTTCTTTTTTATTGATTGTTCATGTAAAAAACCTCCTTTACAATGGATTTGTCCGAATTTTATATCTGATTACATGCATCAATAATAATGAAAAAAAACTACTCAACTGTTGATGTTTATTAAGATTGATGTGGATTGAAATCCCCCCTTTTATATATTGTGGTCCTTTTCTTTGTAGGAGTGGTTGAACGATCACGGCGGTGGACAGAGAAGCTGAGAAGCCAGATGCGTGGATGCGTGATGGAGGTGAACGAGCACGCGCGAGTGAGGTAGCCGGATGGTCTTCATTAGTTCCATCTGGTCTGTTGGATCATATCTGATCCAACGGCTTAGATCCTTGGCGGGTGTAAGATTAAAGAGGATATTAGATAGATATCAGATAGGGTATTAAGGTTATTTAGGTTTTGGCTGACTGGGCTGATTGTAAATATGGGTTATGTAATTAATATTGGACTGCTTTTTAATTTACATGGGCTGTCATTATTTATTAAGATCTAATTTTTTGTTTTAATATTTAATAATAATATTAATAACAATATAAACTAATAAATAATAAAAATACTAATAATAATAACAATTTTCAAATATAAATAAATAATAACAAAATTCAGACAAAATTAGTGATTACACTGCCCCTCTTTGCTCATTCTTGTAACACAAGAATAGAGCAAAGACAAAAAAGTACTAATTTTGTCCTACTGTAATAACCCATTTTGTCCGGGTTATACCCAAAATCTATTACAATACCCAAACCCATAACCCGACCCGAATCCAAACCCAACCCGAAATAGAAACTCTAATAACCTAATTGAAACCCTAACCCTAGAATCTTTTTCTACTGTCGCCGCCCTTTTAACACTGCCACTGCGCTGCTCGCCTTCCGGCCACTGCCCTCAACTCCGACGTCCAAACCCCAAAACAACCTATAATTCAAAAACCCCAAATTACATCAAACCCACCAAACCCCAAATCAAACTAATCCTAAAAAATAAATAATAACCTATACCCTAAAATTACCCTCTGCAGTCACCCCATCCCCTACCTCCAACCACTCGATAAACAAAACCCCTGAAAATTCAGGATTTAACAGTGGCGACATGGACTTTAACCGAACCACCATTGCCCTTCTCTCTATATATTTGATATGCAGCAAAGAAAAAGAAGGAATTTTTAGAGACAGAGATAAAAAAGGTAGTTTATTCTAGAAAAAAAAATGTAAAGGGGGAGATCAAAAAAATTGTAAAAAAGAGAGATATTTTCAAAATCAATACAAATAAAGAGCAAAAAAATATTAAAGATAATTTCACTTCTTTTTTTTCTTGCATGTTCATTTTTTTCCTTCCAAATCAAAACAAACTTTTTTCTTGGCTTAAATCAAACTTTTTTCTTAAGATTTTAAATCAAAGTTACAAAAAAGAGATTTGTGAGTACCTGTTGTATGGGAGTTGAGGCCGACGTGATTTCTCCGTTGTCGACACCATCTCTGCCTCGAGGCCACCGTGCCGAGGAGCAACGTGTTGAGCGGTGAGAGAGGCAATCGTCAGGGAGTTAGGGTTGAGTTGAGAGAAGAAACAAAAGATGGAAAAAATATTTTTTTATTAGTTTAAACAAAAAATAAAAATAACCCTTACATGTTAATTAAGCCGGTACCCTTGAAATGGCACCATTTGAGCCCCGACCCGCGCGGTGACCCGAACTCGGGGAGGATCCGCGCATTTTTAGACAACAGGCAAATTACCTCCCAGGTCCCTATCCTTTTGTTTCGCCTCGTTTTTCATCCAGGGGCCAATTGCACTTTTGGTCCCTGTAGTTTTATCTTGTATTATTTTTGCATTTATTTTTTTACCCTTTAATTTTTTGTTTCTAGATTTTAATTATTTCTTGTTATTTTAATTTATGTCCTTTAATTTTTTATTTTTATTTTTAGTATCTTTGTTTTATTTTATGCATTTTGGTCCATATCATTATATATATGTTTTGTATATATTCTATTATATATTAGACGCATATGTTATATCATATATATATATATATATATATATTATTACGTAGGTATATTTATTATATATGTATTATGTTTCATAAATACATGTATATTATGTTTATACTATATTATGTATTATAATTATATGTTATACATATACATTATTATATAGTATTTATGTTATATTATACATATATGTTACGTATATATATACAAATAGTATTATGTTATATTATGTACATATGTTTATTATATACTTTTTTGTATATATGAATTATATTATTTTTTTCTTATGTTTCACATTTCTATTTTTTATGTTTTGTACATATTCTAATATATCAATTGCTAATGCGGTGGTCCATTTTTTGAGGATAAACTTGGGTACCAGTCTTAGAAGTAGGTGGTAGTTTTCGTTTATTCTCCGAACACTGGAGCTTTTAAAATAAACCCGCATATATAATCGGTTTTTAATTTAGATAGCACTTAAACTCACAAATTTTGATATTAATAAAAATGCTAATTGACTTTGTACCAATTTTTGGGCGTATCGGGGGTGCTAACCCTTCCCCGTACGTAATCGATCTGAACTCAAACTTTTTGAATCTCTGGTTATTTTATGGTGTCCGACCTACCAAAGTGGCCGGTGGCGACTCTATTTTTTAAAATTTCCATTTTTTCCAATGTCCAAAATCTATTTTTTTTATTTTACCCCATTTTGTCAAATTTCCCCATTTCCCAACACATATAAATATATAAATGTGAATATTGTAATATTTTAAATTTTTTGGGTGATCTAAAAACCCTGATGACACCTACTTCCCTGTTTCGATCCCGAATCATCATGCACTGAAGGTCCTACTGATGGCTCAAAAATCTTGGAGTATTGCTAATTGCCCAAATTACCACGCACTAAGGGTCTTACTGATGTCTAGACAATACTAATTTCCCCAAATCACCAAGCATTCGAGGTCTTACTGATGGTCTGAAGGTCTTAATACCATGCACTGAAGGTCTTACTGGTTGCCTGAAGCTTGAAGTTGTTATTCTCATTAAGAAATTCTTCAATCTTCTTGGAGTCTGAAGGTGTTCTTCTCATTTGAAATTCTCCATTCTCCGAGGTCTGAACATGTTCTTCTCATTTGAAATTCTTCATTCCTCAATTGAAATTGTTGAAGGTTGAAGCTGTTATTCTCATTTGAAATTCTTTAATCTTCTGCCAAAGTTTGGAGTCTGAAGCTATTCTTCTCATTTGAAATTCTTTATTCTCTAAGGTCTGAAGTTGTTCTTCTCATTATGAAATTCTTTATTCCTCAATTGAAATCTTTAATGATTTTTCTAAAAATAGACAAAATATATTAATGATGTGGGTTAGCATGCCCCTAACTTAAGGATATCTAACTACTTATGATGCATGAATGATGCAAATTAAAGACCACTTGGGGTGAGCTCATCTTCGAGGAAGCTCAAGGTTTCTTGTATTAAATCTCTTTCTGCTGCTGATATAACCCATCTTAAATTTGGGTTCAAATCTTCATAATCTTTGCATCTCTTTTTCTCCAAAGCTTTTTCAAGTTCCCACTTTGGATTGCTCTTCTTATCTTGCTCAACTTAATGTCGTGAGTTATGGTTCTGAAATGTCTCTACCACTAAATGGATTGGCCATCTTATTTCCCTCAACAAAATTTGCCCCAAAATTTTGTTGTTCACCTTTGTTCTCTTTTAACTAATTTTCAACTTGCTCAATGGTAAAAAAATTTAGGCTCTGTACCATCTTTGGTCCATACTGATTTGGACTCCTATGTACAAATAATCTTATCACGTGGACAATGACGTCCAACTAATTCTCGCCCCCGAATCCATGATACAAAGTTTTGCCCTTTTTTCAACTCTTAGGGCGAAGAAATTCTTTAAACTCACTTTAATGCAAGAACTATGGAGATGAGTTTAAAAATCTTATTTTAATGCAAAAATATCATGTAAAGTCAGCCCTATTTTCAAAATTTAGGGAAAAATACTCTTAGTTCATTTCAATTCAAAAACTTATGAAGATGAGCTGGAGAAAATAATCAAATTTGAAAAAAAAAGAACTGCAACACCACAAAATGGGCTTAGTCGGAATTTAATTCTGGCAACCAGAAATTCTGCATCGGAAAGTCAAATTATAGTGTTGACCTTTGACCAAGTGGTCAATTATTGGTTTATTGAACCTTATTTAAGTGTGAATATTGTTTAAGGATCCCATTGTAAACTTTAAAATTTGTTTTAGTGACCAAATTGAGAAAAATAAAAGTTTGGGGGTAAAAGTATAAGAAGTAAAGAGTTGAGGGACTAACCTTGGGATTAGCCCCTCCTCAAGCCTCATCACCACACATGTGGGTTGCTTGAGTTAGCTTCCTTAAATTGAAGGAAAGCTTTGTAATTGGGATCAGAAAGAAAAGGAAATAATGATAGAACTTACCCGGTAGATTTCACAAGCAAGCATCACCTTCATCTTCTCCCTTTAGCTTTAAACAAGCAAGCACCTCAATTGGAGGATAACATAAGCTTTGATTTCCTCAAGTTTCTTAATTCTAGATTATAGATATTGATCAGGTAAGCTATAATTCTTTATTGGCCTAGTGATTCCATGATCAAATCCATGTTTAATTCCATATTCAAGAATCAAGGAACCTTAGAAATTCTCTAGGGATATCATAGCTTATTCGTTATTGCTTTTCATAATTAATAAGTGCTATAAATCTATTAACGATATTGAAATCCTTGTAATTCCTATCTCCTTGTAGCTCAAGAGAACCAAGGTGAAGAATCGCCAAATCTTTCAAATTCCACCAAGCTAAAGAATAAAGGAATTGTCATCCGGGAGCCCTAAAAGTCTTAGGAGTATCGGTGAGTGTAGTCAGAGTCTTGGGATTGGCTAGGTGTCTTTCCCGATTTCAGTGATATTGTTTATTTCATTTCTATCCATGAATTCAAGGTATGGTTACATTGAAACCTCATAGGAGGTACTATTGGTAAGCTTAGGCAAGCTTATTGCATTGATATAAGGATTATTGAACCATTATATTACTATTGATATCATCGAAACATTGGAAAAATGGCCATATTGATCATTTTATATTGTTATTGCTATATCGTTATTGTCATTGCTACCTTTATCGCTATTGTTATGGTTATTAGCCTAAGTATTTAACCCTTGGATACGAATAGATATGGGATACAATTTAGCATGCCATAGAATTCATGAGCTCACTGGCACGGAGTGGACTACGGTCCTTGAGCTAAGGCTCTATTTGGAGATGTTGGCGGGATGTGATGATATTGGTCTTAATGGCAATGTTGGAGGATATTGACCATTTATTGTTGGCGATGTTGGTTGGGAATTTGCGTATCCACATTTACATGTCGATCTAAGGAATTAAGATATGGAAACTATTGTTAAAATTTGATTTGAGATGCATTTACATTGATATACATGTTATTGATACTATTGGCATTCATGTTATTGTTGTTGACTACCTCACTAGGCAATATAAGCCTAATGCATCTCATTTCCATGCATTTCAGGTTAAAAGGTGTGTCGGATCAAGGATCGGAGCTAGGTGAGTTTTGAAGCAAGCCACACAAGTTATATGTAATGTAAACTTAGCCTTTGAACTCCTAGTATGGTGGCATAAGGTCTAAACATGTTAGTTAGTCCCATTTTGTATGTATAAATGGCTCACTATGTTGAAAGGACTAAAATATGAAATATGGCTTATTAGTGTTTTGGTAAAAGTGGTAAAATGGCCTAAAATGCTGTAACAAGAGAAAACATAGTAAATGGATTCGAATTGACATAAAATTTGGTGTGCATATAGATTTGATGTTTATAAACTTGCCTGTAAATTTTGGTAACATTTGGACAAGGTTAAGGTCCTTAATTCGATTAAAAACCAAATAAAATTTGTCATTACAAGCCTTGTCGTACCGATACGGGTGATGGCGTATTGATACGGCCTTGCATCTTTGGTCAATGTAACGTTGGGGTATCGATACGCTTTTAGGCGTATCAGTACGGAGCTTAGCCTCTGGAAACTCTTTCGTAATTGGGTATCGATATGCACCTAGGCGTATCGGTACGAGTCTTAGCCGTTGGAAAAATATTGTAGTATCGTATCGACACCGTATCGATCCTAAAAGTTAACCTTTTGAGCATTGACTATGCGTACCGATACCCAATATTAGTACATGCTTAACAAAGTAATTGTTTTAACGGTCATGGTAGGTGTACTGATACTGTTTAAAGCGTATCGGTACGACCAGTTGACTCTAGGAGCTGAGTTCAATTAGACCAGTATCGTGTACCGATACAGATATACCATACCGGTATGACCTCTATTATTGTAACTGATTTATTAACCATGGCATAGGCATACCGATACAACCTTTTCGAGTATCGGTACCGAGACAGGTAAGTTGGTTAAAAGATGACTATAAAGGATTTTAGAATTTTGCAAAATGGTCACTAAATTTTATAGGGCTTAATTGAAGGTGTAATTGAACTCTTATTGTTCTAAAAATTTCTACGCAAGATATTCATGCATTGAATTTCACGTTGGTAACCCTAATTATGGATAAGTCCCTATAATTTTCTAAAATTACAATTTAATCTTTAAATTTGCATAAGTCACCAAATGGTCCCAAATTATAAATTGGGTAAACTTTATTGACTAGAAATGTTTATTGTATTGCATTATAAATTATTGATACATGATAGCTTGCATAAGTTATCGTAATCATCGACCCGTTTATCATATTGATCACCGATAATGCCTTCTTACCTAGATTCCTATCGGACCGAGAAGGGGTGTTATAAAAACCTTTAAAAATGAGATCAAAATTAGACATCCAAATATTAAGTGCAAGAGCGCTTTTGTTTGAAATTGACAAAGATCAACCTAAGTGAAGCATATATTTAAAGGACCGCGGGGGTTGTGGTGATATGTGTACATGTGAAGCCCTTTCTGGGCTATTAGGCTTCTAAGAGGAAAATTTCCCATACCTAATTTCTATCCTATTTAAGTGGCTCTCTTTACCTCACTAACTCACCATGCCCCATCCTTCACTCAATTAGGTGTCGATCAAGCACTCGAAGTTTGACGTTCCCTGAAGAAAGGTTAACACTTATAGGCGAGATGTAATCTGAAGACAATCTTATCCAACTCAGATATCTATGTATGATCAGAATGGTCTTTGTAGGCTTGTAATGTAGGCTATGGCTGACGGTTATGAAACAAAGGATATATAGGCCCAAATAAGTGTTTAAGGGTGATGAAATCAAAGATCATTTCTTCCTGTAAAATATCTTCTTTGTACTTGTTGACTGTGATGTTCTTTAATGGAAAACTTCTTTTATTTATTTCTTGGATCACTCTAGACTGCCCATTTCTGGGTTTTCACCCTAGAGTTTATCTCATTCTTTGTAGCTTTAGAATGTGTAGCTTTGGACCGATTTGCGTCTTGGTTTGACATTGGCGTTCATTTCAAAGGTGATCAATCCACCAAAGTTCGTATAAATTTCTGATTAAAACCTTATACCATATTGCTTGATTTGGGTATACTCACATAGAGCAATATATTCATTGGATTGCTCTAGACTTCCCATTTCTGGGTTTTCACCCTAGAGTTCACATCCTCTTCTCGTGTAGCTTGCATCTTGAATGAATGTTGATGCACTTTTTATTCAAATGTGATCAAATCTTCAAGGCTCTTGTTATCATTTATTGCACTTTATGACTTGGTATTTTCAATCTTCACTGTCTCAAGCTTCTTGTTGGCAAACTTTCAATTTAGTTTAGCTAGTCCTTTTGAGTAAAAATTTCTCTTACCGGCTTATTCTGATGTTTCTCTTGGTCTTCGTGTCCAGTACATTGATTCTCATCTCTTGATCTTATTCATGAAGCACTATCTTTTTAATATGGTCAAAAATGGGCGACTTTAGTTTACGAACAAAATCCTCGTCCTCTTTGCCCCCAGTGTGAGGGTGATCCTTGGTTTGGGTTCCAACGAAAAGAAACCATTAGGCTCAATGGGGGATAACAAACAAATATTTTTTATTTGTCAATGGAAGTGAAGGAATGCCACTTGTCATCCCATACATTGATATTAAAATAGTCCTCAGGGGATAGAAGTTTAGGGTCAACACTCGATTCAAGGATCTTAAACAACAAATGTCTAAGAGGGGAATTCACTCAATGGGATCTTCCCATTACCTGAACACTCGTTTTGTTCTTTTTGTCTGCCCAAATAGAACAAAAGATATTCACACTTGCAGTATTCTCGCAACATTCACTTTTCTTTAGACATAAGCTGCTCGAATTGATTGTTGGACTTGAACCAAAGTTACTCTTACAATTAATATTTGGGTTTCTAAAAAAATTATGTACTATGTATGGGAAACAAAAAATCATCCCAAAATAATGAATGTTTAAAGAATCAAAGAATGTAAATTAACTATCTAAAGCCACAAAAAAATGCACAAAATAATCATCATTTCATTGTCTTGAGTAAACATTACATATGCTTTTACAAAATATTTTCATTTCTTTGAGCCAAAAGTGTGGGAATTGATTCCCAAGTTTTTTCATATGATACACAAAAAGTAAAGGATATCAACTAAAAGAAATAGAAAATGATGAACAATAATATGGAGTTTTGGTGCACCACAAAATCCTACCAACTGGTTCTAATTTTCCTTTCTACCAACTTCTTCAGCCCTTCAATCCTCCTTTGAAAAACTCAATCTCCTTATTATCCATCATTTTCTGGATTAACTATCTAAATTTCGTGCAGAGCTGTATCGTGTGTCCTCCGTTTTGATGATATTCACAAAATTCCTTTCCAACCTTATTGCCAGTCTTCTCATTTCGTGCGATCAGCCCAGCTCCCTGTAGTTGTTTGTACACCCAGTTCAAAGGGGACTTGAGTTTATCCACCTTTTCCATCGTCCTCTTATGGCATTCTAGTTCAATGATATTGACTCCTCGCTTACCATGACTAGCAAAAGGGTTATCTTCTACTTTTAGAGATTCAAATTTCAGCACTCCTTTATTGATTAAGTTTTGGACCACCATTTTAAATGCCTTGCAATTATTGATGTAGTGTCCAATGATTCCTGCATGGTACTCGCACTGTCTATTGGGGTCATACCACGGAGGGTACGGGGGTTGCATTAGAGTAAGATGATAAAGGTGGACCAGGTCAGCCTCAACAAGCTTGGGGTACAATTCACCATAAGTTAATGGTATATGAGTAAAGCTCTCCTATTTCTTTCCTTTGGTATCTCTTCTGTTGGATCCTTGTGGACTTGTTACTATCGGATTTGGTGTGATCATAACATTGCTAGGACTGTAGGTACTCACATTGCTTACTTCATTGTCTTTTCTTTTCTGAAACTTCTGCGAGCTTTCACCAGTTTCGAGCTTGCCACTTCTGAATGCAACCTTGATTGATTCTACCGTATTTACAAACTCGGCAAAACTTAGAGATACGTTGCTGATCATTTTCTCATATAATGGTCTTTGACATGCTGGTATTGTTCGCTGAAAATCTTAGCCAAATCCTTCCATGATTTTATGTTGGCTCGACTGAGCTGTGAGTACCATCGGGCAGGTGCTCCAGTCAGACTATCTGGAAGCAATAAACTAGTAGGTTTTCATCCTTAAGTGTGCCGACATCTTACGGTAGTACATGGTCAAATGGGGTGAAGGGCAAGTGGTCCCTACATATTTTTCAAAGTCAGACACTTTGAATTTATGCAGGATAACCAGATCAGTTACCAAGCTCAAATCCATGGCGTCAACCCCGTAATTGTTGGTTTCCTGAAGCATTCTAACTTTTTCTTCCATTTGTAGGCGTTGCTCCTCAAAATTTTTCTCGAACTCCACCCTTAATCTTGTCTCTATTTTATTGGTCAGATTTAAATCTAGAACTTCAACATCAGCCTTGTTTTCAAAACTAGGTGCTATATTAACCAGATTATTAACGGATGCCCCAGCTATTTGGGCATTATTTAAAACTAACCCTTCTGGTGGAGCCTTGGTATGAGACGAGATCCCACCTAAGTGTTCCACATTATTATTGTCATCTGTAGCTGGGGTCTTTCTAGTCTCACTCATCTCCAATAGTGCGATAATGTAGGTTATAATCTCATCCCGAGATCACTCAATTCTTTGCTCAATATACCCAAGTGATCCTCAATATCCTTTTGTGACTTCTCAGCACTAGCTAATCTATCCCCCATAGCTCTTGTTTGAGAACATGTGTTGTATGAGTGCGGAATGATTGCAGCTTAAACTTGCTCTGAAAATGAGGGTTTTCTATAATTAATTTGACTTTTTTTATTATTGAATGCAATCTATAATATGGACAAGATAAATAAAGAATTAAAAGTAATTAGCAAATGAATCTGCAATGTAATGAATTCAAATGAGGTGTTGATTCTCAAATAGTCCATAGATAAACTTTCGTTTAACAAAGAAGATGTCTGATTGCAAGAAGCTGAAAATGAATTACAGATAACGGTTGTCTTAACATCTCGACTTCGTGAAACAAGAATCGCATTCTATTTGACGTCGTCTCTAGTCTGTGTGGCGATCTCGTGATTTTCTTCTTCTACTAACTGAAAGGTCCATTGCAATGACATCTTTATACCTAGGAGCCTTTGAAAGGTTGCTAGTATGTGCAGGTAGAATGTAGATAAAAGTCTCTTCCTTGGTAGATCTGGGTGCAAATGAGCTGAATCTCGAATCGTGCGTCCAAGTTATGTCGCTCCTTTGCTCGATATGCATCCCATTTGTTGAACTTTCTCTTTTTTCTTCCTTGGTCTTTGTTCGATTCAACCCGATACTGTATCATTATAGCTCTTGATATCACATACTTCTCTCTTATTTTTGGCTGTCTTCTAAATTGGACTGTTCTCGAATAAAAATTTATGTATGATATGAAATACAAATTGGATGCAAAAAAGGAAGAAAAAAAAACAAAAACAAACAAGTTAGTATAGCAAAATAATGGAATTAACAAATTAAAATAAATTAAATACTCAACAATAAAATAAAACAATGAATATAGAATGAATAAAAAGTATGTACAACAAATAAAAGCAAACAAGACCTAAAAGGGTTAATTCTAAACAGGCAGCATAACGACATGGTTCTAACAGGTGGCCTCCTACGATCTACTACATGCGGTTAGGTTCTAAATCAAATGATACTCGAACTGTCTCTCGGACATCGATTCAAGGGAATACGACCGTTAAACCATACGGGGGTGAGGTTCCCACGAAATATCAAGACTGGATCCCAGAAGTGAATTACAACACTATACGGAGGTGAACACCCCACGAAGCGAAGTAATCACTCTTTAAAGGTTCTAAAACTATTGTATATGATGACAATTTATATCAAACATTACACAAAATTAAACAAGGTTTAGAAATTAAAAATTAAATTAAATTGAATTTAAATTTTCCTTAATAATTACGATGCGAACCCAACTAAGGCTTAACTCCATTTTTATTTTTAAAATAAAAAATTATCCCCAGTAGAGTCGCCATGTTGTAACGACTTTTTTAAAAAAAATCAAAATCGAAAGATGGTTTCCTGCTTTTTATAAAAGATTCAATTTAAAAAGGGGAATCTAACAAAAAAATCATTTTTGTGAAAATTAAGGAGTCGCCACCGATCATTTCAAAAAGGGGTAGATCGGACACCGAGAAAATCAAAAGTAGAGAAAAATTTGGGTCCGGGAGTTGGTTACATACGGAGAAGGGTTAGCACCCCCGCTACGCACAAAATTGGTACCTAAAGGTTCACATCGTATTTATTAAGGAAAATAAAAAAATTGAGTTAATTTAAATTTTAATTCCTAAATGCATGTATGCATGACAATTTAAAAATGCCTCGATTTAAGGTATCAAAAGAGATGACACTCAGAGACCCGGGATGACACTCTCACTTATAATACCGGAATGAAAACTAGTTTAAAAAACTAATGAGATAAAAATATGCAAAAACAGACAAATAAATATAAATACGATTAAATACATACATATAAACAAAACACGAATCAATAACAAGCTACACTAATACTGTACATATGTTAAAATATAAAACTAAGCACTACTACAGTTAATACCTATAAATATATAATATAGCCTATAAAATAACATAATACATATACTAATATATAAATAATATGTACACATGAATTATACAATATAAAATAACATAAAATAATATATACAAATGTAAAAGAAAAAAAGTAAAATATATAAAAACAAATAAATCGTAACCAAACTATACATATAATGATATGAAACTATAATATATGTAACAATATAAATATAAAAGCGTAATAACACTACAATATATATATATAACTTTGATACACAGGCCGTGTAAACTTTATTTTACACGTGTCTTTTAATTTTAGGGGTTAGGGTTTTAGTTTAGGGTTTAGTTTTTTAGGGTTAGGGTTAGAAATTTAGAATTTGGATTTTTATAGTGTAAATACACATACTTGTGTAAAATTAATTTTACACAGCCTGTGTATCAAAGTTTTACTCTATATATATATTAGGTAGACATATATCACGTTATAGACTAATATATAGAATATATATACTATACGGTGCAAATATATATATATATATATATATATATATATATATAAAACATTATGGAAATATATCTAATAAAAGAAAAAAAAAACAATAAATACATATAATAAAATATATAGAAAAAGTAAGAAGATGAAAACGATATATATATATATATGTATATATATACTTAAAATGTAGTATAAAAATATTTATAGAAATATATTTTGAAAGATAAAATAAATATATTAAATGAATAGATTGAAATGGTGAGTACAAGAATAATAGTAAAATTTATATACATGGTAATGTTAGATATAAAAATGCAAGCATACTATAAATATACCATAATAATAAATACTTACACATGCCCTACAAGATTAAATTTAATCAACTAATAAAGTAATTAATCAAAGACCAAATTAATTAAATACTAAAATTAAAGGAAATAAAAGGAAAGGGGACTAAAAAGGTAAATATCACCCCTGGTTTTCGGACCAAATTGAAGAAAAAAGGACGAAATTAAAAGTACTTTTAAAAATTATAAGGACTGCAGAAAGGATTATTAAAAGGTGGAGGTTCTTAATAAAGGTAATTTATTCATTTTAAAATGTTGGTATATAAACCAAAAATTAAAAACAATTCCCATTTGCTTTCAAAACTCAAAATGGCTCAAAATCTTCTCCACCATTTTTTTTCAATTGTTCATCTTGAGTTCTTCCAGAACTAAGGATTCGGCCATTCCCGCAGCAACGACCACCATGAGTCGTCATCGGCCGCCGTTCGTCAGCGCAGGCGACTTCAACACTCAAACCAAAAAACTTTGTTTCTCTTTTAAAACCCGAATTCGACCTTAGATTTTAGGGAAAACACACCCATTTGCCAAGATCTGAAAACAAGGAAGCGATAAACCTATTTTTTTTGTCAAAATCCCTTTGAAAAAAAACTCAAAATTTAAACCCTCGCTAGTAAAACGCAAAGAGGAGATGAAGAGATAACAAGTAGTGGTGTCGTTCATCGGCGGTACCAACCTCAACCACCATGCAAGGCGGCGGCGACCGAAAACCAAGGTAAGGTAAGAAACCTAAATCCCTTTCTTTTTTCTATTCGAAACAAAAACGGAAGAGAGTAAATACCTCTGATTTTTTTGCTTTTTTATTGATTGTTCATGTAAAAAAGTTCCTTTACAATGGATTTGTCCGGATTTTATATCTGATTACATGCATCAATAATAATGAAAAAAACTACTCCACTGTTGATGATATTTGAAATTGATGTGGTCTGAAATCCCCTTTTTTATATATTGTGGTCTTTTTCTTTGCAGGAGTGATTGAACGGAATCGGTAATGGCAGCATGATCATCGGCAGTCGCGCCACGTGGACAGGGAAGCCGAGAAGCCAGTCGCGTGGTCGCGTGATGGAGGTGAACGGTGGACAACACGCGCGAGTAAGGCTGCCAGACGATCTTCATTGGTTTCATCTGGGCCGTTGGATCAGATCTGATGCAACGACTCAGATCCTTAGAGGCTGTAAGATTAAAGAGGATATTAGATAGATATTAGATAGGGTTTTAGGGTTATTTAGGTTTTGGGCTGACTGGTCTGATTGTAAATATGGGTTATGTAATTAATATTGGACTATTATATTAGACTGATTTTTAATTTACATGGGCTATCATTATTTATTAAGATCTATTTTTTAATATTTAATAATAATATTAATAACAATATAAACTAATAAATAATAAAAATACTAATAATAATAACAATTTTTGAATATAAATAATAACAAAATCGGGAAAAAATTATAGATTACATCTTTATCAGAGTACCTGTTCTTTTGTTGGACTATGTATTCACATGCCCTTATTGTTTTGGGGTCTGTATCTATATCATTTTATTTACTCGCATTTTGAATCCTCCGAATTGGTCGGGCCGAGTGTAGGGTGTTAAAAAATTTGTACATGTACATTTCAAAAAGACCACAATCACCCCTATTAAAAATTTATCCATTTTATCCTTTGTTGTTGATGCGGAAATTGTAAAAAAAATTACTTTTTAAATTACAACAACCATCAAACGAGGGCATTAGTCGCTCATTGTTTTCTATATATAACCACTATAACAATATGCTTTTATTTGTTAGGGGTTTATTGACGGGATCAATACCTGATCTTCTAATTTGATTGCCATCGTTGCCGTCTCTGTACGTGACTTTAATTAATAGAAGAAATCCTGAAATCCCAGGTTAAAATATTTAAAAATATCATATTATGTAATTCTCTGCATTGTAGAAACTCGACCAAAAACAATCTGACCGGCTGAATCCCGGTTGATCTTCTACTGAAACCAGACCGAAAATTGTTATCACTAAGGTGCGGTTGGCCGGTTACGTTTCAGAAAGCATTACTATTATCTCATGAACAATGATTATAAATTGTTTATTCTTATGGCGTTTTATTAACTTTTTAAATTATAATTATAATTATTTTAAATGAATTTTAAATAATAAGAAGTCAGGATTTAAAAAATTATCAAATAAAAGTCAATAAGAGATGATTTTAATAGGATGGATAGAATATTATTTATGAATTCGGTTATATGTACATTATTAGTTCATAATATTGCACGCTACTTATTCTACTAATATTTTTTATTTTAATATTATAAAAATAATATATTTAACTTATTTATAATCATAATTTCAACATATATACTTACTTGTAGGGATAGGATCCGGTTATATAGTGTAAAAGTTTTTAAGTTTTACACGTTTGAGATATTTGGATGAGTGAAACGGATGACAGAGATTAATAGTAGAATGTGAAGATTATGGTAAGGAGTTAATCTCAGCAATCCATTTCCCCCATCCAACAATCCAAGAAACGTATAAAACTTAAAAACTTTTACACTGTGTAAGTGGTACTCAACCACGTGCATCTAGGTCGGCCACTGCTTGAGCCCAAACTACGTTGTATGTGCATCAACTTTTACTCTGCTCGTGTAGTCTCCTCAAAGTTCTTTCGATTTCTAGGTCGTATGGAGGAATAAGTTGTGTGTTGGACCGTCTGGTCATACAATGGAACGTTCCTGAGAAAGAAAAAATAAAAAGAAAAGAAAAGAAAGTCCTAAGCGCAATTACAACCTAATTATCAATTGCCAATACTCGGCAACAACGCCAAAAACTTGATGATGGTCGAATAGTGATGCACTTTAGAGCAAGTATACTCTTTGTATCAACTAACAGAGTGATAAGTAGAGTGTCGAACCCACGAGATTTGGATCAATAACTACGAAATTATCAAACTTAAGAATGTATTTGCAAGTATTGGTGGTATTGGTGGTTGTAGATTGAATTAAAACTAAAACAACTAAACTAAAGATAGCCATGATTAAGACAAAAAGCTGCAACAACTAACAGATAATTATGGAGGCCAAGATTATTGCTAAGAATATATGCTTGATTACCTATGACAATGCTTTAGTGACTGGCAATACATGTCTGCTAAACCATTAAATTCTTTATCTACTCTACATGATTTTCTAATGAACTTCTATCTCTCTCGTTGCCTAGAAGTTAATAATATTGTAGTTAAGGTGATACATGTCTGTGTTAACCCTAACAAATCTATTATTTGTTAAGAACTCCCTTTTAGTTATTGAAACCCTAAACTTATGTCTAAGCAAGATTAAGACTAAGTTATTAGCTTAGCCTCACTGTTCACATTTGCATAACCTAAATCTCTCGATATTAAGCCACATATCAATAGTTAAAAGGCCTTTCTCGATTTCTCTTACAATAACTATGCATGAAGAACGATGAACATAATAGATAAAGGGAAAAACAACTATAGCATTGAAATAAACTAATCAAGCATAAAATCCTAGGACGCAATAATCCCAACTAAAGTATTTAGCTCATGTTTGAGCTTAAAACATCCATAATTAAAAGTATAAAGTATGGCAGTTTATCAAGCAAGGAAAAGAAAAGAGTCGAGTGCCCTCGACAAAACTCCATCCGTGTCTTTCAATAGTGTTGTAGTTCTCCCTCTGCCAGCCTCTCTCGATGACGTTTATTGTGAGGAGATTTCTCTACCTTTCGCTTCGGTGGTTCTCCGCAAGATCTGGACTAGGACTATCTTCTGTAATCGTGCTCTCCTTGAAGTAGCGTCCAAGTCTCTCTTATATAAGTAGTGAAACTAGGGTTTTAGTACCCTAAAGTGTGCGCGACTTCATTCAAGAAAGCCTTTGATTTCCTGCTATATTTAATGTTGTGTATCTGGGAGAAAGTCCACGTGGGCAAAAGTAGATTTATCACCAACTCTTCATGCCTCGTCAGCTCTAGCCATGCGATCTACTCCAGTAATCCTCCAACATGCACCAACATCCTGCACATACACCACAAAGCAACATCTTTCCTGTGAAAAGCACCAATATATATAACATTTAAAACACAGGATGTGTAACTCCCTATCTATATGCAAATATGTATAATCTAACATATATACAAACTATATGAGCTTGAAAACATGCAAAAGACATGGAGATCAATTATGCACTCGTCAAATACCCTCAAACTTGAATTGTTGCTTGTCTTCAAGCGATGCAAGATGGAAGCGAAAAAATAAAAACAGTAAACAACCTTTATTTTGCTACATTGAGCATTAAGTTCATTCTCTTTGATTCATGCTTAGTCATCCAAAAATCGACCTGGAGTTTCCCTAAGGTTTCTTAAAATTTTAGAGTGCATGCAACATGTGTTTTTAAGGGCTACATCAGAAACAACATTAAGTTCAAAACCTAAAGCTCTTAACACATTGCAAAGCATCAACATAGATTCATCATAGGAAGACATGATCAACGCAACAACAGATTCATAATCAAAGAAATCATAGCAAAGGGAACCTATTAAACATATTAGGCTATTTACAATTCCTATTTTTTTTAAATTTTTAAGTTTTTGCATAATTTAACATAAAATATATATATAGGTACGTACTCCTCTAAACTTGAGAAGAGCATTATCCCAAAAATAGAAGGAAAATAAAAGAAAATCAAATTAAGGAAAAGCAAATATGCAAATGCAAAATATGAAAAACTAAAATAATTAAAATAATAGAAACAAAAATAAAAATCTATGGGTTACTAGGGTGGTGGTTCTCGGATGATGATGCCTTTGCCTTTGTCCTGGGCAAATGCTTGTTTCTTGGCAGGGCGGGAGGAGACGCCAACTTCTGTATATGGTTGCTGTCTTTGATGGATGATGGTGGAAGGTGCAGGTGCTGGTGGGTTCTTGATTTAAAGATTTTATCCCCTTCCATTGTAGCACTCTGGCCTCCTAGCAGAATGTCGTGATGAGACGAGAGAATATGAGTGCCCTAGTCTTTCGTTGGGAGGCATTTTTTTCCAAGATAGCCCCATAAATGTACTCATAAGGCGTAATTGATTGTTTCTGGAGGATTGAATGGAGGAGTAGCAATCGTCGGCGAGAGAATATTGTTAGATTCTTGGTGGGTAGTAGCCGTGTATTTATAAACCTCGCCCAAAACTTTAAGGTATGGAGGTGGTTTTGCCATCTTACTGCCCTAGCATTGGACATTGTTCTTTCCCAAGTAGTTTCTGCAAGATAACGGTCCCGTAGAATTTTAGTATCTGTTTCTTCGGTGGTGTTGGTGACAGACCTGGCGTGTAGCTCATCTTACAACTGCATATCATAATGGCAAATGATGAGTTTCAAGGTGAACTCCACCTTTATCCCTCTGGTATATACCCAGGCATCACTATGTTGGCCAAAATGAGTGTAAAACTCTTTGACACAATCAGCATTTATTGCCCCTGCTATTTGGACAAGATATTCCATCTGTATGACTGAATGATAGTTTGTTTCTCGCTGTTAAAGAGGACAGTGCATTGGTCAGAATGGGCCAACACTTCTTCCGGTAGTAAGCCTTGATTTTAAAAAGACTTGTATCAGCGTTTGAATGGTTCAAAATGGAAGCGGTGTTTGAGGGTGGTCGATAGTTCTTTAGAAGAGTTAAAGTCAAAATTTGAGAGAGATTTAGAAGATGACTATTGGAATGAATGAGATGAGGGAGGGCTGAGACTCTGTCTTTGTTGTGCCATTCTTGATAATTAGACGAAATTGTGAGGAATGTAGGGTAAGTTTAGAACAAGAGGTGAAAATGGTTGCTTTAGAAGATAATCGTCTTTTTTTAAGAGTGTAAGACTTGGGGGAGAAGGATATGGATGGTTATGGAAGCAAAGGGTCGGGAGAGTGATTGAGGAAAGTCAACATTAAATGCTGTTTGTTTTGATTTGTTGGAAAGTTAAAGTAGGTGGTGTGTGGATGAGGTTGCAACGTGTGGAGGAGTTATAGGTTATTGTGAGGGGTAAGGATGGTTTTTCGATAAACAAAACCTAAATCCAAGCCATTGTAACCAGTCAGCTTTGCCGTATCCTAGGAGAATGTTCAACCCTTTTTGTCTCTCCCTTGTAATAACTGCCAAAAACACACATGTTAAATAAAACCTAAATAATTAAAGAAATTGTAGAAAATAAATGCAGAGATTTAAATAGCATAAAAGTAAAGGATAGGACTGGATGTTCTAAACATACAATAATGTGACCGAAGTTTTGTCACGATACACTAGGGCTCATTTGTAAACCTTCTGGTGTTGACCGTTGACCTTGAAGATGGGGTCGTCTATGAGATCTTGTATGTACACAGCACCATGTGGATAAAACTTAACAATTTGGAATGGGCCAAACCAACGAGTCTTTAATTTGCCCGGGAAAAGATTTAAGCGAGAATTGTAGAGTATTATACTCTGGCCTTCAACAAATGTTTAAGGCAGTAGTTTAGAATCATGCCATCTTTTAGTCTTCTCTCTGTAAACCTTGGCTTTTTCATAGGCATTTAGACGATGCTCATCTAGCTCATTCATTTCTAACAGTCTTCTTTCCCTAGCCAGTTGATAGTCCATGTTGATCTTTTTGATGTCCCAAAAGGCTTTGTGTTCCAATTAAACTGGCAAGTATCAGGCTTTCCCATAGACAAAGCGGTAGGACGACATGCCCAACGGTGTTTTGAATGCAGTTTGATAGGCCTAAAGGGCTTCGTCTAGCTTTAGAGACCAATCTCGTCAATTAGGTTTAACTACCTTTTCAAGGATCTGTTTGATTTCTCGATTGGATACTTCATCTTGTTTATTGGTCTGTGGGTGATATGTTGTGGCTATCTTATGGTGGACTCTATAGCGACGCAGTGCGTTGGCAATCAACTTGTTGTCAAAGTGTTTGCCTTCATCGTTGATGATAGCTCGAGGGACTTCAAAGAGGGTGAAGATGTTCTTTTGTAAGAATCTCAAGATAGTTTTTGCATCATTCTTAGTTGTAGCGATTGCTTCCACCCATTTGGACACGTAGTCTACCATGAGCAAGATATATAATTATCGTTTTGAGGATGGGAAAGGCCTCATAAAGTCAATGCCCCAAACGTCGAAGAGTTTAACTTTCATGATGAATTACATGGGAAATTCATTGCGTTGAGATATGTTTCATGTCCTTTGACATCTGTCACACGCCTTGTAAAATGCATGGGCATCGCGGAAACAAGGTTGGCCAATAAAATCTAGATTGTAGGACCTTCATAACAGTCTTTTGGCCTCCAAAGTGTCCTCTACACGGTGTAGAGTGACAATTATTTAATGTCTTCTTGTTCTTCCTCAGGGACACATCTTTGGATCCTTTGGTCAGCACATTGCTTGAAGAGATAAGGCTTATCCCAGTAATAATAGCGTGCATCATGTCGAAATTTCTTCTTGCCCTGGCGTTAAGATCACAAGGGAAGATACCACTAACAAGAAAGTTAACAATGTCAACGTACCATGGTAAAGCTGTGGCCTTCAAAAGTTTTTCATCAGGGAATTATTCCACAATATCACATGCAATATTAGTATCACATGCATTTTCAAGTCTTGATAGATGGTATGCAACATGATTTTTAGTACCTTTTCTATCGACTACCTCAATAACAAATTACTGCAGTAGTAGTATCCATCTAATAAGTCTAGGTTTAACATCATTTTTAGTTCTAAGTATTTGATGATAGAATGATCGGTGTACACAATAACCTTAGTTCCTATTAGGTATGACCTAAATTTATCAAATGCAAATACCACAGCAAGCACTTGTTTTTCAGTGGTGGTGTAATTTACTTGAGCATCATTAAATGTATGACTAGCATAATATATAACATGAAAATCCTTATTTCGACGTTGACCAAGAACAATGTCGATGGCATAGTCACTAGCATCACACATTAATTCAAAAGGTCGTGACCAATCAGGGGGTACGCCAACTGGTGCTAAAATAAGCTCCTTTCTCAAAGTTTCAAATGTTGCACAGCAATGGTCATCAAACTCGAATGTTCTATTCTATTCTAACAACAAGCAAAGTGGCTTCGAGATTTTTGAGAAATCCTTGATGAATCTCTTGTAGAATCATGCATGGGCCAAGGAAACTACACATGGCTTTAACATTGGCTGGTTGTGGGAGCTTCTTTATAACTTCAATTTTTTCTTTGTCAACTTCAATGCCTTTATCCAAAATCTGATGACCTAGGAAGATACCCTTAGAGACCATAAAATGTCATTTTTCATAGTTAAGAACTAGATATGTTTCCTCACATTATTACAACATTTTTTCCAAGTTGCCCATGCAATGGTCGAATGAGTCTCCATAGACAGAGAAGTCATCCATGAAGATTTCTAGAAAATCATCCACCATGTTTGAGAAAATTGTCATCATGCATCGCTAGCAGGTTGTTGGTGCGTTGCAGAGACCAAAGGGCATCCTTCTAAAAGCATAAATGCCATATGGGCAAGTGAACGCTGTCTTCTCTTAATCCTCTGGTGCGATAGTAATCTGATTATATCCAGAGTAACCATCCAAGAAGCAATAGTAGGGTTTCTTGGCAAGCTTTTCAAGTATTTGATATATGAATAGCAACGGGAGGTGATCCTTCTTCGTGGCTTTGTTCAGCTTTTGATAATCAATACAAATCTGCCATCTAGTAACAGTTCTGGTGGGGAGGAGTTCAATGGCATTGTTCTTGATTATAGTCATTCATCATTTCTTAGGCACACACTGGACATGACTCACCCGTGAGCTATCAGAGATAGGATAGATAATTCCAGCGTTGAGCCACTTGATGATTTCTTTCATAACTATAGTTTTCATGATGGGGTTGTATAACACCCATAAATTATGTTTGATTTATGGAAGCAAAATAAAAAATAGAGAATACTATTCGGGAGCCTCAAACCCGTGACCTTGGGGATTGTAACCCCTTGCTTTGACCAACTGAGCTAAGGTAGCTCTTGTTGCTAAGTTTCCTTGTATTTATTTTAATCTATGCCTATCTGTGTGGGTCAAAATTAATTAAAACTGATCCAGCTACCCCCTCCCCCATTATTTTGTCTGTTCTATTTTTGAGTGAACCCAGAAGGTTCTAAACTTTCCCCACTCGTTTGGTAACCTAATCTGCACCACTGCTCAGAGGTGACCATCACTGTCGACAGCAACGAGAGCACCGTTGTACCCTGACCCTGGCTCTATCCTTCATTCGCGGCAAGACACCGCCATTTGTCGTGGAGAGCAAGTAAAGGTTCGATGAACCTAGGTCAAACTTTCCCCTTTGTTTTCTTCAATTTTGACCATCTTTCTTGTCCTTTCGTCATGCCGTCATTGTCATCAGCTTCTCGAGGTCGGGCTGAGCAAAACCCATATGATAATTTGTTCGTCTGACTATGATCGAGGCTTCCTCGGCATTCGACTGAATTGGTAAGTTTAGGTAAGTTTTGATTTATTTTCGGGTTGATTCTAGGTTGTTGTTGGTTGTGGTTTGAGGATTTATAAAAGATTTGGGGAAAATGGTATTTTTATCATTTTTCGCCCATTCTCGGCTGCACGTGGGCCTCACGTGCCATCCAGGGCAATTTTCGGCCGCCCTGGATGGTAACCCTTAAATCGACCAGTCTGAACCGGTCCTGTAAAACCTGAACCATCCCGCTGAGTTAGTCTAGTGAGTCAACTCGCCTGAGTTAGCCGATGACTCAACCCGACTTGAGTTGACCTAATTCGATCTGACCCGACATGAGTTGATCCGACTCGAATCGGACCTGACCGTTTAACCTGACCCGTTGACTAAGTCAACTCATCTAAGTCAACTCGTCTAAGTCAACCCGTTTGAGTTAACCCGTCCAAGTCAACTTAGTTGACTCTAACCATTGACTTTGACCATTGAATCTGACTGTTGACTTGACCGTTGACTTTGACTAATGTCCTACTGACTTCAGCGTTAACTTTGACCAAAAAGTCAAATTTTCCAAAAAACCCTATTTTATATTTTTCGACGTCCTCTCTCCATTTTTGAAGTCAGTTTTGCAAAATTCTAACCCGAAAGCCTCTGAATTTCAACTTTGAACTAGAGCGTGCACATGTATTAATTATTGAATTTAAAAGCAATAAAATCAGGTTAAGGACTAATTATGGAATATGTTTATTTGAAGGTATCTGCAGTCCATCGTAATTGAGATTCGAAGAGACATCGAGTTCGAAAGTGATCGAAGAGAACTCTAAGGGTCGACCGTTGTAACATAGAGTCGAGGTAATACATTTCTACCTCCTGCAAGCTTTATGTAATATTTTGGCATCTTGGTTAGCAGATAAAACTATGAATGCATGTACCGGTTAACCTACTCAAGACAAATTGTCTTCGAAACAAAGGAATGGTAAACCAGTTAAGACCTGAAATACTCGAATAAGAGTTTGGAGATCTAGAAAGAGATTTGGATCCGGTAAGCAACTAATAAGACGGTTGGCCTTTAACCTGGATTATGTGTAATGGAAAAGCTAATTTCTGAATACCAAGATTAATTTAATGGCAAAAATACCCTTGAATAAAAATGATAAAAATACCCAAAGAAACATAAAAGACTTAGAACTTATTTTTTTGACTTAATAATACAACTGATTTATCTGAAACTCCCGGCCTCTCTGGAAATTTTCTAGTTTCAAACATCTGGGAACATAAAGAATGTAGACTCTCCTAAACCATGAATAAGACTCTGAAGATATTCACCATAAGTTATGTATTTATCTGAAATAATTGATGTAACAGAAAAGACTAAATTCTATTGAATAACTGTAAGGGTTGTATGGACTGGAATATCCTCGAGCACCAGATTACTAAATTAATTGAAATGACAAATATACCCTCAAATTTTGAAATAATCAAATTGTTTAGAAGGAAAAAAGGACCCGAATGAATAAAATGACTTTAAGCAATTAATCGAATGAAAATTCCTCTTGACTTAAGATTAGTGAAAGCTCTGAAAACCTAGAGCTTATATACAGTTCAGATGATTGTATCACCCCTGTGAACTCAAAGCCGAACTTATGTATATCAGTCATTTGTGATACTGTTACAATAATGGAAGAATACTACATAAGTACTTGTTAAACTAATCTAGGCTCGTCTAATGATAAATTGGGGGCGGTGATCGGTCCAGCTATACAATGTAGTAAATACTAAGTTGGTAAGTAAGACAGTGATGAGACACGTTGGGTTAAATGGACTTGAAAGCTAGGCAAGCCGTAAGCAAATCTTCATTATTTAAATCACCAATCTTCCTTTATCGGGTTAAATTACCGAATGGACCTCGAAGGATAATAATGACCTAAATGCCCCTTTAAACTAATTGTTCAGAACCCTCTTAATATATCCAAAATTTTGAATGATCCCAATGAATCAAGCTCTTAAATACCTTAATGGCATCACTATTCATCGAACTCCAATTGCAAAGAATCTCTTTGGAAATAGTTCAAGATACATAAAATTCAGTGTACCTCTTCTATAATTATCCCGTACCTAAGTAATAAATTGAATCATTTAGTGTGTTCCTTGTGTGTTACATGACTGTTATGCATATTGTTTTACATGTTTTATTAAACTGATCATGTGCACATGACTGGAATATTTGATTTCGCATAATCATAACATGTTTATGAAATTAAGCATGATTATACTATATGGCTGATATATCCCCTAGTACTTGATATGATAAGCATGCTCTATGGTTACTGTTTATCTATATACGAATATGGTTATTAAATACTACACATTGTAAGACTTCTTGGACTGATTCACTGGGGTACTTGGGTTATAATATGAAGTCTATGAAGGTTTAGCCCTGATCTGGATGGCAATTTTTCCCGTATAAGGTTTATATGCTTCAGCTAGGGTAATTTCACCCGTATTCGGTTCTTACGCTTCGGCTAGGGTAATTAAGACCAGACCTAAGGTGTTCCCTTAGGATGATACCCACACCCAATGGGCTCGGGTTAATACATGTATATGATGCAGTTCTAGGGAATTGTATTATGATGTTTGTTTGGAGGGTAGATATGTTTACTATATTGTAAGTAATATTTTCGCACTTTTGGAACACACTAAACTCTATGGTTTAACTTAATCCATCACTCATTTGATTCTTCAGTGTATATACTTCTCGCTTGATACTCGGTGATCGAATATAGAACAACTCTATTACCTTCAGATATAATGCTTTACAGAATTGTCGAATTATAATTGGAGTTTGTTGTTGCCAAAAACACCATGACAACTTTATGCTTTGCCATATACCTACGTGTTCCTTTAGCATCTCTTGGTAGTTCTGTACTACTGGGCTTTTCCAAGATCATGTTATTTTTACCATTGCAGGTTAAAAGATCGAACATGTTGTAGTTAACGACATCAGTTATTAGAGTTCTTTCAGAGTTGCTTGCAGAGTACGGTACCTGTGTAATTAGGGGCATGTATGTCGCATCTTATTTTATATTTGAGTCTAAAACTTGTTCTTGTGTAACACCCCGGTTTTGGTTCTAGTTGTTTTGGGGTTCGTTTTAAGGGTCCGGTGGATCGACATTAGGGATTCGAGTTAGTTTCGGGACTAAATATGAGTAAATATTTTTGAATGGGGTGAAAATATAGAAAAATGTGCTAAAATCATTATTTAATATATTAATGATTGTGGTGAAATCAATTTTGTAAAATGAGTTTTAGAAATCGGACATTTTGGACCAGTGACCAAAATGTAAACTTTGAAAATTATTTTGTAAAGAGTCAAAACTTTGAATATTTAAGGAGATAATTGCCCAAAAGTCTAATCTCAGACTTTATAGCTTAATAGGCTATTTTAAAAGTCTTTTGGAAAATATAAATAGGTTGGGGAGAATTAATTTTATAAGTAAATCTTTAAAACAAAAATCACGTAACTAACTTTCTCTTAAAATCTTTTCTCTCAAAATCTCTCCAGCCAAACACCATTCTCTTCTTCTAAGTCTCAAGGTAAAATCATGTTTTCTTTAATCCTTTGATTTCAAATGATTTCTTGTTGATTGTTTATCAAAACCTTATTGATTTAACTTTGTTTTCTCATGTAAATCATCCAATTAAGGGAGAAAGCATCCATTAGAGGTAAGGTTCGTTCTACTCCTCTAATGAAAGGTTCTTTACTAAAATTCTCAAGTTATGATTCTTTACAATTGTTTTCTATTGTGTTTTGATAGTTTAATTAAGGAAAATTGGTTTAATTGTGTTGTGATTGAGGAAAATTGTTATATTTTCGAATTGGATCTGTTTTGCCGGGTTCTTGATCAGATTAGATCATGATTTTTGTGTTTAATAATGTTGTAGGCTTGGTTTTATCAATATAATCCCGAAACTAGTTGAATCCCTAATGTTAAAGGTTGTTAGTTGAGGGTTTTTGTGATGTTAATGGATTTTAATCATTGCTGGAAGTAAAATGATGTTAAAGAAGGGTTTTTATATGTTAATTGATGAGGTTTGATGTATTGAATCGTTGTCTTGTGCCTGGGTTAAGGTTGGAAGGCGTTTGTGGTTGATTTCGATAAGTTTTAGATGGTTTTTGAGTGGGAAACTTGTGAGTTACGGGTAATTTCTTTGAGGCAGGGGTTTGGATGCATTTTGATTCATGTTTCCTATGGTTTTGTGTGGCCAAAATAGGGGATAATCAAGGCAAAGTAGCTTGAGGTGGATTATTGCTTGTCGGGAGCTCAATTTGCATTGGCGAGCAAGGCAAGGTGTAATCGGAGTGGAAACTGGTTTTAAATGCCTCTAAAGGGTTTGCAAATGATGTCGAGAGTTTAAGTTAAGCTTGAAACACTTACCTAAGCTCGAAAATAAGTTTCCCTCTTTTACTCTTTAATATCGGTTTGGATTTGAGCATGTGTAATTCATGTTTTAGTTTTAAACATGGTTTGATTTACTTACTATAAATGCATAGTTTTGAATACATATGCAATGGTTTTAAAGTATATGAAATTCTAGTGAGCATTGGTTTTCATTCCGGTCGGGAATGTGGTATTGCTTTGGCAATGTGGCTTGCATATGTGGTGTTTTTGTATAATGCATTGTAAAACAATGAGTAAATGGTTTTGTAAATGATATATTGGCTATATGACATGATGAGAAAACATTCGAATATAGTTGGCATGCCATAGGATAAAGTGCACTATAATATATAAACAAAAATCGATCGTGGCCATGGGTCCTTGAGGTATGGTGGTTTAACTAGGCCACTCGGACTATTGGGACATCTCTTGGGGTATGTGGTTTAACTAGGCAGCCCAGGATGATGGTGATCTTGCAGTTTAAGTAGGCAAGGTCGGTAAAGCCCGCGGTTTAACTAGGCGAGGCTGTCAAATCTTGCGATTTAACTAGGCAAGGTTTGGGATATCATGCGGTTTAACTAGGCATGGTATGAGAGATCCGTGTATTTGATATGTAAGGTTAACGGTCAGTTAACCAATGGCTAGCGGTCGGCTAATCAAGGATAGTGGTCGACTATCCGGGGTCACTATAAATGCCACTATATGAAAGTTCATGTGTTGAAACTATTTTATAATGTTTTGGGATTTAAGTATGGTAATATGATTTAATGCTTTGGGATTTAAGCATGGTAATATGATTTAATGCTTTGGGATTTAAGCATGGTATTATGATTTAATGCTTTGGGATTTAAGCATGTGATCTGTAAATGTTTTTGCATAAGGTTGATATGCATGTTTTGGTTTGGAATCATTGAAAATGCTTTGGTCGTAAGCATGGTTTGAAAACAAGAGTTTAGTTTTCAAAGGAATTTAAATGCATCATTGTTTTATGAGCATTCTCACTAAGAATATGTGCTTACGCTCTCTTTTTCCTAATGATGCAGAGCATTAAAGTTGGGGAAGCAAAGGCAAGGTTTAAAGTGATCCAAGAACATAGACTACTTTAGAGTATGAACTCGGTTTAAGTTTTCGGTTAATAAGGCAATGTGTTCGCCATGTTTTTGGGATTTGTAATTATGTTTTCCCTGGTTTTTTGAGCATGTTTAATGCTTTGTTTTAGGAGTTGGATTGATGTTGATAAGTATGTCGTGAATCCTTGCTTATGGTTGATGCTAGGTGGTTGCTTAGGTATGCATCTTGATAGCTTTGATTGAATGCCATGTCTTAATGTCTCTAGCATGTTGATTTTGATGTTATAGATATGTGTGGAAGTGTCATATGATAGTAAATGTTCAATTGAGTGTTTTTGTATGTTTGGTAAAGTGGTTAGGGAGCATGCCTTTAGGTTGATCGTTTGGAAGCTTATGTTATGTTGTGGTTGCTAAATCTTTGTGCTAATGTTGGATTATGATGAGATGGTTGGTTGTATGCATGAACGTGAGTTGCTAGGATCTAAATACATCTAGATTCGATTGAAAAACTAGCTGAAAATTACATTTCAGGTCTAGGCGTATCGGAAATGCTTCCCCTCGTATCGGTACGGCTAGGCCATTTTAGGCTTAGCGTTTCGATATACGAGAGAGGTGTTTTGATACGGGTAAGCCCTTTTAGGCATAGTGTTTTGATATGCGAGAAGGTGTTTCAATACGGGTACGAGCAATTTGGCTGAGCATTTTGATACGCGGGGCCGTATTGGTACGGTTTTGAGCTACTAGAATCTTAGTTTTGAAAATTGGCCAAGGCGTACCGAAACACCTATTCGCGTACCAATACAAGCTGCAGTTAAATCAGTTACTAGGATGTTTGATAGTTTCTAATTCTTTCATTTTGATCCCTGATTATTTGAATGCAATTGCGTGAGTTTGGATGGTCGGAGTGAGTCGAGATTTGACATGCAAGTTTTTAATTTGACTATTTGAGGATTGGTAACCCTAATTTTAGTTTTGGCCTATTAATTTACCAGTTTTATGTTTTAGTCGCTAGAATGTATCGTATGCAATTGGTTGCCTTTTCGTGGTCTGTTTTCTTTGTAAATTCATCCGCTGCAAAGCATGATCACTTAGGGTTAATGCACATCTAGACAAGATAAAAGGAAAAAAGGATTGGTTTTCGTAATTTTTCTTTGATTTGCTTCGGTAAACCTAATATAGCTCACTTAGTTCGGTCGGGCATCTAGGCTGGGTCGAGGGGTTACATTTGTTGGTATCAGAGACAGGTTACAAAAGGTTAGGATGTTTTTGTTTGTTTGAATGCTATTATTTGATATGCACAGTGATTGTGAATATGTACGATGATTGTTTTACATCATGTTGGGGTATGAATTGGGAACACATTGCCTATTATCGAGGTTTCAAAATGTTTTATAAGGTCGTCTTGGATACTTTGCCTAATGCTAGCCCAACTTTAATGTGTTTTGATGCTTTTGTTAGCATGGCTTGACGTGAGACTCGTTCGACGGCTGGTAATGTCGGATCTGGGCAGAGTAATGATGAGGAGGGGAATCCTCGTAATGTTTTACCTCTTTCTCCTCCGTTGGTTCCTCCTTTTGATGTTGGGGTAGGTGATGTACCTCAGGCTCCGCAAGGGCCAGTTTTTAAGGATTTGACTCCGTTAGTCCAAGCGATGATGGGAGCTTTCCAGGCAGCGATGGCTGGAGTGCAAGCATCGGCACCTACTGTGGTGGTTAATCAAGGTTTACCCTTGGAACATCTTCGTAGTTTAGGAGGCGAGGAATCCAGGGGTTTGAGCCCTGAAGCAGCCGAGGGATGGCTGGAAAAGGCAATCCGTATCTTTAATTGGATGGATTGCAATGATGTGTGCATGTTGGGTTACACTGTGTCCTTGTTGCAAGGTGATGCTTATCACCGGTGCATGACCACGATTGCGGGTATCCCAGAGGCGGATGTGAATTAAGAGTTCTTTAGGAGAGTTTTCAAGAGGAAGTATCTTGGTCCTCAGTATCTGGATGCGAGGAAGCGCGAGTTTATGTCGCTATTGCAGGGTGGCATGTTAGTTACCAAGCATGAGGTGCAATTAGTTCACTTGAGAGTCCTTTCTTAATGCTCTAGCATGGTTAACGCTAGTTGGGTTTTAGACCGTTGGCCGATATGGCTATTTTTGGAAGCGTTGAATGTGCTAATGACATTCGAGATGATGTCGTATTGGGTATACTCTAAATACCTAGTTTTGGGTACTATGGTACTGAGAAAGAGTTCTGATCAATAGTTGAGGGTTGCTAGGGTGTTTTCGATATGTTGGAGGGAATATTGGTACCGGGAATATTATAAGTAAGTGAGGATATTGAACATGCACAGTGCAAAAATACTTATATGTATATATTTAAATATGTCAGTACATGCATACATCTTTGGGCATGACATTAGAGGTTATGCATTCATACGCATAGACATCTAGGATGATATATAAGGAAACATACATACATATGTCCACACTTACGGATAATTTCTCGAAAGCCGACAAAGTGTTAGTAACTAGTTCATTTGGTGAGACGGTTACGACTAGAAGGTTGTTTAGGCGGTGTCCATTGGTAGAGCAAGGTCATGAGTTTGCCGCAGATTTGATGGAGTTGTCGTTCTATGGTTTTGATGGTGTTTTGCGTATAGATTGCTTGAGTAAGCACAAGGCGATTGTGGATTGTAAATCCAAAAGGAATTCTTTGAGGTTAGCCGATGATTACGAAGTTGTGGTGGTGGTGAGAATGTGAAATTCTTGTCCAATGTTGTTTCAGCTACTCAAGCGGAAAAGATGATGCAAGGAGGTTGTCAAGCTTATTTGGTTATCGTGATGAATTCGAAAGTTAAGGGTGTTCGAGTGCAGGATATTCAGACTGTCTGTGATTTTTTGAAAGTGTTTCCAGAAGAGTTACCGGGTTTACCACCGGATAGAGAGGTAGAATTCGGTATTGAAACGTATACGGGTATGGCTCCGGTGTCCATTGCTCCTTATTGGATGGCACCGAAGGAATTGAAAGAGTTGAAGACACAGCTTCAGGATTTGTTAGATCATGGGTTCATTCGATCGAGTGTTTTGCCTTGGGGTGCTCCGGTTCTTTTTGTGAAAAAGAAGGATGGTACTATACGTTTGTGCATTGATTACAGGTAGTTGAATAAGTTAACGGTGAAGAATAAGTATCCTTTATCGAGGATCGATGATTTGTTTGATCAGTTTTGCGGGGCAGCGGTGTTTTTCTAAGATTTTTTTAAGATCAGAATATAATCAGTTGAAGGTTAAGGATGTGGATGTACATAAGACTGCATTTCATACAATGTACGAGCATTATGAGTTCCTGGTGATGCCATTTGGTTTGATGAATGCCCCGGTTGCATTCATGGATATGATGAATAGGGTGTTCCATGAATATATTGATAAGTTCATGGTGGTGTTTATAGATGATTTTCTTGTGTACTCTCGTATCGAGGTAGAGCATGATCGACATTTGCGGATTGTATTGCAAGTTTTGAAGGATAATCAGTTGTATGCCAAATTGAGTAAGTGTGAGTTTTGGCCGAAGAAAGTGATGTTGCTTGGTCATGTGGTTTTCACGGAGGGTATTCGTGTTGATCCACAGAAAATCAAGGCTATTCTTAATTGGAAGCAAACTAAGTCTGTATCGGAGGTTCGTAGTTTCCTTGGCTGGTTATTATCGTCGCTTTGTAGATGGGTTTTCTAGTATTGCGGCACCGTTGACGAATTTGTTGCAAAAGAATGCTCCTTATGTTTGGACGGAGAAGCAACAACATAGTTTTGAGAAGTTGAAAGAAGTTTCGACACATGCTCTAGTGCTGATCTAGCCCGAGTCAGGGAAGGAATTTGTGGCTTATAGTGATGCATCTTACATTGGTTTGGGTCGTGTGCTAATGCAAGATGGTAAGGTTGTGGCCTATGCGTCAAGACAATTGAAAGTTCATGAGCGTAATTATCCAACTCATGATTTGGAGCTTGCGACTGTGGTGTTTGCCTTGAAGATTCGGAGGCACTATCTTTATGGAGAAAAGTGTGTTGTCTTTACGGATCACAAGAGTTTGAAATATTTGATGTCTCAAAAGGATCTGAATCTTAGGTAACGTAGATGGTTGGAGTTGCTTAAGTATTATGACTTGACAATAGAATATCATCCTAGAAAGGCTAATGTGGTTGCAGATGCGTTGAGTCGTAAGGTTGTGATTGAGCTCAGGGCGATGTTTGCAAGATTGAGTGTGACACAAGAAGGTGGTTTGTTGGTTGAGTTGCAAGTTAAACCGATGATGTCACAAATGATTAAAGCTAAGCAACCGTATGACGATTCTCTGGTTTCGCATGTTAAGGACATATCGGATGGTAATCTGATGGATTTTCATTTTGATGATGATAGGGTTTTGTGTTTCAAGGGTCGAATAGTGGTGCCAGATGATTTGAAGTTGAGGCATACTATTTTGACAAAGGCACATTTTAGTCCTTTTTCTATGCATCCCTATAGTACAAAATGTATCGTGGGTTGAAAGAAGTGTACTATTGGGTTGGTTTGAAGAAGGATGTGGCTGAATTTGTTTCTAAGTGCATGGTGTGTCAACGGGTTAAGGCTGAACATCAGTTTCTGTTTGAGTTGTTGCAACCATTGAGAATTCTGGAATGGAAATGGGAGAGGATCACAATGAATTTTGTGTCAGGGTTACCGTTGAAACCGGCTAAAAAGGCTTCCATTTGGGTGATTGTTGATCGGTTTACGAAGTGTGCACATTTTCTACCAGTGCATACGATGTATACTTTGGACAAGTTGGTGAACTTATATATTGCCGAGATTGTGCGTTTGCACGGGGTACCTAAGTCCATTGCTTTGGATAGGGATCTGAGGATTACAATGAGGTTTTGGGAATGTTTGCATCAGGCTTTGGGTACAAGGTTGAGTTTCAGCACTGCGTATCATCCTTAGTCGGATGGTCAGTCTGAGCATGATATCCAGGTTTTGGAGGATATGTTGAGGTGTTGCATCATAGAGTTCCAAGGAACATAGGAGAAACATTTACCTTTGGTTGACTTTGCGTATAACAATAGCTATCAAGCGAGTATACATATGAAACCATATGAGGCTTTATATGGCCGGAAGTGTCGTACGCCTTTGTGTTGGTCTGAGGTAGGGGAAAAGCATATTTCCTTACCGAATGTGTTGAAAGACACGGATGAGAAGGTAAAGCTTGTGTGTGATCGCTTGAAAGTAGCTGCGGACCGGTAGAAATCTTACTCGAATTTGAGGCGTAGGGAGATTGAATACACAGTGGGTGGTCGTGTGTTCTTAAAAGTGTCACCGTGGAAAAAGGTGATGCAGTTCGGACATAAGGTTAAGCTTAGTCCGAGGTTTATTGGACCATATGAGGTTGTGGAGCGTGATAGTCCTGTGGCTTATCGGTTGAGGTTGCCTCCCGAGCTAGAGAAAATACATGATGTGTTTCATGTATCTATGCTACGGAGGTATCGTCGGATCCCTCGCATGTTATGCTAGTGGAGCATATTAAGTTGAGGCCGAATTTATCCTTTGACGAGGAGCCGGTGAAAATCCTTGATTCCAGCAGCAAAGTTCTCCGTGGCAGGATGATTGAGCTTGTTAAGGTTTTGTGGCGACATTGTGGTGTCGAGGAAGCTACTTGGGAAAGCAAGGCGGACATGTTGGAGTAATTCCCGCATTTGTTTCCACCAGGTAAATTTCGAGGACGAAATTTCTTAAATGGGGGAGAGTTGTAATGCCCCACTTTTGGGTCTAGTTATTTTGGGGTTCGTTTTAAGGGTCCGGTGGATCGGTATTGGGGATTCAAGTCAGTTTCAGGATTAAATCGTAGTAAATATTTTTGAAGGGGATGAAAATATAAAAAATGTTCTAAAATCATTATTTAATATATTAATGATTGTGGTAAAATCAATTTTGTAAAATGAGTTTTGGAAATCAGACATTTTGGACAGTGACCAAAATGTAAACTTTGAAAACTGTTTTTGGTGACTGTATTGTAAAGAGTCAAAACTTTGAATCTTTAAGGAGCTAATTGCCTAAAAGTCTAATCTCATATTTTATCCCTTAATTGGCTATTTTAAAAGTGTTTTGGAAAATATAAATAGGTTGGGGAGAATTAACTTGATAGTTGAATCTTTAAAACAAAAATCACGTACCTACCTTTCTCTCAAAATCTCTCTAGCCAAACACCATTCTCTTCTTCTAAATCTCAAGGTAAAATCATGTTTTCTTTAATCCTTTGATTTCAAATGATTTCTTGTTGATTGTTTATCAAAACCTTACTGTTTTAACTTCGTTTTCTCATGTAAATCATCCAATTAAGGGAGAAAGCATCCATTAGAGGTAAGGTCCGTTCTTCTCCTCTAATAAAAGGTTGTTTACTGAAATTCCCAAGTTATTGATTCTTTACAATCGTTTTCTATTGTGTTTTGATAGTTTAATTAAGGAAAATTGGTTTAATTGTGTTATGATTGAGGAAAATTGTTATATTTTTGAATTGGGTATGTTTTGTCGGGTTCTTGATCAGATTAGATCATGATTTTAGTGTTTAATAATGCTAAGGCTTGGTTTTATCGATATAATCCCGAATCTAGTTGAATCCCTAATGTAAAAGGTTGTTAGTTGAGGGTGTTTGTTATGTTAATGGATTTTAATCATTGCTGGAAGTAAAAAGATGTTGAAGAAGGGTTTTTTATATGTTAATTAATGAGGTTTGATGTATTGAATCGTTGTCTTGTGCCTGGGTTAAGGTTGGAAGGCATTTGGGGTTGATTTTGATATGTCTCGGATGGTTTTTGAGTGGGCAACTTGTGAGTTGCGGGTAATTGCTTTGAGGAAGTGGTTTGGATGCATTTTGATGCATGTTTCCTTTCGTTTTGTGTGGCCAAAACTGGGGGTAATCAAGGCAAAGTAGGTTGAGGTGGATTGTTACTTGCCGGGAGCTTGATTTGTATTGGCGAGCAAGGTGAGGTGTAATCGGTGAGTGGAAAATGGTTTTAAATGCCTCTAAAGGGTTTGCAAATGATGTCGGGAGTTCAGGTTAAGCTTGAAACACTTACCTAAGCTCAGAAGTAAGTTTCCCTGTAATATCCCAATTTTTGCTTAGTGATTAAAATGTAATTTTTGAAAGTTTAAGGTTAAAGTGTAAACTTTGGGAAAGTTCATGGACCAAAGTGTAATTTTAAAAATTTATGTAATTTAACCCCGTAAATGAATAGTTCACCCCCAAGAGTGGTATTTCCGTGTTACCTGGATTTTTCGTACAAGGCTTATATTATTCGAATTTGGATCGAATAAAATTGTTAAGCATGCTCAGACCAGGGAAATATTAGGATGGGTGACCTCTGGGAAGGTCCCATAAAAGTGTTTATGATCGATATTTTGGACTCAGTAAGAGTAGAGAAATTCGTATGGATTATCGATAAAGGAATTCTAAGAGAAATTTTATTCTATGAAGATTTTCAATAATTATCGGAATAATAGTCTGAGTTAGGAAAATTCAGTCTAAGCCCTTGGAAAATGAAGTTTTTATGTGATAATAGAGTTTTTTTCCCGAATATGGAAATATAGAATTTTCGGAATAAATCCAATAGCTCGGAGAAGGTAAAATCGCAGTAGAAGTATTTTATGGATATCGGTATATCAGATCGAATTGAAATTTTAAAGAAAGTTCCAAAGATTATGGAAAATTCATAAAATATTATTTTATGAATATTTTATTAAAGTTGGAGGGATTCTAACTAGATTTAGTTAGAATATGATGGAGTGGTTATAAAGCTCAAAGAAAGAAAATTTAGAAATCGTATTGAATGAAATTCGAATAATTGGATCGAAGGCAGGTTAGAATGGAGCCAATTTGGTTCAATTTTTATGGAAAGGCAATTTTAAGTCATGTAAGTAAATAAAGTCTAGTTGGAGGGCAAATTGGTCATTTTCCATGGATAGCATTTTTAAAATATTCTGAAACTTTGAGGGCAATTTTGAAAGGTCAAATACACATGGATTTAATCATAGCCATTGATTTTTGATGAGATTGAATCTTGGCCATTAGATTAAAAGGGCAAATTAGTAAATTCACTAGTTAAATGAATTTAAAATTATTTAAACTTTACACATGGATTAAATAGAATAAAAGATGAATAAAAAATCATCTTCATCATCCAAGGGGCAGTTTGAAACAAGAAAGAAAGGGGGAGAAAGGAAAATTTTCAATTTTCAAGTGCAAAATTGAAGAATCAAGACAAGTGTCAAGCAAAATTAATTTAGGTAAATTGTTCTACACTTGATTCTCTTCATTTTGATAGTAATATTGCATGATAAAAGTTAATTTTAGTTCATGTTATTGATGAAGATGATTATGGAATTTGAAGTCTATGATGGAAATTAGAGTTGTATTTAGTAGAATTGATATTGTAAACATAGAATCGAGCTTGAATTTGGATTAATTCCATGTCCAAGGTTACAAACCCTAACCCTAAGAATTTGGGATTTTGGTTAGGGAGTTAAATTTAGGATGAAATTGAATAGATTATGATGTTGAGAGCTTGAATTTGATGTTAGATTAAATAATTTCCCCAATTGTAATTATAGGGACCATTTCGAAGAGATTGAGAAACGTTAGGGGAAGTTATTAGAAAATTTATTTTAGCATTGGAATAATTGAATTATGGTGAAAGTAGTTTGAATTGGTGATTAGGGACCAAAATGAAAATTTTGAAAAGTTAGAGGACTATTTTGGTATTTTAAAGAAATTAGGGACTAAATTGTCAAAAATTTATTTGATGTTGGAAATGGGTAGAAAATAATATTTTAAGCCTAAATTGAGAATTTAGGACCAAAATTGTACATTTGGAAAATTTTGGTGACCTATTCGACAACTTCAAAAAGTTAAAAGGGGGATTTTGAAAATATTAGATTAAGGAGGGATTAAAGAGTAATTATTGAAAATGTGATCAAATTGGCTTGAAATGATGAAAAAGGACCATTTTGGCAAGAAGGGGAAAATAGAGGAATTATTTTGGAAATTTATTGTTTTGATAGTGGCTTAGATGAAAATGAGCTAGAATTGAAGATTCAAGCATGTTATGAAAGTTGAAGGATTGAAATGACAAGAAAAGGAAAAATTTAAGGACCTTTTTGAAAATAAAGAATATAGTAGTGAAGGACCAAGTTGAATAAAGTTGAAAGTTGAAGGAAATTTTCAAGAATGTTAGAAAATAGATGAATGGTTTATTTGTACATGAATTTATGTACAAAAGTGAAGTAGTGACTAAAATGACACTTTTATAAAGTTTGAGGATAAAAAGGTAATAGTCCAAAATTAGTAAATGATTATGGAAATTGTTCAAATTAGGCTTGAACAATTGTTTAATATGTTCAAAATGGTCACTAAGGACCTAGGGACCAATTCGACAACTTTGAAGAATATTGGGGAAATTTTTAGAAAATTTTATATTCGAATAGTTATGTTTAAGAATCGAGTTAGCAATGTTAGATTTAAGTTTAACGCAAGAGAAATGATGAAAATGTTCGATTGGTCTTATACAGTTTTAAAAGAGATCTAAGGAGAACCAGTGATAAAAAGAAAGATAAGAACCTCGAGTAAGCTTAGTGAGGCATACTATTACATGGCCCAGGTGAGTGGATTTCTAAATGTTTGCATTTCATTGAAAATGGAATTGCATTTCTCTATAATACATGATATGATACATTGCTCGACATGGCAAGCTTGAAGGAATACCAGGTACGAATTATTGTGTGCATAAATGATGATGCATTATGCATACATGAAATATGGATAATGACAAGATTAAAATGAAACAAGATACACCCTGGGGTGCAAATGGCACTAGCGAGGTGTTTTAATATAAGGACCAAAGAGCGTCCTCCCGAGTACGTACTCTACATGGCACTACGATGCAGATAGGCTACGGGGTTTCCATGGGCCTCTAGCCAAACACGATGATAATAATAACAAGATGATTACATGGTAGACCATGAGCATGCAAATGACTGCATGACAATACATGATTCACATGACAGAAATGATACATGATACATAGATGTTACATGATTACATGATACATGAAAAAGATGTTACATGATACATGATAAAGAAGTTATATATTACATGACCGTAGAAGTACATGACATACGAGATAGAAATGTTATTGATATATGATAGAGATGTTACATGATAAATCATAGAAATATTACATGCTATATGATAGAATACATGTTATGCAAATGATGGCTTAATGAAGTATGACCATGATAAAGTACACGATATGTAAATGATTACATGTTGAAAGCATGTCCATGATAGAGAATATATTATGCAATAATAACATGATTTATATAATAGTTATGATACATGACATATGTACATTATGATATACTTATCATGTTATAGAGAAAACGAAATGCACTTTTATATATGCCATACTATATTACATTATTTCATGTTCCTGAAATAAATAAGTTTAACTGCCTCACTAAGTTTGTACTTAGCGTGAGTCTTATGTCATACATAGGTTCTCCGGAAATGCCTAGCAAAGAGGAGCTGAACGTTTGGAAAAATCAAGTTACTATATTAAGTCATAGTAAGCACATCCTTATCGTAAATTGATATCTAGTGGGCATGTAAATATTTTATAGTTAAACTGTTTTAAAGTATACATTTACTAGTTAAAGATATGCTTTTGTGATGAATAAGTTTAGAAATATAGTTTGTTAATAGTAGTAATAAATTTTGGTACAACTAAACATAGTTTAACCCTAATCGTGTAGAAGTTTTAAAATCAAGAAAGGGTCTAGGCAAGACACATAGTTTTCACCCTGAGTTATATTTTTATTTCAATAACTCAATTATAAGTTTTGTAAACCAATTCAGGGTTAAAACTAGCTGCATCTAGACGACATAGTTTTTAATTTAAAACCAAGGAAGGGTTAAACTAAAAGCTGAATTTTGGTAAAAAAAATTTACAAGTCAAGATCTTTTCCAACAATTTTGTAACATCTTTAATGTATATTCGCCTCTCACAGTATACAAGGGTGTTGCATTTATTGGTATCGAGAGATACATGTTTAGCTGATTCTGTGGCTAAATCGATTTTAATGTGATTTAATGTTAAGTACATGCCCTTAGGATGTCATGTTACTGATGTACTACTTTGTGTAACTTGATTATGCTCCTCAATAACATGAATAAGTTTTAGTAGAAATAGATGATGTTAAGTATGTTTAAAGTCAAGTATGTTGGCAACTAGTTAAAAGAGAAATGCAAAGATCTTAAGTTTGAATAAGGTACTGTCTCTGTTTATGAGTACGAGCTGGATTTTAATAGATTAAGTCAATATACAGCTGATTTGATACTGACTAAGAAGTCCTCATGAGAATGATTTATCAAGAGGTTTCAATCGGGGCTTAAAGAATTGTTTTTAATTATGAATTTACGGTTTACTAGAATGTTGTTAATAAAGCGAAAGCTATGGAGAGAACCTATACTTACTTTAATTGATTCGGGTGGTACTAAGATAGTATCCCAAAGAAAGATTTCTATGGAAAATAAATCTAATAATGTAATTGTCAATAATTCTCCTTGGATATAGTGCACAAGTAACTAGAATATGCAAGAAATGATTATTAGAAATTCAAGGAATTAAGTTCCCGACAGATTTAATGGAACTTCCATTCCATGAGTTTGAAGTCATTCTTGGAATGGATTGGTTATTTTCATATGATACAGATATGAAGTGTAAAAAGAAAAGGTTGGTACTTCAAGGACCTCATGGTTTTGAAGTAATCCTTGTAGGGAAAAGAACTAACTGTATAGAGTTAGTAATCTCTGCAATGACAGCTCAAAGGCTGTTATACAATGGATGTGAAGCATGTTTAATTTATGTGGTGGATACTCAAAGGTCACCTAAAAAGGAATTTCCTGATATAATTCCGGATGAGTTACCATGGTTACCTCCGAATAGGGAAATACAGTTTGAGATTGATGTCTATCCGGGAACGAAACTGGTATCAATGATACTATATAGAATGACATCAACTGAGGTAAAGAAACTAAAATCTCAATTACAAGAATTGCTAGACCGGGGTTACATTTGACCAAGTGAATTACCATGGAATGCTCCGATATTAATTGTAAAGAAGAAAGATGGTTCTCTATGATCATGTATAGATTATTGATAATGGAATAAAGTAACCATTAATAATAAGTATCCCCTACCAAGGATTGAGGATTTATTTGATTAGTTTAAAGATGCAGTAGTATTTTTAAAGATAGATCTTCGATTAGGATTATTATCAGCCCAAGGTCAAGGAAGAAAATGTATCAGAGACAGGATTCAGAACTCGTTATGGATATTACGAGTTTCTGGTAATGTTGTTTGGGCTTACAAATGCCTCTATTGTATTCTTTGATTTGATGAATAGGGTATCTCAACCCTATCTAGATTGTTGAGGTCTACATAGATGATATTTTGGTTTGTTCGAAGACCGAAGCTGAGCAAGATTACCATCTTCGTGTGATACTGTAAACTTTAAGAGATTAATAGCTTTATGCTAAGTTTTCTAAATGTAAGTTCTAGTGCCAGGAAAAGAAAATATTTTGAATAATGATGTATTTCATTGAGGTTTGGGTTGCGTGCTAATGCAAGAAGGTCGAGTAGTAGCCTATGCATCAAGGCAGTTCAAAAACTCATTAAAAGAACTATCCATCACATGATTTGGAAATGGCAGCTATGATTTTTGCTTTGAAAATCTAGCGACATTATTTGTATGGTGAAAAGTGTCACATTTACACGGATCATAAGAATTTAAAGTATCTGATGACGCAAAAGGATCTGAATCTGCGACAACGAAGGTGGGTTGAATTTTTAAAGGATTATGATATGGTTATTGATTACCATCCTGGAAAGGCTAATGTAATCGCAGGTGCTCTTAGTCAGGAGACATTTTCTGCTTTGCGTATGATGAATGCACAGTTGTCATTGGAACGAGATGGTTCCTTGACACCAGAATTTCAGATAAAGCCAACTTTATTGGATTAATTCAAAGATTTGTAATCAATGGATGAAAGATGTTTTGAAAAGAGGAGACAAGTTGAAACTAGGAAAGTATATGACTACGAAATTAAGCCAAATGGTTGTTTATATTACCGAGGTAAAGTATATAATCCTGATAATGATAACCTGAAGAAAGAGATATTATCAGAGACCCATTATAGTCCATTGACTATGCACCCAAGGAGTATTAAGATGTATCAAGATTTGAAAACTTGAAATTGTGATCAGGAATGAAAAGAACAATCACAGAATTTGTGGTAAAGTGTTTAATATGTCAACAAGTAAAAGCTGAACACCTGGTACCTTCTGGATAACTTCAGCCTATCTCTATTCCCCAATGGAAGTAGGAACGAGTAACTATGGATTTTATAACGTGATTGTCAGCTACATCAAGTAAAAAGAATTCAATATGAGTCATTATGGATTGTTTGACAAGTTTGATCACTTTATTCCAGTTTGAATAGATTATTCACTAGATAAATATGCATAACTCTATGTTCGAAAAATAGTAAGACTACATGGTGTCTCAGCAACGATAGTGTCAGACAGAGATTCAAGGTTTACTTCAAGGTATTGAGGTACGTTATTTGAAGCTTTAGATACTAAACTAAATCTTAGTACAGCTTTTCATCCGTAAACATATGGGCATTCTGAAAGGATTATACGGATTCTATAGGACATGCTAAGAACTTGTATAATTGTGTTTACAAAATCATGAGAAAAGTACTTGCCCTTAACCAAATTTGCTTATAACAATAGTTATGAAGAAAATATTAAGATGGCATAGGGAAGAAAGTGCTAAACTCCTCTTAATTTGGTTTGAGTTACAAGATCGAAATGTGTAGAATAACTCAAACGTTGGAAGAGTTGATTTAACACAAGACATGAAGAATAAAGTAAAGATTATTCGATAAAATCTCAAGGCTATCATGGATCGACAAAAAAAAATCTATGTAGATAAGAAGAGAAAAGGATATTGAATAAGGAGTTAGAGAAAAAAATTGTTTTTTTTTAGTTTCACCTTGGAAGATGGTGATTACGTTTTAGTTAAAAAGGAAAACTTAGTCCCAGATTTATTGGGCTACATTAAATTCTAAAAAGAGTGGGATTAATGGATTACCAATTGATTTTACCTCTAGATATGAGTAAGATTCATGATATGTTTCACGTATTCATGCTTCGGAGGTATCAGCCGGATCCTTCACATGTATTTACTTCTGAAGAAATTGAATGGCGACCAGATTTGATGTATGAAGAAGAAGCAATGAAAATCTTAGCATACGGAGTCAAAGAATTAAAGAACAAGAAAATTTCAATGGTTAAGATCCTCCGGAGAAATCATAAAGTAGAGAAAAACATTTGGGAAACTGAAGAGAGAATGAATAAGCAATATACGAAGTTATTTGAAACGGGTAAACATTAAAAATTTGAGGACGAATTTTCTTAAAGGGGAAGAATTGTAATATCCAAATTTTTGCTTAGTGATTAAAATGTAATTTTTTGAAAGTTTAAGGGTTAAAGTGTAAACTTTGGAAAAGTTTAGGGACCAAAGTGTAATTTTAAAAAGTTATGTAATTTAACCCCGTAAATGAATAGTTCACCCCAAGAGTGGTATTTTCGTGTTACCCGGATTTTTCATACAAGGTTATATTATTCGAATTTGGATCGAATAAAATTGTTAAGTGTGCCAGGCTAGAGAAATATTAGGATGGGTGACCTCCGGGAAGGTCCCATAAAAGTGTTACTGATCGATATTTTGGACTCAGTAAGAGTAGAGAAAATTTGTATGGATTATCGATAAAGGAATTCTAAGAGAAATTTTATTCTATGAAGATTTTCAATAATTATCGGATAATAGACTAAGTTAGGAAAATTTAGTCTAAGCCCTTGGAAAATGAAGTTTTTATGGGATAATAGAGTTTTTTTCCCGAATATGGAAATATAGAATTTTCGAATAAATCCAATAGCTAGGAGAATGTAAAATCACAGTAGAAGTATTTTATGGATATCGATATATCGGATCGAATTGAAATTTTAAAGAAAGTTCCAAAGATTATGGAAAATTCATAAAATATTATTTTATGAATATTTTATTAAAGTTGGAGGGATTCTAACTAGATTTAGTTAGAATATGATGGAGTGGTTATAAAGCTCAAAGAAAGAAAATTTAGAAATCGTATTGAATGAAATTAGCATAATTGGATCGAATAAATATCATAAATTAAAATTTATGATATTTTGGGAAGGAGGCAGGTTAGAATGGAACCAATTTGGTTCAATTTTTATGGAATGGCAATTTTAAGTCATGTAAGTAAATAAAGTCTAGTTGAAGGGCAAATTGGTCATTTTCCATGGATAGCATTTTTAAAATATTTTGAAACTTTGAGGGCAATTTTGAAAGGTCAAATACACATGGATTTAATCATAGCCATTGATTTTTGATGAGATTGAATCTTGGCCATTGGATTAAAAGGGCAAATTAGTAAATTCACTAGTTAAATGAATTTAAAATTATTTAAACTTTACACATGGATTAAATAGAATAAAAGATGAATAAAAATCATCTTCATCATCCAAGGGCTGTTTGAAACAAGAAAGAAAAGGGGAGAAAAGGAAAATTTTCAATTTTCAAGTCCAAAATTGAAGAATCAAGACAAGTTTCAAGCAAAATTAATTTAGGTAAATTGTTCTACACTTGATTCTCTTCATTTTGATAGTAATATTGCATGATAAAAGTTAATTTTAGTTCATGTTATTGATGAAGATGATTATGGAATTTGAAGTCTATGATGGAAATTAGAGTTGTATTTAGTAGAATTGATATTGTAAACATAGAATCAAGCTTGAATTTGGATTAATTCCATGTCCAAGGTTACAAACCCTAACCCTAAGAATTTGGGATTTTGGTTAGGGAGTTAAATTTAGGATGAAATTGAATAGATTATGATGTTGAGAGCTTGAATTTGATGTTAGATTAAATAATTTCCCCAATTGTAATTATAGGGACCATTTCGAAGAGATTGAGAAAAGTTAGGGAAATTATTAGAAAATTTATTTTAGCATTGGAATAATTGAATTATGGTGAAAGTAGTTTGAATTGGTGATTAGGGACCAAAATGAAAATTTTGAAAAGTTAGAGGACTATTTTATCATTTTAAAGAAATTAGGGACTAAATTGTCAAAAATTTATTTGATGTTGGAAATGGGTAGAAAATAATATTTTAAGCCTAAATTGAGAATTTAGGACCAAAATTGTACATTTGGAAAATTTTGGTGACCTATTCGACAACTTCAAAAAGTTAAAAGGGGGATTTTGAAAATATTAGATTAAGGAGGGATTAAAGAGTAATTATTGAAAATGTGATCAAATTGGCTTGAAATGATGAAAAAGGACCATTTTGGCAAGAAGGGGAAAATAGAGGAATTATTTTGGAAATTTATTGTTTTGATAGTGGCTTAGATGAAAATGAGCTAGAATTGAAGATTCAAGCATGTTATGAAAGTTGAAGGATTGAAATGACAAGAAAAGGAAAAATTTAAGGACCTTTTTGAAAATAAAGAATATAGTAGTGAAGGACCAAGTTGAATAAAGTTGAAAGTTGAAGGAAATTTTCAAGAATGTTAGAAAATAGATGAATGGTTTATTTGTACATGAATTTATGTACAAAAGTGAAGTAGTGACTAAAATGACACTTTTATAAAGTTTGAGGATAAAAAGGTAATAGTCCAAAATTAGTAAATGATTATGGAAATTGTTCAAATTAGGCTTGAACAATTGTTTAATATGTTCAAAATGGTCACTAAGGACCTAGGGACCAATTCGACAACTTTGAAGAATATTGGGGAAATTTTTAGAAAATTTTATATTCGAATAGTTATGTTTAAGAATCGAGTTAGCAATGTTAGATTTAAGTTTAACGCAAGAGAAATGATGAAAATGTTCGATTGGTCTTATACAGTTTTAAAAGAGATCTAAGGAGAACCAGTGATAAAAAGAAAGATAAGAACCTCGAGTAAGCTTAGTGAGGCATACTATTACATGGCCTAGGTGAGTGGATTTCTAAATGTTTGCATTTCATTGAAAATGGAATTGCATTTCTCTATAATACATGATATGATACATTGCTCGACATGGCAAGCTTGAAGGAATACCAGGTACGAATTATTGTGTGCATAAATGATGATGCATTATGCATACATGAAATATGGATAATGACAAGATTAAAATGAAACAAGATACACCCTGGGGTGCAAATGGCACTAGCGAGGTGTTTTAATATAAGGACCAAAGAGCGTCCTCCCGAGTACGTACTCTACATGGCACTACGATGCAGATAGGCTACGGGGTTTCCATGGGCCTCTAGCCAAACACGATGATAATAATAACAAGATGATTACATGGTAGACCATGAGCATGCAAATGACTGCATGACAATACATGATTCACATGACAGAAATGATACATGATACATAGATGTTACATGATTACATGATACATGAAAAAGATGTTACATGATACATGATAAAGAAGTTATATATTACATGACTGAGAAGTACATGACATACGAGATAGAAATGTTATTGATATATGATAGAGATGTTACATGATAAATCATAGAAATATTACATGCTATATGATAGAATACATGTTATGCAAATGATGGCTTAATGAAGTATGACCATGATAAAGTACACGATATGTAAATGATTACATGTTGAAAGCATGTCCATGATAGAGAATATATTATGCAATAATAACATGATTTATATAATAGTTATGATACATGACATATGTACATTATGATATACTTATCATGTTATAGAGAAAACGAAATGCACTTTTATATATGCCATACTATATTACATTATTTCATGTTCCTGAAATAAATAAGTTTAACTGCCTCACTAAGTTTGTACTTAGCGTGAGTCTTATGTCATACATAGGTTCTCCTAAATGCCTAGCAAAGAGGAGCTGAACGTTTGGAAAAATCAAGTTACTATATTAAGTCATAGTAAGCACATCCTTATCGTAAATTGATATCTAGTGGGCATGTAAATATTTTATAGTTAAACTGTTTTTAAAGTATACATTTACTAGTTAAAGATATGCTTTTGTGATGAATAAGTTTAGAAATATAGTTTGTTAATAGTAGTAATAAATTTTGGTACAACTAAACATAGTTTAACCCTAATCGTGTAGAAGTTTTAAAATCAAGAAAGGGTCTAGGCAAGACACATAGTTTTCACCCTGAGTTATATTTTTATTTCAATAACTCAATTATAAGTTTTGTAAACCAATTCAGGGTTAAAACTAGCTGCATCTAGACGACATAGTTTTTAATTTAAAACCAAGGAAGGGTTAAACTAAAAGCTGAATTTTGGTAAAAAAAATTTACAAGTCAAGATCTTTTCCAACAATTTTGTAACATCTTTAATGTATATTCGGCCTACGAGTATACAAGGGTGTTGCATTTATTGGTATCAGAGATACATGTTTAGCTGATTCTGGTGGCTAAATCGATTTTAATGTGATTTAATGTTAAGTACATGCCCTTAGGATGTCATGTTACTGATGTACTACTGTGTAACTTGATTATGCTCCTCAATAACATGAATAAGTTTTAGTAGAAATAGATGATGTTAAGTATGTTTAAAGTCAAGTATGTTGGCAACTAGTTAAAAGAGAAATGCAGCAGTCTTAAGTTTGAATAAGGTACTCGTACTGTTTATGAGTACGAGCTGGATTTTAATAGATTAAGTCAATATACAGCTGATTTGATACTGACTAAGAAGTCCTCATGAGAATGATTTATCAAGAGGTTTCAATCGGGGCTTAAAGAATTGTTTTTAATTATGAATTTACCGGTTTACTAGAATGTTGTTAATAAAGCGAAAGCTATGGAGAGAACCTATACTTACTTTAATTGATTCGGGTGGTACTAAGATAGTATCCCAAAGAAAGATTTCTATGGAAAATAAATCTAATAATGTAATTGTCAATAATTCTCCTTGGATATAGTGCACAAGTAACTAGAATATGCAAGAAATGATTATTAGAAATTCAAGGAATTAAGTTCCCGACAGATTTAATGGAACTTCCATTCCATGAGTTTGAAGTCATTCTTGGAATGGATTGGTTATTTTCATATGATACAGATATGAAGTGTAAAAAGAAAAGGTTGGTACTTCAAGGACCTCATGGTTTTGAAGTAATCCTTGTAGGGAAAAGAACTAATCAGATAGAGTTAGTAATCTCTGCAATGACAGCTCAAAGGCTGTTATACAATGGATGTGAAGCATGTTTAATTTATGTGGTGGATACTCAAAGGTCACCTAAAAAGGAATTTCCTGATATAATTCCGGATGAGTTACCATGGTTACCTCCGAATAGGGAAATACAGTTTGAGATTGATGTCTATCCGGGAACGAAACTGGTATCAATGATACTATATAGAATGACATCAACGAGAGGTAAAGAAACTAAAATCTCAATTACAAGAATTGCTAGACCGGGTTACATTTGACCAAGTGAATTACCATGGAATGCTCCGATATTAATTGTAAAGAAGAAAGATGGTTCTCTATGATCATGTATAGATTATTGATAATGGAATAAAGTAACCATTAATAATAAGTATCCCCTACCAAGGATTGAGGATTTATTTGATTAGTTTAAAGATGCAGTAGTATTTTTAAAGATAGATCTTCGATTAGGATTATTATCAGCCCAAGGTCAAGGAAGAAAATGTATCGAGATGGATTCGAACTCGTTATGGATATTACGAGTTTCTGGTAATGTTGTTTGGGCTTACAAATGCCTCTATTGTATTCTTTGATTTGATGAATAGGGTATCTCAACCCTATCTAGATTGTTGAGGTCTACATAGATGATATTTTGGTTTGTTCGAAGACCGAAGCTGAGCAAGATTACCATCTTCGTGTGATACTGTAAACTTTAAGAGATTAATAGCTTTATGCTAAGTTTTCTAAATGTAAGTTCTAGTGCCAGGAAAAGAAAATATTTTGAATAATGATGTATTTCATTGAGGTTTGGGTTGCGTGCTAATGCAAGAAGGTCGAGTAGTAGCCTATGCATCAAGGCAGTTCAAAAACTCATTAAAAGAACTATCCATCACATGATTTGGAAATGGCAGCTATGATTTTTGCTTTGAAAATCTAGCGACATTATTTGTATGGTGAAAAGTGTCACATTTACACGGATCATAAGAATTTAAAGTATCTGATGACGCAAAAGGATCTGAATCTGCGACAACGAAGGTGGGTTGAATTTTTAAAGGATTATGATATGGTTATTGATTACCATCCTGGAAAGGCTAATGTAATCGCAGGTGCTCTTAGTCAGGAGACATTTTCTGCTTTGCGTATGATGAATGCACAGTTGTCATTGGAACGAGATGGTTCCTTGACACCAGAATTTCAGATAAAGCCAACTTTATTGGATTAATTCAAAGATTTGTAATCAATGGATGAAAGATGTTTTGAAAAGAGGAGACAAGTTGAAACTAGGAAAGTATATGACTACGAAATTAAGCCAAATGGTTGTTTATATTACCGAGGTAAAGTATATAATCCCGATAATGATAACTCAAGAAAGAGATATTATCGAGACCCATTATAGTCCATTGACTATGCACCCAAGGAGTATTAAGATGTATCAAGATTTGAAAACTTGAAATTGTGATCGGAATGAAAAGAACAATCACGAAATTTGTGGTAAAGTGTTTAATATGTCAACAAGTAAAAGCTGAACACCGTACCTTCGGATAACTTCAGCCTATCTCTATTCCCCAATGGAAGTAGGAACGAGTAACTATGGATTTTATAACGTGATTGTCAGCTACATCAAGTAAAAAGAATTCAATATGAGTCATTATGGATTGTTTGACAAGTTTGATCACTTTATTCCAGTTTGAATAGATTATTCACTAGATAAATATGCATAACTCTATGTTCGAAAAATAGTAAGACTACATGGTGTCTCAGCAACGATAGTGTCAGACAGAGATTCAAGGTTTACTTCAAGGTATTGAGGTACGTTATTTGAAGCTTTAGATACTAAACTAAATCTTAGTACAACTTTTCATCCGTAAACATATGGGCATTACAAAAAGGATTATACGGATTCTATAGGACATGCTAAGAACTTGTATAATTGTGTTTACAAAATCATGAGAAAAGTACTTGCCCTTAACCAAATTTGCTTATAACAATAGTTATGAAGAAAATATTAAGATGGCATAGGGAAGAAAGTGCTAAACTCCTCTTAATTTGGTTTGAGTTACAAGATCGAAATGTGTAGAATAACTCAAACGTTGGAAGAGTTGATTTAACACAAGACATGAAGAATAAAGTAAAGATTATTCGATAAAATCTCAAGGCTATCATGGATCGACAAAAAAAAATCTATGTAGATAAGAAGAGAAAAGGATATTGAATAAGGAGTTAGAGAAAAAAATTGTTTTTTTTTAGTTTCACCTTGGAAGATGGTGATTACGTTTTAGTTAAAAAGGAAAACTTAGTCCCAGATTTATTGGGCTACATTAAATTCTAAAAAGAGTGGGATTAATGGATTACCAATTGATTTTACCTCTAGATATGAGTAAGATTCATGATATGTTTCACGTATTCATGCTTCGGAGGTATCAGCCGGATCCTTCACATGTATTTACTTCTGAAGAAATTGAATGGCGACCAGATTTGATGTATGAAGAAGAAGCAATGAAAATCTTAGCATACGGAGTCAAAGAATTAAAGAACAAGAAAATTTCAATGGTTAAGATCCTCCGGAGAAATCATAAAGTAGAGAAAAACATTTGGGAAACTGAAGAGAGAATGAATAAGCAATATACGAAGTTATTTGAAACGGGTAAACATTAAAAATTTGAGGACGAATTTTCTTAAAGGGGAAGAATTGTAATATCCAAATTTTTGCTTAGTGATTAAAATGTAATTTTTTGAAAGTTTAAGGGTTAAAGTGTAAACTTTGGAAAAGTTTAGGGACCAAAGTGTAATTTTAAAAAGTTATGTAATTTAACCCCGTAAATGAATAGTTCACCCCAAGAGTGGTATTTTCGTGTTACCCGGATTTTTCATACAAGGTTATATTATTCGAATTTGGATCGAATAAAATTGTTAAGTGTGCCAGGCTAGAGAAATATTAGGATGGGTGACCTCCGGGAAGGTCCCATAAAAGTGTTACTGATCGATATTTTGGACTCAGTAAGAGTAGAGAAAATTTGTATGGATTATCGATAACGAAATTCTAAGAGAAATTTTATTCTATGAAGATTTTCAATAATTATCGGAATAATAGACTAAGTTAGGAAAATTTAGTCTAAGCCCTTAGAAAATGAAGTTTTTATGGGATAATAGAGTTTATTTCCCGAATATGGAAATATAGAATTTTCGGAATAAATCCAATAGCTAGGAGAATGTAAAATCGCAGTAGAAGTATTTTATGGGTATCGATATATCGGATCGAATTGAAATTTTAAAGGCAGTTCCAAAGATTATGGAAAATTCATAAAATATTATTTTATGAATATTTTATTAATGTTGGAGGGATTCTAACTAGATTTAGTTAGAATATGATGGAGTGGTTATAAAGCTTAAAGAAAGAAAATTTAGAAATCGCATTGAATGAAATTCGCATAATTGGATCGAATAAATATCATAAATTAAAATTTATGATATTTTGGGAAGGAGGCAGGTTAGAATGGAACCAATTTGGTTCAATTTTTATGGAATGGCAATTTTAAGTCATGTAAGTAAATAAAGTCTAGTTGAAGGGCAAATTGGTCATTTTTCATGGATAGCATTTTTAAAATATTTTGAAACTTTGAGGGCAATTTTGAAAGGTCAAATACACATGTATTTAATCATAGCCATTGATTTTTGATGAGATTGAATCTTGGCCATTGGATTAAAAGGGCAAATTAGTAAATTCACTAGTTAAATGAATTTAAAATTATTTAAACTTTACACATGGACTAAATAGAATAAAAGATGAATAAAAATCATCTTCATCAGCCAAGGGGCTGTTCGAAACAAGAAAGAAAAGGGGGAGAAAGGAAAATTTTCAATTTTCAAGTCCAAAATTGAAGAATCAAGACAAGTTTCAAGCAAAATTAATTTAGGTAAATTGTTCTACACTTGATTCTCTTCATTTTGATAGTAATATTGCATGATAAAAGTTAATTTTAGTTCATGTTATTGATGAAGATGATTATGGAATTTGAAGTATATGATGGAAATTAGAGTTGTAATTAGTAGAATTGATGTTGTAAACATAGAATCAAGCTTGAATTTGGATTAATTCCATGTCCAAGGTTATAAACCCTAACCCTAAGAATTGGGGATTTTGGTTAGGGAGTTAAATTGAGGATGAAATTGAATAGATTATGATGTTGAGAGCTTGAATTTGACGTTAGATTAAATAATTTCCCCAATTGAAATTATAGGGACCATTTCGAAGAGATTGAGAAAAGTTAGGGGAAATTATTAGAAAATTTATTTTAGCATTGGAATTATTGAATTATGGTGAAAGTAGTTTGAATTGGTGATTAGGGACCAAAATGAAAATTTTGAAAAGTTAGAGGACTATTTTATCATTTTGAAGAAATTAGGGACTAAATTGTCAAAAATTTATTTGATGTTGCAAATGGTTAGAAATAATATTTTAAGCCTATATTAACAATTTAGTACCAAATTATACATTTGGAAAATTTTGGTGACCTATTCGGCAACTTCAAAAAGTTAAAAGGAGGATTTTGAAAATATTAGATTAAGGAGGGATTAAAGAGTAATTATTGAAAATGTGATCAAATTGGCTTGAAACGATGAAAAAGGACCATTTTGGCAAGAAGGGGAAAATAGAGGAATTATTTTGGAAATTTATTGTTTTGATAGTGGCTTAGATGAAAATGAGCTAGAATCGAAGAGTCAAGCATGTTATGAATGTTGAAGGATTGAAATGACAAGAAAAGGAAAAATTAAGGACCTTTTTGAAAATAAAGTTACTATAGTAAGACACACTAAGTACATCATTATCGTAAATTGATATCTAGTGGGCATGTAAATATTTTATAGTTAAACTATTTTAAAGTATACATTTACTAGTTAAAGATATGCTTTTGTGATGAATAAGTTTAGAAATATAGTTTGTTAATAGTAGTAATAAATTTTGGTACAATTAAACATAGTTTAACCCTAATCGTGTAGAAGTTTTAAAATCAAGAAAGGGTCTAGGCAAAACACATAGTTTTCACCCTGAGTTATATTTTTATTTCAATAACTCAATTATAAGTTTTGTAAACCAATTCAGGGGTAAAACTAGCTGCATCTAGATGACATAGTTTTTAATTTAAAACCAAAGAAGGGTTAAACTAAAAGCTGAATTTTGGTAAAAAAAATTTACATGTCAAGATCTTTTCCAACAATTTTGTAACATCTTTAATGTATATTCAGCCTACGAGTATACAAGGGTGTTACATTCCCTCTTTTGCTCTTTAATATCGGTTCGAATATGAGCATGTGTAATTCATGTTTTAGTTTTAAACTTGGTTTGATTTACTTACTATAAATGCATGACTTTGAATACATATGCAATGGTTTTAAAGTATATAAAATGCTAGTGAGCATTGGTTTTTATTTTGGTCGAGAATGTGGTATTGCTTTGGCAATGTGGCTTGCATATGTGGTGTTTTTGTATAATGCATTATAAAACAGTGAGTAAATGGTTTTGTAAATGATACATTGGCTATGTGACATGTGTAGCGATGTCCCCTTTTTCTATCGCTAAAAAACGTGGCTTTTTCGAAGGTTTTGAAAGGGTGTTTGTGACTCTTTTGGATATAAAATATTTATTTCGTGGGGTTTTAAAATAAACCGTATTAAAAAATGGAGTCGCCATCAGCCACTTAGGTAGGCCGGACACCATAAAACCAGAGATTCAAAAAGACAGGGTTCGGGAGCCGGTTACGGATGGGGAAGGATTAGCACCCCCACACCGCCCAAAAATTGGTACTTTAATAATTACCGCTTTATTAATATTGGATTTTCCGGATTAGAGTGACGATTATTTTAAAATTCGGTCATAATTGCGAATATATTTTAAGGGTCCCGTTACCCGAGAATAAACGCCCAACCACTATCACTACGCTTGATACTGGCCCCGTTTACGCTCGGATAAAAGGACTCCGCATTAACAAGTTATATCTCGATATGCAATCTTAGTGGCAAAAACGTAAAACATGGCAAAATATTTAAATATAATAAATATTGACATACCAGAATACTAATTTAACATAAATGATATTTTAGACTAAAACATGTATATATACATATTATTCTAAATAATAGATAAAAACAACTATCATATGTCAAAATAACAAGGCAGGAATAAGTACATATAGACGAACAAATATTTCGAAAAGACATGCATACTGGTAATAAAACATATTTCAACATATACGGGTCCACATATCGTACAAAAAGGGTAAATACACTAACATGTAACCCTAAAAAAACAAGGAAACACACACATATAAAATACAAAATACGCCATGTACGAATCAACTAAAACATAACATGCTTGGTATGAATAACCGGATAAAAACGCATGACCATTATAATCTTAATACACATATATGTAAACATAAAATACGAGTCATATACGAGGGACATAAAATAAAAATAAAATAATAGAATACATCAACATATACGATTATAATACGAACATTAGTATTTACAAAGAATACAGGACTGAAATGAAAAAAACAAAAGTCAGTGGCAGAAATTAAAGAGCAATAATATGTAATTTAGGGACGAAATTGCGAAACAAACAAAACCTAAAAGGACCATAATTGTAATTAGACCAAGGGGCAGACCCAAAACGAAAAGTTCAAAAACGCGGGATGACTAAAGGCGTAATTTTACCATTTAAAATCTGATTCAGTGTAATTTAGGGACTAGATTGTAACCTTTTGAAATATCAGGGGGACTGGAATTGTGATTATACCATGCGGCAAGACAAAAATGAAAATATTGAAAACGCGGTGGGATTAAGTGTGTAATTTACCCATTTAGCAAAATAAAAACACCTATATAAACCCTCTTTTTAGGCCGAAACCAAATTTTTGGCCATTCGTTTCATTTCTTCAGTTTTCATATAGCCTAGGTTCATCTTTTTCTCTCGTTTGTTCTTATAATACCCAGAATCCGGCGGCCGGCGAGCCTCCAAAATATACTAAAACAACCCCCTTTTCGTCCTCAATACGAATCCTAGGTTGGATTCAGAGGATACACCTCTATTCGCCCTAGATCTAGGAAATACGAACCTCAAAAAATATTTTTTTTTAGACCAAAACACAACTACAAAGGGTCTTCTCCTCCCTTTAGTTCACCAGATCTGGCTTGTAGAAGCCGAAAGGCTTGTCACTGAGAAAGGGAAGACCCACAGACAACGCCGGTAAGACTACTTCCTTTTTTTTGTTTCTGTTTTTTGTTCTATTTTGTATATGCATGTAAAGAAAACAAGTAAGAAAAAGAGACAAAAAATTTACCACTGGATTGTCTTTTGATTATCTTGGATGCTTACAACTTTCAGATTTTTTTCTATTACAAGATCTCCGTTCTCTTTTTTTTTTTATCTCCCCTTCTTTTTTTTGTTACAAAAGCCCCGTTTCATATATATTATTCCTTGTTTGTTGCAAGTTGCATCTTCTTTTTCAGATCTGAACTGACACTTTTGCTTGTTGTCTTGGGCATATTCTGAACACGGGGACTGAATATCGGCACGGTGGCGGTATGGACACTCTCCGCCGGCGACGGACACGTTCTCGGCTGTTAGATCGGATCGATCTAACGGTCGAGATGGCTTGAAGAACGATCGGCTGGATGAAGCCTCGATTCGATGAGACGGCTTCGATTTCGCCACGTGGAGCTCCGCAGTCGAGGAGTCAGAACGCGTGGATCTTACGCGCGCGTGGGATGTTAAAGCGTCCGTGCGTGGACCACACGCGCGCGTGGCACTCGAACGGTCCATACGTGTGGAGCACGCGCTGGCGTATATTTTTGACTTCCATTGCATCGTGGCGTTGGATCAGATCTTGATCCAACGGTCCACAGTTACTTGCACATTGTAATTAGATAAGATTTAGACTTGGGCCAACCGGGCCTTGTAATTGGACTTGGACTTGGACTGTAAATTTATTTGGGTTTAATATATTTAATTTTTTTCATTTTGTCATTAAAACAAAGAATAGTATAATTATAACAAAGATACATATACATACGAAAATATATACTTATATTATACAATCATTAATTAATATAATATTCTAGTATACGTACGTATAATCATACATATAATTAACATAACATCTATATATTAATCAAATACGCTTATACTCTAGATACATACGCGACATACATACACCCCTAATACGTATACATAGCTTATACATGCACACATCACCTTATATTAGTAACATCCATATAATAAATATACATGCAATATTAATATATTTACAAGTGAAAATGAGTGATTACAGTTGCCCCTCTTTGCTTGTTCTCATGGAATGGGAAACAAAGCAAAGATTCATAAGCACTCATTTTTATCAGACTTCCCTGTTTGTAGCCTTGGAAAAACGAATTCTTTTGGACATCTCCGCTCTTCCTTGGTTGAATCTTCAGGCTCGTAAGTTCTTCCTATATAGAGCTTCGTCACCTTCCGATCTTGGAGCTACAGGCTCTTCCTATATAGAACCCTTCGCTCTGACATCCCGAATTATGAGTCCTTCCTTTCACTTTGAGACAAATAAAGCTTAGAGTCCTTCCTATATAGAACTCTTTGCTTTCAACGCTAGTTTCTCCTATATAAAACCTTTTGCGCCACTGATGGATTCTTCCGACTGGGAGTTCCTCCTATATAGAACTGCTAGTCTTCAAATCCTGGAGCCGTCAGTCCTTCCTATATAGAACTTTTGGCATCTGAAATCTCAGAGCTACAGGTTCTTCCTATATAGAACCTTTCACTCTAAGACAATGAAGCTCGGAGCCTTTCCTTTAAAAGACTCTTTGCTATCGACACAACAGGTTTCCTATATAACCCTGTGTCATAGGTGAATTTCTTTGACCGGGAGTTCTTCCTATATAGAACTGCGAGTCTTCACCTTGGAGCCGTCGGTCCTTCCTATATAGAACTTTTCAGCGTCTTGAAATCTTGGAGTTACAGATTCTTCCTATATAGAATCTTTCACTCTAAGACATTGAAGCTAGGAGCCCTTCCTATATAGAGCTCTTTGCTTTCGACACAGCAGGATTTCCTATATAATCTTGCGTGTCATGGGTGAATTCCTTCGACTGGGAGTCCTTCCTATATAGAACTGCTAGTCTTCACCCTGGAGCTGTCAGTCCTTCCTATATAGAACTTTCAGCTTCTGAAGCCTCGGAGCGGAGGATTCTTCCTATATAGAACCTCTCTCTGGAGCTTGAAAACATGTGCCTTTTGTATGTAAAAACATTGTCTTCTCATTTGGGATTCACACCGTGATGGCCCTCGATGTCTCTTTGGATCTGCAGATACATGTCTGGATGAAAACAAAATGCTACGACAAATGAATGAATTGACATGCTCCTAATCCTAGTGATGTCTGACTATTCATGATGCATGAGATTCAATATCTTGGTGGGCTTGTTTTGGTCCTTATTTGATCTTGACGTTCGCTTTCTCCTTTCTTACGGGCATCGATACCCCGCTTCACTGCCAAGTTCAACCATCTCGACCCTTCTCTCTCTTTTTTCAATTACAACTTGGAATTTTAAAGTGCCCTTTCGGGTTTTCACTTTAAAGAGTTTTTTTTAGGGGTGCCCTTCTGGTTTTCACCCAAGAGATCTCTTTTGTTATCTCGTGTGCCTTCCTTGAATATATAGGACATGTGCCATTGGTCATCCTACCTGGTTGTTTAAAGCTTCCCGCCTTCCCTATTGACAGCCATTAGGGAACTAGAGGACGGAGTTAACATCATTTTCTTTGATCACCTGCATTTTCAAGGTTAAATCATAGTAATGCTCCGAAATCTCTTGTTTCATTATAAGCCTATGTTATCTTATTTGACTGAAATTAATAAGAAGGTCAGGAATGGATGCTCAAAACACGGTTTTATTACGATTAAGGGTTTCGAGATATCTTAAAAAGAAAGGTATGACACACATGAGTTAAGTATGAAAATACAAGATCCCTCATTATCTTTGATATGAATGATACATGACCCTGTCAACCGGTGTAGAATTTTTTTTGCCTGAAGCCTTCTCTTCATAATGTTCATGAAGATACCCTTCTCTTCGGATATTCAACTTTTCAACTTACCCGAGCCGCCCTTTGCGGGTTTTCAACTCGAGTCCTTCCTTTGCTTCAAGATGCCCAGTTTCGGGTTTTCGTCCTGAGCTCTCCATTTTTTTTAGAGATAGTATTTCTTGACGGCATCAGAATTTACGGGATTTTTCAGCTCGTCCCCGTCCATTTCTGTTAGGATCAGGGCTCCTCCTGACAAGGCCTTTTTTACGACGTACGGTCGTTCCCAGTTGGGCATCCATTTTCCTCGAGAATCTTTCTGGATAGGGAGGATTCTCTTGAGTACCAGATCCCCTTCTTTGAATTCTCTTGGGCGCACCTTTTTGCTGTAAGCCTGCACCATCCGCTTTTGGTACATCTGACCATGACAAATGGCCTTTAGTCTTTTTTCGTCAATGAGATTTAGCTGGTCGATTCTGGCCTGCACCCATTCAGCTTCTTCCAGTTTTATTTCGTTTAAGACCCAGAGAGACAGAATTTCTACCTCAATTGGGAGTACTACTTCGGTACCATACACCAAGGAGTAGGTGTTGCCCCCTGTTGATGTGCGAATGGACGTCCTATAGCGAAAAGGGCAAAAGACAACTTCTCATGCCAATCCTTGTAGGTATCCGTAGTCTTCGCTATGATCTTCTTTATATTCTTGTTTGCTGCTTCCACTGCTCCATTCATTTTAGGACGATAGACTGTGGAATTATGGTGTGTTATCTTGAATTGAGTGCACACGTCCTTCATCATTTTGTTGTTCGATTAGGCGTTGTCGGTGATGATCCTCTCGGCAATCCGTGACGACAAATAATTTCCTTCTTTAAGAACTTACAAACTGTAGTCCTGGTGATATTGGCGTAAGACGCTGCCTCTACCCATTTAGTGAAGTAGTCTATGGCGACCAAAATGAAACGATGCCCATTGGAAGCTTTCGGATGGATCTGCCCGATGACGTCCATGCCCCATGCTACGAAAAGGCCACGAGAGAATTCATGGTCAGTAAAGGCGATGGGGTGCATGAATCTTGTCGGCGTAAATTTGGCATTTGTGGCATTTTAAAGGCGTAATCGATGCAATCTCCCTCCATGGTCAACGAAAAATATCCGTATCTCATAATTTTCCGGCTATAGACAGCCCGTTGGCGTGCGTTCCACGATCCCGTCATGTACTTCAGCTAAGATTTCCTTCGCCTCCCGGCATCCACATATCTCAAAGAATGTTTGATCATGACTTCTCCTATATAGGATTTCCCCATCTAGGACATATTTTGTTGCCATTTTTCTGAGCGCTTTTCTATCATTGTCGTTTGCCCTTCGGATACTTTCAAGCTTGACATATTGCGGATGTCATAGTACCATGGATTTCCGTCAATCTCTTCCTGTATATTACAACAATGAGCAGGCTTTTCAAACGTCTGCATCTCAATGGGCTTCATTTCTACCCCGGTGTTTGTTTTAAACATGGATGCCAAGGTTGCTAGTGCATCCGCCATCCGATTTTCTTCTCGGGCGGGTAATTGAAGGCTGACCTTTTCGAACTCTTTGATGAGCTCTTGGATCAATTCGTGATATTTGACCAACTTCGGTCTCTGGTTTCCCACTCCCGCAAGAATTGGTAAATGACTAAGGGCGAATCTCCGAACACTCGAAGTTTCTTAACCTTTCTCTCGATGGCTGAGTTTAGTCCCATGATGCAAGCTTCGTATTCAGCTATATTGTTTGTGCAGAAAAAATTCCAATCTGCCGGGTGAAAGGATAATAGACGTCCTCGGGTGAAATTAGCACCGCCCTATCCCATGTCCGAGGGTGTTGGAGGCTCCATCAAGTAAAGTTTCCATGACTTATCATCTCAAACTCTTTCTTCGGTGGTAATGGACATCAAGTCTTCGTCTGGGAAATTAAAGTTCAATGCCTCATATTCGTCCGAAACACGACTAGCCGGAAATCGCTCGGCACTCCCCTTTACACTTTTCGATTAACATATACGATGTCGAATTCGGATAAGAGCATCCGCCATCGGGCCATCCTTCCCGTTAGTCTTTGGCGCTTCCATTAAGAACTTTAATGGGTCTAGCTTGGATATCAACCGGGTAGTGTGGTACAACATGTACTTGTCTGAGCCGCTTGGTAGCCCAAACTAGAGCACAACACGACTCTCACTTTGGCGGGTACCGTGTTTATAATCATTGAATTTCTGCTTAGGTAATAGATGGCTTGCTCCTTTTTTCTTGACTCATCGTGTTGCCCCAGTACACATCCCATTGAATTCTCGAAGACTGTTAAGTAGAGAATTAGTGGTCGACCAGGTACTGGTGCGACTAAAATTGGAGCATTTGTCAGGTACTTTTTGATCTTTTCTAGGGCTTTTTGACATTCTCCATCCTACACGCCAAGATTATTCTTTCTAAGAAGTCTGAAGACCGGGTCCAATTGATTGGTTAATTGGGAAATGAAACGAGTGATATAATTTAGCCTCCCCAGGAAACCGCGGACTTCCTTTTGCGTGCGGGGTGGTGAAAGGTCCTGGATGGCTTTCACTTTATCCGGATCAATCTCAATCCCTCTTCTGCTTACTACGAACCCTAAGAGTTTTCCAGAAGTAACGACGAAGGTACACTTGGCAGGATTGAGCCTCAGTTGGTACTTCCGTAGTCTTTGGAATAGTTTTCTCAAGTTCTGTAGGTGCTCTTCCTCTGTTCGGGATTTGGCAATCATATCATCCACGTATACTTCTATTTTTTTGTGCATCATGTCATGGAAAAGAGTCACCATTGCCCTTTGGTATGTTGCCCCTGCGTTCTTTAGCCCAAACGGCATCACTTGATAACAAAAAGTGCCCCACATGGTTATGAATGTGGTTTTCTCCATGTCGTTAGGATCCATCTTTATCTGGTTGTACCCTGAGAAGCCGTCCATGAAGGAAAACCTTGAATGTCATGCGGTGTTGTCAACCAACGTGTCAATATGTGGCAAAGGGAAGTTGTCTTTAGGGCTAGCTCGGTTCAGATCCCTATAATCTACACACATACGAACTTTCCCGTCTTTCTTTGGTACTGGTACAATGTTTGCAACCCATTCGGGGTATTTGGCTACCTCAAGAATCCAAAGATCAAATTGCTTTTCACTTCTTCACGGATCTTTAACAACATATCCGGCCTCATTCTCCGAAGTTTTTGTTTGTCTTGGTTTGCACTCCGATTTTGTTGGCAATTTGTGCACCACTATGTCGGTATTCAATCTCGCATATCTTGATAAGTCCAGCGAAGACATCCTTGAATTCTGAAGTATGGCTATCGGTTCATGTTTGGTTTTGAGGAAATAGTCGTTCCTATTTTTATTTCTTTTCTCGCTTCTTCATCCCCAAGTTGACAATTTTCTGTTTCTTCTTGGTGGGGCATAATCTGCCTTTCTTCGTCGTCCACCATTCTTTTTAACTCTTTCGGGACCTCAATTTCTATTTCATCATATCCTTCCTCAATTTCCTCTCGAGACCTCGGGGCATTCAAATTTACTCGAGATTGGATCCGGTATCATTCATATCGTCAATCATGAGCGACCTGCATTAAATGAAAATGAATTGTATTGGGAAAGAGACGGCTTTACATGAAGGGAATGAATATGAAGAATGCATGAATGGAATAAATGAGACTTTGGTCATTTTTAAGAAAGTGGGGATATTTTCATTTCAATCAAAAAAAGTTAACATAGGTGCCCCATACAAGAGATCCCCATTGTCTATGGGCAAAAACAAAAGGTTGATTCGAGCATTACTCGATCTATTCCTAAAAACTACAGGTAGATCAATGCAGCTTGATTTATCGAGTGTTTCCCGGGATGGCAAGGGCGGATGTTCACAACATTTTGCTGCCCTGGTCCTTTTCACTATCATGTTGATGTACATCCCCTCAAATGATTTCTTGAGCATTTCCTCCTGGTTAAGTTCATCATTTTTCTTCATTGCCTCTACAATATCTTGACCTAGCCGGTAGAACCCTCCTCCGAGACGAAAGTGGCTTTCAAACTAGGAAAGGATATCGACCTCCACGGAATGTCCTCTCCTTTAGATCCGGCTTTTCTTTGCTCCTCCTTCCTCTTATATTCCTCTTTTTCTTCATTGGACACTTGGTTGATAACCCAGCCCAAAAACGATCATTCTTGGTTATCATATTCTTGGGTCTCGTGTTTCCTTGTAATTTCTTCCCAAGCCCTTTTCCTATTTTGGCTCTTCGGCCCAGAGTTTCTGCGACGGTCATCTTAGTACAATTAGACAACCTGGGGTAGGGGATCCGGCTTCCCTCTGAAATGAATGTGGCATTTACTAGTTCTAATGCTCGGAACGAGCATTCTGCAAAGATCTTCATCATTTTGAATGTAGGGGGTGTCGATGTCACGGAAGCAACAAATTCATGCTCTGCCTCTACTGCGACCAATTTGCCTTCAACTACAAAATTTAATTTCTGATGCAATGATGATGGGACAACTCCTGCGGAGTGGATCCACGGTCTTCCCAATAAGCAGCTGTAAGATGGTTTTATGTCCATCACCACAAAATCGATCACATATTCGGTTGGTCCGATCAATAGGGGCACCTCAATTTTCCCCATTGTTCCTTTTTGCGTACCATCAAAGGCTCTTACCGAGTTGTAGCAAGGCTTTAGGTGCGAACCATCTATTGGC